>CM042091.1:23537403-24737403 GCA_023512835.1 Taxillus chinensis
CATGAGACATTGAGGTTCCATTGAGGGAACCTCCTGTGAATTTCTTGTGTGTATTTCATTATACTTTAATTACACTACACTGCACATATCTACACAGAGCATTTTTGTGGAGGAGATGTTGGGTTGGTCCAGGGAGACATAACCCCTACTGAGCTGGGGTTTGCTCACCCACCTTTAATGTCTTTTTCTGTAGGACCTAGCAGGCGTTAGGAGATTGTCACACCGTGGATGCATGAGTGTTATTTTATTGTTCTCTTTGACATATTGTAATTGAGGAGACTGAGACTCTTGTATTTGCTTGAGATTGATGTACTTATTTGAGACACGGTGTTTAGGGGCTGGTGACCCTATTTATTATGTGACACAGTTTTATCACATGGAGTATTATATTGTTTAGTTTGTGCATGTCATGTGTGAGATTGTGACAGGTTTGGGGCAGCACCCAAGAGGGAGCCCTATTAGGTGACCATTCACCAACCCCTTATCCTCCTGGGTGCAAGGCATGGGGCATCACTAACTGGTTTCTCGATGTTGGGAAATCCGGGGTGTGACAGATACCACTTGTTAGTCCTTAGGAGCCTTGAGGGGGGTGAATAGGCTCTAATTGAAAACTCTTTTCTCATTTCTAGCATAACACTTATTTGGTTAAATGATAAAATCAGTACGGAAGATAACCAGATAGTGGGAGTATTTTATTCTTATTATCAAAAGATAAATATAACAAAATAGTAGCAGATTAAAGCTTGTGAAGCTTTTCAATCTACTTTAAACTCTCTTACACTCTGTTTGCAATGACTCACACACTAGCCAATATGATCTCTAAAGCTTTTGTACATGTAGGCGCATATATGAAAATATACAAGTGTTAATATATATAGCCATCCGTTAGAAAACATCATTGGAACTTGTTATTCCCAGCGACGTGAAGCATTGACTGTTTCTCGGAAATCTCTCTGCCTTAATTGCTGCGGATGTGCAAGATCTTGGGTCTTTAAACTTTGAATTACTTTGTATGATTCCAAGTGCAATTAAAGTTATGTCCCCATCTCCATGTGATTCATGTGTAAGATGATTTAAGTTTTCAACGAGTTTATCTTACATCGGGACACAGTGAGCTAACGACTTTGAATGCGAAGCTGATAAGTTAGAGTAGCGTTTTCTAAATCCGTCGTAAAGTTCCTTACTCCGTGTTAATGAAGCTCGGATCCTTACTTCATGTCAATGGTTGCTTACTCCATGTCAGTTTGATACTGGAATCCTTATTCCATGTCAGCGCTTCCTTACTCCGTATGAACGAGAAGTCCGGAGTGCTTACTCCATATCAATGCTTCCTTACTCCGCATGAGTTAAAAGGTCCGGATGGCTTACTCCGTATCAGCGCATCCTTACTCCGCTTGAGTAAAAGGTTCGGCTTCCTTACTCAGCATCTCTTTTCTCTACTCCGTGCGAATAAAGGACTTGGGTCCTTATTCCACACAAGTCGTTCCATACTCCGCATGTATGAAAGACTCGAATTCCTTACTCCATGTCTTCTTGTCCTTAGTTTGCTTGAGTAGAAGACTTAGCTTTTTAATCAGCGATAACTTTCTCTTACTTCATGTGAGATGTAGACTGGGATTCTTATTCCACATCTATTTACCTTAGTCCATTTAAAGTCTAAGATGCAGATTCCCTAGTCTGTAACTTTAAGCATTTGGTCCACACGAGTGATCCTTATTCCGTATAAAGAAAATATCTTCTGCAACAACTAAGAATAAACATATAAGGTCTCAAATCAAATTACATATGATTTTATCTGCATCATTCAAATTCTGGGCTTGATTTAATAATAATATTTTTCTCACATTCACCGTAGGAAGAAAGAGATACCGTTGTAATGATAGTCACCTAAGGGAGACATCCATTTGTAATCCGTTGGGTATATAGAATATTAATAATATTTTGTTTTGTTTTGTATATATCTTGTTTTATTTTATTTATGTGCTAGTTTGAGCCTTAGGAAATTTCAAATAGTTATATATATATAAACATTAAATATTTAATACCAGATCACATAATGGAAAAACTAGATAACTTTCATGAAATTATATATGACATGAAAAACTTTCATGCATATGCTATCATTTGTTAGGGTATATTGAGTTTGTAAATAGTGAATTAAGTGAAAAATTTTACCGGAGAAGGAATGAGGGAAATGTATTATTCTGCTGAGCACAGTAATTGAATGATGTGGTTCTTTGACTTCACCTAAAGTTTGCATATTGCCTTGGGGTGCATGTTGAGTTCATTCTGTGTCTAATTGAGTGGAAGTGTAAACTCCTGCCCTTGAGACAACCTAGTGTTATTGTAATGACTAATAGATTTGATTTTGCAATCTTTATGGGAATAGTCATTTGGTCCCAGTATACTAATTATTTATTGATGATGGGGGCTGGAGGAACAATAGAGATCCTGCTTTTGTTGTTTAAGGGATGGTGCTTTGGTTTCTAAGAGATTTAGAGAGCTGCGATATACAGGGTGACAAGCCCTCTAGTTTTACGCTCCAGCACACCTCTTACGTTGGTTTGTTTTTCTTCAGTGGTTTTTAGTTTTAGTTTCAGGCCCTATATGCTATTTTTAGTTTTATGAATTCTGCTGTCATATTTTTATTAATTTTTTTTATGAGAACTCAGGAATACTTTGTCGGTTTTACTTTCGCTCTAGAAAACTTGTCCCTAATTAGGATTGTACGCTCATTACTCTTCTTTTTATTTATCAAAGCAAAATCTGTCAATCGTATCGCAGGTGATGTTTATGATATCGCAGTGGTCGATCACTTCCTATCATCCTCACCGTGAGGCTTATATCACTTACCTCCTTGGATCGCAGGTGCTGTTTATATGTATAAAAAAACACACACCAATAGATTTTGATCATACCCCTTCCTTTCTTATTTGGGTAAGTAATATAATTGTTGGTGAATAACGTCATGTACACTGTAAATTCACGGAAACGGAAACTAACATATAAAAAACAGAAAGCAAAACGGTACACGACTAACATATTTGTCAAAAATCATTAATGCTATCATCATATATTGTGGTTTTTAACGAAATAACGTTTGGGTGGGAATTGATATTGAACTTTCCATGGAGCCCTGACTTCGAAATCAGTGGACACCTATCCCCGTTCCAGGTAGGTTCCAGGAAGGTCCAACGGCTGCGATCAACTCTAATCTCCGACACCGTCAAAGTCACCTGTTCCTCTGCCCCCTAGCCGTAGTCCACAGTTCACAGCAGCCATGAGAGAGACAGATTAATTAATTAATTGACTTTGAAAATGTAATCGGACTCCACCAAACTACCATTAATGGCCGGTGATGAGTTACAACCTGACAATAACGACTCGATAATTGTGTTTCTTAGGGCCAATGTTTTCCCTTATATAATATGATTATAATTATATAATTATAAAACCACTGGCTATATTCTCAATGTGGCTTTTGACCATGTGCATCCAGTATAGTAAAGTAGTAAGCTATCGTATTATTAATGACAATAATCAAGCAACATGTTGATTAAAATTAATTCTGGGTATGCTACATTAAAGTATTACGAGAGCTGGAAGCGTCCACCACGTATTTGTTGGTTATTATATATTGTTTGATGCTTGGCTGTTATATTTATAGGTTGTTATTTCGGGGTTTATTTTATTTTATTTTTTATGGGAGTATTTGAATATAGATTTAGAATAATATATTGGCAGGAGCCTCGAAAAATTAACCCTTTTTTTCTAAATTCACCAACTCCAGTAAAAAGATTACAAAGATTGCTGTAAGTGCGGTGGTTTTGGGTTGACTTTTGTTTTAATTAAATTAATAAAGGTTTTATTAAACAGATTAGTTTAATGTTATGCCGTAGAGCTATAAACGAAACATTCACGAATAAGCTCGCATTTGAATCAATAAAAAATTATTTATAATCGTTCGTTTAAAAAAGACAATGTTCATTAACAGAGTTTTTTTTCACGAACATAAACGAACGAGCTCGAACAAGCCAGTGTTCGGCTCATTTATGTTCACGAACATTGTTCGTGAATACATGTTCACGAACATACGTTCGTAATTATCGTTCACAAACATTGTTCATGAATATATATTATTATATTCATCGGCTGTCAATCTTCTGTCGCTTGTCGGTTTCACGCAGTGCCACACTCTCCTCTTCAATACATCTAGTCAACCATTAATCACCATCAAGGCATCAATGTCTTTCCATATTTTCTTAAAATCCATCAATGGGAAATATTTATTTATGTTCTTAGTTATTTTATATGAATTAATTTTGTAGTTATTTATTGTTTGGTATTGAATCATTTTCATGTAAAAATTTTAGAGGTGATGTTGATGTTATGTACATGTATGTTTATCTCTCAAAATCATCATTTCAACTCGTTTCATCACAATAACTGAAGTTCTCCGTCTTTGTTTTATCATTGAGGATGTCGATTTACACCCACTTGTCATCGATCTGCACCCATCGGCCATGGATCTACATTTATCGGCCATGGATCTACACTTATCCGCCATGGACCTACACCGAAATCTTCAATCTGCACCCTATGTTATCGATATATGTTATTCAACATTTTTAATATGTAAAAATGTTTCAAATTCTATTTCAAACACTGTAAAATAATTCGCACACCGATCTATGTTCTCCATGACTCCAATGTCCGCTTTTGGCTCCGTGCCTTTGTCCAGGTCCACCTTTTATGGCTTCAACACGGCTGGGTTGCAATCTCCAGCGAGCCTTTCTCCTCTTGGGCCATCGACTTTAGTTCTACTTGACCCTATCAAGATCCCACCCTTCCCTCTCTATTACCTCTCTCTTCCCCTGTTGATTGCTGCCTAACCCCTTGCTCATTAGCCTTCCTTGAGCCTGCATGATCTACTGTCTCTAGCATGGATGGGGTTGCCAGACCTTAAAGCTTCATTCCTTTGGACAGTAAGTTTGCTGATGTGCTCCCTGAGGCGTGTCCAGTGTCTCTTTTTCTGTCTTTCATCATTAATCATTCTTTTTTTGTTATTTAGTAAAATATAATTTGTTTGTTTCTAAAGTCAACCCCACAAGATGAATGGCCAAACGTATGATCTGTTTGTGTCCAAATCCGGTATCTCTCTTTATTTTTATAATCTTTTTGTCTTTAATATGATATGCTTGTTTGATGTTAGACTAGCTCCCCAATCGTATGAGACTAAAAATTTACTAAACACATCCCACCCTCACCAATCAGTCACCACCGGCCTTTTCTTGTTTGGATGCTTCCTTTATTCAATAATTTTATTTATTTGTCATTATTATTCAATCAAACATATCTAATAAAACCAAGTCTTTTATGGCTACAATGCTAAGATGTCGCCATGTGAGTGAAACTCTAAGCTTTACAGGAGTCTAGGGGAGCTTGGATATTTTTTCTTTCTTTCTTTTGGTCTTTTGTTAAAAAATATATCTATTATAAACCGTATTTGAACTTGCTTATGTTGTTCCTTTTTCGATAACAAAAATTAAATCCTCCAAATACCCTCTTTGATTTAGATAGTTCTCCCTCTTTCGAACCTAAGTGGGTTCTCACTATATTCAGAATTATGATATGCTCGGAGTCTAGGGGCTGCTGTTTGGCTGGAGTCCCTAATAACAAGCATTTATGTCGTTATCCTATGCCATATTTAGGGTGTTTTAGAGTATGTTTTGTGCCTATTTGCATGGTATTTTGCATATATTTGCTCTAACCCCTAGGAAGACCTTGTTTGGTGTATAGTTGTACTTTTTGAGTGTTTTTGGCAGGTTTTGGAGCAACTTTTTCCCACACACCTTGGCTAGATCACTCCATACACTCAAGAGGAAGCTATAGGAAGAAGATGGAAGCAAAATAAGAGCAAAATGAAGGTGCACGCGAAAAGGTGTTTCTCGCTTGCAAGGAGTTTGATGCATGGATGCTTTCTACAAGTTTTACTGAAGCTTTGGAGCAAATTTGGGCTGATTTGGAGCTGCCCGCGAAAAGGACCTTCTCACGTGCATTCTCACGGGCAGGCAGTTTTGACCTCCAAATGATGTGTTTTGTTGTTTTAATCATTTTCATCTAAAGAACTTGGGTCAAATTTAGTGTAGTTTGAGTTTTATTGAGCCTGGAACATCGAATAGTGTCACTAACCAAAACGACGTCGTTTTGGATGTGACCACACTTATAATTAGGGCACACCTTTTGTAACCCTAATTTGGCTCACTAAATCTTATAAATAGGGGGCTTGGGAGGCATTGTAAATGATCCTTGGTTAGACAATCTGATCTGAGTTCTGAAGAAGAGCTATAGTCGTTGCTGAAAGATCAGATTGTCCTTTGGCGGCATTGGAGTTGGAGAGGAGCGATTTTGGGCAGCAGACGACGGAGTCTTTGGAGGCCGGAGTCCTGGTTCATCTTGGGTTCTTCCTTTATTGTCCCGGTACTATAATCATGTTCTTTCTTGTAATTTCTATTGCTTTCATTATGATTATGGGGTAGTTTTGTTAGTCTAGGGGAGCAATATAGCCCCCAATATGTTGTAATTAGTTTGGTTTATGGTTTATGCTTTTTCAATGAAATGAAATTCAGTTCTTGTTTAATTCATTTGTATGAAAGCAAATGCT
The DNA here is from genome assembly GCA_023512835.1 of Taxillus chinensis. NCBI lineage: Eukaryota > Viridiplantae > Streptophyta > Magnoliopsida > Santalales > Loranthaceae > Taxillus > Taxillus chinensis. Next base: position 23,544,068 of record CM042091.1, read on the forward strand.
TGATTTATACATGATTAGGTAATCTTAGCCCTTGTCTAGGGTGGAACACTAGTAAATTAGATTTAATGTTGTATGATGGACCAAGTCTACAACTATTAGATTGTTTATCTACCTTGATCACTTTTATTCACATGGGCCAAATGGGATAAAAGCCTTAAATCTATCTTAGCATGGACCAAATGTATGATAGGTAGGAGATAATCAACATGAACATGAATTAGAGCTTAAATCAAGAACAAGTGCCATAATCTAGATTATTACAATCCATTGGGTGGTAAACATTGTGACCCTAGATCCTTAATCATTGAAATCTCTATACCAATTGCTTGCCAACAATCTGATTCATTCACTTTTGCTTTAGCTATTCAGAATTCAAACTATTTGCACAACTTAAATCATTTTTCCAGACATGGACCAAATCTGTTAGTTTAGTGATCATCTATCTTTCAGCAATAGTTCCTTCCCTGTGGGATCGATAATCGGGGTTTCAATACTCCACTTATTACTTGGCCAGTGCACTTGTTGCATACCTATACCACATATAAAATTCGTAGGTCAAGTTTTTGGCGCCGTTGCCGGGGAAGGCAACTAATCTGTTGTGAGGCTTAGGTGATATTTAACAAGCTGATTAATTTGTGATCTAGAAGGTTTTCTTTTTTTTTTGTTTTTGTTTAAATTTCATTTGGTGTGGTGCTGCTTGGTATTGTTTGTTTTTGACTGTTTTTTTAGCGCCCGCCAAGTGTTTGATAAAATTCCTTAGTGCATGCGTCGCACTCGTGGCGAGTTGCTACCATTAGATCCTGAAATTGAACGAACTCTGCGTCATCAGCGAAGAACAAATCGAGTATTAGCTGAAGCGGAGCAGCAGTTAGACAATTTGGAGCATTTGTGTGAAGAAATCATGGCTAAAAATCGAGCACGAGAAGACTAAGCACACAATGCAGGTCAGCTGAACAACAATGGACAAGGTGGCCAGCAACCACGAATATTTATGGATTATGTCAGGCCTGTTTTATCTAATGAGTATTTCGGCATTAGGAGAGTGCCAGTTCAGGCTAACAACTTCGAGTTAAAACCAGCATTGCTGCTAATGGTTGGCCAAGAAGCATTCAGAAGCTCAACACTGGATGATCCACACAATCATCTAGTGAGGTTCCTCCAAATCTGTGGCACCATCAAGATCAATGGAGTCTCAGATGATGTCATTAAACTCCGGCTCTTCCCGTTTTCACTGAAAGACAGAGCTCTTGGTTGGTTCCAGTCGTTACCAGCTGGGAGCATAACGATGTGGGATCAGATGGCAGAGAAGTTCCTCTCCAAATATTTTCCACCAATAAGGGTGATGCATCTAAGGAGTCAAATCAGCCAATTCACCTAGCATGGCGATGAGTCATTATATGAAGCTTGGGAACAATTTAAGGATCTGGTTAGGAGGTGTCCTAACCATGGAAGACCTAAATGGTTGAAAGTATAATCATTCGTTATGGGCTTGCAACCATCTACTAGAAACATGGTTGATGCTGCTGCTGGAGGAGCATTTATGATGATGGAACCCAATGCTGCAGTTGAACTACTAGAAAGAATGGCCTTATCCAATTGCCAATGGTCGATTGATCGACATACAAAGGCTGAGCCAGTTGCAGCAGTGTCCAATTCAAATCAGTTGGATGAGCTTACTAAGAAAATGGAGAAGTTGACTGAGGAAATGTCAGTCATGGTTGTGAGAATGGAGGGAAGGATTGACCAGTAGGTTGTTCTTGAAGATGCTGCCCCAGCCCAGCCATATGAAGAAGCCCAATACGTTGGGAATCGAGGTGGAGGATTCCAACGACCATATCAGAATCCAAATCAATTCCAGAATCCGCCTCAGCCCAGCAATTTCCAGAATCAGGGAGGACCTTCACAATTTCAACAACAGCCTTACTTATGGCAAAGGCAGAACAAGGCCCCTGCTGCTGGAATGGCACAATACGGAGAGACTACTCAGCCACAACTTCCTCCCGGTTTTCAGAAGGTGCCTTAACAGAAGGAGGAGGACAAAGAGAAAGCTAAAGATGAAGAGATGCGGAATTTCTTCTATCAGTTTGCTAAGCAGGCAACTGACAAAATGAGTAGGGGAGAGACAAGGATCGAGTCCCTTACCACGTCTGTTCAGGACCTAGGAGTTGCAGTGAAGAACATCAAGCAGCAGATAGGCCAGCTAGCAAATGCGGTTAAGCCATCTTCTTTAAATTCTTTTTCTAGTAACACCGAAGTCAATCCCAGGGAGCAGTGCAAAGCCATTATGCTTAGAAGTGGGAAGGAGCTTCCGTTGGGTGAAAAGGAAGTCGAGCCGAGCAAAGAGGAGTCGGAACAGCACACCTAAAAGGAATCAAGAGAAGGAAGTGCTGAGCAACAAGAGAACAAGAAAGATAAGACCGGAGGTAGTCAACCTGTAGCCATCCAGCTTGTAGTCAGTACTCCAGTTCCGTACAAGCCTCCTATGCCATATCCTCAGAGGCTGAGGAAGCAGAAGATGGATGTTCAGTTCAAGAAATTTTTAGAAGTATTCAAGAAGTTGGAGGTGAACATCCCTTTTATAGAAGCCTTGGAGCAGATGCCTGGCTATGTCAAATTTTTGAAAGATCTGCTGTCTAAGAGGAGGTGCTACACTGATTGTGAGATAGTGGCTCTCACGAACAACATCAGTGCAATGTTGTAGCACAAGCTACCACCAAAGCTAAAAGATCCGGGTAGCTTTACTCTAACCTGCACCATAGGCACCTCGCAACTGGAGCAAGCCCTATGTGATCTAGGGGCGAGTATCAATCTGATGCCAATGTCTATCTATCGGCAATTAGGCTTGACTGGAATGAAGCCCACATCCATGTCTCTACAGTTTGCTGATCGCTCGATAGGCAAACCGGCAGGCATCATTGAAGATGTACTAATCAAGGTGGACCGTTTTATCTTCCTGATGGTCCCTTGGAGCCTAAAGGGGGGGGGGTGAATAGGCTCTTATTCGAACTCTTTCTTTTCTCTCAAGACACAAACACTTATCTAGTTTAAGTGATAGAATCACTGCGGAAGATAACCAGATAGTGGAAGTATTTTGTTTTATTATCACAAGATGAATACAACAAAATAGAAGCAAAACTCTCTTACACTCTGTTTACAAATGAACTCACACACTAGCCAAGTTCTATCTCTAAAGATGATAAAGCTCCTTTTTCTTCTTTTTTTCCAATGTGTAAGTATGAATATTTATACAAAACATTCCTAAGAGACAACCTTGGAACTTGTAGTTCCGGAATGCGTTCCGCACTAACTATCCCTCGGTAATCTCTCTGCCTTGACTGCTGCGGATTGTGGAGCTCAAGATCTTGGATTTGAAGAGTATAAGTGTCTTTGTGAGTTCCGAGATACAATTAAGGTTGTGTCCACATATCCGGATGATCCACGTGTAAGACTTTTCATGTTCTCAATACATTCGTCTTACATCGGGACACCAAGAGCTGATAACTTTAAATGCGGTTTAGTTGGAGCAGTGTCTTCTTGGTCCGGTGTAATTATCCTTACTCCGTAGCTAATGAAGCTCGGAACCTTACTCCGTGTCAGTGGTTGCTTACTCCGTATCTATTTAGTACTGGAATCCTTAGTCCGTGTCAGCGCTTCCTTACTCCGCATGTAAGTTCCTTATTCCGTATGTAAGTTCCTTACTCCATATGTAAGTTCCTTACTCCGTATGTAAGTTCCTTACTCCGGGCGAGTCTTGAAAAGTCTGATAACTTATTCCGTGTCAGCGCTTTCTTACTCCGCATGTAAGTTCCTTACTCCGTATGTAATTTCCTTACTCCGTATGTAGGTTCCTTACTCCGTATGTAATTTCCTTACTCCGTATGTAGGTTCCTTACTCCGTATGTAATTTCCTTACTCCGTATGTAGGTTCCTTACTCCGGGCGAGTAATACATCCGGATTCCTTACTCCGCATCTGGTTTCCTTACTCCGCACTTATCCTTTAAGTTCTTAGTCCGTAGGAATGTTCCTTATTCCGTATGTATTTGTTACTTGGTTATTTACCAAGTGTTTGACGACACTCACTCTTGTCCGGATCAGGATTATGTATCCTGTCCTTAGCTTTGCTCTCACGAGTGCATCTCTGGATTAGTAACATATCTTCTGCAATGATCAAATAAACACAAAAGATCTCAGATCAAATTACATAAGGCTTTATTAGCATTATCCAAATTCTGGGTTTGATCCAACACTTCCAGTGGATTTTGTTGTACTAAATATGGCAGAAGATAAGGGAGTCCAACTGATCCTTGGTAGGCCATTCCTGAGCACAGGAAGGGCCTTATTCGATGTGAACTTAGGAGAGTTGACACTGTATGTAGATGAAGACGCAGTGGTGTTCAACATGGAGAGGTCGATGCGCAAGGTGAATGATCATTCCCGCTGCTACTGGATTGATCAGATTGCTGATTTCGTGGATGGTTATTTTGAGGAAAGTTTAATCACTGAGAGCCTGGACCACGAATTGCAGCAAGTGGACTATGCTGAGGCGGAGCCTGAAGAGACTTATGAAGTGCTGAAAGAGGAAGCTGAGCTGCAGCCTTCATCATCAACTGCATCTTCAGCAACCACGGAACCCTTGCCAGTTCTGAAGCAACTCCCAGAACACTTGAGGTATGAGTTCTTGGATTCACAGGGACGTTATCCTGTGATAGTGGCTACGTCCTTAACGGTGAAAGAATGCAATCAGCTACTTGAAGTGTTAAGGAGGCATAAGCAGGCCCTGGGGTGGTCTCTGGATGATATCAAAGGTATTAGTCTAGCAGTCTGCATGCATAAGATATTGATGGAGGAGTCTTATACTCCTACCGTGGAGCATCAACGCAGGCTCAATCCTGCGATGAAGGAAGTAGTTGGCAAGGAGATTTTGAAGTGGAGGAAAGCTGGACTCATATATGCCATTTCAGACAACTCCTGGGTTAGCCCTGTTCAAGTGGTTCCTAAGAAGGGCGGAATGACGGTGATACGCAATGAGAAGAACGAGCTTATTCCGTCCCGTACAGTGATCGGGTGGCGAGTATGTATTGATTATCGCAAGCTGAACAAGGCCACTCGTAAGGACCACTTTCCTTTACCGTTTATTGATCAAATGCTTGATCGTTTAGCTGGCTACCCATATTATTGCTTTTTGGACGGATATTTCGGATACAACCAGATAGCAGTTGCCCCGGAGGATCAAGAGAAGACCACGTTCACGTGTCCCTTTGGCATGTATGCTTTCAGGCGTATGCCGTTCGGTCTCTGCAATGCACCTGCTACTTTCCAGAGGTGCATGATGGCAATATTTCAGGGTTTGGTAGAGGATATTATGGAAGTCTTCATGGATGACTTCTCAGTTTTCGGTTCATCATTCTCTATCTGCCTCAAGAATCTGGAAACGGTATTGATCCGGTGCGAAGAGAAGGACCTGGTTTTGAACTGGGAGAAGTGCCGCTTCATAGTCAAGGAGGGAGTCGTCCTTGGGCATAAAGTGTTAGCAACTGGGTTGGAAGTGGACAGAGCAAAGATTTCCACATTTGAGAATTTACCTCCACCCACAAATGTGAAGGGCATCCGAAGCTTTCTGGGTCATGCGGGGTTCTACCAGGCGGTTTATCAAAGACTTTTCCAAGATTGCCAAGCCCCTCAGCATGCTTTTAGCGAAGGATATACCCTTCGTCTTTTCAGAAGAATGCCTTCAGGCATTTTTAGTGCTGAAAGAGAAGTTAAGTTCAGCACCTATAAAAGTAGCTCCAGACTAGTCACAACCTTTTGAGCTGATGTGTGACACCAGCGACTTTGCAGTTGGAGCAGTTCTCGGGCAAAACCAGGACAAAGTGTTTCGGGCAATTTATTATGCTAGCCAAACACTCAATGATGCACTGTTAAATTACACGATTACGGAGAAAGAATTGTTAGCTGTTGTCTTCGCTTGCGACAAGTTCAGATCGTAATTGCTGGACACGAAAGTGATAGTTTATACTAACCATGCGGCCCTCAAGTACCTATTTAGCAAGAAGGATGCTAAACCCAGATTGATCAGATGGGTTCTGCTTCTCTAGGAGTTCGACTTGGAGATTAAGGATTTGAAAGTCATCTATCAAGGCTGGAGTCGGGGGAAGGGAAGTCCAATGAAGCAACAACCTCTGATACCTTCCCTGACGAGCAGTTATTTTCAGCAGAAGCTCACGTTCCATGGTATGCTGATATTGTGAACTTTCATGCATGTTCTTATATACCGAATGAGTTCACGTATCAGCAGAAGAAGAAGTTTCTTGCTGATGTTCGAAAGTATATCTGGGATGACCCGTATCTGTTCAAGCGGTGTACTGATAAGATGATACAAAAATGTGTACTAGAAGAAGAAGTGGACAATATCCTGAAGCATTGTCACTCATCTGACTATGCTGGCCACTTCGGAGTTCAGAGAACCGTGGCCAAGATCTTACAGAGTGGTTTTTATTGGCCCACCATGTTCCGCGACACGTATACCTTCATTAAGGCTTGTGATCAGTGTCAGCGAGCAGGGGGGATAACACGAAAGCAAGAGATGCCCCAAACTGGAATTCTTCCAGTTGAACTCTTCGATATCCGGGGTATCAACTTCATGGGCCTATTTCCACCATCAGAGGGGTTCTCATACATTCTACTGGCCGTTAATTATGTATCCAAGTGGGTTGAAGCAATTCCCACTAGAAGGAATGACGCTCAAGTGGTTACCAAATTCTTGCGTCGGAATATTTTCAGTCGATTTGGTACACCGTGAGGTATCATTAGTGACGAGGGAAGTCACTTCTGCAACAAATAGTTCGAGAGATTGTTGACAAAGTATGGAGTGCAGCATAGGCGAACACTTGCATATCATCCACAAGCAAATGGGCAAGCTGAGGTCTCCAATCGCGAAATCAAGCAAATACTGGAGAAAATAGTTGGAGGCAACTGGAAGGTGTGGTCTCAAAAATTGGATAAGGCTCTATGGGCCTATCGGATTGCATATAAGACACCTATAAGGATGTCTCCTTACAGCCTGTTGTATGGAAAGGCCTGTCATCTGCCAGTAGAACTAGAGCACAAGGCGTTCTGGGCAGTTCAGAAGCTGAACCTGGATCCTACTATTGTTAAGGAGCTCTGCTTGTATCAACTCAATGAATTAGATGAGTTCCGATACCATGCCTATGAGTGCGCTAGGCTGTACAAGTAGCGGACCAAAGTCGCGCATGACAAAAAGATAAATCCCTCTTTGGTTCAGCCAGGCCAGCAGGTGCTGTTGTTCAATTTGCGACTGAAGCTTTTCCCAGGGAAGCTGAGATCAAAGTGGATGGGGTCATTCACAGTGACCCGAGTGTTTCCCTATGGCAGTGTAGAATTGCAATCAACTTCTGGTCATATTTCCAAGGTCAACGAGCAGCGGATAAAGCCTTACTTTTCACCCGAAGAGGTCAAAGAAGTTGACCTGTTTACTCTCTGTGCTGTTTGACGACCAGGACGGTCCAGCTAAAGACCTTAACTCAGCGCTTCATGGGAGGCAACCCATGGTGAATTTTTTCCTTTTAATTTTTATTTTAGTATTTTCTATTATTTTGCTTTAACCTTTCTTTTGTAGGAGTGTTTTTGTTTTGTTTTCTAATTTTTATTTTGCAGTAATGGGCTAAGGTTTGTTTTAAGTGGCAATCTTCATTAACTTCACTTGGGCCTTTTATAAGAACTTTAGACAACTTTTCTAAGGCCCAAGTCCAAGCCCAATTGAGCTGAACTAGAGGGGCCCACTGCATTTTAATGCCAAAGAGAGGAGATGCATTTATGGAAATTTAGATGGGATTCATGGCAAAATAAGTGACACGTTTTGGTCCTTGGGAGATGGGCTGCTAGCTTGTTAAATTTCAGCTAATTTGGAGGTCATGTGAGGTGAAAAAGGCTTGCCCGCCAAAAGCATCTTTTCACGTGCACATGTAGGCATGATATACTGTTCATTCGTGACCTACTGGTGAAGTTTGGATGAAAAAGGGTCTGCCTGCGAAAAGCCTTTTCGCGTGCACAAGGTTATAAAGGTCATTTCAAGTTGAAATTTTTTAGGGAGACAGCTGACATCCTCCAGAGGCTTTCACGACCTGCCCGCGAAAATCCTTTTCGTGTGCACATGGGTAGAGACGTCCTTTCACTTTGAAATTTTGGTGCACAACAGCTGGCGATGTCTAGAGTCTTCTAAGCTCTGCCCATGAAAAACGTGTTTTCATGTGCATCCAAAATAGCAACCAATCAAGCTGGAATTTGGGTGGAAGCTAGCTGGCAATATCTAGAGTCTTCTTTGCTCTAACCGCGAAAATAAAGAAGCACTTTAGGAGGGTCATTTTGATCTTTTACCCTTGTGGCGAAGCACTATAAATAGGGAGGAGCTCCAAGCTAAAAATCACAACTCATACTCTTTTCTTCCTTCCTATTGAGAGCAAATTTCTTTCTAAGTTAAAAGTTATGGTGCGCACAAGGAGAAGCCGCCAAGGAGAAGGCAGACCTGAAGCCTCTGCCACCTCTATGCCTTCGGAGCTGAGAGAAGCCGACACGATCTTTGTGGGGAATGTACTTGATTGGGAGATCCTGGAGTCCTCCACGCTTGATTGGGTTGAAGAAGTTATGAGCAAGCTGCAAGCTCTTGGGATGAGAAGGTTAGTATGCGCTTGCAGTGATCTATACTATCCTGCCATGTTAGACTTTTACAATTCAGTCTATGTCAATGAGGAAGATGATGAGATAATTGGGGAAGTTCAAGGTGTAATAATTTCTATTTCCCCTGCTATGTTGAGAGACTGCTTTGATCTGCCAAATCCCATGCATGAGATACCTGATTTGAACTTAGGAGATTATGGTAGAGCTTTATAGTATAATAAGGAATTTGGGAGACGTCGACAATTTACTAAAAACGGATTTCATGGGAAATATCGTTGCCTTGCCAATTTGGTAGGGAGGTGCTTACTGTTACAGACTAGTGGCGTAGACTCAGTCCCTAAGTCCCATTTGGAGTTTATGTTTTGCATAGATCGTCAGTTATACATCGATTGGGCTGCTGAAAATTTTAAATTGTGGAAACGGGACATTCACAAATGCTTATATGGTAGACTACTTAGCATGCTTCTGCAATATCAATATGGTCATCTTTGTGCTCAAGTAGTCCCCACTGTTTTCCCGGATAACCTGCGGTTACGAGTTCTCCATCCAGACGGTGCCTTAGGAGTTAGCTACAAAGGCAAATGGGGAGATAGTATCCACGTCGCTCCACAGCCTTCTCATCACAGTGTGCATATGGAGCGACCCACTGAGCAGTTTAGGGACACCTCTACTGCCAGGAACGCCTGCCGACAACACATCTTCCAGTTGACTGCCATGTACATGCAGTTCAACGTTCATAAGGAGGAAGTCTACAACTTCTTCCAAGGCGTCAGTGGCCAAATTATCAGTGAAGCTGACGTTCTTAACTGGGCCTTCACTAATGGCCACATCACAAGACTTCAGCTGGAGGAGTTGCTCGAGTACATCTCTCATGACTAACAAGCAACCTCTCGTCCATCGGCCCAACCCTAGGAAGCCCCGGAGCCAACTCCTGCTGCTTCTTATGAAGATTTACGAAGGCAACTGCTCAACTACAAGAGGCACGAGCAAACCTTAGGAGATCGGGTTCGTTGAAGAAAAATCAAACTCTCGTCCTCACGGAGCAAAAAGGAAGTCAAAGGTCCGCTCGGCAAGATCCGGAAGGCCCTAGGGAAGAAGAAAACTCCTACACCTCCTATGGTGGATCCATTTGCCACGCCGTCACCTCCTGTCTGCTGACCCGTTGCACATAGTGAATAGACACCGGAGTATCCACGGTATCCACAATAGGCGGAGCCCTACACATCTCCACCTTGCCCTACAGCAGCTCCCGTTTATTTTACACCACCAGCAGGCACCGGCTCTTCACGAGCCCTTGTTCCCTTAATCCGGCCATTGCAATGGTGGTTCGGCGCTAATCGAAGCTCCCTAGGAAGACAACCTCGGGGAGCACATCTACATTCATCTCAATCCGGCCCTCTCCATTGCTGATGCCAAAGCGCTTGCGGCGGTTACTCACGGAGAAACCTTGCAAGCATGCTTTATGCATGATTCCAAGTCTTCACGTCATCCTATTTGCGGCGTATCCTAGATGACCAGTACTTATCCGCCGATGATGTTGACTTATTCCGCCATACGATGCGACACGTGGTGCAAGTGAGCCCAACGACTATCCTATGACTCGGTCCACCTCCATCATGCTATGCGAGATATATGAGCAGCCTTTAGAGGAGCACATTTTCATTGCGGCGGATGAATGGAGCAGACGGAAGGACATCGCTCTTGGCACCAGGTCCATGAGGTTATTATACCGGTCCTCCTTGATCGACACTTCGTACTCTTGCGGTTGGACACGAGTATGGGCCATGCGATCCTTTATGACCCGAGCCAAGCCCATGGGTTTTCCACGCGAAAGAAGAAATTGGTGCATGGCTTTTTGTGACGTGTCAAGGATGCCCTACGCATAGAAGGACTACTACACTCAAAGCTACCCCTTGTTCATTTCAATGAGATGGAGCTTCCCCAACAACCTTGATCGGTTGATTGTGGGATTTTTTGTTTGCTACTACATGATAGCTCTACTCCGATGGCGTGAAGCTTAGGCGCTAATCGGCGAGACATCCACCGAGTTCGTGGCCCCGGTGGGCGTATGGTGGCCCACATCATCTTCTTCTACAAGGGTACCCACCAACCGTGTGATTTTCCTTTTCCTTTTCCCATGCTCCGAGGACATCGCATAGTTTAAGTGTGGGGGGGGGGGGTCTCCCTTGAATCGATTGCTTGTGTGGTTGCATGCATGATTTGTTTTTATGTTTTTTTTTTGTGAATGTATGTTTTGCCCTGTGAGGTGCATGGCTACAAGGTTATGTAATTCTTGGTTGACTATGTTGACCACCTTAGTATCTGTTATGATAAAGATGTTTCGATAGTTAAGGTGTGTTATAAGTTAGTTAAGCATGTTTTTACTTCTTGTATGATATCACCATGATTTAGAGAGTGACATTTGAATAGTAAGCTAAGCATGTTATGTTAGGATGAGCTTTGTAAACCCTGAAGTTGAGTGTAGAATGACATATACTTTTTGAGAGCACCATTATCTTGCCTTTGAGTGTATTTTATGGGTTATTGGGTTACCAATTTGCTCTTAATATTCAATACTAGCTATTTAATGGTTGGAGTTAATTAGGCATAAGAAGTACCTGTTAGTGGCTAAGTCATTGGTGTGTGGTGTTAGTGATTCAAGTATTTCAGTTTGTGATGTTGAGTATCGTTCTTGTAAAAAAAGAAAAACAACCCTATTAATGTTTATGTGTAATAAAAGGGTTGCGTGAGGAAAATAGTAGAGTGAATAATCCATTAAGGGAGAGCATAAAATGCAACCTTGTAAGGTTATTATAAAAAAGTGTGAAAAAAAAATTACAATGGCTCGTTGTTTTAGTTCAGTGTGCAGCCACATAGACTGAGTGGTTTTTATTGAGAGTGTTGAGCCTAAGTTGCTAGCTCCAGTGTGGAGTGTGAGTTATTGAGTTAGAATAGTGTGTGAGTTGCAAAAAGTAGAATAGAGGGTGTGTTTTCCTTGACGAGCACAATGGGGACCTCTCATGTTTACTTGGCAAAAACTTAATCAATAGCTAGTAGCGAGTGTGAGAGTAGATTGTACACATCCTCCTTAGCTATTAGGCATTGATAGTAAGGCATGAGAGGAGAGAAAAGAAAGATATATTTGAGTGAGGCTGCTCTAACCTTGGCGAGGACTTTCAGGGGAAGCTAAGTTTCATTTTATCATTGCATATTTGCTTCTATCTGAATTGTTAGTAATGATATTACATGGTTGTTGGACTTGATAGTAAGGGCATGTTTAGATTAATTTGTGATTCATTTTAGGTTGTTGGAATGTCTACTTCATCATGATAGAGTTGTATGCCTTAGGAAACCTTGCCTCTCTTGTTTGTTATTTTATTTCTTTCCGGTTTGGTGTGTGTTTTTTCTTTTTGCTTGAGGACAAGCAAAGGTTTAAGTGTGGGGGAATTTGATAACGAGCATTTATGCTGTTATCCTATGCCATATTTAGGGTGTTTTAGAGTATGTTTTGAGCCTATTTGCATGGTATTCTGCATATATTTGCTCTAACCCCTAGGAAGACCTTGTTTGGTGTATAGTTGTACTTTTTGAGTGTTTTTGGTAGGTTTTGGAGCAACTTTTTCCCACACACCTTGGCTAGATCACTCCATACACTCAAGAGGAAGCTATAGGAAGAAGATGGAAGCAAAATAAGAGCAAAATGAAGGTGCATGCGAAAAGGTGTCTCTCGCGTGCAAGGAGTTTGATGTATGGATGCTTTCTACAAGTTCTACTGAAGCTTTGGAGAAAATTTGGGCTGATTCGGAGTTGCCCGTGAAAAGGGCCTTCTCACGTGCATTCTCACGGGCAGGCAGTTTTGACCTCCAAATGATGTGTTTTGTTGCTTTAATCATTTTCATCTAAAGAACTTGGGTCAAATTTGGTGTAGTTTGAGTTTTATTGAGCCTGGAACGTCGAATAGTGTCACTAACCAAAATGACGTCGTTTTGGCTGCGACCACACTTATAATTAGGGCACACCTTTTGTAACCCTAATTTGGCCCACTAAATCTTATAAATAGGGGGCTTGGGAGGCATTGTAAACGATCCTTAGTTAGATAATCTGATCTGAGTTCTAAAGAAGAGCTATAGCCATTCTTTGAAAGAGCGAATTGTCCTTTGGTGGCATGGAGTTGGAGAGGAGCGATTTTGGGCGATGACGCCGGGAGTCTTTGGAGGCTGGAGTCCTGGTTCATCTTGGGTTCTTCCTTTATTGTCCCAGTACTATAATCATGTTCTTTCTTGTAATTTCTATTGCTTTCATTATGATTATGGGGTAGTTTTGTTAGTCTAGGGGAGCAATGTAGCCCCTAATATGTTGTAATTAGTTTGGTTTATGGTTTATGCTTTTTCAATGAAATGAAATTCAGTTATTGTTTAATTCATTTGTATGAAAGTAAATGCCTGATTTATGCATGATTAGGTAATCTTAGCCCTTGTCTAGGGTGGAACACTAGTAAATTAGATTTAATGTTGTATGATGGACCAAGTCTACAACTATTAGATTGTTTATCTACCTTGATCACTTTTATTCACATGGGCCAAATGGGATAAAAGCCTTAAATCTATCTTAGCATGGACCAAATGTAAGATAGGTAGGAGATAATCAACATGAACATGAATTAGAGCTTAAATCAAGAACAAGTGCCATAATCCGATTATTACAATCTATTGGGTGGTAAACATTATGACCCTAGATCCTTAATCACCTGAAATCTCTATACCAATTGCTTGCCAACAATCTGATTTATTCACTTTTGCTTTAGCTATTCGAATTCAAACTATTTGCACAACTTAAATCATTTTTCCAGGACATGGACCAAATCTGTTAGTTTAGTGATCATCTATCTTTCGAGAATAGTTCCTTCCCTGTGGGATCGATAATCCGGGTTTCAATACTCCACTTATTACTTGGCAGTGCACTTCTTGCATACCTATACCACATATAATATTTGTAGGTCAGTCCCTCCACCAGAAAATATGTGAAGTCCAGTGGACTAATAATGGACGTTTTTGCCTCCAATTTTTTGTTTAGAAAAGGATAGCCTTTATATAATTTTCAAGATTTGCATTGCTTTCTTGATATGGAGCATATATTTAGCCTTATATAGGGGTATAATTGAGATAGCCTTCTTTGCTCCTAACTCAAGTTTGTTTCATCACCAATAGCATACCCGATTATGCAGTCCACAAAAAGTCATGTTTAGAGTATATTTTGAAGGATTTTCTTTTATGATATAAATTTATGTTTTTGTTCAACCTTTTTTAGTATTGTGTTTTCTAGTTAAATGTAGATCTGGAAATGGACAAATATAAGATGCAATTTGAAATCTTTATGTTTTGACATTGATGGTTGACCAATTTGACCTTATAGACTTTGTTTTTAGTTGATTGTGTATAAGTTACTCATGTTATCTGTTTTTTTACATTGATCTTTGTAGTGAATACTATTTTTAGATGCATTTAGTTATAATCAAGAATCCATAACAGATGAGCGGTGTTCACTTTTTTAATAAGAAATTGTATTTTCATGATTTTTGTTATCTAATCATTTTTATTGTTTTTATGTTCATGTTGTAGTGAGATGTGTTGTTAGTTATATGTATTTGATTATAGGCCAACATAAGTGGTGCATCATCCTGGAAGCAACATAGATAGTAATGATGTGCGATTAGAGGATAATGTTGCGCTTGAAACTTGAGAACAAAAAGAGGTCTAAGAGATAGATGAAGATATAGAGTTTGAGGACTTTGTAAGTCCTACATCGACTGGGGAGGAGAATGAAGCATGCCTCTTAAGAGGGCGTGGAGACCTCTCTAGCTTAACACGTTTTGGGGTGCCAATGGGCACTACCAAGAATAAAAATCGTACGGGCAGTGGCCCAAAACGGAACAATATCGGGCTACGGGAGACTTGGGGCATTACGAAGAAAACCCATTTGGGAAGAAGAAAAGGAAGACAATTTCCAATGTTTGGGAATACTTTACTTTAGTAACTCTTCCAAATGATACTAAAAAGGCAAAGTGTAATCATTGCAAAGAGGATCTTACTATGCATCGGACCGAACACTACTACGCAATTATTGAGACATATAAAGACTTATCTTGCTCGAAAAGTTGCTACGGGGAAAGGGTTAACTTCAACTTGTTGTTAATTCAGGTCAAACGAAGTTGGAGGTACAAACATAGTTCAAAACTTTAGGTATGATCAAGCAAGGGTAAAGAAAGTTTTTTCTCATATGCTTATGCTTCATGAGTTACCGTTTAATTTTGTGGAGTATGAGTTGTTTATTCTGTTTATGAGAACTACCACTCTACATTACCAGGGAAAATCTAGCGTGCATCGGCAAAACAAGATTGTTTTACAAGTTATGAGTTGGAAAAAAAAGGTTGATGAGTGAATTACAAGAGATTAAATGAATTAGTATCACAACTGATTTATGGAAGTCTGGTCAACAAATTCAATACATGGTTGTGACAGTCACTATATTGGGAAAGATTGGAAGTTATATAAAAAAGTTTTGAGTTTTGTTGATGTTCCTCCTCCACATACTAGGGTAGTAGTTCCTGATGCTCTTTTCAAGTGTTTTCAAGAATGGGGTATTGAAAATAAAGTGTGTTCAATGACAGTTGACAATGCTAGATATAATGACGTTTGTGTGAATTTAGTCAAACAAAATTTGCTCTTTCAAAGAATACTTGATTTGAATGGAGACTTGTTTCATGTTTGTTGTTGTGCTCATGTTCTCAATATCATTGTTCAATATGGTCTTTCCGATATTAAGGATATCATTGAAAATGTTTGAAAAAGTGTAAGATTTGTTGGGGCTTCTGAGGCATGCCTTAATAGTTTCAAAGAAATAGCTAACAAATTGAAACTGCCAGACCAAAAAACTTGTACTAGATTGTTGTACTCGGTGGAATGCAACCTTTGCCATGTTGTCATCAGCATTAGAATTTCGGGTTGTTTTTCCAAGATTTAAAGATAAACATCTTGATTATAATTATTTACCAATCAAGAAGATTGGGAAAAAGTTTGTTAAAGTGTGTAGTTTTTTGGCTCTCTTTCATGAAGTCACAAAGTTAATTTTAGGTATGTAAATTTACTTTCTTTATGTTTTCATTATATTTGATTCTAATATAATTTAATTTTTTTATATATTTGATAATTTACTCATCTTTCTAAAAATCTTATATTTTAATAGGTAGCGAGCATCCAACATCCAATTTATTTCTACCTAATTATGGAGGATAAAGGAGGTATTAGACGAAAAGGCAATTTTTGGGAGTGCTTTCATGCAATCGATGGCAGTGAAAATGAAGACCAAATTTGATACGTACTAGGGTAATTGCAATCTTTTACTCTCTATTGTAGTCATGTTGGATCCAAGGAATAAAATGAAACTTATTGAATTTTGTTTTCCCATGATATATCTTCAATCTGAAGCTTTTACTCATATTTATGTGGTTAGAAGTAAATTGGGTGACCTTTATAGTCTTATGTTGCTTCACACAGTTGAAGATGTTGTGGATCATAGTCAAAGTAATATGCATGATTTTTGTAGCATTAGGAACTCGAATTGCAGCGGCCAGTAGTGGTGGGCAGCTAAGGAATATCATAAGTGGTAGAACTAAGTTTGATGACTTCATTAGGAATGTAGATACATTACAAAATGTAAAATCAGAACTTAATGTAAACTTGGATGAAGCTGTTTTAATTTGGATGGACTCTACTTTTGATGCCTTTGGTTGGTGGGAGGCAAATAATCTCAAGTATCAAATTCTCTTAAAGATGGCATGTGATATTTTATCTATTCTAGTCACTATAGTAGTATCTAAAGCAACTTTTAGTGCTGGTGGTAGAGTAATTGATACTTATCGTGCATCATTGGGAACATAAATGTTCAAGTTCTATTGTGCGGAGAGGATTAGTTTGTCTTTGTATGGAATTAAGAGAAAAATAAAATTAAGTTTCATATATAACATTTACATTTCATTTATGTTTGCTTAGGATTTTCACTCATATATGAACTTATGTTTATGTTTGTTATATTTTGGATAAATTAAGGATGAAGTTAAAGAGTTTTTGCTATATTGATGAATGATTAACTAAAAATATATTCCTATAAGCACATACATGTTTTTATGGGTATTAATTTTTTTCTGTTATAGGTTTTTTTGGGATTTGTGTCAAACCTTAAATCCATGAAAAAATTCATGAATTTTGAGTTCGCCTTGGACAATTTTCTGCCTTCTTCTCTTTGAAATACTATACCTGTGCCCCAATTCATGGGCTTCTCCATCTCCTCCACCTTCACTTTTTGAGTTCTGCCTTGGACAACTCCTAGTTGGAGCGAAGACACTTAAAAAAACTAGAAAGAGAGATACAACTTGAACCCTTGATAAACATTTCTTCGGCATTTTTAGTTTCTTTGAGAATGCGGGGCATATCATAGTATCTATACAATGTCTCCAGGAATGGCGACCGGTCACCATGTATGAAGTGTACATTCCGATTACGGACATGTGGACTTCTACTCTTAGTTATTTACCCATCAATATCAGATAGAGTTTGCGTAGAAGCTATTTGCCCTTCATATGTGTAGAAGCTTCTTTGATTTGATCACTCATTGTTTTTTTCCGCATTTGTTATTTTTTTTCTGCGGATACTCGGGTTGATGTTTTGAGAATGCAAAATTATCCTGCAGCGTTATTTCTATGTAACTTGCTGCTTAGGGATGGGTTCACATTAAAATGCATAATTTTTGCTTGGGCTTGGCTATATTGTAAAATATTTGTGGAAAATTTATTGTTGTTGTTTTGGTTGAATTGTACGAGACTAAATTGTTATTGTTTTAGTGTGTTGTACTAGAATTTATTATGGAGATTGTTTATATTTTTATCTTGTTCATTTTATATTTTAAGTACATTTTATTTTTACTATTTTTCTATGATATTTATATTTTATATTATGTTTTTTTCATGAACAATCCAACAAACGAACAAACGAACACAAATAACAAATTTGTTATTCAACGATATTGGAAATTGTAGAATACTTGAAAGTTAGAAGACTTGTATTAAAACACAGTTGTTAAGTATAAACTTTCAACACTAAAGCAATGCTTTACAAGTAGATATAATGACCTTTTAAAATTTACCACAGGAGACATTTAATCGACACTACCGTACAAATTGCCTAACATGTTCTAATTCATTTTATGAGCTATACAAACATTAAAATTGTACAAATATGTTACAAAAATACGCTGAATGTGGTCCGCATACTATTGTAGGACCCTATTTTGTCCGGGTTGGACATACTAACCCCATTTGATATACCTTTTTTGCCCATGCCATGTACCTTGTTGAACAGGTCCACAATGATCCCATACTTCCAAGGAATGGTCTACCCCAATCGGCATGAGATGGATACAATTGACACGGATGGGGGAATTCAAAATTAATGACTTTTGTTACAAGTCCTTGAAGCACCCCAAGACCAACACCAGGTGATGGAGGATGAAAATTTGAGACCAACGCACTTGACCGAGCTCAAATCGGACTTAAAATGAAGAAGTTATGGCCAAAACAACTTTTGTTGGAAAAAGTCAAACTTGCCAAAAGACGGTCAATGCCCCTGGTCAAACTGCCCGCAAAAGTGATCATGCGAAACCCTTCAAAATGCCTATGTAGGCGAATACGGATCTCCCCAAATAATTCCTGGAAGGTTACCCATTTTTGCATTTTTGGTGGGGGTAAAAAGGTAATTAAAAGTTAAAAACAACAAAAAAACAAAAAAACAAAAAAAAACAAAAAAAAAAAAGTTGACCGTTGACCGTTGACCTGCCGATACTTCGACCCATTGACCCCGAAGCTCGAAGCCTCGAAGCCCCGAAGCCCCAAAGCTCGAAGCCCCGAAGCTCGAAGCCCCGAAGCCTCGAAGCCCCGAAGCCTCGAAGCCTCGAAGCCCTGAAGCCTCGAAGCATCGAAGCCTCCGAGCCTCGAAGCCTCGAAGCCTCGCTGCCGACACTCCGACCTTCGATCCGCGGTACCCGTACGCCTTCCACCTTCGACCCTCGAAGCATCGAAGCCTCGCTGCCGACACTCCGACCTTCGACCCTTCGACCCTTGACCCTGTGATGCCTTGACCTGCGAACCTTCGAACCTTGACCTACGACCCACGGACCCTCGAAGCCTATCAACCTCCGACCTTCGACCTGCTGACACTTCGACCCGTTGACCGTTGACTTTTGCCCCACCGAAGTCGACCCACCGAAGCTTCGACCTGCCGACACTTCGACCCTACCGACGTTCCGACCTGCCGACACTTCGAACCTCCGACCCTTTTTGCCTTCGCTGATCTTTTTTCTCGCCGGCTTTTCGTCGGCTTTTTTCTCACGGGTTTCCTTTTTTCTCTCGCTGGTCGTTCACGGGACCTGTTTTATGTGCTGGCCATCTGACAAAACATCATTTTTAATACCTGTCGGTAAGTGCTACTAAAATACAAACTTGAAAAAAGGCAATCATGAGCTGCCCTATTTCCCGCACACATTGTCCTCCTGACAAGGCATCAAACCTGCAAATTAAAAATACTGCATCAAATAATACAGCAATTAATGACAGTGGAGCCAAAAAAAATTTCTGAAGCACTTTAAGAGGTATTCGAGCATTCCCCTGCTAGAGGGGGGATTCCTTTTTTGAGGAAAAAATTCGTTAAGGAAAAAGAGAGGAAAAAAGGAAAAAAAAAAAGAGAGGGGGATTGAAAGAAAAGTAGGTTTTCGTTGAAGAGAGCCATCTATCGTTCCAGTCAAAAAAAAAAAAAAAGGGTTCTTCAGGTGGGTTTTTTTTCGTTGAAGAAAGCCATAAAAAAAAAAAACACAGAGAGAGGAGGAGGGAACCCTCCATCATTCCAGTGCAGAAAAACAGCAAAAGAAAAAAGAGAGAGAGATCATTGAGAAAAAAAAAAGAAGAGAGAGATCATTGGAGAAGAAAGAAAGGAGAGAAACGCCCAACCTCATCTCCTCGGATTAAACGCCCAATTTTTTTACGATCAATATCACCCCTTTATCCTCTTTCCCCTCTGTCTCACGTCGGCTTTTTTTTTTCCAACAAGAAAAACACAAAAACAGCCCCAACTTCGGCCTTTCTTTTTCTGCGTGTTCAACAAGCAAAAAGACATAACAGATACCAATCCTGTTCCAATCCCCTGCTCCTCACGCTTACCCTCCTTATTCCTAGCCAGCAAGGATCTCAAACCCAGAAAATTCATCTCTTCAAATACCAAAAAACCTCCCCTCACAAACCTCGTTGTCAAATCTTCTTGGTTCCAAGCGGTGGTGACCATCGGCATCGATGGGAGCTCAAGCAGAAGATTCAAAGTCGGTTCAGCCCTTATCTTTTCACTCCTTTTTTCAGCTGATTTGTATCTATATTTGGTGTATTTGTTTTTAGCATTCTTTTTAATTTTCGTTTTTTTTAGTTTATCTATATTTGATGTAATTGCTTTTCAACCTTTTTCCATTGCATTTTCCTTGTATTTCTTTTTATGTATGTGTAATATGTAAAGTGTAGTAAAAAAAAACAACCAAAGAAAAAAGAGAGAGAGCAAAGGGAAAGGATGAAGAAAAAGAAAAAAAAAAAGAAGAAAAGAAAAAAAAGTGAATTTATTTTTGTGGATGTCACACTCACACACTCCACATCTATTTTGATATATGCATTTTCAATTTCAAAAAAAAAGGGAAACACAAAACAAAAAAAAACAAACATGTCTTTTAAAAAAAACGTTTTCAATAAATAATTTTCAAAATGTTTTCAAAAAAAAAAACAAACAAACAAAAAACAAAAAAACAAAACAAAACAAAACGTTTTTCAATAAAATATTTTTTTAAAAATCTCTTCAATAACATGTTTTGAAAATGTTTTCATAAAATGTATTCCAAATGTCTTTCAAAAACAAAAAAACAAAACAAAACAAAACAAAAAAACAAAAAAAAAGGAAAATAATAAAAATCATTTCCTAGGACTCCAAAACAAAACCAAAAACCCAAAACCAACCCATAGGATCTCATTCTCCACTTCAAAACGAAAAACCAAAATTTTTAGGATTCCCTTTTTTAGAAATTTAGGATAAATCCATTTTAACCATAACTTTAATAAATAACTTAGCTAAATAAAAATCATAGACTTTTTAGGAAACTTAACCCAGTTATGACAGTATAAATAAAAGAAAAAACCTCCTCCTCCTAAATTAGATACCGAAGGGGTGTAGGGGTGCTAATCCTTCCCTACACGTAACCAACTCCCGAACCCATCTCTAATAACGCGGACCACACACTTAAGACTACTCAAATTAGAGGGTATCCAAGCGTACCCCAAAACGATTGGTGGCGACTCTAAATTTTCTCACCATTGGTTTAGTTTGAGCTCACCCCAAAAGGGCCCGGACGAAAACCGGTGATAACGGTGGCGACTTTCTGGGGACATAAGAATGAACACTTTAGAGAGTTAGGTCTAGAACTAGGACTTAGGAGGTTATATTTAATTGTGTTGTTGTATATATGTAACTGTCATGCCAAGTTGTTTTTATACAATTGTCATTTAAACTATGATTTATTTATACGCTTTCATTACCATGATAGTTGTGATTTATTGCTTTCCATACTTGTTGCATTCATGCATAACCCTATACCCAGGTTTAACACAATTTAGGTTAGCGAGGTTCGATGCGGTCCCCGGAGCGTTGATCATTATCCATGATGGGGCCTCGGACTCCTCACTCAAGCTTGAGGTTCTTTTAAGGCACGTCCTTTTAAGATCCCCCTTCGGTAAATCCCATGGTGTACGGAGCCCTCTATTGAGGAAGTTTGGGAACCAACGAATAAGATAGGGGTAGTAATAAAGGCCTATCAGGGGTATTGACCCACATTTTGCTTGCTCATTCCGTGCCATGCTAACCTTTGTTTTGTAGGGTAGTCCTTAAGTCATCCCCTGCACA
This sequence comes from Taxillus chinensis, assembly GCA_023512835.1. NCBI lineage: Eukaryota > Viridiplantae > Streptophyta > Magnoliopsida > Santalales > Loranthaceae > Taxillus > Taxillus chinensis. Next base: position 23,565,797 of record CM042091.1, read on the forward strand.
TTTGACTGTCTTTACTATTGGTTTATTCTTTGTCCTGACTTGTCATCCTAACTTATCATCATGCATAACATGACATTCATCATTCATATAGGCATGGCAACTTTCGTACATCTCCTAAAAGGCCTTCCAGGGACAAGGAGCGCATAGTAGTGGCCCAAGCATCAGGAGACATTCAACTTCGCCTTGGAGATTTCCCGCCAGGAGAGGCCCACAAGGCGAGAACATGTTATCATAGAAGATCAATTGGGACTATATTAAGGAGGACAGAGACAATATGGAAGCAATGGTCGGACGAAAGGAAAAGCATATACATACAACGGTTTGGGGATTTGCTCTATGTGAATCGAGCCACTGGGCCGACACGGATATGCTTGGGGCAGCCATTTATTTACGGGAACCTCGACGGTGTTCACTTCAATAGCCTAGATCTTGTTCCCACGATAGAAGAATATGAAGATTCTGGATATCCCCATGGAAAACAAAATGAAAATCTATTTGCCGAGCCCGGGAAGGTCATGCCGAAGGCCTTTGAAAATATGGGAAAGCCGATATGGGACTCACCGGCGGTCACAACTTACGGTGGGCGCGAATATCTTCCATGGGCAACAATCAAAGAAGTAATACAAACTGGCAACGGAAGCGGAGGTACACAAATTGCTTACACTAGCTATATATGGGCTAGTCATTTTCCCCAGGATAGGGGGGGGGGGGGGGGGGGGGGGGGGGGGCCGGCCCACATCGATGGGGCAATTGTAGATTTGGTCGCGTGGGGTGGAGGCAGCGTCGCGGTGCTCAAGGGATGTGACCCTCCATCCGTATCTAAAAAAAAAAAATAATTAAAAGAAAGAAGAAGCTCCCTGGCTGTCCTTGATGGAAACCATCCGATCTCTTACTTACGCTAAGGAGTAAAGGCTCGGGACAGTTCATGGGGTGCTTACCTCTCCAATGCACTTGGGTTGGATGGGGTCATTTCCTGCGCGCGTAGTGTTCATCATTTCCTTTTGTTTCGTTTGTCAAGTACCAGCCACAACACTACTAGATATTCTGCCTGCAAGTGGAGCCTACCAAAAAGGACTTTGAGAGCTGGAAAAATGAAGTTGGAAAATCTCCCGAGGGGTTCGACATTGCAGCTGCTCCTTGGATGTCGGTGGTCTCCATGACATATAGCTGCCTTATGGGACTACAGGTTGGGTTCCATTTTTGGGCCCCCGGGGAGGAACTACGGGCCGCATAATGGGGGGGGGGGGGGGGGGGCGGCCCCCCCCTGGGGGCACCAGCCCTGGGGAGGTGGGAAGACAAGTGGGCGCCATCAGATTATCCCCGTGCTCTTTGGCATAGAAGAGTGTGACTTCCCAGGGTGAACAAGGGTGGAAGCCATGCTCACAAGAAGGCAAGAAGATGTATCAAGCATGGTCCACACCACACAAGATCCAGCCCTGGCGATTCAAAAACTTGGTGTTTTCCCAAAGGGATACATATCTTGGAGGGCACGGCAAAGAACCGATTACCTGTTGAGACATAAAGGCTATCCTCCAGGAGAATCAGACTTTAAGGCGGCGAGATCCAGGAAGGCTAGAAACATCTCTAGAAGGAACTCTTTAAAGGCTGCCAGGGAGGGAAAAACAGATCGAGACCATAATGAAGCGAGAGGGAGGAAGCAAGCGAGTGACCACCCCGAGGAAGAGGCGCCGTGTTACTTAGGAGATGACCTGGAAGAGTGCTTTAAGATCATGTAGCACTAGCTCTCATTTTACATGGCATTTCATCATTGAATGTTCGTATTGTGTGTTTGGTTTGTAATAAAGTTGTTTGTTTTTCTAACCCTCCGCATATACATTCCATGCATACATGCATATCAAATAAAAAAAATCAAATTAAAGTTCCCTTGTACCCAGGTGGCTAGCAGCCTCCCTCCAGGATTGCGCACTCTTACAATCTCAGATCCCGGCGCAATCAAATACCTCAACCGCAATGGCAAGAGGAAACAGAGAACGACTCATGGGGTTGGAACAGTCGCAACAAACCCTACAGGGGCAAATGTCTCGCCATAATGGAAATGCTCACAAAATTGACGAAGAAAGAGGAAGAATTCCACGGGGAACTACCAATCACCATCAAGAGCGAGGACAGGAGGCCGTTCGGTCACCCAACCCGGCTCCAAGCCAGGCACCCACATACCATCCTGCTATGGCACAACCTCCAACCCCAAATCAAACTCATTTCACTATGCCCGCACCAGGAAATGTAATTGAAGCGGTGGGTTCCCCAGCCCCTCAGGAAAATGTTGAGTCTCTCGCTCTACGCCGACTTGAGGAAAGATTGAAAGCCGTAGAAGGCGTGTGACTATGGTATGACCAGCCCACAAGACTTATGCTTAGTCCCCTGGGAGTGGTGCTACCGCCAAAATTCAAAATGCCGATTTTGAAAAGTTCAACGGGACACGATGTCCAAGGACACATCTGGCCATGTATTGTCAAAAGATGGCCGCTTATCTTGGTGAAGACAAGCTCCTCATGCATTGTTTCCAGGAAAGCCTAACTGGGGCATCCCTTCGCGGTATTTTCAAGCGAATGGAAACCGCATTAGGACATGGAAGGAATTAGCTACTTCCTTCTTGGCACAAGACAAACATGTCACCAAGTCGGCTGGATCGACTAACCCTGGCATGGAGAAGGGATCCGAAGAGAATTTCAAAGATTATGCACGAAGATGGAGAGAGGCAGGGTGGAGGTCCAACCTCCCCTTACCGAAAGAGAACTCACTACTCTTTTTATCAACACACTAAAAGGTGTCTTCTATGAGAAGTTGATCGGTAACGTCTCCAACAGCCTTCGCAACTTGGTCGCATCCGGTGAACGAGTAGAAAGTGGAATTAAAGGTGGAAAGCTAAAGGGTGATGCGGTGGGGCATCAAAACGGTTTCAACCACCAGCAAAGAAGAAGGAAAATGAGAGCAACCTGGTATACCAAGCGCACCGATCAATACAACCAACATTCTACCAAGCGCCAGGGTGCTACAGAGGGGCACCGGTAGCTGCTTATGCTGCACCTGCACCATCTCCCCAATTTATGCCATACCTGCCGCAAGGAGGCGTCCCATTTCCGTACTCAATGGTACCTAACTCATTTCAACCGAGAGCGCCATACCCAGAGCAACCAAGGCCAGCAAGTCAAGAAGGACTGGGAGCCGCATTTCAAGGACAGGGGCAACCAAGGGCCCCGACCCAGCCAAGCGGAGCGAACGCAGGCTTCTCGTCGACCACGACAGGAGTTTGACCCGATCCCAATGACATACGCCGAACTATATCCCAAGCTTTTAGAGGCAAGGATGGTAACCCCTATACCCTTGGGAGAAATAAAGACTCCTCCCCCGGCCTGGTACAAGCCGGATGCCAGGTGCGAAGAGAGGACCACATTCACGACACTTTGGGGCACCTTTTGCTATAATGTGATGCCTTTTGGCCTGAGGAACGCAGGGGCAACCTATCAGCGAGCCATGGTGACCCTATTCCACGACATGATGCATAAAGAAGTCGAGGTATATGTGGACGACATGATAGCCAAATCTCGAAGCACTGAAGATCATATCGAAGTACTCCGTAAGCTCTTCAACAGGCTACGGAAATATCAACTGAAATTGAACCCCGAAAAGTGCACTTTCGGAGCCATGTCGGGAAAACTGTTGGGTTTTATTGTGAGCCAAAAAGGAGTGGAAATCGATCCAGATAAAGTTCGAGCTATCCAAGAGATGCCGCCGCCACGGACCATCAAGGAGGTTAGAGGATTCCTAGGGCGACTGAATTATATTGCCCGATTTATTTCCCAGTAACACCACATGTGAAACCATCTTCAAGTGTCAAATTAATACTCCCACCATAATTCCCGAAATATGGAATGACAAGTGTCAAGAAGCTTTTGACAAGATCAAGCAATATCTGTCTAATCCACCTATTTTGGTCCCACCGGTCTCGGATAGACCTCGATCTTATACTTGACCGTTCAGGGAGTCGGCGATGGGTTGTGTCTTGGGGCAACAAGATTCTACAGCAAGAAGGAGCAGGCCATTTATTACCTCAGCAAGAAGTTCACCATTAATGAAGAAAACTACACCCCCTTAGAGAAGACGTCTTTGTGCTCTTGTCCGGATAACGAGAAGATTGAGGCAATACACCCTTTATCATACTACTTGGCTGATTTCAAGGCATGATCTCGCTCAAATATCTCTTGGAAAAACCATCCATTTCTGGAAGAATCGCCAAATGGCGTTGATCCTATCGGAGTATGATATCATCTATGTACCTCAAAAAGCCATAAAAGGAAGTGCGATAGCCGACTATCCGCCAGATAGAAACCTTGGGAAGACTTTGAGCCCATGACTATTGGCTTCCCAGGATGAGCACATTAACATCATTTCGGCCGAAGTATCGGACATATGGACGATGTGGTTCGATGGAGCCTCTAGTCTTTTAGGTCACGGTGTTGGGGCCATCCTGATATCCCCAAAAGGCGAACATTTCCCCATGGCGGCAAAGCTAACCTTCCCTTGTACAAACAATGTGGCGAGTATGAGGCTTGTGTGATGGGACTTCAAAAAGCCATTCACAAAGGAATCAAAAAATTACGAGTGTTCGGCGATTCGGCACTCATCATTTTTCAAGTAAGGGGTGAATGGGAGACTCGAAACCATAAATTAATCCCATATCGGAAGCACGTTGCGAGTTAGCCGAGCAATTCGAAGACATCACATTTGAACATATGCCCAGAGAATGCAACCGGCTCCTCGACGCGGTGGCAACTCTAGCCTCCCTCCTTCGACTAGACACAAAGTTGGAAGTTCAGTCTTTCGATATCCGTATACAAGATGCTCCTGCACATTGCATGGCCATTGAAGGACATACTGAAGGAAAACCTTGGTTTGAGGACGTCAAACAATATTTGCTTAAGCAAGAATACCCAGCAGAGGCCACCGAATCGATAAGAGAAATATCCGAAGGTCGACATCCAACTATTATATTGATGGCTCAATTCCGTATAAGAGAAACCACGACATGGTGCTATTGCGGTGTGTGGCAAAAGAAGAATCAACACAAATCATGAAAGAAGTGCACGAAGGGGAATGTGGTTCACATGCAAACGGACACGCATTAACAAGACAAATCATGCGAATGGGCTACTATTGGGTCACCATGGAAAAAGATTGTATTGAATATGTGCGCAAATGCCTCAAGTGTCAAATTTATGGCGATAAGATCCAAGTACCACCATCCAAACTGCATGTGATGGTCTCCCCGTGGCCGTTCTCACTTTGGGGCATTGACGTTATCGGACCAATATCTCCAAAAGCTTCTAATGGTCATCGTTTCATTTTGGTAGCCATTGATTACTTCACCAAGTGGGTGGAAGCAACATCATACGCTAATGTCACACAAGCCGTGGTACTTCGATTTATACGGAACAACATCATATGCCGATATGGTCTTCCCGAGCGGATCATAACGGACAATGCTGCCAATTTGAACAATCGGATGATAGGGAGGTTGTGCGAAACATACAAAATTCAACACCGCAACTCGACCCCTTATCGCCCAAAGATGAATGGAGCAATCGAGGCAGCCAACAAGAACATCAAGAACATTATCGGAAAGATGACCGAAACGTATAAAGATTGGCACGAGAAGCTACCTTACGCTTTGCACGCCTATCGTACCTCGGTGCGTACATCGGTCGGGGGCAACTCCATTTTCTTTGGTCTATGGCATGGAAGCGATTCTACCGGTCGAAGTGGAGATACCTTCCCTCCTGAATACTTAAGGACACTCGGCTCAAAGAAGCAAGAATGGGCCCAAAGTCATTATGAGCGGTTGAATTTAATTGAAGGCAAGCGCTTGGCGACGGTTTGCGAGAGGACAGTGTATCAACAGAGAATGATGAACAATTACAATAAAAAGGTGAAGCCCGAAGCTTTCAAGAGGGTGATCTTGTCCTCAAGAAGATCTTGCCAATTCAACATGACCATAGAGGCAAGTGGACTCCCAATTATGAAGGCCCATATGTTGTGAAAAAAGCATTCTCGGGAGGCGCATTGATCCTTGCCAAAATGGACGGAGACGAGCTTCCTAATCCAGTGAATAGCGATGCCGTCAAAAAGTTTTATGCTTAACTCTCATGCCTCCCAACCAGATTCTCTTTCTTGCAATGAGCGGACTTGGTGAAAACCCGAAAGGGCACCAAGGGTAAAATACAAAGCTCCAACAAAAGACAAAAAAAGAAAACAAAGGCGGACTTGGTGAAAACCCGAAAGGGCACCAAGGGTAAAATACAAAGCTCCAACAAAAGACAAAAAAAGAAAACAAAGGCGGACTTGGTGAAAACCCGAAAGGGCACCAAGGGTAAAATACAAAGCCAGCAATAAATCTTGAAGGGTGAAATCAGTCAGAATCTGAAAGGATCAGGACCACAACAAATAGGGTCCATTACAAGCAGTAGAGACAACATCATCCAAAAACAGCGACTGCAAACAGTGGAAGACTTGGTCAAACCTGCGGCACACTCGAATCAAATTTGTACATTATGCTTTTAAAGACTTGCGATTCTTTTATCAGATTATAACAATAGGACACTTTTTATGATATAAATATGTTTTGTGGAATTAAACCAGCAAAAATATTTCTCTCTTTAATCATGTTACATCTTCTTCATTTCACATTCAAGTAGAACATCTTAAATCCCCAGTAAGCTCTTCTAGCATTGCCTTATGAGTAGGGCCAAGCTCAAAATCCCCAAACAAACTTAAAGCCCCCAACTCGGAGTACTCATATCTCCACGGGCTATCACTATCCCCAGAGAAGCCGTCAAATCAAGCTCCTCAATATGGCGAAGCAAAATTTAACAGACCCTTCATGTACAACAGGGAGTTCCCCAGCAAAGACAGGACGGATTCTCCATCCACAAAGAATATTGTTCCCCAACAAGTTGAATGTTAGCCAATGGCCAAAACCCTCAGTGATACATCACGTGGCATTCAATGCATACATCACATGGCATCACATTGCATCATATTTCACCACAAGTTGAGGTTTATGCATCCCCGCATACAGCACATTGCATTCCATGCATCATTAGCATACATTCAACATACTCTGTAATTGCAGGAATGTTGCTGCCTCTAGAGATCCAAGGAGCTCATATTCGGCAAACTTCTCTTCAGGCTATCCTAGCTTTCTTTAATTGTACAACTCTTTCCTTGCAATTTCCCCAAAATCTTTAACTGTGGGCTATTTATTTTCAGTTCAAGCCTATCGTTGCTGTGGGCTACCATTTTTCAATTCAAGCCTATCGTTGCCGTGGGCTATCCATGTTCAATTTAAGCCTATCGTTGTTGTGGGCTTTCCATTTTCAATTCAAGCCTATCGATGCAGTGGGCCTTTCATTTTTCCGTTTAAGCCTGTCGTTGTTGTGGGCTTTTCCATTTTGACTTTAAGCCTATCGTTGCTGTGGGCTATCCATTTTCAATTCAAGCCCATCGTTGTTGTGGGCCTTTTTCCATTTTTCAATTCGAGCCTATCGTTGCTGTGGGCCTTTCAGTTTTCAATTCAAGCCCATCATTGTTGTGGGCCTGTTTCCATTTTTCAATTCGAGCCTATCGTTGCTGTGGGCCTTTCAACTTTTAGTTCACGCCTATCATTGTTGTGGGCCTTTTCTCTTTTTCAGTTCAAGCCTGTCATTGTTGTAGGCTTTCAATCTCTGGTATCAAGCGGCCTTAGATGCCTCATCAAGGTATTATCCAAGCACACCGGCCTGTGAAGCCCCTTTTCCCTCTCGGGGACAAACCCCAACCGTCTCACTTCTTCCTCTAGGTAAGTCAGGTAAGTGCTCCAACCCGTCCAAAATGACTCCCTTTTATCTTTGTACGCTGTTTGTATACAAACAATGCACAAAGAGGGGCAATTATAGGACCCTATTTTGTCCGGGTTGGACATACTAACCCCATTTGATATACCTTTCTGCCCATGCCATGTACCTTGTTGAACAGGTCCACAATGATCCCATACTTCCAAGGAATGGTCTACCCCAATCGGCACGAGATGGATACAATTGACACGGATGGGGGAGTTCAAAATTAATGACTTTTGTTACAAGTCCTTGAAGCGCCCCAAGACCAACACCAGGTGATGGAGGATGAAAATTCAAGACCAACGCACTTGACCGAGCTCAAATCGGACTTAAAATGAAGAAGTTATGGCCAAAACAACTTTCGTTGGAAAAAGTCAAACTTGCCAAAAGACGGTCAATGCCCCTGGTCAAACTGCCCGCAAAAGTGATCATGCGAAACCCTTCAAAATGCCTATGTAGGCGAATATGGATCTCCCCAAATAATTCCTGGAAGGTTACCCATTTTTGCATTTTTGGTGGGGGTAAAAAGGTAATTAAAAGTTTAAAAAAAAAAAAAGTTGACCGTTGACCGTTGACCTGCCGACACTTCGACCCATTGACCCCGAAGCTCGAAGCCTCGAAGCCTCGAAGCCCCGAAGCTCGAAGCTCGAAGCCCTGAAGCTCGAAGCCCCGAAGCCTCGAAGCCCCGAAGCCTCGAAGCCTCGAAGCCCTGAAGCCTCGAAGCATCGAAGCCTCGGAGCCTCGAAGCCTCGGGCTTCGGGCCTCGGCCTCGCTGCCGACACTCCGACCTTCGATCCGCAGTACCCGTACGCCTTCCACCTTCGACCCTCGAAGCCTCGAAGCCTCGCTGCCGGCACTCCATCCTTCGACCCTTCGACCCTTGACCCTGCGATGCCTTGACCTGCGAACCTTCGAACCTTGACCTACGACCCACGGACCCTCGAAGCCTGTCAACCTCCGACCTTCGACCTGCCGACACTTCGACCCGTTGATCGTTGACTTTTGCCCCACTGAAATTCGACCCACCGAAGCTTCGACCCTGCCGACGTTTCGACCTGCCGACACTTCGAACCTCCGACCCTTTCTGCCTTCGCTGATCTTTTTTTCTCGCTGGCTTTTCACGTCGGCTTTTTTCTCACGGGTTTCCTTTTTTCTCTCGCTGGTCGTTCACGGGACCTGTTTTATGTGCTGGCCATCTGACAAAACATCATTTTTAATACCTGTCGGTCACATGTGCTGCTAAAATACAAACTTGAAAAAAGGCAATCACGAGCTGCCCTGTTTCCCGCACACACTGTCCTCCCGACAAGGCATCAAACCTGCAAATTAAAAATACTGCACCAAATAATACAGCAATTAATGACAGTGGAGCCAAAAAACTTTTCTGTAGCACTTTAAGAGGTATTCGACAGTCCCTGCGCAGGGGGGATTCCTTTTTTGAGGAAAAAATTCGTTAAGGAAAAAGAGAGGAAAAAGGAAAAAAAAAGAGAGAGGGGGATTGAAAGAAAAGTAGGTTTTCGTTGAAGAGAGCCATCCATCGTTCCAGTGCAAAAAAAAAAAAAAAGAGTTCTTCAGGTGGGTTTTTTTTCGTTGAAGAAAGCCATAAAAAAAACACAGAGAGAGGAGGAGGGAACCCTCCATCATTCCAGTGCAGAAAAACAGCAAAAGAAAAAAGAGAGAGAGATCATTGAGAAAAAAAGAAAAGAAGAGAGAGATCATTGGAGAAGAAAGAAAGGAGAGAAACGCCCCAGCCTCATCTCCTCAGATTAAACGCCAGTTTTTTTACAGTCAATATCACCCCTTTATCCTCTTTCCCCTCCTGTCTCACGTCAGCTTTTTTTTTCTCCAACAAGAAAAACACAAAAACAGCCCCAACTTCAGCCTTTCTTTTTCTGCGTGTTCAAAGAGCAAAAAGACATAACAGATACCAATCCTGTTCCAATCCCCTGCTCCTCACGCTTACCCTCCTTATTCCCAGCCAGCAAGGATCTCAAACCCGGAAAATTCATCTCTTCAAATACCAAAAAACCTCCCCTCACAAACCTCGTTGTCAAATCTTGCTGGTTCCAAGCAGGTGGTGACCATCAGCATCAGTGGGAGCTCAAGCAGAAGATTCAAAGTCGGTTTAGCCCTTATCTTTTCACTCCTTTTTTCAGCTGATTTGTATCTATATTTGGTGTATTTGTTTTTAGCATTCTTTTTAATTTTCATTTTTTTAGTTTATCTATATTTGATGTAATTGCTTTTCATCCTTTTTCCATTGCATTTTCCCCGTATTTCTTCTTATGTATGTGTAATATGTAAAGTGTAGTAAAAAAAACCAACCAAAGAAAAAAGAGAGAGAGCAAAGGGAAAGGATGAAGAAAAAGAAAAAAAAAAAGAAGAAAAGAAAAAAGAGTGATTTTATTTTTGTGGATGTCACACTCACACACTCTACATCTATTTTGATATATGCATTTTCAATTTCAAAAAAAAAGGGAAACACAAAACAAAAAAAAAACAAACATGTCTTTTAAAAAAAACGTTTTCAATAAATAATTTTCAAAATGTTTTCAAAAAAAAAAAAACAAACAAAAAACAAAAAAAACAAAACAAAACAAAACGTTTTTCAATAAAATATTTTTTTAAAAATCTCTTCAATAACATGTTTTGAAAATGTTTTCATAAAATGTATTCCAAATGTCTTTCAAAAACAAAAAAACAAAACAAAACAAAACAAAAAAACAAAAAAAAAGGAAAATAATAAAAATCATTTTCTAGGACTCCAAAACAAAACCAAAAACCCAAAACCAACCCATAGGATCTCATTCTCCACTTCAAAACAAAAAACCAAAATTTTTAGGATTCCCTTTTTTAGAAATTTAGGATAAATCCATTTTAACCATAACTTTAATAAATAACTTAGCTAAATAAAAATCATAGACTTTTTAGGAAACTTAACCCAGTTATGACAGTACAAATAAAAGAAAAAACCTCCTCCTCCTAAATTAGATACCGAAAGGGCGCTGTAGGGGTGCTAATCCTTCCCTACACGTAACCAACTCCCGAACCCATCTCTGATAACGCGGACCACACACTTAAGACTACTCAAATTAGAGGGTATCCAACTGTACCCTAAAAACAGTTGGTGGCGACTCTAAATTTTCTCACCATTGGTTTAGTTTGAGCTCACCCCAAAAGGGCCCGGACGAAAACCAGTGATGACAACTATCACAGAAGATCTTCACGCTCCAACTATTTTCTTGATTTGGTAGACCCTTCCACTTGATCAAGTACTCCGAATACTTCAGAACTCCTCATCTTCGTATGTCACGCCTCGGATTTCGAACCCGAGGAAATCGGCTCATGACTCTCCTTTACCCATGCGGAAGATAAGGGGGTGAAACAATTTATTAATTTACAATGAGAAGATAATTAGCACACAGGACAATATAAACTTCCACAGTAGATATTCACAAAGACAAAATCATATCTTTATTAAATTCAAACCACAATAAACGTTTACAAACCAATTAACATGCCTTTATTACAATCAAATATTTTTTTACAATCTTTTCCCACTGGGGTTACATCATTTTCCCCAAAATAACATAATTGACAAAAAACAATTAAACAACAAATACGACATAGTAGGAGGGGTGAGGAACATAGCTCAGTAGGGATCGAGTCTCCCCAACCCATCCCATGCTCCTAGATCTACATGAAGACGTGCACAAGTGCAGTGTCGTGGCAATAATATATAAATAGGTATAATCAGCATTTGAAAATATGTCAACACAAACAAGCCACAAGGGCAAGTACAACCATAGCCACAGCCACATAGGCTCCACATCCACAACCACATAGGCTCCATAGCGACACAAGTTAAACATCCACAGCCACACAAGCTTCCATAACCATAGGCACACAGGCTCCACAGCTACACAAACTATCATAACCACATAGCACACATAATCACATTCACAGCACATCAGATATACATATGTATCCAACAATCCACACACAATCCATAATTATCATATCCACATAGTTATCATATCAAACATAATTTTCATATCGATATAACTACCCTAGAAACTGTAAGGTTTCCCCACGCAGTCCTACCGCTGGACTAACTCTAATGATCTCAACCACGAAACGAATAGCGCAGACGCCTCAACGGCCCCCGAGGTCCGCTATCATGTGAACAAACCTGAATTCTCCAGAGCCGAAACACAAAGACATATCCAAACACAACTTTGCCATTGAAGGCCAACATTTATATAGGAGATCACACCTATATGAATTTACGTATATATATAAACCAATAAACCACAAATTTCCTACCACAAGGCCAAAACCCTGGGATAGGTTCAAGGAATAATAGAACCCCTACCTCAAAAGGATCCTCCTCGCTCTTGCTTCCATGCTAAACACCGTCCACCCACGCGAATCACCACAGTAGTGATCAGGAGAAGGTTCTCTCTCTCTCTCTCTCTCTCTCTCTCTCTCTCTCTCTCTCTCTCTCTCTGTGGTGGCTGTGACGGCTAGCGGAATGAAGAACCCTAAACCTAAGAATAAGAGACCTCCATCTCCTTATATAGACCTCACTTATCAAATCGACGTAGTTTTGATAAGTGAACTGTCACGCCCCAATTTCCTCTCACTTGGAAATGAGGAGTAACTGCCCATGCCCGCACCCGAAGGGTCAAGGGGTTGGTGCAAGCACCTACAAAGGACTTATGTCACGGGTGCTGTCCCAAACCTGTACAACCAGGCTAACATACCACGGGGCATGCTCCTGATCCCAAACCACGTACACAAACATAGATCAAACAATAAACATATCTCAATCTATTACATCTCAAGAAGAGTTCCAAATTTATTACAACTCAACTGGGAAAAACTCCCATCAAACCACAATATATTGTTTATAAACAATCCAAACCATAAAACACAGGTCCACAAAAGCAATAAAATTAATAATAAGTCTTTAGCCTCAGTAGCCTACCACCATAGCTCTTTCACTTATCGCCTGCTAGACCCTGCAGAAGAATAGTTTATAGGAGGGATGAGCAAACCATAGCTCAGTAGGGTTCAAGTCTCCCTAGACCCGTCCCACTCTACAATATGCATGACAAGTGTATGCTTGTGCTCGTGTAGTGCCTAAAACTAAACAGCACATATCACCCAGTAACACACCATTTACCTGTGCCCACACTGGAGGGCAGAGGACACCCCGCCACCACAGCGACATGACATACCACATCCAGGCGAATGTTGCATGGTCACCAATGCAACATTTTCCACCCGAGTCAGATATGGCCATCACCTTCTCGGACGCCATACCTACCCTCAGGAATGGGTGCAAACTTAGCCCACCGTCGTGAGTGTTACACGGAGACTCAGTTCAACCCACATGTATTTGGGTACTCAAACTCAATCATAAATTCACAGCATCTCAGCAAGTACATCATAGTACATGTCAGTAAACATAGCTCAAGCGCAAGTACATCTCAGTAATGCAACTCAGGTGTGCATTCCAGCTCAGTACAAGGTACTTAACAATATATCTCAATACAAACAGGTTAATATAGCTTAGTAAGCACAACTCAGGCATAACAAAATAACTCAACAATGCACTCAGCTCATGCAGTGCAGCAACACTCTCAATAACATTCACAGTTTATAGTTTTACTTATGTAAGTGTTTTTGAACTATTTTGGCAAGTTTCTAGGCAAACTCAACTCATGGACATCATTCAAATCACTCTATTTTCCACACAAGGGACTTCTGGCTAAACGAGGCAGCCAAAAGAGGCAAAATGAAGGGTGCACGTCATATGGGCCATATGACGTGCAGGGTTATTTTTGGCTCCCTGACTTCCACATGTTTCAAGGAAGACAGGGGTAAATTTTTAGACTAATTGGATGTGCATGCCATATGGGGATATGGCATGCAAAATGGCGTGTAGCCATGTTTTTGCACAGTTTTCTTTGTTTTGTTATTCTAAAGACTTCTCTCTAAAGAACCCACCTCCAATTCTGGTTAGTTTATAAATTATTAGGCTTTAAACCTAGGATACAAGGCCTATTTTCAATTCTAGCCTCTATACTCATGCCCAACCAACCATCCAAACAAATCCAGGCCATCCAAATCAATTCTCCCACAGATATCTATATTGAAAATCTCACAATAAACAAACACACGCTTATATATATATATATATATATATATATATATATATATATATATATATATATATATCGGTATATACTCATCCTCACATCCATGACAGGTAAAATCCAGAATTTTGTGAGAGAGTTTCAAGGGTTGATTAAGAAATCCCTACCTCAAAGTCGAAGAATTCAACTGGTCGTTGTATTCTAGCAATCACGTCTCCGGGCTCCCGTCCAACCTTGGATCGCCGGCCTTGGATTGTCCTCACCGTCTCAGGCCGTGTCTCCCTTTTTGGCAGTCTCCCTCTCTGGCCGTGTTTCTCTCTCTCTCAAGGGGTGACGACTGCTAGGGTTTTGGAATGAGAAATCCCCTAATTTCCAAGCCCTTTTTCTTTATATATTTTCTCATATAATCAAAATGACGTAGTTTTGATTAAATGAATCCCTACATCAAAACGACGTAGTTTTGATTAATCTAAAGCCCAGCATCTCTAAGCCTAAAGGCCAAGGTTTTCTAACCCATCTCTTAAGCTCAACAGCCCAATTCATTAAGCCTAACAAATATTTAAAATAAATCCCTCAAATAAATATTATTTATGATATGTGAAATTCCCAAAATACCCCTCTGAGCCCAAGTATAGTCAAAATTCTCCATTCGATTAACACATCATTGTTCTAATGTTCATTCTCTAAGACGGGATCTCTTACTTAAGGCTAACTCCAAGAACCCCTCAAATACGGGTCCTTACATGAACCCCATCATCAAAATGACATAGTTTTGATAAATGAAGCCCAGCATCAAAATGACATAATTTTGATAAATGAAACATGCTACAACCTTCCCACATCCACACAGGACAAAAATACCCATAATTCAAACATGGCCCTTTGGGAAACGATTACCAGCATAACAAAACCAAGGTGACGGTGCAAAAATATGGCTGCACATGACAAAGACCATGTCACATGCAAGCTCCAAATGCCCTAGGATTTTATCACAAGCTTTAGAACTAAGTTTGGAAGGCTCCCATGCAAAAACATTACTGCACGTGACAAAGTCATTGTCTCGTGCAACCTCTAAAAGCTCCCTCTTGGGCTCATCTTTTTGCCTCATGCTTGCTCATTTATATACAAATTGTTTTAGCCAATGTGTGTGGGAAGAAAACTCCCAAAAACCTGACAATTACCACTCGAAAGGCATAACCGTGACTAACCCCTCACATCCCAAAACACAAGTCATTACATCCTCTCTCCCTTAAGACTTTTCATCCTCGAAAAGAAACAACATGCCACTAGAACTGCAAAGAAATGACAAACATATGAACCCCATTATGCAAAACCGCAAGCCACAATACACAAATGGATCATACTGCACACAGCACATAAAAGGATATATGTCCACAAACGCAATAGAGCACCACCAAAATTTATAACCACATGAATCACAATGCATAAAACACATATCCGCATGTCGCAAATACACATCTCAAATACAAGTACGTGTCTCAAAAGGACAATATACAGCACATCGCGAATAACAAGCACATAAAACCTCATCACTAACTCTTGGTCAAAAGCCACCTCCCACCCTCAAGATTGTTCATCCTCGAACAACTCCGGGTGCTGCTCACGCATCAGGGACTCATGTTCCCATGTCTCCTCCTCAATGCCACGGTGCTGCCACAGCATGCGAACCAAAGGAATAGCATAACCACGTAAAAGCTTCTCCCATCGATCCAGTATACGGATAGGGGCCTCAACAACGAACATGTCATCCTCAATATCCAATGTCCCCCAATCAATCACATTAGTTGGGTCAGGATGATACTTCTTCAACTGGGACACATGGAACACATTATGCACCCGACTTAACCACGGTGGCAATGCTAACTGGTAGGCCACTGGCCCCACATGAGCCGTAACCTCAAAAGGACCAATAAACCACGAAGATAGCTTGGAACCTCGCCCAAAACACCGACATCCACGACATGGAGAAACACTGAGAAACACATGATCTCCCACATAAAACTCCAAAGGTAGCCATCGCTAATCTGTATAAGATTTCTGGCGACTCTGAGCTGATAACAAGCACTGACGAAGCACCTTAACCTTCTCAGTAGCCTCTTGAACCAACTGTGGTCCCAAAAGAGCTGCCTCCCCCACCTTAGTCCAACACAAAGGTGAACGACACGGCCTCCCATATAACGCCTCAAAAGGAGCCATTCCAATGGATGCCTGATAACTATTGTTGTAGGAAAACTCCACCAAAGGAAGGTGAGTTGCCCATGAACCCCCAAAATCTAGCACACAGGCCTTCAACATGTCCTCCAATGTCTGATTCGTCCTCTCTGTCTAACCATCAGTCTCAGGGTGAAAAGTGATACTCATGCTAAGCTTTGTCCCCATAGCCTCCTGCAAGCCTGCCCAAAAATGGGAAGTGAACCTTGAATCTTTATCGAACACAATCGATGATGGTACCCCATGCAATTGCACAATCTCATTCACATACAACTGGCTCAATGCCCCGATGGAATCCTGCTCTTGAACGGCAAGAAAATGGGCTGACTTGGTTAGCCGATTCATAATCACCCATATCATGTCTTTCCTCCCAGTGGTGGGTGGAAGGCCAGTGTCACGACCCGAGCAGCGTGGTGCTGGCAGGACGTTTCTTAGTGGCACGATTCAGGAATGTATTCGTGCTACGTAAAAGAGAGGGGTTGGTTGAAAGCGTAGATGGTGTGCAGCAGAAGGTTCCAGGTAGTTCGTGGAGGAAAACGGATAGAGAAGCTAAGTGCCGCAATGGGCTGAGAGGCACAGGAAACCTGACCCCGTGACAAGTGGTATCAGAGCCAAACCGGCCCGTATCCTGAAGACTCGCCAAGTACTCTCACGAGTAGCGTGATCCCAAGGTGGGAGCTCACAGAGGTGAGTCGACCGGTAGTGTCTTGCACGCCTTGCGTCCATAGAGTTAGAGTATCCTAGAGTGTGATACAGAGCTGGGCAAGGGAGTATGAAGGAGCGCATCGGAGCGATCTTGGAAGCCTCCTATCCTTTGGACAATGGGCGAGTGGGCGAGCATCTTGGTAAAGGTGTTGCAACCTGCGGGGAAGTGATGTCCAAGATGTTGACATTGGGCGAGTGGGAGGGCGTCGAGGTAACGATGCCATCGCCTATGGGGAAGCGGTGTCGACAAGCACAACGAGGACGTTGCGAGGATTGGGTGGAGGAGAATGTCACGACCCGAGCAGCGTGGTGTTGGCGGGACGTTTCTTAGTGGCACGATTCAGGAATGTATTCGTGCTACGTAAAAGAGAGGGGTTGGTTGAAAGCGTAGATGGTGCGCAGCGGAAGGTTCCAGGCAGTTCGTGGAGGAAAACGGATGGAACCCCATCGGAGTTCAGACGTGCCGACCCGGTTGAATGCGGGGAGCACGCCGCTAGTCGAGGACTTGACGTTGAAGAAGGGATTTGGCCATCCTTACACAACCGGTCGGGAACCTGGAGCCGTTCTCCTGATGAGCCCAGTGGCAGGGTGAAACCAGTCTATGTGCGCTTCAACCCTCAAAGGCTAAACTTAGCGGACCGTGGATAAAGAAGCTAAGTGCCGCAATGGGTTGAGAGGCGCAGGAAACCTGACCACGTGACACCAGTCACAAAGTCCATTGCTATGTGGTCCTACTTCCACTCCGCTATCGGTAATGGTTACAACATGCCCGCCGGCCGCTGGTGCTCACCCTTCACCTGCTGACAAGTGAGGCACCTCGAAACAAATGCAGCCACATCACATTTCATCCCAAGCCACCAAAAATGCCCCCAAAGTGCATGGTACATCTTCATACCCCCAGGATGCATATCAACTCTAGACTGATGAAAATCCTTCATCACCTTGTCTCTGAGAGAAGAAGCCACTACCAATCGTCCCTGAAAGGACACTCATGCTCAGGACCCTTGGTCCAATCCTCAAATAGCTCGCCAGCCTCTATACGGACACGGAGAACCTCACACTCTATATCACCCAATTGTCCCTCCCGGACTCGCGGGCACAACAAGAATAGGACTCAACACTGTCCCACCATCACGAGCAATGGGTTACCCGCAACATTGCCAACTCCATCGCTTCCACTCTCTCACTACCACCTCGGCTTTACCTTTCCTACTCAACGCATCGCACGACATTACCCTTGCTGTTGCAAAGAGTAAAATCAAAGGTGCAAATACTCCACCCATCTTGTCCCATGAGATTCAAATCCCTTTGAGTAAAGATGTACTAAAGGCTCTTGTGATCTGAGAACACCACAAACTTTACCCTAGTAGATAATGCTACCAACTCTTCAAGGCAAAGATAACAGGCGCCAACTCAAGGTCATGGGTAGGGTAATTCTTCTCATGAGGTTTCAACCGCCTTGATCCATACGTTACCACACCGTGCTCCTGCATAAGCACACACCCCAAACCAATCCTAGACGTATCACAATACACCTCATTGGGACGTCCTCCCTAGGTAACCTCAACACAGTTAGCCTCCACAAAACAACGATAATACCCCGCCAAGCCAAGGAAACTACGAATCTCAAAAACATTAGTTGGCCTCTCCCACGATGATACGAGCCTCAATCTTAGCTGGGTCCACTCTAACTCCATATGACACTAGATGGCCAAGAAAATGAACCTCCTGCATCCAAAGCTCACATTTGTTAAACTTAGCAAACAACCGTTGGTCCCTCAAGGTTTGCAACACGTTGCCAAATGTTCCACATGCTCCCTCTTGCTCTTGGAATACACCAAAATATCGTCAATAAACACCACCACAAATGAATCCAAGTATGGGGCAAAAATCTGGTTCATAAGATGCATGAACACTGGGTGCATTAGTGAGCCCAAAAGGCATCACTACCCACTCATAATGCCCATATAGGCACCAAAGGATCCTGGGGATGTCCTCCTCTCTAACCCTCAATGGTGGTACCCCGACCGGATCTATCTTGAAAAACCACTAGGCCCGACTCAACCGGTGAAACAAGTCATCTATCCGAGGCAATGGATACTTGTTCTTCATAGGTACTAAATTAAGCTTTCTATAGTCAATGCAAAGGCGAAGCGTGCCATATGTCTTCTTGGAAAAGAGCACCGGAGCACCCCGGGGTGAGGTACTCGATATGATATACCCCCGCTTGCCAACTCCTCTATCTCGCTTTGAAGCTCCCTCAACTCATGGCCCTATATGATATGCCACTTGGGAGATTGGACCCGTCCCCAATACCAACTCAATGGTGAACTCCACACTCCTCTTAGGTGGTAAACTCCTCAACTCCTCGGGGGGGGGGGGGGGGGGGGGGGGGGGCGGGGGGGGGGGGGGGGGGGCGGGAAACAGGCGGGGGGGGGGGGGGCCCCCGGGGGGGGGGGGGGGCCCGGGGCCCCTTTCGCTTGGGGGGGTTCCGTTGGGGGTGGGCTCCGGCCGCCGCCCCTCCCCCCCGCCCCCCCCGGCGGGGGGGGGGGGGGGGCGGGGGGGGCCCCGGGCCCCCCCCCCCCGGGTCCCCCCCCCGGGCCCGCCCCCCCCCTCGGTCCCCCGGGGTTTTTGGGTTTCCCTCCGGCCCCCGTGGGGGGGGGGGGGGGTGGGGGGGCAACGGGGTGTGTGTCTCTCTTTTTTTTTTCTTCCTTATAAAAAAAAAAACCCCCCCCCCCCTCCCCCCCCCCCCCCCCCACCCCCCCACCCCCCCCCCCCCCCACCCCCCCCCAAAAAAAAAAAAAAAAAAAAAAACCCCCGCGGCCCGCCCCCCTCCCGTTTTGTGGGGGGGGACGGGGGGGGCCGGTTTGGGTCGGTTTTCGGGCGGCGGCGGGGGGGCGGCGGGGGGGGGGGGGGGGGGGGGGGGGGGGGGGCGGGTCGGGGGGGGGGGGGGGGGGGGGGGGGGGGGGGGGGGGGGGGGGGGGGGGGGGGGGGGGGGGGGGGGGGGGGGGCGGGGGGGGGGGGGGGGGGGGGGGCGGCGGGGGGCGGGGCGGGGGGCGGGCCCCCCGGCGCGGGGGGGGGGGGCCGGGCGGGCGGGGGGGGGGCGGGGGTTCGGGGCGGGGCCGGCGGGGGGGGGGGGGTTGTTGCTTTGTGTGGGGTTTGCGCCCCGGGGGGGGTCCCGCCGCCGGCGGGGGCCCCGCCCCCCGCCCCCGGGGGGGCGGGGGGGGGGCGCGGGGGGGGGGGGGCGCCCCCCCCCCTTTGGGGTGGGGCGGGGGGCGGGGGTGGGGGGGGGGGGGGGGGGGGGGGGGGGGGGGCGGGCCCGGGGGGGGGGGGGCGGGGGGCCGGGGGGGGGGGGGGGGCGGGGGGTTTTGGTTTGGGGGGGGGGGGGGGCGGGGGGGGGGGGGGGGGGGGGGGGGGCTTTTGGCGGGGGGGGGGGGGGGGGGGATTGGGGGGGTTTTTTGCGGGGGGGGGGGGGGGGGCGGTCGGGCGGGGGGGGGGGGGGGGGCTTTCCGGGCGGCGGGGGCGGGCGCGGCCGAAAGGGGAGGGCCTTGGTTTTTTTCCCTCCCCCCCCAAAAAGGCGGGGGCGGGGGGGGGGTATTTTTTGGCCCCTGGGGGGGGGGTGGGGGGGGGGGGGGGAAATTCTTCTTCCCCCCCTGCCGGGGGGGGAGGGGCCGACCACCCCCCCCCAAAAAAAAAAACAACGTGTGGGGACCCCTCTTCTCCCCCCCTCGGATCCCCCAACCAAATGCAGGGGGGGGAAAAAAAACCCTACACAACCCCCAACCCCCCCCCCCCGCCCGGGGGGGAAAACCCAGACACAACCCCCAAAGGGGGGGGGACCCCCCCAAACAAAAAAACCGAGGGCATTAGTTACAAAACCTAAAAACCCTATCAATCAACCTTTTTTTCACAACATCATTTTTTTTTTTTTAATACTCCAACAAATCGCCCACAACATTTCCCTCCGGGGTATAGGCAAAGTAAAATCAAAGGGCTGCCAAATACTCCACCCATCTCCTTTGCCTCAAATTCAAGTCCTTCGGGTAAAGATGTCGAAGGCTCTTGTGATCCGAGAACACCACAAACTTTTCTCCCAAGAGGTGGGGGGGGGACCCTTTTCTCATTTTCGGGGGGGGGGGGTGGGGGTTGATTTGGTTTTTTTTTGGTTGGACAAAAATCTTGCTGCCTAAGCACACACCCCAAACCAACCCTGGACGCATCACAATACACCTCATATGGAATATCCTCCCTAGGCCACCCTTAAGGAGGTGGTCAAACGGGTTTTGGTCTCAACGCCTGCCGACACTTTTACGTTCAATCAAACTTCACGCCCTTCCGAGTCAACGGCGGCAGAGGCGCCAAACGGGAGAACCCCTCTAAAAACGACGATAGTACCCCGCCAAACCAAGAAAACTACGGATCTCAAAAAACGTTGGTTGGCCTCGCCCACGTGCCACGGCCTAATCTTGGCTGGGTCCACCCTAACTCCCTCGGTGACACCACATGGCCAAGAAAGTGAACCTCCCGCACCAAAACTCACACTTGCTAAACTTAGCAAGCAGGTACTGGTCCCTCAAGGCACCCTGTTGCCAAGGCTCCACATGTTCCCTCTCGGTCTTGGAATACACCAAGATATCGTCGATAAACACCACCACGAACGAGTTAGGTATGGAGCAAAGACCTGGTTCATCAATGCATGGACACGTGGTGCATTAGGGGGGGGGGGGGGGGGGGGGGGGGGGGGGGGGGGGGGGGGGGGGGGGGCGGGGGCGGGGGGGCGGGGGGGGGGGGGGGGGGCCGGGGCGCGGGGGGGGGGGGGGGGGGGGGGGGGGGGGGGGGGGGGGTGGGCGGGGGGGGGGGCGCGGGGGGGGGGGGGGGGGGGGGGGGGGGGGGGGGGGGGGGGGGGGGGGGGGGGGGGGGGGCGGGGGGGGGGGGGGGGGGGGGGGGGGGCGCGCGGCGGGGCGCCGTCGCGGGGGGCGGGGGGCGGGGGGGCGGGGGGGGGGGGGGGGGCTTGGGTGTGGGGGGGGCGCGCGGGCGCGCCCCGCCGGGGGCCCCGCGCCCGGTGGGGGGGGGGGCCTGGGGGCGGGGGGGGGCGCGGGGGGGGGGGGGGGGGGGGGGGGGGGCGCGCGTTTTTTGGGCGTGTCTTTCGTGGGGGGGGGGGGGGGGGGGGGGTTGGGGGGGGGGGGCGGGCGCTGGTTTGCCGTGGGGGGGGGGGGGGGGGGGGGGGGCTGCGTGGGGGGGGGGGGGGGGGGGGGGGGGGGGGGGGGGGTGGGGGGCGGGGGGGTGCGGGGGGGTCCGCCTCCTCGGGGGGGGGGGGGGGGGCGGCCGGTCCCGGGGGGGGGGGGGCGGGCGGGGGGGGTGTGGGCGGGGCGGGGGCGGGCCCTGCCGGTCGGGCGGTGGGCGGGCGGGTTCGTTTCGCGCGTGGGCTGGGGGGGGGGGGGGGGGCGGCGGGGCGGCCGCCGGCGGGCCGCGCGGGCGGGGGGGGCGCGCGGGGGGGGGGAAGGGCGTGGGGGGGGGGGGGGGGGGGGGGGGGGGGGGGGGGGGGGTGGGTTCGCGCGTGGGGGGGGGGAGGGAGAGATCGAGTTGTGGTGGGGGGTTTTTGCCGTCGGGGGGAGGACGGTTGGTTACGGGTGTGCGTTTTTGTTGGGAATGAAGGGGCGGGCGTGGTCGGCGGGGGTGGGGTGTTCGTTGGGGGGGTTGTGGGCTTGTTGCTTGTGGGGGGGGGTTTGGTGGGTTGGGGGGGGGGGGGGGGGGGGGGGGGGGGGGGGGGCGTGGGGGGGGCGTGGGCCGGGAACCCCCCCCTGGGTGTGCGGGTTTTTCGTGTTTCGTGTTTCTTTTTTTGGCTTCCGCGCGGAAACTTGTTTTTTGTTTTTTCTTTTCCCCCGCGTCGTTGGGGCAGGGGGCGCTCGTGTTGGGGATGTGCTTTTGTCCCTGCCGTTTCGTTTTGGGTGCGAACCTCCTCGATTTTCCGCCCTTATTTTTCCGCAGAAGATGCGCCTTGACGGGGCGTCTTTTTTTTTGCCCCTTTTTCGCCCCGTTGCTTGTTTAGGAAAAAAAGCTTTTTTACCAACCCAAAAATACCCCCACCCCCACCCCCCCAAAATAGGGCCCCCCCCCCCCCCCCACCTCGCAACACCCCAAACCCAACCCGAGCTCCCACGACTTTTCCCCCCAAAGACCCATCGATCGCGCCAATAAATTAATAACCCAAAAAAATAAAAAAGAAGCCTATCCCAAAATTCAAATGGAGGGTCTTTATGGGGTCAAAAAAACCAATCACCCACCTAAACTACTAAAAACAAAGAACCCCAAACCCAAATTGCCACCGTTTTATACCCCCCCCCGGGGCCCCAACCCTGCTTCCTTTTTGCTCCCCCCGCCTCGAAAATAGCAAACCCTCCAACAATTCAAAAAAAAAAACCGAAAAAATCCCATTCTCAAAAAAAAAGGAAAAATAAACCCCAAACTCAGAGGCACAATCAACCCCCTCCTTAAAAAATCCCCCCCCCCCCAAGCTGCGCCCGTGGCGGAGGGAACTCCTTTCAAGTACCCCCTCCCCGCCAAAGCCCTGCTGGGGCCGCAGCAGATCCTCCACCCCCTCCAACCCTCCCCCCGCTGGGCCCACCCCCCCCCCCCCCCCCCCCCCCCCGCCCCCCCGGGGGGGTCCCCCCGGCGTGGCCCCCGGGCCCCCCGCGCGACAAAAAACCCCCTTTCCCGGGGGACCGGGAAACCCATCCTTACCCCTAACGGTGGATCCCCCCCCCCCACCTCCCCTCACACACCCAAAACCCCAAAACCCCCCCACCCCCGTTTCCCGCACAATCCCCTACACACTCGCCGTACCCACGCCCTTCGAAGTGACAACGGGCCCTCGCGGGAGCATGGCAGGAGGCCGGGGGGGGGCCTCTGCCAAGTGGGGGGGGGGCTGGCCGAGGGACGTGTCACTCCTTCTTGGCATACACCAGGAGATATCGAGCACATGGCCAGGTACGAGCAAAGACCTAGGTTCAGCAACATGAACTGATACAACTAGGATGTCTCCTCCCTAGACCCATGGCACGGGGGGGGGGGGGGGGGGGGGGACACAGGTGATACCGACCGTAAATCTATCTTGGAAAACCACCGGGCCCCACGAATGGTACAAGGGGGGGGGGGGGGGGGGGGGGGGGGGGGGGGGGGGTCTATCTTGGACCGGAAAGCCATAAGCCAATCCATACCCAAGATCAGGTCAAACGTCCTCAAAGGCATCTCATACAAATCAAAGCTAAGCTCCACATCTCCTATAGTTAACACACGTCGGCCCCGCCTTACCTCAATTATACCTCCCACCGGAGACTCAACAACTAGAGGTCTCGCTGCCTCAACACATACTAATCCCAAGCCATCAATTACAAGCTCAGCAACAAATGAACATGATGAACCCGTATCAAAAAGAATAGAAGCAAGCGTACAAGAGATCAAAAGGGTACCTCTAACCACCAATGGTCATGCCCCTCTCTCCGCCGGTGGAGGTGGTAACTCAGCCTCCTCCAGGGGTGTTGCACTCAGCGCAAACACCCTCCCCTGGCTCGTGCCATTGGTCGGCTCAATCGCGGTTCGCCCCTAACCCCATCACGGCTATCTTTGTCACTCCGGCCTCCCGAGGTCGGGATTGTGTGGTCGTTGGGGCGCGTTGGTCTCTCTCCGGTGCACGAAACTAGTATCACTCCTCATCTTTGGATGCCACGCCTCCTCCCCGTTGCCACTTATGTAAACCCGGCTCAAATGGCCCTCTCGTCCATAGCTCTTGTAGCGCTAATCCTTCTTGGGACACTCCCCTCTTGAAGTGGCATTGTTCCCCACAAGTGACAATTGCTAGGGAGAGCTCTGTACCAGGCCGCTACCGCGAAAAGGTGAACCTCCCGGGTGGTTCGCCGATGGTTGACCCCACGACGAACTACTACCTCCCTCCTCGGTCTTGGGCCTCTAGGACCCTGAATCACGGTTAGACTCACCCTGCATGACATTACCCTGATGGGCCGCCTCCCATCATCTAGCTCCCCTCGGTATACGGGTTGTCCCAACAACCTCAGCATAAGTCCTCAAACGCAGAATCGCCACCCTCTGCCTAAGGGCTAGCCTGAGACCCAAGGTGAACTTATGGGCCTTCAGGTCCACAAGCTCTAGAACTCTCGCTCGTACTCGGGCACCGTCCTCAATCCCTGCCTCAAGCTGCCAAATTCCTCCCTCTTTTGCCACCTTAATGACTCGGGGAAGAACTTATCATCGAAGAGTTGCAAGAACTCCTCCCACAGCATGAACTGCACTACACGGCTCCCCACGACACTCTGCCACCACTCCAAGGCATTGCTTTGAATGGCCAGCCTCACCTTATCCTCCTCCCCAGGTAGGAGAAAGCAAAACACGTGCTCAACTTGCCTTAACCTGCTCGGTATCACTAGATCCCCCTCTCCCTTGAACCTCGGAGGTTGTTCCTTTAGAAACCTCATCACCACATCATCCTCTACACGATGAATCGGTACGCCACCCAGCGAACTCTCATGCTCATGAGGTAACTCTTCCACTGGTGGTGGTGGTGGCGGTTGCACCACCTATTGTGCTGCCATTTCATGTCGCACTTCCTCCCAAACCTCCTGCTGGATACCCTCCCTCAACTCTTGGACTTCCTGTCGGATGCCCTCTCGCAGTTGTGCCAACAACATCGCATTTCCTCTTGCAGGCTGCCCCGTACCTGGACCCTCATGGGCAGATGACTCATCAGCCACTACCCCGGACGCACGTGTCGCTCTCCTCGGTGGCATTCTTACTACACGAAGTAAGGAATACAATCATCAAAACAAATTCGAATCTATCAAGTCTTACTTCCTCTACCTCATTTATCAATTCTATTATCCCATGGCATTACACACATTGTACACATCTCAGTTCTCATTAAACCACATCGCACAAGCATCAATCCCACAAGCACATCAAATAAACAAGGACTTTTCCTTCTAGTCATGCGAAGGTATCCCAGATAGATTTTTAACCTCTCTCTAACAGTGTTAGCTAATGTCGTTTAAATCCATGCCAAACAATATTTTTAATCCCTAGATGCTTTCCACAGTGTAGTAGCAAGTAAGGGGTCGAACCCAGATTGCTTGGATAAAAGTCTAATCAAATCACTGATTTACTAATGCTTTCTAAATTGTTTTGGTAAACCAGTAAACTTTTAAACTAAGAACTAATTTTTATTTTGTTTTCTATAATTTTCAGATAGTAGAAATTCAAAAATTGATACCAAAGGATTGAGGTTCTAGGGTCACAAGTTCACCTCCCTATGCCGCTGCTACTGATTTTATGGTTCTTTGGGGTTGTTTTGATGATAGCATGCTATATATTAACCAAGGAACTGCAAATGGTCATTGCCAGACCTTCTAAGTGCTGACTGCTTGAATGGTCATCACAGCAACAACATACACATCTAATATATCACACATACAAGAGGATAATGGTCACACCAATCATAAGCATGTCATGAATCTCATGTCTACCCCAGACTAGGGCTAAGAAAACCTAGGTGTACACCCCAAATATTAAAAGTTGAAGAACAAATTCATAAAAACATGAAATTATCAAATACCAAACCCAGAATTCATAAAATCATCACAACAGCATAAGGGGGGCTACAATGCTCCCCTAGAAAAGAGAATTACACACTCATAATAATCAAAATAATCTCAATAATAATCCACAAACCCATGAACAAAAGGGGGAAAGAGATAGATGGTCACTGTCTCTAGCCCTAATCTCTAGAGTATGCAGCAGTGTTTGATCTCTTCAAGTCCAGCTCTTGTAGAACACGTTCTGCCCTTCTAAGCCCTTCTCCAGCCATCAGCCTTGCTCTTCTCTCCTCCAAGGTGGAGGAAGAACCCTAGGCGTGCCCCCCTCTCAAGATTGTCTTCTAAAAGGCCTGCTGCCTCCTCTATTTATAGAGAAACAAGGGGTGTAATGCGTGCCCTAGCCGCCAGCAGTTGCCACTTATCAAAATGACATAGTTTTGATAAGTAGTTTCCATTCTTCTTCCAACTTGAATACAACTCGAACCAAGCATAATTTGGACTAGGTGCTTTAGAGAAAAGTGTTTAAAATAACAAAACCAAGCGATCGATGCAAAAATCTAGCTACACGTCACATTGCACGTCATATGACCATATGACGTGCAGCTCCAAAAGCTCTGAGATTTTGCCCCAGGCTTCCTTGAAATGCGTAGAAGGCAGGACTGCAATAAAATCCTTGCACGTCATAATGGTCCATATGGCGTGCACTCTTGTTTTGCCTCCTCAAGCTGCCCTCTTTTGCCACAAGTCCCTTCTTCGGTAAATGAGGTGATTTGGCTGCAGTCCATGAGATGAAATTGCCTAAAAACCTGGCAAAACAGCTCAAACACACACACACACACACACACACACACACACACACACACACACACACACACACACAATATATATATATATAGGCCAAGCAGTCTTCCTAGGGTGTTAAAGCAAATATCTAAGAAATATGGATAAATTAAGCTCTAATCATGCTCTTAAATACCCTAAATATGCACTAGAATAATGGCATAAATGCACGTTATCAGTATCCCAAAAATCAGTGTTGCACAATTCACACTTTATCACGTTATTCACATTTCCCTTTTGTCATGGTTAAAGCTTTAACACAATTAGCCAGACAATCACACGTAAACAACAAATGCAACTAGTGCCCTAAGGCCAATGCATGCAAATCCTACCACTGGACTGGACTACCCCAAGTACACCTTAGAGGTACAAAGAGGACCATGTTGATCAGGCATGTCCCTCCAGGCTCCTCCAAAGGACTCAAGATAACCAGATTCACCCACTACCCTAGGCCAACTAGACCATGCTCTGATACCATATTGTCAAGCCCCGGATTTCCAACCCGAGGAAACCGATTCGTAACTCCCCTTTACCCACGCAGAAGATAAGGAGGTGAAATAATTTATTAATTTACAATGAGAAGATAATTATCACACAGGACAATATAAACTTCCACAGTTGATATTCACAAAGACAAAATCATATCTTTGTTAAATTCAAACCACAATAAACATTTACAAACCAATCAACATGCCTTTAATACAATCAAATCCCTTTTTATAATTTTTCCCTACTAGGTTACATCATTTTCCCCAAAATAACATAATTGACAAAAAACAATTAAACAACAAATACGGTCTTCCACCTTGGGATTCCACCTAACGCCTATAGGTTCCTAAAAGAAAACACATTACAGTAGGAGGGGTGAGCAACACAGCTCAGTAGGGATCACGTCTCCCCAACCCATCCCATGCTCCGAGATCTACATGAAGACGTGCACCAGTGCAGTGTCGTGGCAATAATATATAAACATGTATAATCAACATTTGAAATTATGTCAACACAAACAAGCCATAAGGGCAAGTACAACCACTGCCACAGCCATACAGGCTTCATATCCATAGTCATACAGGCTCCACATCCACATAGGCTCCACATCCACAGCCACACAGGCTTCCATAACCACAGCCACACAGGCTATTATAACCACATAACACACATAATCGCATTCATATCACATCAAATATACACATGTATCCAACAATCCACACACAATCCATAATTATCATATCCACATAGTTATCATGTCAAATATAATTTTCATATCGACATAACTACCCCGGAAACTCTAAGGTTTCCCCACGCAATTCTACCACAGGACTAGCTCTAACGATCTTAACCACGGAACGAATAGCACAGACGCCCCAACGGCCCCTGAGGTTCGCTACCATGCGAACGAACCTGAACTCCCCAGACCCGGAACATAAAAACATATCCAAAGACAACTTTACCATTGAAGGCCAACATTAATATAGGAGATCACATCTATATGAATTTACGTATATATAGAAACCAATAAGCCATAAATCGCCTACCACAAGGCCAAAACCCTGGTGTTGGATCAAGCCCAGAATTTGGATCATGCTGATAAAGCCCTATGTAATTTGATCTGAGATCTTTTGTGTTTCTTTGATCATTACAGAAGATATGTTATTAATCCGGAGATACACTCGTGAGAGCAAAGCTAAGAACAGGATACATAATCCTGATCCGGACAAGAGTGAGTGTCGTCAAACACTCGGTAAATAACCAAGTCACCAAAACATACGGAATAAGGAACATTCGTGCGGACTACAAACTTAAAAGCTATGGATTACGGAATCTACTCCTAATATCTCAAACGGACTAAGTCAAACTGATGCGGAGTAAGAATCTTGGTCTACAAGGTCGCACGAAGTAAAAGAGTCGACACGGAGCTAAAAGGTTAAGTCTTCCACTCAAGTAAACTAAAGTAAAGAAGACACGGAGTAAGGCATCCGAGTCATTCATACATACGGAGTAAGGAAATGCTTGATGCGAAATAAGGACCTGAGTCTTTATTCGCACGGAGTAAGGAAACCAGATGCGGAGTAAGGAATCCGAACCACTCACTCATGCGGAGTAAGGATGTGCTAGTACAGAGTAAGCCATCCGATCCTTTAGACTCGCACGGAGTAAAGAACTTACACACGGAGTAAGGAACTTACATATGGAGTAAGGAACTTACATGCGGAGTAAGGAACTTACATGCGGAGTAAGGAAGCGCTGATACGGAATAAGCACTCCGACCTTCTCATTCACACGAGTAAGGAAGCGTTGACACGGACTAAGGATTCCAAGTACCAAATAGATACGGAGTAAGCAACCACTGACACGGAGTAAGGTTCCGAGCTTCATTAGCAACGGAGTAAGGAAAATTACACCGGACCAAGAAGATGTTACTTCAACTTACCGCATTTAAAGTTATCAGCTTGTGGTGTCCCGATGTAAGACAAACTCATTGAGAACCTGAAGAATCTTACACGTGGATCACCCGGATATGTGGACACAACTTTAATCATACTTGGGAACTCACAAAGGCACTTATACTCTTCAAACCCAAGATCTTGAGCTCCACAAACCATAGCGATCAAGGCGGAGAGATTACCGAGGAATAGTTAGTGCTTTGAACGCATTCCGGAACTACAAGTTCCAAGGTTGTCTCGTAGGAATATTTGTATAAATATTCATATTTGTACATTTAAAGAGAGTGCGAACGAGCCTGAATCAATCCTGTGTATGCACAAGAGTTCAAAGACATAATATAGGCTAGTGTGTGAATCCTTTTGTAAACAGAGTGTAAGAGAGTCTTGCTTCTATTTTGTTGTATTTATCTTTTGATAATAAAACAAAATACTTCTACTATCTGGTTATCTTCCGCAGTGATTCTATCACTTAACTAGATAAGTGTTGTGTCATAAGAGAATCAAAAGAGTTTTGATAAGGGACCATCAAGTGGTATTAGAGCAAGTTCTATTTGTTCTAAGTAGAGATCCCACTCTTTCACTCTCAGCAATGGCCGAAGAAAGCAGTATGCTATTCAACACTCGCCTTAACTCTGGAGGTGCACAAGAGCCCATCCCGAATCAAAGCAGCAGTGAAAACGTTGACCCACCTCAACCTGCTGCCGCCTCCACTGCTCAACCACGGAGTTCTGGTTTTACTCGGACAAAACCGCCCAAATTCACACCTGAGCTTTTCTCCCAGTGGAAAGCTCGCATGAAGATGTTCATAGTATGCCATGACCATCTCATGTGGCCTTGTCTTCATCAGGAGATTCCAATTCCGATGACTATCGGAGAACATGGAGTTAGAAGGCCAAAGACCGATGCCAAACTTACCAACGATGAAAGAGCCTGGCAGTGCGCTAGCGAAAAGGCTCTGGCTTACGTTACATCGTCTTTGGATTCCGAGGTTTTCACGGACGTCCAAGGCTGCACGTCAGCAAAAGCTGTCTGGGATAAACTTACAATCCTCTATGAGGGAAGTCAGTCCCAGATGCAAAACGTGATATGTGCTCTCAGACAGAACTTTGAGAGTTTCAATCACAAACCTGGTGACTCCCTTGAGAGTATCTATCGGAGATTCGGCAAGCTCTTTCTAGAGCTAAAAACTGTCAATGAACACTACACTCAGTCTCAAATCAATGACAAGTTCTTTCGATCCTTGTCGGATCGCTACTACTCCAAGCAGCTCCAGATGCAAGCTGACAAAAACTGGCCGTTTACTGCCCTTGAAGAAATATACGGAGAGCTTCGGACTCATGAGGTCAGATTCAGATACACTGACCGTGATGAGAAAATAGCTCGGAAAGAAAAAGGGGTAGCCCTCAAAGCTACGGAATGCTCCAGTAATCATCAAGAGGATGATACGGATGAGTCGAGAATTTCGACTCGAGCGCGAAAGAGGAAATAGCTCTTCTTGTTAAATCCTTTGAACGATTCCTTCGGAAAAGAAGAAAAGGATTCAGAAGAGGCTCCTCATCATCTAGAAGGAAGGAACGATCAGAGTCGAGCTCCCAAGAATGCTTTAATTGTGGGAAACCCAGTCACTGGGCCAAGGAATGCAGATCCAAATCTAAGACGGCAGAGAAAAGTGACAAGGTTACTCCTCGACGTACCACCTCAGACAATAGCAAGAACAAGAGGAAGGCGCTCGTGACAAAGTACTTCAGTGGCTCGGAAGAAGAGGAGGAATGCTCGGATGATGAGCCAACTTCTAAGCCGAACGTCTGCTTCATGGCAAATACTGAGGTACCTTCTATCTCTGAACTCATGAGTAAAATAGAATCTCTTATTACTGAACGTGATCATGAAAAGAATGAGAGACTAATAATTACTCAAATGTACAAAGATATGGAAAGTCAGAATAAACGTCTTGAATTTACTATTACTAGACTTGAAAAAGACATAGCTGACTTTAGAGGAAAAGAAGCTTGGTATCACGATCTAAGGGCTGAAAATCATCTGTTAAATACCAATCTCTTAGGCCTAAAAGTTATTGTAAAAAGACTCGAGAATGAACTTGAACAAGAAAAGGAAATAAACCGTAAGTGGCTTAAATCCGGGAAAATAGCCTCTTCATTTAGTACTGATCCAGATAATATTCGAGTCAAACCTGGCCTAGGCTCAGAATCATCAACCTCCAATGCTCAAGCTACTGAGTGTCCTCCAGATTTCACTCCAAAACTAACCAACTTATATCCTGTTAGTACGTCTAAACCGTTGGATGGTTTCATTTCAGGTGGCACCATAGTTTATGATGTGGAGTCGAGGTGCTTATTGCACTTCCCGGAAACGTAGCTTTGTAACTAATGATGAAGGGAAGGCTGTGCGATTAATGCACTAGTTTTGTCGGGTACTCATTACATAGCAAGGCTTATCGGGTCTTCAATAGAAAACTTTTTAAAGTTGAAGAATCTATCCATGTGACCTTTAATGAAACTAATCTTGATTGGTCAAAAGTTGCTTCTTCAAGTTCAAATGTACAGGTCCTGGATAGCAACATCGACTATTCGAAGTTTATGAATGTTCCTGTTACACATTCTGACCAACCACATTTCATCAGCGAGGCACAAAGAAATTATATGGATGATACTACGGATGATTCGGACTCAGGACTACCATTAAGCTCCGGACATACTCCTTCGGATACCCAAAATTCCGGAGCACCTTCAAGCCCATCCGAACCAATTAACACTGAAAGAAACAGTGTTGAAGAACCACCTAGTTCTACCGTACCTTCTAATACGGAAACATCTGGTCCGAAAGAAGCTTAACCAGAGATATACCTGAACCACCTAATGCGCGAGCTTCAAATTATTCAAGATTAACCATCACATGCACGAATTACGGATGGACACGAAACCATCCCTCGGATCAAGTGATTGGTGATCCTACTCTAGTGTAAGAACAAGAGCACCCACTTTCAACATGTGTCTTTACTCGTGTTTTCTATCTCAAATAGAACCAAAAGTGGTAGATGAAGCTCTTCAGGATTCGAATTGGATAGAAGCTATGCAAAAAGAGCTGAATCAATTTAAGAGAAATAATGTGTGGACTCTAGTACCAAGGCCTAAGTCTCAGCAAGTCATTGGAGTTAAATGGGTGTTCCGGAACAAGCTTGATACGGATGGAATAGTAATCCGGAACAAAGCCAGACTGGTAGCCAAAGGATATCATCAAGAAGAAAGAATAGACTATGATGAGACCTTTGCTCCGGTAGCAAGACTTGAGGCAATCCGAATGTTTCTGGCGTATGCTTCATATGAAAACTTCATAGTTTATCAAATGGACGTCAAGAGCGCATTCCTGAATGGAGATCTTCAAGAGGAGGTGTACGTTGAACAACCTCCCGGTTTCATTGAACCTAAGGCAGGACATCTAGTCAACAAGCTTCGGAAAGCTTTATATGGTTTGAAGCAAGCTCCAAGAGCCTGGTACGACACACTGTCAGAATTCCTACTTACTCACAACTTCCAAAGAGGGAAGATAGACACCACCTTATTTCTACGAAAAGAGAAAGGACACACTCTAATTGTACAGATATACGTGGATGATATCATTTTCGGATCAACAAATCCGAAGCTTTGTGAAGAGTTTGCAAAGTTGATGACAGGCAAATTTGAGATGAGCATGATGGGAGAACTGTCCTACTTCCTTGGAATAGAAGTTAAACAACTGAAGGAAGGAATCTTCATTAATCAAGCTAAGTACACTCGCGATCTTATTAAGAAGTTTGGTATGGAAGGTTTATCTCCCGTCAAAACTCCATGCCAGTCAGTGCCAAGTTAGATCCTGATGTGGATGGAATATCAGTAAATGTGACTGACTACAGAGGGATGATAGGATCCTTGATGTATATTACAGCAAGTCGCCCAGACATTATGTTTGCAACTTGCATATGTGCACGATATCAGGCGAATCCCAAGGAGTCACATATGCTTCATGTTAAACGGATATTAAGGTATCTCAAGGGAACGATGAATTTGGGACTCTGCTACCCAAAGGAGTCCAACTTCACCTTATCCGGATACTCTAATGCTGACTTTGTTGGGTGTCGCATCGACAGGAAAAACACAAGTGGTACGTGTCAGTTTCTTGGAAATAGATTAATTTCATGGTTCAGTGAGAAGCAGAATTCCGTATCAACCTCTACTGTTGAGGCGGAATATATAGCTGCTGGGAGTTGCTGCGCACAGCTACTCTGGATGCAAAGTCAACTTACTGACTACGGTTTCAACATGTCATCTATTCCACTCTACTGCGACAACACTAGCGCAATTGCTATCAGCAACAATCCTGTAATGCACCCTAAGACGGAGCATATTGAGGTCAGGTATTACTTCATACGCGACCATATTCTTAAAAGTCACATCTCACTGGAACATGTTGCTACTGAAGATCAACTGGCAGACATATTTACAAAACCCCTACTTGATGCAAGATTCTCTGAAATACTTTTCCGACTAGGTATGCTTGACTTCTCTGCATAGTTTCACATTTAAATTACCCAACAGTATACTTACTGTCAGAACATGCATTGTGTTTTTATTGATAGTAGTAGATACATACTGATATTAATTATGATCATACTTACTGTTTAATGTGCTTCATCCTTCTGATATTGATAGTAACTTCATAAATGGGAGGATGCTTGTGTTTCCCAACTGAAGTCGTTTAAGCAAACATGATTAAAGTTTATATGATTAACCTCATTCTCGTTTCATGATCTTAATTTTCACTAATCACCACATGACAAATGCCTGCTCATTTAGATTACTCTATTAACATGTATAGTTGAAGAAATGAAATGGGTTAACTCGAAATGCCTGGTGGATGAATACACAATCGCAGTCTGATCAGCTTCTAAAGTACAGTTTCCTAAAAAGATAGACCGTGCTGAATTTCTTTAAGCCGAAAAGGTCTACCGAGAGGATTGCACAATCTATGGGGGAGAAAATGCTTTCAAGTAATACCCCCCGTATATGTTTCATGACCTCTTTCCTGACTGTCTATTTGAGGGGGAGCCCTTCATTGAGAGGATCGAATGATCTACGGGGGAGCCTAAGCTTCATCTATTACCTCAGTAATAACCCCCTAATATGTCTCAGATACTTCCTCCTCTGAACCTTTACTTCCGGATCTGACTGGACATGCGTTGTTGAAACAGAATTACGGCATACTTGGATGTATTTTTTTCTTCAACCATGCATTTTAATCGGATAATCAACTACTTACTTTTGACATGTGTCCACTTCCTCATTTTTCACTCATGAATCCTAGTTTGGTCAAATCATATGTTTTTTAATTAATCTTAGCTACGTCGTTTAGCAGGACGGTTTCGCTATGTTGACCTATATGAACTTGTGTATTTATTATCTGACATATTCCCTGATTCAGTCACATTGATCATTCTCTAGTCTGTATATGTCTATTTCATTCTTTGTAATGTACAAGTTCTGCTACTCATTAGTTTGGATTATATAGCTCTTCACTGACTATTTTCTCCTATCCATACTAATCCTTGCATGTTAAGCTTTTATACTTTTAGCTTATTTTTGTGCAGCTACAGTGTCACACCCCAAATTTCCTTTCACTTGGAAACGGGTAGTGACTGCCCATGCCGCACCAAAAGGGTCAAGGGGTTGGTGCAAGCACCTAAAAGGACTTATGACACGGGTGCTGTCCCAAACCTGTACAACCAGGCTAACATGCCACGGGGCATGCTCCTGCTCCCAAACCATGCACACAAACAATAATTAAATAACAACCACAACCCAGTTCATTATATTCAAAAGGGCTCAAAGCTCAATACAACTCAATGGGGAAAAGTTCCCATTTAAACCAGAATATACTGTTTACAAATAATCCCAAACATAAAATAGAAATCCATAACAAAACAATGAAAACCAACATAGTCTTCAGCTTCAGTGGCCTATCACCACAGCCCTTTCACCTACCGCCTGCTAAACCCTACAAAAGAATAGTGTATGGGAGGGGTGAGCAAACCATAGCTCAGTAGGGATCCAGTCTCCCCAAACCCGTCCCACTCTACAGTATGCATGACAAGTGTATGCTTGTGCTCGTGTCGTGCCTAAAGCTAAAGCAGCAAACATCACCCAGTAACACACCTTTTACCTGAGCCCACACTAGAGGGCAGAGGACACCCCGCCACCACGGCGATATGACATACCACATCCAGGCGAATGTTGCATGGACACCAATGCAACATTTTCCACCCGAGTCAGGTATGGTCAACCACCTCCTCGGGCGCCATACCTACCCTCAGGAATGGGTGTAGACTTAGCCCACCATCGTGAGTGCTACACCGAGACTCAGGACCGCAGTCCTGGCCAAATCTCAAGGGGTCCAGTTATCATGCCTGGCCCATAACTCAGCTCAATCCCATCACATTTGGGTGATCAATCTCAAACAACAATATAATCAGTTACAAAAGTACGGCTTAGTAACACATCTCAACTTAATACAAAACAGCAGTGCTGCTCAATAGAGTATATCACAAACAAGGTTCACACGGCCGACATAGTCGGTTACAAACAACATATACCAGCCTCACAGGCTTAAAACCAAACACGCAACATACAACAGCCACACTGGAATATTATCAAACACGTAGTGAGCATAGTCACACAAACATTTTATCAAACACCTAGTGGGCATGGACAACCCAACGATTTCCAGCCCACTCCCAAACATCAAATCAACCAATATGCCATTGAAGGCCAACATCCATATAGGAGATCACACCTATATGGATTTACATATATATATATAAGCATGTATAGGACAGATACCCTAGGACAGAGAAAGACTGGGAAGAACGAAGTCCCTACCTTGCAAACGTCCTCTGCTCTAGCCTCTACGATACACCGACCACCCACGTGAACCTCTACGACCAAGATCCGAAGGTTCCCTCACTCTCTCTCTCTCTGCGGCGGCTGCAACAGCAATAGAAAGCCCTAAACCCTAAACCTAAGCCTCAACACCATTATATAGACACCACACATCAAAACGACGTAGTTTTGATTTAGTGAAACCCAGGATCAAAATGACGTAGTTTTGATCACAAAAGCTACCACCTTCCCACTTCCCTACAGGGCGAAATACTCATAATTTCAACATGGTCCTTTGGGGAAAAATCACTAGAATGACAAAACCAAGGTAACCATGCAAAAATATGTCTGCATGCCAATTTGAACGCCAATTCTGTAAGGACCCGTACCTTGA
Source organism: Taxillus chinensis (assembly GCA_023512835.1). Taxonomy (NCBI): domain Eukaryota; kingdom Viridiplantae; phylum Streptophyta; class Magnoliopsida; order Santalales; family Loranthaceae; genus Taxillus; species Taxillus chinensis. The sequence goes on from CM042091.1 coordinate 23,602,999, forward strand.
GTTAGTCACAGTTTTGCCTTCTGAGTAGAGTTTTTCTAGGTTTTGACCTAGTTAATGGGCTCAAATGAATTCACGTGCAAAAGGAAAGATGCTTAGAATGATGTCCTCTATCTACCACAGAAGTTTCAGGCCAAACGGACGTGTATGTGAGGTGCACGTGATATGGGTCCAATTCACGTGCAAGTGTGGTTGTCTTCTAAATGATGCAAGGAGGCTAGGGGTGAAGTTTGAGCGCATTTGGAGTGCATATGGAGTTGCACGTGAATTGGGGAATTCACGTGCAAATTGGCGTGCAGCCATATTTTTGCATGGTCCCCTTGGTTTTGACATTCTAATGAACTTTCTCCAAAGGACCATGTTGAAATTCTGAGTATTTTGGCCTATATGGGTGCGGAAAGGTGCTAACTTGTGTGATCAAAACTACGTCATTTTGATCCTGGGTTTACTTAATCAAAACTACGTCGTTTTGATGTGGGTAGTGTCTATATAATGAGGGCTTGAGTTTGAGTTTAGGGTTCTTGTGTTCTTCCTTGCTGCAGCTGCTGCCAGAGAGAGAGAGAGAGAGAGAGAGAGAGGATCTCCGGGATGTTGCCGTGGTGGTTCGTGTCGTTGGGAGCTGTCTAGCGTGGAGGTTAGGACAAAGGTCTGAGGTAGGGATTCATGTTCTCCTAACTCTCCTCTGTTTTAGGATATACACCTATATATATATATGTAAATCCATATAGGTGTGATCTCCTATATGGATGTTGGCCTTCAGTGGCATAATCTGTTGATTCGATGTTGAATTTGGCTTGAGGATTTTCCGGGTTTGTTTATGCCCACCATGTGTTTGATGGAATGTCCGTGAGGCCTGCACACTATGTATTTGATAAAATGTCCGTGAGGCCTGCATGCCATGTATTCAATATTTTTTTTTTTTTTTTTTTTTTTTTTTTTTTTTTTTTTTTTTTTTTTTTTTTTTTTTTTTTTTTTTTTTTTTTTGGGTGTTTTTTTTTTTTTTTTTTTTTTTTTTTTTTTTTTTTTTTTTTTTTTTTTTTTTTTTTTTTTTTTTTTTTTTTTTTTTTTTTTTTTTTTTTTTTTTTTTTTTTGGGGGGGGGTGGGTTTTTTTTTTTGTTTTTTTTTTTTTTTTTTTTTTTCTTTTTTTTTTTTGGGGGGGGGTTTCTTGTTCGCCTTGAATGTGGTATGTCATGTCGCCATGGTGGCGGGGTGTCCTCTGCCCTTCGGTGCGGGTTCGGGTAAAGAGTGTTTACTTGGGTGATGTTTGCTGCGTTAGCCTTAGGCACGACACGAGCACAAGCATACACATATCATGCATGTTGTACGATGGGACGGGTCCCAGGGGAGATCCCCCTGAAGGGTGGTTTGCTCACCCCTCCTATAAACTGTTCTTTTGCAGGGTTTAGCAGGCGGTAGGTGAAGGCTGAGGAGCTAGGCCCCTGAGGCTGAAAGTTTTATATTATTTCCTTTGTTGTACTCTGGTTTTACGTGTTTGGATTTTGGTTTGGTTTTATTTATGGCTTCATAGGGGTTTTTCCCCGACTGGGTTGTAATAAACATTTAGTCTTTGAAATGAAATAAAATGAGATGTTGTTATTCAATTCGTGTTTGTGTGCATGGTTTGGGAGCAGGAGCATGCCCCTTGGCATGTTAGCCTGGTTGTGCAGGTTTGGGACAGCACCCGTGCCAGAAGTCCTTTTAAGGTGCTTGCACCTACCCCTTGTTCCTTCGGGTGCGGGCATGGGCAGTCACTACTCATTTCTAAGTGGAAGGAAATTGGGCGTGACAATATGGTATCAGAGCGATAGTTCATGGTCTAGTGGACCTAGGATAGTGGGGAGGCCTGGCTTCCCGAGACTCTTAGGAGGCAGTATAGGACACGCCTGATCAACGTGGTCCTATCTGGTTTTCTGGGGTGTACTCAGGGGTAGTTAGACCTAGGAGTAGGGCATTTGCATTTGGGTTGAGGGTGCATACATGCATTGGCATTAGGGCACTAGTTTAATTTCCGTATGAGTATTGTGATTGGACATGCTATGTTGCTGAAACTTGTTGCAAAAAAAAAAAACAAAAAACAAAAACAAAAAAAAAAACAAAATTTTGTTGCTGTGAAATTCGGTGATTTTCTGTGAGACTTGTTGCTATGAATTGTTCTTTGTGTGCTTCGTGATTTACCCGTGTGTCTAAATGTAAAATGTTGCTTGAGTACCTCATGGCCCATGGGGATGAGGGTGTGTAGAGCTTGAGAGAAGCCGATCCTAGTTTGGTTCAAATTATGTAGACGATGCCTCCTAGGAGAGTAACCCGAGCTACTCCAGTTTAGAAGATGAATCTTCTGCCCGTCTTGGAGAGGGAAGAGGACAGCGTGTAGAGGGCGATGATCCCCTGGAGCGGATCATGGCCCAAGTCCGGGCCCTAAGTGAGAACGTGCGGGGCATGCGTGAGGACCTCGGGGAGAGATCCTAAACGAGGTGCGTCAGGAGATGATGGCACGACAGCGGTGCCACCCGCTCCACCCCGTGAGGCGGAACCCCCGTGTAGGCGGGGAAGTGCCGGTGAGGCGGGGAAGAGGGAGACGTGTTGACGCGATTCCGAAAGGAACATCCACCAAGGTTCAAGGGAGGAGCCGAACCTCTAGGAGCGAGCACCGGCTGCGGCGGATCGAGCATGTGTTCTCCTTTCTTCGACCCCAGGGAGGAAGACAAAGTGAGACTAGCGATCCAGGCAGTTGGAGGAGGAAGCCTTGGAATGGTGGCTTAGCATCTCAGGAAGCCGGGACATGGAGAATATGGCCTGGAATGAGTTCCTCCAGCTGTTCCATGAGGAGTTCTTTCCAGAGTCATTGTGGTGGCGAAGCGGGAGGAGTTCGAGCGGCTGAAGCGGGGATCGCGCTCGGTAGCGAGTATGAGCGAGATTTCCAGGGGCTGAGTCGGTTTGCTCCAGAAGCAATATCAAGGGAGGACCTGAAGGCCCATAAGTTTACCATGGGTCTCAAACCTGCCCTGAAGCAAAGGGTGGAGATCTTGCGGCCCGAAGACCTATGTTGAAGTCGTGGACACCGCCAAGATTGTTGAGAGAGGATTAGAGGAGGGAAGACAGGCTCACCGGGAGCGGATGGGGCGAGCGCGCGCGACAAGCACGGTGAAACCAAGAGGCGAGAAGGTTGAGCCCAGGGAGTGGGACTTTTCCCAAGGATGGGGGCCAAGCTTCAATGGCTCCGCCCGGATCCCGTTACTTTGGAGGACGGGGGAGTCTTCTTGGGAACTTCCCAAGCGGGTGTACCTGTTGTGGCCTGTCAAGGGTACGTCAAACGTGAGTGCTCCAAGCGACACTTGACGTGTCATAGCTGTGGGAAGGTGGGACACATCAGCAAGGTGTGTTTCGGCAAGGGGAACAGCCGGGGAGGCTGAAGCTTAGCACAAGGGAGCAAGGGGTGGGACCCAATTTCAGGCCCCGACCCCTAAGCCAGGCACATTCGTGGCAGGCCAGTCGGGTGGTTCCGGTCACACTAGGCCACGGGGGGAGAGGCAACCACAAAGAGGATCGGAGGGGCGTCCTGGTGGACTGCGACGAAGCAAAAGGGAAGGCAAGTGAGGCTAGTGGTGGGGCAAGCCAAGGCGAGTGTTCGCGCTTACCTCGGCACCGGCCGAAATGGAGGATTTACCATCACCCTCCGAGGAAGGTGGAGCTGGACCTTCGGTGGTTCGAGGTACTATTCTAATATCTCGCACCGTTGTTGCCGCATTGTTTGATCTGGGAGCTTCATGCTCCCTGATTGCTAAGTCCTTGGTGGAGAGCCTTGGACTTGATTGTGTGGAGGGCGATAGACCTCGGAGGGTCGAGTCCCCAATGGGAGGTGTGGAGTTGATCCACCAAATGTGTCGAGAGTGTGTGCTTACGATAGGAGAGGTTGACCTCTCATTTGATTTGTACGTAATGCCCATGAGGACTTTTAGTTTGATTACGGGGATGGGCGGTTGATGGCCTTTCAGGCTAAGATTGATTGCTATAGGCGACGAGTATCGTTTACTACACCCACAGGATCTTCCTGTACCCTAGTGGGTGAATGGGATAGGGATCTTGGGAGAGCCTGGACCGACGAGGGAGCTATGGGGCAATATTACCCATAGGCTTGCCACCCCAACCTTTGAGGAGGAAGGTAACTTAGAGAAAAGGGTGTGGCCAGATGTTGTCGAGAATTTCCAGGATGTCTTTCTTGGGGAGTTGTTGGAGTTGCCTCCACACGAAGTATCGAGTTCACGATTGAACTGTTGCCAGGGGTGGGACCCATCTCACAAGTAGCATACCGGATGGGACCTGCTTGAGTTGCGGGAGCTTTAGAAGCAAATAAAGGAACCGGGAGATAAAGGTTTTATCCGTCCTAGTACCTCACCTTGGGGTGCACCGGTCTTGTTTGCTAAGAAGGCGGATGGTTCGTTGCGACTTTGCATTGATTATCGAAGGTGAATCAAGTAACGGTAAAGAACAAGTACCCTTTGCCGCGAATTGATGACTTATTCGACCAGTGAGTGGAGCACGGTGGTTCTCAAAAATTGATCTGCGTTCGGGATATCACCAGTTGAGGGTCAGGAGCGAAGACATCCCTAAGACGGCGTTCAGGTGCGGGTACGGACACTATGGGTGGTTAGTGATGCCTTTTGGGCTCACGAACGCACTCTTTGTGTTCATGCATCTAATGAATCGGTATTTGCCCCATACCTGGATTCCTTCGTGGTGGTATTTATTGACGACATCCCTGTGTACTCCAAAACCCAAGGCGAGCATGAGGAGCACTTGGCCGTGGTGCTGCGAGCACTACGAGATCATCACTTGTATGCTAAATTTAGCAAGTGTGACTTCTGGATGCAAGAGGTGCATTTTCTTGGGCATGTAGTATCTGCCGAAGGAGTTAGAGTGGACCCAACCAAGATTGAGTCCGTAGCATCTTGGAAGAGGCCCACAAATGTTTTTGAGATCCGGAGTTTCTTGGGTTTGGCAGGGTATTACCGGCGTTTTGTGGAAGGGTTTTCTCGGTTGGCGGCGCCCATGACAGCTCTTACACGGAAGGGAGCCAAATTCGAGTGGACGGACAAGTGCCGGCGAGCATTCGAGGAGTTGAAGACTCGCCGACTCTTGCACCGGTGTTGAGTCTACCGCAGGAGGGAGTGCCATTCGAGGTGTATTGTGATGCGTCTTGTGTTGGACTGGGGTGTGTTCTGATGCAAGAACGCCAAGTCATAGCATATGGCTCGCGACAGCTGAAGTCTCCCATGAGCAAAACTACCCAACACACGACCTGGAGTTAGCAGCAGTTATTTTTGCCCTGAAGTCTTGGCGACATTACCTTTGGGAGAGAAATTTGTGGTATATACGACCACAAAAGCCTACGATATATCTTCACCTAGAGAGACCTAAATTTGCGACAACGGAGGTGGGTAGACTACCTGCAAATGTTTGACTTCACGCTCTCCTACACGCCTGGGAAGGGAAATTTAGTAGCCGACGCGTTAAGTAGAAAGGGGAAAGCTGAGGTTTCCATGAGAGAATGGAAAATGATGGAGCGATTGGCGGTCTTGGGGTGCAACCTGCTTTCAGCGAGTGAGGGAGCTGTCTGTGTCCTCTCACCGTGATACGAGTTGTATCGGCGTGTCCGTGAGGGACGAGTTAGGCGACGTGGACTGTGAGGTGATCCGGGCCCAGATAGAGGCCGGAGAGCTGTCAGAGGACTGGACAGAAGGAGTTGAGCATGAGCCGAAATTTTCGGGGGCGTCTGATAGTACCACCTCCCTTCCGTCAGAACCAATATCTTGTGTTCTTTGTGTTTCCTTCTTTTGAGAGAGAGGTTAAACTCTTGATTTTGTCGTTAAGTGCGTGAGAGATATATTTTTAAGATTAAAGTGCTCGTGTGCCAAGTTGTCCATCCCGACAGACTGACTTCCTGCCACTGAAAATGCGGAATGTCAGGGGATGGGTTGATCTGCTCTGATTTGCAGATCAGTTGCCCATACTGCGTATTTGGCATGCAGTCAATCTTGGCCGTTCATCCGTGGATGGTAGTTGGCAGCAATTAATGTGTCATTAATGTGCTCAACTACTCGGGACGGCGCAGACTTGCTGTACAGACCCTAGCTGATAATATCACTTAGTGGTTGTGTTTAGGGTTGTAAGTTTGCCTCGGAGGTAGATGCCTCGTAGGTTCGGTGACTCGAAGATTTCAGTTAGCACCTGTAGAAAGTTGCGAAGTTTTGCTTAAGGCTTTATGGTGTTTCTGTGAGTCTACGACTCACTTCTTCGAGTCTTCGAGGCTAGAGGTCATGTTGGATTAGCCTTTTATGTCTCTCTGTTCACTAAAGTCTACAACTCTGCGTGTCTACAACTCTACGAGTCTGCGACTCTTCAAATAACGCTTAGAGTGACTTCTTTGAGTTCAGCTACTCTACCTGTTATTGTAGCTACGAGTCTACGACTCTAGTTTTGCGGGTCTATGACCTTCGGGTCTCTCAGTTTACTATATTTGACTAAGTGGTCTGAAACTCTTCGACTCTACGAGTCTTCAACTTCGCTTTTCTTCCTTAGACTTTCACAGAGGCTCATAAACTGAGTTCCTGTATAGCTACGACCCTTTAGCTACAACTCCCCGCCATTGATCTCCGAGTCTAAAAGTGTGGCAATTTCTCTATAGTGACTGTGTCCCTTGAGTCTACAAGTCTACGACTCTACGACCCTTGAGTTACAGTTTCATTTGTTTGCCAGTCTTTATAGTATCGACTCTTCGACCTTCAACCTACGAGTCTACGAGTTCAGTTTTCTTAACCATGTTCAACGGCTTCGACTCTACGACTTTCAATCTACGAGTCTACGAGTCCAGTTTTCTTTACACTGTTCGAAGGCTTAAACTCTGCGACTTTCGATCTACGAGTCTACGAGTCCTATTTTCTTAACAGTGTTCGAAGGTTTCGACCCTACGACTCTGCGAGTCTTCGAGTCTGGTGATCATTGAAGTTCTGTTAATTGACTTACGTATTTATGGGGACTCTACGAGTCTACGAGTCATTTAGCTTTGGTTACTGTTCTTAACACTTCTTCGACTCTACGAGTCTCCGAGCTTATTGACACTTACAGTAACACTCTCTTTTCCGTACTGTGACTCTACGACCTTTGACCCTGGATCTACGAGTCGCAATGTTCTGTAACTGTTTCACCTTGAGTCTCCAGACCCTACGAGTCTACGAGTCTCTTGCCAATACTCCTATGATAGTTTCACTTCTACGAACTTCAACTCTTCGACCCTATGACCTTCGGTTCTTCGAGTCTCCAGACTTAGACTATATTTTGGCAGCTTTATCAAATCCTATATTTCCAACAATCTCCCCCTATTTAATGTAAGCTGTCAACGGGTAAATATATAAAGTCTGAGACTACGAGTTTGATGGGCAATTTTAAATTAATCAGAAGAGATCTTTGCATGCAAAGAATGGAGGACTTCAAATTTGCAAAACTACACACTCCTCACCCCCATAGGCATGAAGGTTGCGTTAGCTGGCTCCTGCCAAAGATAACTCCCCCTACGAACTTGCTCCCCCTGAGAGAAACACTCCCCCTTTCTGGGGTGAGGAACAAGCACCAGAACATAATCCTCATGGGAGCAAGATAAGAAAGCACAGAATAGCAGGCAGCAGAGCAAAGATATACATAAAAAGTAACTGACAGTAAGAAGTACACATAAAAGTAAAAAGCAAGAAAAGCAGTGTACAAGGAATTAGAGTACATGACAGTTACGGGTTAAATTCAGAGTACAAGACACTCTGTGTAAATAGAAAAACAGCAGCTTGCTCGCGCAGGAGTTGAGCAGGAGTCAAGTGTAACGAGGCTGCTCGACTACTTACACGATCAAATTCAGGCACAAGAGCTAGGAACCCGTTGGTGGTTTGGATGCGGATGTAATGGCAAACATAGAAGCCGCAGCTATGAGCATCATCCTGAGCAGGAACGCCTTGCTTGACTCACGTAATTTCCATTGGTTTGGAGAGATGATAACCACCATACCAATGCGAGTATCCCTGCATAACACGGGTGAGAGTGTGATTGAATTCACACAATTGTTCATGCCGGTGGATAAGTAAGGTACTAGGTTTGGAGTCGAAGATGACGATCCGTTGGTTTTTGAAGTCAATGTTGAGAAGAAACCAGTGCGGGGAGGTTGACAAGTAGGGAATGAGCACATGGTCTACCTCATCCCAGGGATGGAAGGAGTTCTCATATTTGCGACCTTGTATAATCTCAATCATTGCTACATCATCGAGCAGCTGAGCCTGCATGATCGGCAAACAGAGTTCCATCCTGGTATCTCTGCAAATGTGGAGAGGTAGCTTCTCAAGAAAGGACTTCTGGGCGAAGATGAACTGAGTCATCTCAATGTTATCCATTTCTTCACCGTCATGGAGTAGTCGACAAAGATCAGGTCCGGTGAAGAAGGCTTCATAGCCGAGTCCTCGCATGGTATCCCCAGCAATGTAGGTATTGAATGCAGCCAGTTCAGCTGAGGTGCCTCCAGTAGTTATAATGCGAGGTGGGGCTAGATGTTGGTCAGTAGTGGTAGCGGTTGGTTTGACAGGTGAAGTAGGCATAGTGTACTCAGCCGTACTTGGATGGGAAGTTGAGGGGCCTGGCTGAGTGGAAGAGGATGGTTGGCAGGGAGCAGCAGTCTGCTTCCTCATGCGGGTTGCAATTGGAACATCATCATCATCATCATCAGAATCTGAGATGACCGTAGTCCTGTGTGCGCGCTTTCTCCCCCGCATGTAAGTGGCAGTAGGCTGAGGTTGTGAGTAACTCGGAGAGGGGGCAGCAAGCTGTGGAGTATCGACTGGTTCAGGTGTAGGTCGGTTGGATGGCTGTGGGAGTGTGTTCTTGACCGTAAGCGATATTTCACCACTTGCAAGCCAATGACATTCTGACAAAATAGCTCCCAGAGTTGTACTGAGTCCTTTGTATTGTCTCTGGTAAGCTCCCTTGATGTCTTCACAGTGCTCCTCCAGATGTCTAAACCCATCAGTGGTCGCACTTGTGAGTGATGTCATTTCTTGCTGCACCTTGTCGAGGGTACGATCTGATGATTCAACTTGCGTTCGTACCTCTTCATTGCTGGACTCCATAGTAGCCAATCGTTCTTCAAAGGCCTGAGAAACTGATGTTTTGAGGATGCTAGAGGAAATCAGTTTCTCAATGACCTTGCTGGCCAGAAGATCTACTTCTTCAGCCGTCAGAGAACGCGAGTGAGACGCAACTGGTACTGGAATAGCCATTGGGATATTGGCTGCGAACTCCTCACTCACCTGAGTGGCCACCTGATGAACGACATGTACAGATGGTGTGGCCATCTCAGTCCCTTCCACGATCTCCCGAACTTGTGGGATAGATCCGCCATCGGAGTCACCGGGCTGCGACAGCACTCAGGAATTTCTTCTTCTTCCTGCTTCTTCTTCTACAACAATGCCCACCACCTCAGCATCATGTGGAATAGATGTGACGGGTGAGTCCACCATGATAGGAGATGGGGCAACCACTGAGATGGCTTCTACTGGGTCTCTATGTACACGACCTTACTCAACTAACCAATTAATCAGATGGTCCCTATCTACCATCTGTTTACCAAAGGCAATCCATGCCTTTCGTAAGTCAGAGGGGGTCATATGAGCCTTGGCATATTCCATATAAAACTCTTCTAGCTCAGACTCCCCAAGGGTGCTCAACAATACGGGTGTAGTGCCCCTATCCTCCTGGGTTTCTGTCTTTGGTGTCTGCCCTCCAACTGCAGGTTCTCTTACTTCTGCAGTATCCTTGGGCACCTCGACAGTAGGGGTCTCCTCAGGTGTAGAGTCTATGGGGAGATGAGTTCTGGCAATGTTCTCCACCACTTCAGTTATATGTACTATTTCGGCGGATGTAGAGGAGCCCCTAGAAGTCTGTGAGACACGAACCGGTTGTCGTGGTATGCGAGCTAGGGCTCGTACAGAGCTGGCTGTGTCTCCTGCATGACTTCTTGCACCTGACTCAGTCCTCCTCATTGACTTGATCTCCAGCCGACCATCCTCATAAATACTTTTGAATATGTATTTGGTCGGTAGTGGCACTGAGGGCCTGTTGCAGAATACGCCAGGGTGCAGAAACCTAAGGACTTTGGTGAGAAGAAATCCAAAGTGTCCCTTCTTGCTTTTGATCATGGAGTGTATCTGTGTTCCCCAGTCTACTCGTCTTCCCTGTAGAACACTGCACATGATCTTTATCTGCTCATGACTTCCAGAGTCATGAGCCGTCTTCTTGCAGAGTAGGCACTGTCCGGTGACTATAAGAGTTGCCAGTGCCTGACCAGAAAAACCCATCTTCAGGGCTCCCCGACCTTGCTTTCCGGGGTTGGAGTACCCAAGGAAAGACTTACACTCATCTCTGGAAAAACTGGGAAGAGAATCAAAGGTACCTTTTGGGAGTGGAAGTGCATCTCGGATTGTTTCGGCAGAGATATGAATCTCCACTCCGTGTACAGCTCCCATAAGGTCGTCTCCAGAGAGTACCATGGTCTCGTAAAATTCCACGACATCTTCTATCAGCAAGTCTTGCATCCCTGAGTAGACAGATGCAATACCGGTTTCATCGAGGCGATTTTTGAATTCGTCCAACCAGCTGACTTTGGCGTCGCCTATGGCTTCCAGTCTACGATGAATCCCGGGACGATGTTGCGTAGGTCGTCGGCCATCGATGAGCTTGGTCCTGCCATTGAGTTTGTCGAGAGAGAGAGAGAAAGAGACACTCGTAGAGAGAGATTGTAAGGTTCGAAGGTGGTCAAGGGAGAGAGAAGGAGAGAAAGAGACAGAGTCGAAGAGAGAGAGAGAGAGTTCTAGGGTTAGGGTTCGAGTGTGAAAACGACGAACATACCTTTGAGCTTCGTCTTTATCAGTGACTTATATATGAGTTGAGAAGTGTATCGTAGAAGTCACTCACTCTGTCGCTTCGTCTTCATGGTCCGCGTTCTTTTCTCTGACCCGCCCTTTTTGTCATCCGGATCCACCCGTTGGAATATTCAAGCAATGAGTCCACATCACCCCTAAGTTGGTATAGCTTCCATTTTAAGTGCATCGTGACGTGCTGACGTGTCTACGAGGCTTGAATAGTAAATGACAGACTTCATCTCGCTTCGATCCTTTGGACAGCAAGTTCTATGAAGTTGGATGCTTCGAGGCTACGACCCTCAAAGCTTTGAAGCAGCAGTCTTCGATCCCGCAGTTCTTTGATGCAGTTGCTTTGAGGTCGACTGCGAATTCAGCGAGCGGTGGATTTCTTTGGACTTTTCAACACTCAACAACACACATGAGATGCATATGACAATTCACATAATATTATTCATGAGGAACAGTGTTGCGAGTGGAATTGAAGTTACATGTCCAGAGGTTGATTTATTTCAACCGTAATGTCTGATTTACATGTATGGCTACTGTATCACTACCATTGAAGTCTCCATTTACCTTAGAAATGATTAAGTATTTTATCACACAACATCATGTGCTAGAAGGTGATCGCTATGTTAACATAGCATCCAGTAAACCATGATTTATCAATTTTAACAACCCAGTCATGAATTTTAAGTCTTCTCACATATTTAGCAAAACTCACTCAGCGGAGGCCTCACCCTCTCACTCTCGGATTAGCATGTGAGCTTAATTCAGGAACTAGAATTACACTGTGTAAGTAAGCTCATGGTCAACCGAATCTTACCACTACCCTGATCCAGTAATGATTTTCAGTTCAGCAAAGATGACTTGAGAGACAAGATGGCCCTATTGAGAATCAGAACACACACTCTATCATTGTCTAATTTACAACATCGTACAAGTAGAGTTCGGAGTTTGATCATTTAGCTTGTCTGTGTGAGTTGTCTCTTTTCTTTTGTGGAGCACAATTTTTTAGTGCTTATTCATGAGCCTTTTTACAAGGACAGAGCTCAACATAGTATCTTTTTGAATCACATGATCATACAATTTAACCTCCAACTATTACTCTAACAGAGACACAATCTGGGAATAGTGAGGACTCCCCCTAAGATAGGCAGTCAATCTATTGTCTATTATCATTTTGCCTTTTTCACCTTGCCTTTTTCGGTAAAAGGTAGTGGCTCTTCTTAAGTAATAGGCTTTTTATGATTCTCAAATACTACAGTCTCAGTCATCCTTTGAGCATTAAATCATTGAGGATCCTTTCCGTGCAGGCCAACAGTACCATGAGATACAACAGTTCCTGCTAGTTAATGAATGCAATGCCACACAGTTGATATTCGCTCAGAATAAAATGACAAGTAGGGGGAATGTCATTCAATTTAAACATAAAGGAAATTGCACTCACTTCACTCAAGACTTGAGGATTCATGACAGGTTGCACAAAAGACTTGAACCATGTTCAGAGGTAGCAAGTTTCATCCATGTAATTTCTCACTTTTTAGCAGTAGATATGCATGAATCACACTTAGTCATCACTAATTTTCATAGAGACATCACTAGTTATTAACAGTGTCATACTTATGTTAACGAACAGGTAATTAGGTTGAAATGAAACACAAGACATGCTATGAGACTCATGAATTTAAATCTAGCATCCCAAGTTTCGTCAGAAGTTTATTGAACCTAGCTTCTTGCAGTGGTTTGGTGAATATGTTGGCAAGCTGATCATCAGTGAATATATACTTCAAAGAAATGTCTTTCTTTAGCACATGATCACGTATGAAGTGATCTCTGACCTCAATGTGCTTGGTTTTGGGATGCATAACAGGATTGTTGGAAATTGCAATGGCGCTTGTATTGTCACAATACAAAGGAACGACCTTCAGGTCAAACCCATAATCTGATAGTTGACTAGCCATTCAAAGCAATTGAGCACAACAGCTTCCTGCAGCAATATATTCAGCTTTAGCTGTGGAGGTTGAAACTGAATTCTGTTTCTTGCTAAACCAGGATACAAGTTTGTTGCCTAAAAGTTGGCATGTTCCACTTGTGCTCTTTCTATCAATCCTGCATCCGGCAAAGTCTGCATCTGAATATCCTCTCAGTTTAAAATCAGACTCTTTTGGATACCATAATCCCAAATTCTCAGTTCCTTTCAGATACCGCATGATCCTCTTGACATGTGACAAGTGGGATTCCTTGGGATTAGCTTTGTATCTGGCACAGATACATGTTGCAAACATTATGTCAGGTCTGCTTGCGGTCAGATACAACAAGGATCCAATCATGCTTCTGTATTCTGGGATATCCACCTCCTTCCCTGCTTCATCCATATCCAGTTTGGCATTTGTAGGAATGAGAGTCTTCATGTGTGTCACATCAGTCATCTTAAACTTCTTCAGAATCTCCTTTGTATATTTGGTTTGACTGATGAACATCCCATCCTCTAACTGCTTGACCTCCAGTCTAAGGAAGAATGAGAGTTCTCCCATCATACTCATTTCATATTCACTTTTCATTAGATGAGAGAAGTCTTCACATTGCTTTTTGTCCCTTGATCCGAATATGATGTCATCCACATAGATTTAGACTATCAAGGGTGATCCTTTTCCTTCCTTGAGAAACAGTGTGGGGTCAATTTTACCTTTTCTGAATTTATTTTTGATCAGAAACTCTGACAATGTTTCATACCACGCTCTGGGAGCTTGTTTTAGTCCATAAAGAGCCATTTTCAGTTTGTATATCTTATGCTCTTGGTTTGGCTCCAGAAATCCGGGTGGCTGTTCAACATAGACTTCTTCTTGGAGGTCTCCATTCAAGAAAGCACTCTTGACATCCATCTGATAAACTTTGAAGTCCTTGAATGCTGCATATGCTAAGAACATGCGAATGGCCTCCGTCCTAGCAACTGGTGCAAAGGTTTTATCATAGTCGATTCCTTCTTCTTGTTTGTATCCTTTTGTAACTAGTCTGGCCTTGTTTCTGATTATAACACCATCAACATCAAGTTTGTTTCTGAAAATCCATTTCACGCCAATGACTTGTTGTGATCTGGGCCTGTTGACCAACTCCCATACTTTCTGTCTTTTGAACTAATTTAATTCTTCTTGTATTGCATCAATCCAATGGTGATCCTGAACTGCATCGTCAACTGATTTTGGCTCCACTTGTGATAGGAAGCACATATACGGATTTTCATTAAGTGTGGCAGCCCTTGTTTTAAGTTGTGCAGCTGGATCTCCAATTATCAGTTCAGAAGGGTGGTCCTTTAACCTTCTTCTTGTCTTGGGAAGGTCTTCTCTTTCTTCATGATGAATGCCCAATTGTTTAATGTCAGGTTCTTGGGCTGGTATAGGTGGCAGAGTCTGAATAGGTTGAATGTTAGAGTCATGGTTTTCTACTAATTTTTGACTTGGTTCCTCAGCAACTGGTTCGGCTCTGTGTTCATTAGGTTCAGGTGCATCTTCCAATGTTTCTGTTGTAGTGGGATTATCTGTGTCTTGGTCTTCTACAATAGCAATGTCCTGCACTTCATTTACATTTGGGTCTCCTTTCTGCATTCCATGGTTAGTCTCATCAAAAGAAACATGAATAGACTCTTCAACAACTTTGGTCCTTTTATTAAATACACGATAAGCCTTGCTAGTCATGGAATATCCAACAAGATATCCATCGTCTGATTTGGCATCAAACTTGTTCAAGTAATCCTTGCCATTGTTCAGAATGTAGCAAGTACACCCGAAGATCCTTAGGTGACCAATGTTTGGTCTCCTTCCCTTCCATAACTCATAGGGTGTTTTCATGGCTCGTTTGTTAATTAGAGTTCTATTTTGTACATAACAACAAGCGTGGCAACTTGACCCATAGGGATTTTGGGAACCGAGCTCCTGTCAACATGGTTCTAGCAACTTCAACTAATATTCGATTCTTTCTATCAGCTACTCCATTTTGTTGTGGAGTTCTTGGTGCTGAGAAATTATGTTGGATACCATGTTCAGTACAAAACTCTAGCATATCATAAAATTCAAATTCCTTGCCATGATCGCTACGAATGAACTTAATAGAGAGACTCTTAACATTTGTGACCCAATTGAAGAGTTTGACAAGATTCTCAAATGTTTAAGATTTGTTTTTGAGAAACATGCCCCATGTGTATCTGGTATAGTCATCTACTACTGCAAGAAAGTATCGTGCACCAGATAAGGAAGACACATTTATTGGTCCACATAGGTCCATGTGCAGAAGTTCGAGAGGTTGTATGATTGAGGTTTTATCTATACTCTTAAAAGAATGTTTAACCTGCTTACCCAGCTGACAATCCCTGCACGGGTGTTCTTTCTCAGAAACATGCTTGGGTAAGCCCTCAACCAAATCCAGAGACGCCAATTTAGACATAGTCTTAAAGTTTAAATGGCCGAATCTCTTATGCCACAACCAACTAATGTCAGGTGAAGCTTTGGACGAGAAACAAATTGGTTCATCAGATTGAGCATTACCAAAGACCAACTTGTAGACATTACCTTGTCTATGCCCATTTAATTTCACCTCTTTGGAGACAGGGTCCATAACTGTGCAGGTGTGTTTGGTGAACAAAACTTCATAACCCTTGTCACACAATTGACTTATGCTCAACAGGTTATGTTTAAGACCTTGAACAACAGATACATTTTGAATGGACACAGAACCATTAGGGAGAGTACCCTTACCAACAATGTTACCTTTTTTATTGTCCCTGAATGTGACAGATGAAGCTGTAACCTCCCTTACCTCACTCAATAAAGAGGCATCATCTGTCATGTGCACAGAAAAGGCACTATCAAGATACCACTTGCTGGAATTGATCTTTTGTTTCCGGTGGCTACTTTTAGCTTCAGGTACCTGTTCCTGCACAATGAGCAACTAAGTCATGGGGGCCCAATTGAGCTTGGGCTTTGAGTAAGTGAAAGCTGCTATTGACAGTTTAGGTTTCCAATAAGAAGGGACCGATTTAACTTTCCATGCTAATCTTGGTGATCCTTCATTAGATTTATTAGCAGGGTTAATCTTTAGAGCTTCAGCACGTTTTTTCTTCCTTATTGTTGTCTTTAACAGTTTAGCAGGCACAGGTTTGTCAGTTTTCTTCACAGGCTTGGTCTTTAAGTCTTTTGAATAGGTAGCCTTTGTGTGCTTGTTATGTTTCTTCCTATCAGAGTTGCTGTTGTACTGCAGATTTTTAGTGAAATTAAGCTGTTTAAGATTTACCCTGATTTCTGTGGCAATCTCCTTCCTAAGATACTCAGGGTAGAATCTGCACTGATAGGAGAGGTGTCCAACTTCACAGCAGATGGGGCATGTGATAAGTTTAGGTTGAAGACTCTGTCTCAAGGGTTTTGCTGGAGTGTTAAGAGGTTTCCTAGGTTTTCTGACATATCCTAGATCATTCTTAACTCCTCCATCAGAGACAAACTTAGGCTAGAAGGCAGCAGCCTTACTGGATGAACCAATCTCAAATGTAGTAGTGTGTCTACTTAGTTTTGTCTCTGAGATAACTACACCCTTACCCCTGCATTGGGATGTAGAGGACAGGTTGACTGAGGGTTCAGCTTTCAGGTCTTTCTTAGTAACTACTGCATCACTATTGTAATGACCCGTGCGTAACCCGTGTGTAAGAAGTTAACCACAAACACCTTGGATGTTAGTGCACAAGTTTGAGGTAAGAGATGAGCCCAAGAAGGGACTTGTGGGAGGTGTATGTGACAAGTGATAACGTACATTTATGCCCTAGCAAGATGCTATGCATATACATGCGGTTTTAAGTTGTTTTGGCAGATTTTGGAGCTCACTTTTGGTATAGTAGATGGCCTCAAACAATTGGCGTGCAAGAACAAAAATTGCTTAGAATGAGGTCCTCTATCTACCACAGAAATTTCAGAGCATTTGGAGCTGCACGTGAATTCACCCATTTCACGTGCAAGCATATTTTTGCTTGTCAGACCTCTACAAGATGCAAGGAGGCTTGGGGTGAAGTTTGAGTGCATTTCGAGCTGCACGCCAATTGGGGAATTGGCGTTCAAATTGGCGTGTAGGCATGTTTTTGCATGGTTACCTTGGTTTTGTCATTCTAATCATCTTTTCCCAAAGGACCATGTTGGAATTGTGAATATTTTGGTGTGTATGGATGTGGGAAGGTCATAGCTTGTTCCATCAAAACTACGTCATTTTTATGCTGGGGTTCACTTAATCAAAACTACGTCGTTTTGATATTGTGTTGTCTATATAAGGAGGAGAAGCCCCTCTGTTTTAGGTTTAGGGTTTGTTGCTCCACCAGCCGTCGCAGAGAGAGAGAGAGGAGGGAGGCGAGCTCCCTGCTGTCGCCGGGCGCCTTGCGTGGGTGATCGGTGTATCGTGGGCGTACGGCGTTCGGCGTGGGAACAAAATATTGCTGCGTTGTTGCGTTTTACTTGAGGTAGGGGTTCTTTTTTTCCTAAATCCTCCTCCGTTCTAGGGTTCTAGGGCAAATTATGGATTATATCTGTTTATATATATATATATGTAATCCATATAGGTGTGATCTCCTATATGGATGTTGGCCTTCAGTGGCATTTTGGTGTGATTCTGTTGTTGCATGCTATATGTTCGATGAAATGCCTGTGTGAATATAGCTGTGTGTATATGCCCATTACATGTTTGGTAATATGTCTGTGTGGCTGGACTTGTGATTTGGTGTATGTATGCATGCTGGGTGTTTGTTCTATTGCCTGAATGGCTGGGTTTGTGCACTTGTGAATGGGTGCACACCTAGTGTTTGGTTTTATGCTTGAGTGACCGTAGTGTGTGTTGTGTGCATGACTGTGGTATCTCGCCTGAAGAGGCGGTTAAATTACTTTGCCTGAGAGGCGGTTAAACCAGTGGCCTGAAGAGGCGGTTAAACTACTTTGCCTGAGAGGCAGTTAAATCAGTGGCCTGAAGAGGCGGTTAAATTACTTGCTTGAGATGTGGTTTGTTAGCTAGTGTGGCTGGGGCTGGGGTTACGCCCGCTTGTGTGGAATGTTTTATTTTCTTTTTCCTAATACTGTCATGTCACTACACTTGTGCACATGCATGTAGCCACTAGGAGCATGGGAAGGGTTGGGGAGACTTGATCCCTACTGAGCTGTGGTTGCTCACCCCTCCTACTGTGTTTGCTTGTTTTCTAGGGACTAACAGGCGTTAGGTGGATACACCAAGGTGGAAGACCTTATTTATTTTACTCTCTTCTATTTATGTTATTTTTATGGGAATTGATGTAACCCCAGTGGGGATGGATTGGAAAGAGGATTTTGTTGTAATAAAGACCTGGTTTGGATTGTGGATTGCTTTTATGAACATTACTTTCTTGAATGTGTTGGGATGTTTAAAATGTTAAATTCGGGGTTTGCATCCTAACCCCTTTGCCCTCCGTGTGGGTACAAGGGGAGTCACGTACTGGCTTCCTCGGGTTGGAAATCCGGGGCGTGACAATATGGTATCAGAGCATGGTCTAGTTGGCCTAGGGTAGTGGGCGGACCTGGTTATCCTAAGTCCTTTGGAGGAGCCTGGAGGGACATGCCTGATCAAGATGGTCCTCTTTGAGCCTCCAAGGTGTACTTAGGGTAGTCCAGTCTTGTGGTCGGATTTGCATGCATTGGCATTTGGGCACTAGTTGCATTTGCTGTGAATGTGTGCTAAACTGTGGATAAGATAATATGATTAAGTGAAATGTGTTACTCTGATTTGTTTGGCAATGCGTACTGAACTATGAAATGTGATTGATACAATGTATATGTGTAATGTCATGTGATAGTGGAATTGATCAGTGGGGTAGAGGTAGTGACGCGATAGATTATAAATTCATTTTGACGTTTGTGCTTCTTACTTCGTGTAGTAAGAATGCCGCCGAGGAGAGTGACACGTGCGTCCGGGGCAGTGGCTGATGAGTCATCTGCCCATGAGGGTCCGGGTGCGGGACCGTCCGTTGGAGGGCATGCGTTGTTGCTGGCACAACTATGGGAAGGCATCTGGCTGGAGGTACGAGAGCTACGGGAGGGACTCTGGCAGGAGGTTCGGGAGGAGGTGCGCCGCGAGATGGCAGCACAGCAGGTGGTGCCACCACCACCACCAGTAGGAGAGCTGCCTCGTGAGTGTGAGAGTTTGTTGGGTGGTGTACCGACTCGTGCAGAGGATGACGTGGTGACAAGGTTCCGAAAGGAACAACCTCCGCGATTCAAGGGGGAAGGTGATCCTGTGGTAGCTGAGCAGTGGTTGAGGCAGATCGAGCATGTGTTCTCCTTTCTCCCTGCCCGGGAAAAGGATAAGGTGCGACTAGCCATTCGGCAGCTGGAGGGGGATGCTTTGGAGTGGTGGACGAGTGTCATGGGGAGCTGTGCGGTGCAACTCATGCTTTGGGAGGAGTTCTTGCAACTCTTCCATGATGAGTTCTTCACGGAATCAGTGAGATGGCAGAAGAGGGAAGAATTCGGCAGCTTGAAGCAGGGATCCAGGACGGTACCTGAGTATGAGCGGGAGTTCCGGAGCTTGAGTAGGTTTGCTCCCAGAGATCGTGGCAAGGGGAAGACCTGAAGGCCCACAAGTTCACTTTGGGCCTTAGGCCAGCCTTTAGGCGAGAGGGTGGCAATTCTACGCTTGAGGACCTATCTTGAGGTTGTGGAGACAACCCGTATAGCCGAGAGAGAGTTGGATGATGGGAGGCAGGCCCATCAGGGTCGCCAGATTGCGAGTGGGCCTGATTGAGATGCGGGGGTCCAAGAGGTCAAGACGGAGGAGAGGGATAGCGGTTCTTTTCGCGGTCGGGGTCGGACATCCGTGAACCCTGGGAGGTTCACCTTTGGCGGCGGAAGACAGGGTGGTCCATCCGGGAGTCTACCTAGCGGTTGTCACCGCTTTGTGGAGAGCAAGGTCACTTCAAGGGGGGAGTGCCCCAAGAAGGACCGGCAATGCAACAACCGTGGACGAGAGGGCCATTTGCGCCGGGTTTGTAGGAGTGGCAACATGGGAGCGGGGGGGCGTGGCATCCGGCGTGAGGAGTGATGCTAGCTTCCGTGCACCAGTGAGAGACCGCTCGTCAGTGGCAGGCCAGCCAGGCAGGATCCAGTCAGACCCGACCTCAGGGGAGGCCAGAGCGACAGCAGGCTGATGCTAGAGGCAGTCAGGGTGGGAGCCGCCCAATGAGTGAGCCAACCAGTGGCACGGGCCAAGGGAGGGTGTTTGCACTGAATGCGACACCCTAGGAGGAGGCTGAGCTACCACCTTCACCGGCAGAGGAGGGAGGAGGACCATCGGTGGTTAGAGGTACCCTTTTGATCTCCCGCATGCTTGCTTCTGTTCTTTTCGATACGGGTGCATCACGTTCTTTTATTGCTGAGCTTATAGTTGAGGGCTTGGGGTTAACGTGTGTTAAGGCGGAGAGGCCCTTAGTTGTAGAGTCTCCGGTGGGAGGTATGATTGAGGTGCGACATGTTTGCCGCGGTTGTGTGTTAACCATGGGTGATGTGGAACTGAGCTTCGACTTGCATATAATGCCTTTGCGTACTTTTGACCTGATCTTGGGTATGGATTGGCTTATGGCATTCCAATCCAAGATAGACTGTTACCGGCGGCGTGTATCCTTCGTGTCACCTGCAGGAATCTCTTGTACCCTGCAAGGGGAGTGGGATCGTGAGGCGAGTCGAGCCGGGCCAGTGTTGGACCAGTGGGGTGCCATTACCCACAGGTTGGCGGCAGACGACCTTTCTTGAGGAGGGGAAGGTGGAAAAGAGGGTGTGGCCCGCTGTTGTGGACCAATTTCAGGATGTCTTCCCTGACCAGTTGAGGAGTTTACCTCCTCAGAGGAGTGTGGAGTTCACCATTGAGTTGGTGCCGGGAACGGGTCCGATTTCCCAAGTAGCGTATCGTATGGGGCCAGCCGAGTTGAGGGAGCTTCAGAGGCAAATCGAGGAGTTGGTAGGCCAGGGGTATATCAGACCGAGTACCTCACCTTGGGGTGCTCCGGTGCTCTTTGCTAAGAAGGCTGATGGCACACTTCGTCTCTACATCGACTACAGGGAAGTCAATTCGGTGGATGTGAAGAACAAGTACCCGTTGCCTCGGATAGATGACCTATTTGACCAATTGAGTGGGGCCCAGTAGTTTTCCAAAATAGATTTACGATCGGGGTATCACCGGCTCAGGGTTAGGGAGGAGGACATCCCTAAGACGGCTTTTCGGTGCAAGTATGGGCATTATGAGTGGGTAGTGATGCCTTTCGGGCTCACTAATGCACCAGTGGTGTTCATGCATTTGATGAACCAGGTCTTTGCTCCATACTTGGATTCGTTTGTGGTGGTGTTTATTGATGATATCTTGGTGTATTCCAAGACCAAGAAGGAGCATGTGGAGCACTTAGCAACAGTGTTGCAAACCTTGAGGGACCAACAGCTGTTTGCTAAGTTTAGCAAGTGTGAGTTTTGGCTGCAGGAGGTTCACTTTCTTGGCCATGTGGTGTCAGCTGAGGGAGTTAGGGTGGACCCAGCCAAGATTGAGGCTGTAGCATCGTGGGTGAGGCCAACCAACGTTTTTGAGATCCGTAGCTTTCTTGGCTTGGCGGGGTACTATTGTCATTTTGTCGAGGGGTTCTCCCGTTTGGCAGCTCCTATGACAGCGTTGACTCGGAAGGGCGTGAAGTTTGATTGGCTGACAAGTGTTAGCGGCGTTTGAGGCTCTCAAAACCCGTTCGACCACTGCACCGGTATTGAGGTTACCTCGGGAGGATATCCCATATGAGGTGTATTGTGATGCGTCCAGGGTTGGTTTGGGGTGTGTGCTTATGCAGGAGCACAGTGTGGTAGCTTATGGGTCGAGGCCGCTGAAGCGTCATGAGCAGAATTACCCTACCCATGATCTTGAGTTGGCGGCTGTCATCTTCGCCCTGAAGAGTTGGCAACATTACCTTTTGGGGGAGAAGTTCGTGGTGTTCTCAGATCACAAGAGCCTTCAGTACATCTTTACTCAGAAGGACTTGAATTTGAGGCAAAGGAGATGGGTGGAGTATTTGCAGACCTTTGACTTTACTCTTGCCTATACCCCAGGCAAGGGTAATGTTGTGGGCGACACGTTGAGCGAGAAAAGGGAAAGCCGAGGTGGCCGTGAGAGAGTGGAAGCCGATGGAGCAGTTGGCGATGTTGCGGTGCGCACCGGTTGTTCGTGATGCTTTGGGACAGTCCTGAGTCCTTTGGTGGTTGTGCTTGAGTTGTACCAGCGCGTCCGAGAGGAACAGTTGGGTGACATTGAGTGTGAGGTTCTCCGTGCCCGTATTGTGGCTGGCGAGCTATCTGAGGACTGGACCGAGGGTCCTGAGCATGAGTTGTCTTTTCAGGGGCGGTTGGTAGTGGCTTCTTCCCTCAGGGATGAGGTGATGAGGGAGTTTCACCAGTCTAGAGTTGCTATGCATCCAAAGGGTACGAAGATGTACCATGCGCTTCGAGGACATTTTTGGTGGCCTGGGATGAAACGCGATGTGGCTGCTTTTGTTTCGCGGTGCCTCACGTGTCAGTAGGTGAAGGCTGAGCATCAGCGGCCGGCGGGCATGTTACAGCCCTTGCCCAGAGCGGAGTGGAAGTGGGACCACATAGCGATGGATTTTGTCACTGGTCTTCCGCCCACCACAGGGAGGAAAGATATGATTTGGGTGATTGTGGATCGACTCACAAAGTCGGCCCATTTCCTGGCTGTTCGCGACCGGGACTCTATTGGGACCTTGAGTTATCTATACATGAACGAGATCATGAGACTACATGGCGTACCATCATCGGTTGTCTCTGACCGGGATTCGAGGTTCACTTCCCATTTTTGGGTAGGTTTGTAGGAGGCTATGGGGACCAAACTTCACTTGAGTACAGCCTTTCACCCTGAGACTGACGGCTAGACAGAGAAGACGAATCAGACTTTGGAGGACATGTTACGGGTCTGCGTGTTAGATTTTGGGGGTTCGTGGGCGACTCACCTTCCTTTGGTAGAGTTTGCCTACAACAACAGTTATCAGGCATCCATTGGGATGGCTCCTTTTGAGGCGTTGTATGGGTGGCTGTGTCGATCACCTTTGTGTTGGACCGAGGTGGGGGAGACAGCTCTCTTGGGACCACAGTTGGTTCAAGAGGCTACCGAGAAGGTTAAGTTGATTCATCAGCGTTTGTTATCAGCTAAAAGTCGGCACAAATCTTATGAGGATCAGCGGCGGCGACCTTTGGAGTTTTCTGTTGGTGATCATGTGTTTCTTCGTGTTTCTCCACATCGTGGACATCGACGGTTTGGGCGAGGTTCCAAGCTGTCTCCGCGGTTTATTGGTCCTTTTGAGATTCTGGATCGTGTGGGGCTTGTGGCCTATCGGTTAGCGTTACCACCGCGGCTAAGTCGAGTGCACAATGTGTTTCACGTGTCCCAGTTGCGGAAGTATCACCCTGACCCCACTCATGTGATCGATTGGGGGACATTAGACATTGAGGATGACATGTCCATTGTTGAGGCCCCTATCCGTCTCCTAGATCGGCGAGAGAAGCTTTTGCGTGGTCGTGTTATTCCTTTGGTTCGTGTGCTGTGGCAGCACCGCGGCATTGAGGAGGAGACATGGGAACGTGAGTCCGTGATGCGTGAGCAGTACCCAGAATTGTTCGAGGACGAACAATCTTAAGCGTGGGAGGTGGCTGTTGGCCAAGGGATAGTGATGTGTTTTCTTGTATTAGTTGTGTATGATTCGGTGTATTTGTTCTGTCTTTCAGACATGTGTTCATATTTGTGATGTGTTTTGAGATGTATATTTGTGACATGCAGATATGTGTTATATCCATTATTGTGATGCATGTGGTTATGAATTATGGTGGTACCTTGTTATGTGCTGTTATGTGCTGTGCGCGGTGTATGACCCATTTGGGTGTGTTGGTTTTCCTTGCATATTGTTTATTTTCGAGGACGAAAAGTCTTAAGGGGGAGAGGATGTAATGACCCGTGTGTAACCCGTGTGTAAGAAGTTAACCACAAACACCTTGGATATTAGTGCACAAGTTTGAGGTAAGAGATGAGCCCAAGAGGGGACTTTTGGGAGGTCTATGTGACAAGTGATAACGTACATTTATGCCCTAGCAAGATGCTATGCATATACATGCGGTTTTAAGTTGTTTTGGCACATTTTGGAGCTCACCTTTGGTATAGTAGATGGCCTCAAACAATTGGCGTGCAAGAACAAAAGTTGCTTAGAATGAGGTCCTCTATCTACCACAGAAATTTCAGAGCATTTGGAGCTGCACGTGAATTCACCCATTTCGCGTGCAAGCATATTTTTGCTTCTCAGACCTCTACAAGATGCAAGGAGGCTTGGGGTGAAGTTTGAGTGCATTTGGAGCTGCACGCCGATTGGGGAATTGACGTTCAAATTGGCGTGCAGGCATGTTTTTGCATGGTTACCTTGGTTTTGTCATTCAAATCATCTTTTCCCAAAGGACCATGTTGGAATTGTGAATATTTTGGTGTGTATGGATGTGGGAAGGTCATAGCTTGTTCCATCAAAACTACGTCGTTTTGATGCTGGGGTTCACTTAATCGAAACTACATCGTTTTGATATTGTGTTGTCTATATAAGGAGGAGAAGCCCCTCTATTTTAGGTTTAGGGTTTGTTGCTCCACCAGCCGTCGCAGAGAGAGAGAGAGAGAGAGAGAGAGAGAGAGAGAGAGAGAGGGAAGGAGAGCTCCTGCTTGCTGCCGGGCGCCTTGCGTGGGTGATCGGTGTCTCGTGGGTGGACGACGTTCGGCGTGGGAACAAAATATTGCTGTGTTGTTGCGTTTTACTTGAGGTAGGGGTTCTGTTTTTCCTAAATCCTCCTCTGTTCTAGGGTTCTAGGGAAGATTATGGATTATATCTGTTTATATATATATATGTAATCCATATAGGTGTGATCTCCTATATGGATGTTGGCCTTCAGTGGCATTTTGGTGTGATTCTGTTGTTGCATGCTATATGTTCGATGAAATGCCTGTGTGAATATAGCTGTGTGTATATGCCCATTACATGTTTGGTAATATGTCTGTGTGGCTAGACTTGTGATTTGGTGTATGCATGCATGCTGGGTGTTTGTTCTATTGCCTGAATGGCTGGGTTTGTGCACTTGTGAACGGGTGCACACCTAGTGTTTGGTTTTATGCTTGAGTGACTATAGTGTGTGTTGTGTGCATGACTATGGTATCTTGCCTGAAGAGGCGGTTAAATTACTTTGCCTGAGAGGCGGTTAAACCAGTGGCCTGAAGAGGCGGTTAAACTACTTTGCCTGAGAGGCGGTTAAATCAGTGGCCTGAAGAGGCAGTTAAATTACTTGCTTGAGATGTGGTTTATTAGCCAGGTGTGGTGTGGGGCTGGGGTTACGCCCGCTTGTGTGGAATGTTTTATTTTCTTTTTCCTAATACTGTCACGTCACTACACCTGTGCACATCCATGTAGCCACTAGGAGCATGGGAAAGGTTGGGGAGACTTGATCCCTACTGAGCTGTGGTTGCTCACCCCTCCTACTGTGTTTGCTTGTTTTCCAGGGACTTACAGGCGTTAGGTGGATACACCAAGGTGGAAGACCTTATGTATTTTACTCTCTTCCATTTATGTTATTTTTATGGGAATTGATGTAACCCCAGTGGGGATGGATTGGAAAGAGGATTTTGTTGTAATAAAGACTGGTTTGGATTGTGGATTGCTTTTATGAACATTACTTTCTTGAATGTGTTGTGGATGTTTAAAATGTTAAATTCGGGGTTTGCATCCTAACCCCTTTGCCCTCCGTGTGGGTACAAGGGGAGTCACGTACCGGCTTCCTCGGGTTGGAAATCCGGGCGTGACAACCGTCCTAAGATGCAACAAGACCCAGGTCTTTGAGTTCGGGTGTTACTTGTTTGGGTGAACTAGCAACAGCCATCCGTACCTCCTTTCCACACTCAACGAGCACACCGCTGAGCAGGAATAAAGCCGGCAAGACACTTGGTCTGAACAGGGTAATCTGGGCCTTGGTTATTTGGTCTTCAGGAGAAACCTAGACCTAAGGCTAAACTTTTAACATCTGGAGTAGTCCTAAAGTGGGCTGCAATCTCGTAGAGTCTTGCCACTTTTGACGGATTTGTCTTTCCTTTTCCAGTTCTGCTTTGGTTTCAGCTAGTTCCTTTTCAAGCCTATCGATGTCTTTATTAGCTATTTTTAGTTGACCAGCTTTGTCCAAAAGATCATCGTGTGTGTTTTCTCATCTCACTCACTTCAGCCCTTAATCTTCTCTCTGTTCTATCATAATCATCTATAGAGTCTCTATATTCACATGAAAGCCGTTCCAGTTTAGAATAGTATCTTTCTTTGTCTGCTTTCATAGGAAGAAATTGTTCCTCCATTTCTTTAAGAGCTCTATAGGTATCTTCATATTCAATGTAGAGCTGTTCATAAGTTCTTACCTTGAGGGGAGGTGAATGGTCAGCCATGAAACAGATGAGACCTTTTTCCTTCTTCTCCTCATCAGATGACTCTTCTTCCTCCTCGGTTTCACTATTAAACTTGTTGGTGACAAGAGCCTTCTTCCTCTTGTCATCCTTTCGCTTGGGGGGGCCTTGGGCTTCTTCCTTCTGCTCAGCTGCCTCCTTTTTCTCCCGCTTCAGCTTATAACAGTCAACAGCGAAATGGCCGGGCTTGTTGCAGTGATAACATTGCAACTTGTCCTTATTTTTTCCCTTAAAGAAAGATGAGGAAGACTGCCTTGCTTTCCTTCTGTAGTTCCCCCTTCTCTTCAGCAGTTTCTTGATCAGAAATGCCACTTCTTCATCTGAGGCACTATCTGAACCAAGTTCATCAGCTTTATCTTCTTCCTCTTCTGAAGACGGTTCCCGTGGTTCAGCAACAGTCTTAAAGGCAACAGTCCTTTTTCTTGGAAGGATTCTCAAATGCCTCAAGTTCTTCCTTTTGCATTTCGAACGTCTTGAGGTCTCCGTATAATGCTTCCAAGGCACAAGTCTTCCATTCCTTCAGCTGACGGATGGCTGATGTCTTTATCAGCAGTCTCAAGGGTAGAGATCTCAGAAATTTGTCATTTTTGTCCTTTTGAGAGATCTCAACATTATAAGTTTTCATCCGTTGAATCAGACCTGTGAACCGTTTGTAGATACTGTCCAATGACTCTTTCGGTTCACATCTGAAGGCTTCATACTCTTGTTTGAGCATGGAGATCTTGTTGTCCTGTATTTGTTCATCTCCTTCGTAGATGAGACAGAGTTTGTCCCATACCTCTTTAGCAGTCTCAAGATCTTGCATATCCGTGAACATGTCATCATCGAGTGAAGAGAAAAGTATGGCTTTTGCCTTGAAGCCGAGCTTTACTTTCCTCTGCTCCACCTTAGACCAACTGTCCGGGTCTTTCGTCATTAGCGGACCTCTCTGCATACTCTTTGGTGTGAAAGGTCCGTTCTTTATTGTTTCCCAGAGATAGGTGTCGAGCATGTCTTGGTGTGCTCTCATTCTTGCTTTCCATTTGGAAAAGCGCGCGGGTGTGCACATGGGTACTTGGGAGGATGAGCTAGGCAAAACATCATAGAAGTCTTCTTGTTCTTTCTTATTGCTGCTGGTACTTGGTTCTTCCTGCTCCTGGTCTCTAGTCGCTCCTTCCTCTAGAACACGACTGGCTTCAAGTTCCTCAACAGGAACTGGAGCTTCCTCGGGAGCTGGAGCTGCACTGCTGGATTCCATGTCGGCCAATAGGGATCTCTACAGAGTTGTAAAACTTGCTCTGATACCAATTGTAGGTCCCAAAGTGAGTGTAGAGGGGGGGGGTGAATAGACACTCTTCGTGTGCGGAAGCTAGACTGTTAGCTGGGTTTTGGATTCCTGCTACAGATGACTATGATGGAAGTATTTATGGAGAAGATGACAGAAGTATTGTAAGGATAAGGTGAGTGATAATGAACTATCAGACAAAACTGAGATAAGAGTAAATGCTCTTTTCTCAACAGATCTTAGATGTGAAAGAGATGGTTTATGATAGATCGAGGTGTGGAAAACTAACAACATTGAGATCAAGACTTAATGAAAGTGCTAGATCTTTGATGAACAACAAGATTCGTGAATAAGTCCGTCAGAACCAATATCTTGTGTTCTGTGTGTTTCCTTCTTTTGAGAGAGAGGTTAAACTCTTGATTTTGTCGTTAAGTGCGTGAGAGATATATTTTTAAGATTAAAGTGCTGGTGCGCCAAGTTGTCCATCCCGACAGACTGACTTCCCGCCACTGAAAATGCGGAATGTCAGGGGATGGGTTGATCTGCTCTGATTTGCAGATCAGTTGCCCATACTGCGTATTTGGCATGCAGTCAATCTTGGCTGTTCATCCGTGGATGGTAGTTGGCAGCAATCAATGTGTCATTAATGTGCTCAACTGCTCGGGACGTCGCAGACTTGCTGTACAAACCCTAGCTGACAATATCGCTAAGTGGTTGTGTTTAGGGTTGTAAGTTTGCCTCGGCGGTAGATGCCTCGTAGGTTCGGTGACTCGAAGATTTCAGTTAGCACCTGTAGAAAGTTGCGAAGTTTTGCTTCAGGCTTTATGGTGTTTCTGTGAGTCTACGACTCATATCTTCGAGTCTTCGAGGCTAGAGGTCATGTTGGATTAGCCTTTTATGTCTCTCTGTTAACTAAAGTCTACAACTCTACGAGTCTGCGACTCTTTGAATAACGCTTAGAGTGACTTCTTCGAGTTTAGCTACTCTACCTATTATTGTAGCTACGAGTCTATGACTCTAGTTCTGCGGGTCTACGACCTTCGGGTCTCTAAGTTTACTATATTTGACTAAGTGGTATGAAAATCTTCGACTCTACGAGTCTTCAACTTCGCTTTTCTTCCTTAGACTTTCATAGAGGCTCATAAACTGAGTTCCTGTATAGCTACGACCATTTAGCTATTACTCCCCGCCATCGATCTCCGAGTCTGGAAGTGTGGCAATTTCTCTATAGTGACTGTGTCCCTTGAGTCTACGAGTCTACGAGTCTACGACCCTTGAGTTACAGCTTCATTTGTTTGCCAGTCTTTATAGTATCGACTCTTCGACCTTCAACCTACGAGTCTACGAGTTCAGTTTTCTTAACCGTGTTCGACGGCTTCGACTCTTCGACTTTCAATCTACGAGTCTACGAGTCCGGTTTTCTTTACACTGTTCGAAGGCTTCGACTCTGTGACTTTCGATCTACGAGTCTATGAGTCCTATTTTCTTAACAGTGTTCGAAGGTTTCGACCCTAGGACTCTGTGAGTCTTCGAGTCTGGTGATCATTGAAGTTCTGTTAATTGACTTACGTATTTATGGGGACTCTACGAGTCTACGAATCTACGAGTCATTTAGCTTTGGTTACTATTCTTAACACTTCTTCGACTCTATGAGTCTCCGAGATTATTGACACTTACAGTAACACTCTCTTTTCCGTACTGTGACTCTACGACCTTCGACCCTGGATCTACGAGTCGCAATATTCTGTCATTGTTTCACCTTGAGTCTCTAGACCCTACAAGTCTACGAGTCTCTTGCCAATACGTCCTATGATAGTTTCACTTCTACGAACTTCGACTCTTCGACCCTACGACCTTCGGTTCTTCGAGTCTCCAGACTTAGACTATATTTTGGCAGCTTCATCAAATCCTATATTTCCAACAGTACCAATAGTCAATATGCTTGGTCTTCGAGTGCTGGACTAGATTCTTGCTTATGTTGATGACACTCTAGTTGTCACACCATATATTAACAGGTAACTCCACATTAACTCCCAAGTCTGATAGTTGGGTATTCATCCATACCACTTGAGTACATATAGCATGTGTAGCCACACATTCAACTTCGGCTGTTCTGCAGGTTACATTGTTCCGCTTACGGATCAACCATACAATACATTTAGAGCCCATATAAAAACTGTAGCCACTGGTTAAACGTCTATCACCAATATTTTTAGCCCAGTCTGCATCAGTGTATGCCTAATTCAATTGAATCCTTCATGGGATACCATAATCCCATGTCTAATGTACCATGTAGATATCTAAAGATCCATTTAACTGCTAGCAAGTGAGACTCCTTGGGGTCTACTTGGTATCTACTTACTCGACACACAGCTTGCATGAGATCAGGTCTGGAGGCTGTAATGTATAAGAGGCTTCCAATCATTCCTCGATATTCTTTCTGATTTACACTTGTGCCTTCCTTATCTTTGTGTAATTTATAACCTATAGCCATTGGAGCTCCAATAAGCATGTTATTGTCCATACCATACTTATTTAGCAATTCTTTGGCATATTTGTGCTGAGATATGAATACACCCCTAGCAGTTTGCTTGATCTGAAGTCCTAAGAAGTAGGTCAATTCTCCTATGAGAGACATTTCAAATTCATCACTCATATTTTTGGCAAATTCCTCACATAATGTTGAGTGACTTGCCCAAAGATAATGTCATCTACAAAGACTATGGTAGCGAGTGACCTCTGTCTAAATTCAGAATATACAAATTATGATATACTGTTCCTCAGCTGAAATTAATCTTCTTTAGATATTTATCCAATCAGCTATACCATGCTCTAAGAGCTCGCTTTAGGCCATACAAGGCTTTCTTTAGTCTGCAACATGTTGTCATCACTGGTTTTCGTCCGGGCCCATTTGGGGTGGGCTCAAACTTAACTAATGGTGAGAAATTTAGAGTCGCCACCAACTATTTTTGGGTACAGTTGGATACCCTCTACTTTGAGTTGGTTAAGGTGTGGTTTGTGTTAATAGAGAAGGGTTTGGGAGTTGGTTACGTGCAGGGAAGGATTAACTATAAAGACGCATATTTGGGTAGGATTGAGAGACAACCATTTTATGGGAATGCAACTATCTGGACGGTAGCGTAGCCGTCGATGTGAGCATTTTAATAGTACTTGGGCCTGATTCCGAGTCGAGGCCTCGAGTGGCCCGATTGTTGACTTTCTTGGGATTTATAGGTTGACTATGCGTTTGCACATTCATTTGAGGGTGATAATATCTGTCTAGTGTTGTGCTCGTCATTTCGAGCGTTTTGACAGTAATTTGACTCAATTTGGAGTTCGTGACTTTGAAGGTCAATAATGATTTTGGGAGTCAATTATTGACAAGGTCAATTATGGGTCAATGATTGGCAGAAAAATAAATAGAATGAAAAGCAAGAGCTTTTACTTTATGCTATCACGTTGGTGCATTTGAGAGTGAGAGAGAGAGAGCTTGGAAGCTTGAAGCCTTGGCGATTTGAGGCGATTTGCGTTCATGGAGCTCAAAGAATCACTCCAAGTAGGTGTCTTTGAACCTCTTATCTTGATCCTGTTGAGTAAAACATGTGTTTTTGAGTGCTTGGGGGTCACTGGGTTGATTCTAAATGAATGATAGTCCCTTGGAGCCTAGAGGGGGGGGGGGGGAGGTGAATAGGCTCTTATCGAAACTCTTTCTATTCTCTTATGACACAAACACTTATCTAGTTAAGTGATAGAATCACTGCGGAAGATAACCAGATAGTGGAAGTATTTTGTTTTATTATCAAAAGAAAAATATGACAAAATAGAAGCAAGACTCTCTTACTCTTTGTTTACCAAAGGATTCACACACTAGCCTATATTATGTCTTTGAACTCTTGTGCATACACAGGATTGATTCAGGCTCGCTCGCCCTCTCTTGCAAATGTACAAGTATGAATATTTATACAAAAACATTCCTAAAGGACAACCTTGGAACTTGTAGTTCTGGAATGCGTTCAGCACTAACTATTCCTCGGTAATCTCTCTGCCTTGACTGCTGTGGTTTGTGGAGCTCAAGATCTTGGGTTTGAAGAGTATAAGTGCCTTTGTGAGTTCCCAAGTATAATTAAAGTTGTGTCCACATATCCGGGTGATCCACGTGTAAGATTCTTCAGGTTCTCAATGAGTTTGTCTTACATCGGGACACCACGAGCTGATAACTTTAAATGCGGTAAGTTGAAGTAGCATCTTCTTGGTCCGGTGTAATTTTCCTTACTCCGTTACTAATGAAGCTCGGAACCTTACTCCGTGTCAGTGGTTGCTTACTCCGTATCTATTTGGTACTGGAATCCTTAGTCCGTGTCAGCGCTTCCTTATTCCGTGTGAATGAGAAGGTCGGAGTACTTTTTCCGTATCAGCGCTTCCTTACTCCGCATGTAAGTTCCTTACTCCGTATGTAAGTTGCTTACTCCGTATGTAAGTTCCTTACTCCGTGCGAGTTTAAAGGATCGGATGGCTTACTCCGTACTAGCACATCCTTACTCCGCATGAGTGAGTGGTCCGGATTCCTTACTCCGCATCTGGTTTCCTTACTCCGTGCGAATAAAGACTCGGGTCCTTATTCCGCATCAGTACTTCCTTACTCCGTATGTATGAATGACTCGGATACCTTACTCCGTGTCTTCTTTACTTTAGTTCACTTGAGTGGAAGACTTAACTTTTTAGCTTCGTGTAAGGACCCGTACCTTGAGTTAGTCAGTCTTGCCTCCTGAGTAGAGTTTTTCTAGATTTTGACCTAGTAGATGGACTCCAATGAATTCACGTGCAAAAGGAAAGATGTTTAGAATGATGTCCTCTATCTACCACAGAAGTTTCAGGCCAAATGGACGTGTGTGTGAGGTGCACGTGATATGGGACCAATTCACGTGCAAGTGTAATTGTCTTCTAAATGATGCAAGAAGGCTAGGGGTGAAGTTTGAGAGCATTTGGAGTTCATATGGAGTTGCACGTGAATTGGGAATTCACGTGCAAATTGGCGTGCAGCCATATTTTTGCATGGTTCCCTTGGTTTTGACATTCTAAGGAACTTTCTCCAAAGGACCATGTTGAAATTCTGAATATTTTGGTGTGTATGGTTGTGGAAAGGTGGTAACTTGTGTGATCAAAACTACGTCGTTTTGATCCTGGGATTCACTTAATCAAAACTACGTCGTTTTGATGTGGATGGTGTCTATATAAGGAGGGCTTGAGTTTGAGTTTAGGGTTTTGTGTTCCTTTGCTGCAGCTGCTGCCTGAGAGAGAGAGAGAGCTAGAGAGAGAGAGGGAAGGGGGAGTTCTTGGTTGCCATGGAGCATCTTGCGTGGGAGGACGACGGCGTTTGGCGCGGGAGCAAGGAAGAGCTGCTTTAAGGTAGGGTTCTGTTCTTCCTAAACCCTCCTCTGTCCTAGGGTCCTAGGCGCGGTCTGGGTAATATCTGTTTATATATATATATGTAAATTCATATAGGTGTGATCTCCTATATGAATGTTGGCCTTCGTGGCATTTTGGTGTGGTTCGTGGTCTATATGCTATATGTTTGATGAAAAGCCTGTGTGAACATAGTTATGTGTATATGCCCAAAGTGTTTGAAATTAAGCCTGTGAGGCCGTGCTTGTTATGTGTTTGTGGAAATGCCGTGAGGCCACGCACGTCAAGTGTGTTAGATTATGTCTCGTGGTCGGGTTTATGAGCTTGTGGATATATGCATGCTAAGTGTTCGATGTTATTCCTGTGTGACTAAGCATACTAAGTGTTTGATGTTATGCCTGTATGGCCATGTGTGCGCGTGTTTGCTTGTACACCCGGTGGCCGTGGAAGCCTGGGACTGTTTTGTGGAACCCGGTGGCCGTGGAAGCCTGGGACTGTTTTGTGGAACCCGGTGGCCGTGGAAGCCCGGGATCGTTTTGGGAACCCGGTGGCTGTGGGAAGGCTGGACTGTTCT
Organism: Taxillus chinensis; assembly: GCA_023512835.1. NCBI lineage: Eukaryota > Viridiplantae > Streptophyta > Magnoliopsida > Santalales > Loranthaceae > Taxillus > Taxillus chinensis. The sequence continues at coordinate 23,636,732 of CM042091.1, forward strand.
GAAACCCGGTGGTGTGGAAGCCTGGAGTGTTTATGTACTTGCCCATGTATGATTTGTGTTTGTTTATTATAGCTAGAACTATATTTGGTGGGATAATTGTATCACGACACAAAGACTTGTACACAAGGCATGTAGATATCGGGTGCATGGGATGGGTTGGGGAGACATGATCCCTACCGAGCCGTGGTTGCTCACCCCTCCTACCATGTTGTTTTCTTTTCGGGAACCTACAAGGCGTTAGGTGGGACCCCAAGGTGGAAGACCTTATTTATTTAATTTGTTTATGTTATTTTTATTATGGGAATTGATGTAACCCCAGTGGGGAAAGGATTTTGTTGTAATAAACTGGTTTGGATTGCTTTTAATGAATATTACTTTCTTGAATGTTGTGGATGTTTAAAATGTTAAATTCTTGATTTGTATCCTACCCCTTTGCCCTCCGTGTGGGTAAAAGGGAGTCACGTACTGGTTTCCTCGGGTTGGAAATCCGGGGCGTGACAATATGGTATCGAGCATGGTCTAGTTGGCCTAGGGTAGGGGCGGACTTGGTTATCCTAAGTCCTTTGGAGGAGCCTGGAGGGACATGCCTGATCAACATGGTCCTCTTTGAGCCTCCAAGGTGTACTTAGGGTAGTCCGGTCTTGTGGTAGGATTTGCATGCATTGGCATTAGGGCACTAGTTGCATTTGTTTGTGAATGTATGCTAGGTCGTGGATAAGATCACATGATTAAGTGGAATGTGCAACTCGATTTGTTTGGCAATGTGTACTGAACCGTGCAATGTGATGGATGCAATGTATGTGTGTAATGTCATGTGTTAGTGAAATTGATCGGTGGGGTAGAGGTAGTGACGCGATAGATTATAAAATTTGTTTTGACGTTGTGCTTCTTACTTCGTGTAGTAAGAATGCGCCGAGAAGAGTGACACGTGCGTCCGGGGCAGTGGTCGATGAGTCATCTGCCCATGAGGGTCCGGGTGCGGGGCCATCGGTGGGAGGGCATGCGTTGTTACTCGGCACGCCTACAAGAAGGCATCCGGCTGGAGGTACGAGAGCTACGGGAGGGACTCCGGCAGACGTTCGGGAGGAAGTGCGCCGTGAGATGGCAACGACAGCGGTGGTGCCACCACCACCACCACCGCAGGAGAGCTACCTCGTGAGCGTGAGAGTTCGCCGGGGGGTGTACCGACCCGTGCAGAGGATGACGTGGTGACACGGTTCCGAAAGGAACAACCTCCGCGATTTAAGGGGGGAGAAGATCCCGTGGTAGCCGAAGCGAGTGGTTGAGGCGGATTGAGCACGTGTTCTCCTTTTCTCCTGCCCCCGGGAGGAGGATAAGGTGCGACCGGCAATTCGGCACTGGAGGGGGACGCTTTGGAGTGGTGGACGAGTGTTGCGGGGAGCCGTGCAAGGCAATTCATGTTTTGGGAGGAGTTCTTGCAACTCTTCCATGATGAGTTCTTTCCGGAATCGGTGAGATGGCGGAAGAGGGAGGAATTTGGCAGCTGAAGCAAGGATCAAAGACGGTGCCCGAGTATGAGCGGGAGTTCCGAAGCCTGAGTAGGTTTGCCCCCGAGACAGTGGCAAAGGAGGACCTGAAGGCCCACAAGTTCACTCTGGGTCTTAGGCCAGCCCTTAGGGAGAGGGTGGCGATTCTACGCTTGAGGACCTATGCCGAGGCCAGGGAGACGGCCCGTATACTGAGAGAGAGCCGGATGGTGGGAGGCAGGCCCATCAGGGTCGCCAGTTGCAGAGTGGGCCTGATCGAGATGCAGGGTCCAAGAGGCTCAAGACGGAGGAGAGGGATAGCAGTTCCTTCCGCAGCAGGGGACAGACATTGGCGAACCCAGGGGAGGTCTAGCTTTGGCGGTGGCGGCAGGCGGTCCAGCAGGGGGTCTCCCCAGCGGTTGTTACTGCTGTGGGGAGCAAGGCCACTTGAGGAAGGAGTGTCCAAAGAGGGACTGGAAATGCCATAGATGTGGACGAGAGGGCCATCTGAGCCGGGTTTGCCGGAGTGGCAACAGGGGAGTTGGAGGCATGACATCCAAGACAAGGAGTGATGCCGGTTCGTGCACCAGCGAGAGACCAGCTCGTCGGTGGCAAGGCCAGCCAAGCAGATCCGGTCGGACCCGACCTCAGGGGAGGCCGGAGCGGCAAGGACCGAGGCTGGAGGCAACCTTAGCGGGAAGCGTCCAGTGAGTGAGCCGACTAGTGGCACGGGCCAAGGAAGGGTGTTTGCGCTGGAGGCGACATACCAGGAGGAGGCTGAGCTACCACCCCCACCAGTTGAGGGTGGAGCAGGACCATCGGTGGTTAGAGGTACCCTCTTGATCTCCCGTACCTTAGCTTCGTTCTTTTCGATACGGGTGCATCGTGTTCGTTTGTTCTTGAGCCTTGTGATAGATAGCTTGGGGTTAGCCTGTGTGGAGGCCGCGAGGCCCCTAGTTGTGGAGTCTCCGGTGGGAGGCATGATTGAGGTACGACGAGTGTGTCGTGGACCGTGTGTTAACCATAGGAGAGGTGGAGCTGCGTTTTGACTTGCATGTGATGCCTTTGAGGGCGTTTGACCTGATCTTGGGTATGGATTGGCTTATGGCTTTCCAGGCCAAGATAGATTGTTATCGGCGGCGTGTGTCCTTCGTGACACCTGCAGGGACCTCTTGCACCCTGGCAGGGGGAGGTGGGATTGTGAGGCGAGTCGGGCCGGGCCAGGTTGGACCGGTGGGGTGCCATTACCCACAGGTTGGCAGCCCCGACCTTTGCCGAGGAGGGTAAGGTGGAAAAGAGGGTGTGGCCCGTTTTTGTGGACCAATTTCAGGATGTTTTTCCTGAGCAGGGTGAGGAGTTTGCCACCCAAGAGGAGTGTGGAGTTCACCATCGAGTTGGTGCCGGGGACAGTCCGATTTCCCAAGTAGCGTATCGTATGGGGCCAGCCGAGCCGAGGGAGCTTCGAGAGGCAAATCGAGGAGTTGGTGGGCCAGGGGTATATCGGACAAGTACCTCACCTTGGGGTGCTCCGGTGCTCTTTGCTAAGAAGGCCGATGGCACGCTTCGTCTCTGCATCGACTACGGAAGTCGAATCGGTGATCGTGAAGAACAAGTACCCGTTGCCTCGGATAGATGACCTGTTTGACCAATTGAGTGGGGCCCAGGGTTTTCCAAGATAGATTTACGGTCGGGGTATCACCACTCAGGGGTTAGGGAGGAGGACATCCCTAAGACGGCTTTTCGGTGCAGTGTATGGGCATTATGAGTGGGTCGTAATGCCTTTCGGGCTCACTAATGCGCCAGCAGATGTTCATGCATTTGATGAACCAAGTCTTTGCCCCATACTTAGACTCGTTCGTGGTGGTGTTTATCGACGATATCTTGGTGTATTCCAAGACCGAAAAGGAGCATGTGGAGCACTTGGCAACAAGTGTTGCAAACCTTGAGGGACCAGCACTGTTTGCTAAGTTTAGCAAGTGTGAGTTTTGGCCGCAGGAGGTTCACTTTCTTGGCCATGTGGTGTCACCGAGGGAGTTAGGGTGGACCCGGCCAAGATTGAGGCCGTGGCATCGTGGGCAAGGCCAACCAACGTTTTTGAGATCCGTAGTTTTCTTGGCTTGGCGGGGTACTATCGTCGTTTTGTAGAGGGGTTCTCCCGTTTGGCGGCGCCTATGACGGCGTTGACTCGGAAGGGCGTGAAGTTTGAGTGGACGGACAAGTGCCAGAGCGTTTGAGACTCTCAAAACCCGTTTGACCACTCGCACCTGTGTTGAGGTTGCCTAGGGAGGATATTCCATATGAGGTGTACTTGTGATGCGTCCAGGGTTGGTTTGGGGTGTGTGCTTATGCGGGAGCACAAGGTGGGGTAGCTTATGGGTCGAGGCGTTGAAGCCTCATGAGCGGAATTATCCTACTCATGACCTTGAGTTAGGTGGTCGTCATCTTCGCCCTGAAGAGTTGGCAAGACTACCTCTTGGGGGAAAAGTTTGTGGTGTTCTCGGATCACAAGAGCCTTCGGGACATCTTTACTCGAAGGACTTGAATTTGAGGCAAAGGAGATGGGTGGAGTATTTGCGGACCTTTGATTTTACTCTTGCCTATACCCTGGCAAGGGTAATGTTGTGGCCGATGCATTGAGCAGAAAAGGGAAAGCCGAGGTGGCCGTGAGGGAGTGGAAGCCGATGGAGCGATTGGCACGTTGCGGCTGCAGCCTTGTTGTTCGTGATGGTGGGACGGTCCTGCGTCCTTTGGTGGTAGTGCCTGAGTTGTACCAGGCGCGTCCGGGAGGAACAGTGGGTGACTTTGAGTGTGAGGTTCTCCGTGCCCGTATTGAGGCCGGGGAGCTATCTTGGGGACCGGACAGAGGGTCCCGAGCATGAGTTGTCATTTCAGGGGCGGTTGGTAGTAGCTTCTTCCCTCAGGGATGAGGTGATGAGGGAGTTTCACCGCTCTAGAGTTGTTTGTGCATCCAGGGGGTACGAAGATGTACCATGCGCTTCGCGGACATTTTTGGTGGCCTGGGATGAAACGCGATGTGGCTGCCTTTGTTTCGCGGTGCCTCACGTGTCGGCGGTGAAGGCCGAGCATCACGGCCGGCGGGCATGTTACAGCCCTTGCCCATAGCGGAGTGGAAGTGGGACCATATCGCGATGGACTTTGTGGATCGGTCTTCCACCCACCACTGGGAGGAAGGACATGATTTGGGTGATTGTGGATCGACTCACAAAGTCGGCCCATTTTCTTGCTGTTCGCGAGCGGGACTCCATTGGGACCTTGAGTCAGCTGTACATGAACGAGATTGTGAGACTGCATGGCGTACCATCATCGGTTGTCTCCGACCGGGATTCGAGGTTCACTTCCCGTTTTTGGGCAGGTTTGCAGGAAGCTATGGGAACCAAGCTTCACTTGAGTACAGCCTTTCACCCTGAGACGGACGGTCGACCGAGCGGACGAATCGGACCATGGAGGACATGTTACGGGCCCGTGTGTTAGATTTCGGGGGTTCGTGGGCAACTCACCTTCCTTTGGTGGAGTTTGCCTACAACAACAGCTATCGGGCATCCATTGGGATGGCTCCTTTTGAGGCGTTGTACGGACGGCCGTGTCGATCACCCTTGTGTTGGACCGAGGTAGGAGAGGCAGCCCTCTTGGGGCCACGGCTTGGTTCAAGAGGCTACCGAGAAGGTCAAGTTGATTCGTCGGCGTTTGTTGTCGGCTCAGTCGGCGAAATCTTATGCGAATCGCGGCGGCGACCTTTGGAGTTTTCTGTTGGTGATCATGTGTTCCTTCGTGTCTCTCCACGCCGTGGACATCGACGGTTTGGGCGAGGTTCCAAGCTATCTCCGCGGTTTATTGGCCCTTTTGAGATTCTGGATCGTGTAGGGCCTGTAGCCTACCGGTTAGCGTTACCACCGCGAAGCCGAGTCGAGTGCACAACGTGTTTCACGTGTCCCGCTTGAGGAAGTATCACCCTGACCCCACTCATGTGATTGATTGGGGGACGTTGGACATTGAGGATGACATGTCCGTCATTGAGGCCCCTATCCGTATCCTAGATCGGCAAGAGAAACTTTTGCGTGGTCGTGCTATTCCTTTGGTTCGCGTGCTGTGGGCAGCACCGTGGCATTGAGGAGGAGACATGGGAACGTGAGTCCGTGATGCGGGAGCAAGACCCCGGACTTGTTCGAGGACGAACAATCTTAAGCGTGGGAGGTGGTCATGGCCAGGGGATAGTGATGTTTCCTTGTGATGTGTTTTCTTGTATTAGTTGATGTATTTGTATTGTCTTTTAAAGACATGTGTTCTTATTTGTGATGTGCTTTGAAATGTGTATTCGTGCCATGTGGACATGTATTAAGTGCATTATTGTGGTTATGGATTATGGTGGCATGTTGTTATGTCTTTGTTGTCTTTGTGTGTGGTGTATGACCCATTTGGGTGTTGTGGCTTGTGGCAAATGGGTAGCATTTGGGTGTTGTGGCTTGCCGGGTGGCAAATGGGTAGTTTGTGGTTGTTTTCCTCGTATGTCATTTCTTTTCGAGGACGAAAAGTCTTAAGGGGGAGAGGATGTAAGGACCCGTACCTTGAGTTAGTGAGTCTTGCCTCCTGAGTAGAGTTTTTCTAGATTTTGACCTAGTAGATGGACTCCAATGAATTCACGTGCAAAAGGAAAGATGTTTAGAATGATGTCCTCTATCTACCACGAAGTTTCCAGGCCAAATGGACGTGTGTGTGAGGTGCACGTGATATGGGACCAATTCACGTGCAAGTGTAATTGTCTTCTAAATGATGCAAGAAGGCTAGGGGTGAAGTTTGAGAGCATTTGGAGTTCATATGGAGTTGCACGTGAATTGGGAATTCACGTGCAAATTGGCGTGCAGCCATATTTTTGCATGGTTCCCTTGGTTTTGACATTCTAAGGAACTTTCTCCAAAGGACCATGTTGAAATTCTGAATATTTTGGTGTGTATGGTTGTGGAAAGGTGGTAACTTGTGTGATCAAAACTACGTCGTTTTGATCCTGGGATTCACTTAATCAAAACTACGTCGTTTTGATGTGGATGGTGTCTATATAAGGAGGGCTTGAGTTTGAGTTTAGGGTTTTGTGTTCCTTTGTCGTGCCGCCTGAGAGAGAGAGAGAGCTAGAGAGAGAGAGGGAAGGGGAGTTGCTTGGTTCTTCGGAAAGCATCTTGCGTGGGGAGGACGGCGTTTGGCGCGGGAGCAAGGAAGAGTCGCTTTAAGGTAGGGGTTCTGTTCTTCCTAAACCCTCCTCTGTCCTAGGGTCCTAGGCGGATTCCGGTCATATCTCGTTTATATATATATATAAATTCATATAGGTGTGATCTCCTATATGAATGTTGGCCTTCAGTGGCATTTTGGTGTGGTTCTGTGGTCTATATGCTATATGTTTGATGAAAAGCCTGTGTGAACATAGTTATGTGTATATGCCTGCCAAGTGTTTGAAATTAAGCCTGTGAGGCTGTGCTTGTTATGTGTTTGTGGAAATGCTCGTGAGGCCACGCACGTCAAGTGTGTTAGATTATGTCCGTGTGGTCGGGTTTATGAGCTTGTGGATATATGCATGCTAAGTGTTCGATGTTATTCCTGTGTGACTAAGCATACTAAGTGTTTGATGTTATGCCTGTATGGCCATGTGTGTTGCGTGTTTGCTTGTACACCCGGTGGCCGAAGCCCGGGACTGTTTTGTGGAACCCGGTGGGTCGTGGAAGCCCGGGACTGTTTTGTGGAACCCGGTGGTCGTGGAAGCCCGGGATCATTTTGTGGAACCCGGTGGTCGTGGAAGCCTGGGATCGGTTCTTGAAACCCGGTGGTCGTGGAAGCCTGGGAGTGTTTATGTACTTGCCCATGTATGACTGTGTTTGTTTGTTATAGCCTGTAACTATATTTGGTGGGATAATTGTATCACGACACAAAGACTTGTACACAAGGCATGTAGATATCAGTGCATGGGATGGGTTGGGGAGACATGATCCCTACCGAGCCGTGGTTGCTCACCCCTCCTACCATGTTGTTTTCTTTTCAGGAACCTACAGGGTTAGGTGGGACCCCAAGGTGGAAGACCTTATTTATTTAATTTGTTTATGTTATTTTTATTATGGGAATTGATGTAACCCTGAGATGGGGAAAGGATTTTGTTGTAATAAACTGGTTTGGATTGCTTTTAATGAATATTACTTTCTTGAATGTTGTGGATGTTTAAAATGTTAAATTCTTGATTTGTATCCTACCCCTTTTGCCCTCCGTGTGGGTAAAGGGAGTCACGTACCGGTTTCCTCGGGTTGGAAATCCGGGCGTGACAATATGGTATCGCAGCATGGTCTAGTTGGCCTAGGGTAGGGGCGGACTTGGTTATCCTAAGTCCTTTGGAGGAGCCTGGAGGGACATGCCCGATCAACATGGTCCTCTTTGAGCCTCCAAGGTGTACTTAGGGTAGTCCGTCTTGTGGTAGGATTTGCATGCATTGGCATTAGGGCACTAGTTGCATTTGTTGTGAATGTATGCTAAATCGTGGATAAGATCACATGATTAAGTGGAATGTGCAACTCGATTTGTTTGGCAATGTGTACTGAACCGTGCAATGTGATGGATGCAATGTATGTGTGTAATGTCATGTGTTAGTGAAATTGATCGGTGGGGTAGAGGTAGTGACGCGATAGATTATAAAATTTGTTTTGACGTTGTGCTTCTTACTGTAGTAAGAATGCCGCCGAGAAGAGTGACACGTGCGTCCGGGCGATGGTCGATGAGTCATCTGCCCATGAGGGTCCGGGTGCGGGGCCATCGGTGGGAGGGCATGCGTTGTTACTGGCACGGATTACAAGAAGGCATCCGGCTGGAGGTACGAGAGCTACGGGAGGGACTCCGGCAGACGTTCGGGAGGAAGTGCGCCGTGAGATGGCAAGACAAGGTGGTGCCACCACCACCACCACCAGAGGAGAGCTACCTCGTGAGCGTGAGAGTTCGGCTGGGGGGTGTACCGACCCGTGCGAGAGGATGACGTGGTGACACGGTTCCGAAAGGAACAACCTCCGCGATTTAAGGGGGGAGAAGATCCCGTGGTAGGCGAGCGTGGTTGAGGCGGATTGAGCACGTGTTCTCCTTTCTCCTGCCCCGGAGGAGGATAAGGTGCGGCCGGCAATTCGGGCAGTGGAGGGGGACGCTTGGAGTGGTGGACGAGTGTTGCGGGGAGCCGTGCAGGTGCAATTCATGTTTTGGGAGGAGTTCTTGCAACTCTTCCATGATGAGTTCTTTCCGGAATCGGTGAGATGGCAGAAGAGGGAGGAATTTGGCAGCAGGCAAGGATCAAAGACGGTGCCCGAGTATGAGCGGGAGTTCCGAAGCTTGAGTAGGTTTGCCCCCGAGACGGTGGCAAAGGAGGACCTGAAGGCCCACAAGTTCACTCTGGGTCTTAGGCCAGCCCTTAGGAGAGGGGGTGGCGATTCTACGCTCGAGGACCTATTGCCGAGGCCGTGGAGACGGCCCGTATAGCCGAGAGAGAGCCGGATGGTGGGAGGCAGGCCCATCAGGGTCGCCAGCAGCAGAGTGGGCCTGATCGAGATGCAGGGTCCAAGAGGCTCAAGACGGAGGAGAGGGATAGCAGTTCCTTCCGCAGCAGGGGACGGACATTGGCGAACCCAGGGAGGTCTAGCTTTGGCGGTGGCAGGCAGGGCGGTCCAGACAGGGGTCTCCCCAGGCGGTTGTTACCGCTTGTGGGGAGCAAGGCCACTTGAGGAAGGAGTGTCCAAAGAGGGACTGGAAATGCCATAGATGTGGACGAGAGGGCCATCCGAGCCGGGTTTGCCGGAGTGGCAACAGGGGAGTTGGAGGCACGACATCCAAGACAAGGAGTGATGCCGGGTTCGTGCACCACTGAGAGACCAGCTCGTCGGTGGCGTGCCACCAAGCAGATCCAGTCGACCCGACCTCGGGGAGGCCGGAGCGGCAGGCAGACCGAGGCCGGAGGCAACCTTAGCGGGAAGCGTCCGGTGAGTGAGCCGACTAGTGGCACGGGCCAAGGAAGGGTGTTTGCGCTTGGAGGCGACATACCAGGAGGAGGCCGAGCTACCACCCCCACCACCGAGAGGGTGGAGCAGACCATCGGTGGTTAGAGGTACCCTCTTGATCTCCCGTACCTTAGCTTCGTTCTTTTCGATACGGGTGCATCGTGTTCGTTTGTTGCCGAGCCTGTGATAGATAGCTTGGGGTTAGCCTGTGTGGAGGCCGCGAGGCCCCTAGTTGTGGAGTCTCCGGTGGGAGGCATGATTGAGGTACGACGAGTGTGTCGTGGACCGTGTGTTAACCATAGGAGAGGTGGAGCTGCGTTTTGACTTGCATGTGATGCCTTTGAGGGCGTTTGACCTGATCTTGGGTATGGATTGGCTTATGGCTTTCCAGGCCAAGATAGATTGTTATCGGCGGCGTGTGTCCTTCGTGACACCCGCAGGGACCTCTTGCACCCTGCAGGGGGAGTGGGATTGTGAGGCAAGTCGGGCCGGGGCAGTTTGGACCAGTGGGGTGCCATTACCCACAGGTTGGCAGCCCGACCTTTGGCCGAGGAGGGTAAGGTGGAAAAGAGGGTGTGGCCGCTGTTGTGGACCAATTTCGGGATGTTTTTCCTGAGCAAGTGAGGAGTTTGCCACCCAAGAGGAGTGTGGAGTTCACCATCGAGTTGGTGCCGGGGACAGTCCGATTTCCCAAGTAGCGTATCGTATGGGGCCACTGAGCCGAGGGAGCTTGAGAGGCAAATCGAGGAGTTGGTGGGCCAGGGGTATATCGGACCAAGTACCTCACCTTGGGGTGCTCCGGTGCTCTTTGCTAAGAAGGCCGATGGCACGCTTCGTCTCCGCATCGACTACAGGAAGTCGAATTCAGTGGATCGTGAAGAACAAGTACCCGTTGCCTCGGATAGATGACCTGTTTGACCAATTGAGTGGGGCCCAGTGGTTTTCCAAGATAGATTTACGGTCGGGGTATCACCACTCAGGGTTAGGGAGGAGGACATCCCCAAGACGGCTTTCGGTGCGGTGTATGGGCATTATGAGTGGGTCGTAATGCCTTTCGGGCTCACTAATGCGCCAGCAGTGTTCATGCATTTGATGAACCAAGTCTTTGCCCCATACTTAGACTCGTTCGTGGTGGTGTTTATCGACGATATCTTGGTGTATTCCAAGACCGAAAAGGAGCATGTGGAGCACTTGGCAACAAGTGTTGCAAACCTTGAGGGACCAGCAAATTGCTTGCTAAGTTTAGCAAGTGTGAGTTTTGGCACAGGAGGTTCACTTTCTTGGCCATGTGGTGTCACTGAGGGAGTTAGGGTGGACCCAGCCAAGATTGAGGCCGTGGCATCGTGGGCAAGGCCAACCAACGTTTTTGAGATCCGTAGTTTTCTTGGCTTGGCGGGGTACTATCGTCGTTTTGTAGAGGGGTTCTCCTGTTGGCGCGCCTATGACAGCGTTGACTCGGAAGGGCGTGAAGTTTGAGTGGACGGACAAGTGCCAGGCGGCGTTTGAGACTCTCAAAACCCGTTTGACCACCGCACCTGTGTTGAGGTTGCTAGGGAGGATATTCCGTATGAGGTGTACTTGTGATGCGTCCAGGGTTGGTTTGGGGTGTGTGCTTATGCGGGAGCACGGTGTGGTAGCTTATGGGTCGAGGCAACAAGCCTCATGAGCAGAATTATCCTACTCATGACCTTGAGTTAGCCGTTGTCATCTTCGCCCGAAGAGTTGGCGCACTACCTCTTGGGGGAAAAGTTTGTGGTGTTCTCGGATCACAAGAGCCTTCGGACATCTTTACTCGGAAGGACTTGAATTTGAGGCAAAGGAGATGGGTGGAGTATTTGCAGCTTTGATTTTACTCTTGCCTATACCCCGGGCAAGGGTAATGTTGTGGTCGATGCATTGAGCAGAAAAGGAGAAAGCCGAGGTGGCCGTGAGGGAGTGGAAGCCGATGGAGCGGTTGGCGACGTTGCGCTGCGGCCTTGTTGTTCGTGATGGTGGGACAGTCTGCGTCCTTTGGTGGTAGTGCCTGAGTTGTACCAGCGCGTCCGGGAGGAACAACTGGGTGACTTTGAGTGTGAGGTTCTCCGTGCCCGTATTGAGGCCGGGGGAGCTATCCTGGGGACCGGACAGAGGGTCCCGAGCATGAGTTGTCATTTCGGGGCGGTTGGTAGTAGCTTCTTCCCTCAGGGATGAGGTGATGAGGGAGTTTCACCCGGCTTAGAGTTGCTGTGCATCCAGGGGGTACGAAGATGTACCATGCGCTTCGCGGACATTTTTGGTGGCCTGGGATGAAACGCGATGTGGTCGCCTTTGTTTCGCGGTGCCTCACGTGTCGCCAGGTGAAGGGTGAGCATCGGCGGCCGGCGGGCATGTTCTGCCCTTGCCCATAGCGGAGTGGAAGTGGGACCATATCGCGATGGACTTTGTGGATCGGTCTTCCACCCACCACCGGGAGGAAGGACATGATTTGGGTGATTGTGGATCGACTCACAAAGTCGGCCCATTTTCTTGCTGTTCGCGAGCGGGACTCTATTGGGACCTTGAGTCACCAGGTACATGAACGAGATTGTGAGACCGCATGGCGTACCATCATCGGTTGTCTCCGACCGGGATTCGAGGTTCACTTCCCGTTTTGGGCAGGTTTGCAGAGAGGCTATGGGAACCAAGCTTCACTTGAGTACAGCCTTTCACCCTGAGACGGACGGTCGACCGAGCGGACGAATCAGACCATGGAGGACATGTTACGGGCCTGTGTGTTAGATTTCGGGGTTCGTGGGCAACTCACCTTCCTTTGGTGGAGTTTGCCTACAACAACGGGTATCAGGCATCCATTGGGATGGCTCCTTTTGAGGCGTTGTACGGACGGCCGTGTCGATCACCCTTTGTGTTGGACCGAGGTAGGAGAGGCAGCCCTCTTGGGGCCACAGCTTGGTTCAAGAGGCTACCGAGAAGGTCAAGTTGATTCGTCGGCGTTTGTTGTCGGCTAGTCGGCAAAATCTTATGCGAATCAGCGGCGGCGACCTTTGGAGTTTTCTCTGGTGATCATGTGTTCCTTCGTGTCTCTCCATGCCGTGGACATCGACGGTTTGGGCGAGGTTCCAAGCTATCTCCGCGGTTTATTGGCCCTTTTGAGATTCCTGGATCGTGTAGGGCCTGTAGCCTACCGGTTAGCGTTACCACCGCGGGCCGAGTCGAGTGCACAACGTGTTTCACGTGTCCCGCTTGAGGAAGTATCACCCCGACCCCACTCATGTGATTGATTGGGGGACGTTGGACATTGAGGATGACATGTCCGTCATTGAGGCCCCTATCCGTATCCTAGATCGGCAAGAGAAACTTTTGCGTGGTCGTGCTATTCCTTTGGTTCGCGTGCTGTGGCAAGGCACCGTGGCATTGAGGAGGAGACATGGGAACGTGAGTCCGTGATGCGGGAGCAGACCCGGACTTGTTCGAGGACGAACAATCTTAAGCGTGGGAGGTGGTCTGCGCCAAGGGATAGTGATGTTTCCTTGTGATGTGTTTTCTTGTATTAGTTGATGTATTTGTATTGTCTTTTAAAGACATGTGTTCTTATTTGTGATGTGCTTTGAAATGTGTATTCGTGCCATGTGGACATGTGTTATGTGCATTATTGTGGTTATGGATTATGGTGGTACCGTTATGTCTTTGTCTTTGTGTGTGGTGTATGACCCATTTGGGTGTTGTGGCTTGCTGGGTGGCAAATGGGTAGCATTTGGGTGTTGTGGCTTGCCGGGTGGCAAATGGGTAGTTTGTGGTTGTTTTCCTCGTATGTCATTTCTTTTCGAGGACGAAAAGTCTTAAGGGGGAGAGGATGTAAGGACCCGTACCTTGAGTTAGTCGGTCTTGCCTCCTGAGTAGAGTTTTTCTAGATTTTGACCTAGTAGATGGACTCCAATGAATTCACGTGCAAAAGGAAAGATGTTTAGAATGATGTCCTCTATCTACCACGAAGTTTCAGGCCAAATGGACGTGTGTGTGAGGTGCACGTGATATGGGACCAATTCACGTGCAAGTGTAATTGTCTTCTAAATGATGCAAGAAGGCTAGGGGTGAAGTTTGAGAGCATTTGGAGTTCATATGGAGTTGCACGTGAATTGGGAATTCACGTGCAAATTGGCGTGCGGCCATATTTTTGCATGGTTCCCTTGGTTTTGACATTCTAAGGAACTTTCTCCAAAGGACCATGTTGAAATTCCTAATATTTTGGTGTGTATGGTTGTGGAAAGGTGGTAACTTGTGTGATCAAAACTACGTCGTTTTGATCCTGGGATTCACTTAATCAAAACTACGTCGTTTTGATGTGGATGGTGTCTATATAAGGAGGGCTTGAGTTTGAGTTTAGGGTTTTGTGTTCCTTTGCCGCACTGCTGCCTGGAGAGAGAGAGAGCTAGAGAGAGAGAGGGAAGGGGAGTTGCCTGGTTCTTCTTGGAGCATCTTGCGTGGGGAGGGACGGCGTTTGGCGGGAGCAAGGAAGAGTCGCTTTAAGGTAGGGGTTCTGTTTCTTCCTAAACCCTCCTCTGTCCTAGGGTCCTAGGCGCATTCTCGGGGTATATCTGTTTATATATATATATGTAAATTCATATAGGTGTGATCTCCTATATGAATGTTGGCCTTCAATGGCATTTTGGTGTGGTTCCGTGGTCTATATGCTATATGTTTGATGAAAAGCCTGTGAACATAGTTATGTGTATATGCCTGCCAAGTGTTTGAAATTAAGCCTGGTGAGGTGTGCTTGTTATGTGTTTGTGGAAATGCCTGGTGAGGCCACGCACGTCAAGTGTGTTAGATTATGTCCGTGTGGTCGGGGTTTATGAGCTTGTGGATATATGCATGCTAAGTGTTCGATGTTATTCTGTGTGACTAAGCATACTAAGTGTTTGATGTTATGCCCGTATGGCCATGTGTGTTGCGTGTTTGCTTGTACACCCGGTGGCCTGGAAGCCTGGGATCTGTTTTGTGGAACCCGGTGGCCTTGAAGCCGGGGATCGTTTTGTGGAACCCGGTGGTCGTGGAAGCCCGGGGCCGCTTTTGTGGAACCCGGTGGCCGGTGGAAGCCTGGGACTGTTCTTGAAACCCGGTGGTGTGAAGCCCGGAGTGTTTATGTACTTGCCCATGTATGACCGTGTTTGCCGTTATAGCCTGTAACTATATTTGGTGGGATAATTGTATCACGACACAAAGACTTGTACACAAGGCATGTAGATATCAGGTGCATGGGATGGGTTGGGGAGACATGATCCCTCTTGAGTCTGGTTGCTCACCCCTCCTACCATGTTGTTTTCTTTTCGGGAACCTACACAGGCGTTAGGTGGGACCCCAAGGTGGAAGACCTTATTTATTTAATTTGTTTATGTTATTTTTATTATGGGAATTGATGTAACCCCCAAAGGGGAAAGGATTTTGTTGTAATAAACTGGTTTGGATTGCTTTTAATGAATATTACTTTCTTGAATGTTGTGGATGTTTAAAATGTTAAATTCTTGATTTGTATCCTACCCCTTTGCCCTCCGTGTGGGTAAAAGGGGAGTCACGTACCGGTTTCCTCGGGTTGGAAATCCGGGGCGTGACACTTCGTGTCGACTCTTTTACTTCGTGCGACCTTGTAGACCAAGATTCTTACTCCGCATCAGTTTGACTTAGTCCGTTTGAGATATTAAGAGCAGATTCCGTAATTCGTAGCTTTTCAGTTCTTAGTCCGAAGGAATGTTCCTTATTCCGTATGTATTGATGACTTGGTTATTTACCAAGTGTTTGACGACACTCACTATTGTCCGGATCAGGATTATGTATCCTGTCCTTAGCTTTGCTCTCACGAGTGTATCTCCGGATTAATAACATATCTTCTGCAATGATCAAAGAAACACAAAAGATCTCAAATCAAATTACATAGGGCTTTCTCAAAGATGATCCAAATTCTTGGGCTTGATCCAACAATCTCCCCCAATTATGGATATGCCTAAACCCTTTGTAATCCGATATGGTAAGCGATCTAAAAAGATAACATACAGAATACACATCACACCATTTTCATTTATCAACAATGTATACAATTCAGCTTTTATACAAGATTTTCATTAAGGTACATAAGGCTTACTTTACTTGAAGATCATTGTTGCTGCTTTCTCTCTAAGCTCCATTGTCTGCTTCATCGAATAAGTGGTGTGTTGGCTACAAGATTTGTCCACACTTAAGAATGACTTGATGAAGTAACTGTTGGATCAAGCCCAGAATTTGGATAATGCCGATGAAGCCCTATGTAATTTGATTTGAGATATTTTGTGTTTCTTTGATCATTGCAGAAGATATGTTATTAATCCGGAGATACACTCGTGAGAGCAAAGCTAAGGACAAAATACATAATCCTAATCCGGACAAGAGTGAGTGTCATCAAACACTTGGTAAATAACCAAGTCACCAATACATACGGAATAAGGAACATTCGTGCGGACTAAGAACTTAAAAGCTACGGATTACGGAATCTGCTCTTAATGCCTCAAACGGACTAAGTCAAACTGATGCGGAGTAAGAATCTTGGTCTACAAGGTCGCACGGAGTAAAAGAGTCAACACGGAGCGAAAAAGTTAAGTCTTTCACTCAAATGAACTAAAGTAAAGAAGACACAGAGTAAGGCATCCGAGTCTTTCATACACGGAGTAAGAAAGTACTGATACGGAATAAGGACCCGAGTCCTTATTCGCACGGAGCAAGGAACGTAGATGCGGAGTAAGGAATCCGGACCACTCACTCACTCATATGGAGTAAGGATGTGCTAGTACGGAGTAAGCCATTCGATCCTTTAGACTCACATGGAGTAAGGAGCTTACATACGGAGTAAGGAACTTACATACGGAGTAAGGAACTTACATGCGGAGTAAGGAAGCGGCGATACGGAATAAGCACTCCGATCTTCTCATTCATACGGAGTAAGGAAGCGCTGACACAGAGTAAGGTTCTGAGCTTCATTAGCTACGGAGTAAGGAAAATTACACCGGACCAAGAAGTTGTTGCTTCAACTAAACCGCATTTAAGGTTATCAGCTCGTGGTGTCCCGATGTAAGACAAACTTGTTAAGAACCTAAAGAATCTTACACGTGGATCACCCGGATATGTGGACACAACTTTAACTATATTTGGGAACTCACAAAGGCACTTATACTCTTCAAACCCAAGATGTTGAGCTCCACAAACCGCAGCAGTCAAGGCAGAGAGACTACCGAGGAATAGTTAGTGCTGAACGCATTCCAGAACTACAAGTTCCAAGGTTGTCTTTTAGGAATGTTTTTGTATAAATATTTATACTTGTATATTTAAAGGTGTGTGCGAGCAAGCCTGAATCAATGCTGTGTATGCACAAGAGTTCAAAGAGATAATATAGGCTAGAGTGTGAATCCTTTTGTAAACAGAGTGTAAAAGAGTCTTGCTTCTATTTTGTTGTATTTATCTTTTGATAATAAAACAAAATACTTCCACTATCTGGTTATCTTCCGCAGTGATTTTATCACTTAACTAGATAAGTGTTTGTGTCATAAGAGAATATCAAGAGTTTGGATAAGAGCCTATTCACCCCCCCTCTAGGCTCCAAGGGACCATCAAGTGGTATCAGAGCAAGTTCTATTTGTTCTAAGTAGAGATCACACTCTTTCACTCTCAGCAATGGCCGAAGAAAGCAGTATGCTATTCAACACTCTCCTTAACTCCGGAGGTGCACAAGAGCTCATCCCGAATCGAAGCAGTAGTGAAAACGTCGACCCACCTCAACCGTCTTTGCTTCCACCTGCTCAACCACGAAGTTCTGGTTTTACTCTGACAAAACTGCCCAAATTCACACCTGAGCTTTTCTCCCAGTGGAAAGCTCGCATGAAGATGTTCATGGTATGTAATGACCCGTGTGTAAGAAGTTAACCACAAACACCTTGGATGTTGGTGCACAAGTTTGAGGTAAGAGATGAGCCCAAGAGGGGACTTTTGGGAGGTGCATGTGACAAGTGATAACGTGCATTTATGCCCTAGGAAGATGCTATGCATATACATGCGGTTTTAAGCTGTTTTGGCATATTTTGGAGCTCACTTTTGGTATAGTAGATGGCCTCAAACAATTGGCGTGCAAAAACAAAAGTTGCTTAAAATGAGGTCCTCTATCTACCACATAAATTTCAGAGCATTTGGAGCTGCACGTGAATTCACCCATTTCACGGGCAAGCATATTTTTGCTTCTCAGACCTCTACAAGATGCAAGGAGGCTTGGGGTGAAGTTTGAGTGCATTTGGAGCTGCACGCCAATTGGGGAATTGGCGTTCAAATTGGCGTGCAAACATGTTTTTGCATGGTTACCTTGGTTTTGTCATTCTAATGATTTTTCCCTAAAGGACCATGTTGGAATTGTGGATATTTTGGCGTGTATAAATGTGGGAAGGTCATAGCTTGTTCCATCAAAACTACCTTGTTTTGATGCTGGGATTCACTTAATCAAAACTACGTCATTTTGATGTTGTGTTGTCTATATAAGGAGGAGAAGCCCCTCTGTTTTAGGTTTAGGGTTTGTTGCTCCACCAGCTGTCGCAGAGAGAGAGAGAGAGAGAGAGAGAGAGAGAGAGAGAGAGGGAAGGAGAGCTCTGTGGTCGCGGAGCATCTTGCGTGGGTGGTCGGAGTCTTGCGTGGAGGGAGAGCGAGAACATACAAGATAGGGGTTCTGTTCTTCCTAAATCCTCCTCTGTCCTAGGGTTCTAGGGCAGATTATGGAGTTATACCTGTTTATATATATATATGTAATCCATATAGGTGTGATCGCCTATATGGATGTTGGCCTTCAATGGCATATATTCTAGTGTTGGATGGTGAGTGCATATTAAGTGTTCGATAAAATGCCTGTGTGAATATGTCTGTGAGAATATGCCTAGTATGTGTTTGATAATATGCCTGTGTGGTTGGGTTTGTGGGTTTGTGAATGTATGCATGTTAAGCGTTTGGTAAAATACCTGTGAAACTCTGCATGTCAAGTGTTTGATTTTATGCCTGATGGGCTGTGCGAACTAAGTGTTTGTTATTATACCTGTGAAAGTGTGTATGCTACGTGTTTGGTTTAATGCCCGTGTGACCTTGTATCTTTGTGTTTGTGGAACCCGGTGGCTGTGGAAGCCCGGGACTGGAACTGTTAGCCCGTGTGGCTAAGCCTGAGTGGCCGTGGATATGTTAGCCCGTGTGGCTAAGCCTATATGGCCGTGGATATGTTAGCCCGTGTGGCTAAGCCCGAGTGGTCATGGATATGTTAGCTTTATATGGCTAAGCCTCGTATGGCTGTGGATATGTGTGTGCCGTGGGATTGTGGAACACAACCTGTTTATATCTTATTGTCACTACACTGCACCTGTACACACCCTCATGTAGACGCTAGGAGCATGGGATGGGTTAGGGAGACATCATCCCTACTGAGCTGTGGTTGCTCACCCCTCCCTCTATGTTGTGTTTTCTTTCAGGAACATACAGGCGTTAGGTGGGACCCCAAGGTGGAAGACCTTATTTACTTTACTGTCTTTCATTTATGTTATTTTGTGGGAGTTGATGTAACCCTAGTGGGGATGGATTGGAAAGAGGATTTTGTTGTAATAAAGACTGGTTTGGATTGTGGATTGCTTTTATGAACATTACTTTCTTGAATGTGTTGTGGATGTTTAAAATGTTATATTCAGGGTTTGCACCCTAACCCCTTTGCCCTCCGTGTGGGTACAAGGGGAGTCACGTACCGGTTTCCTCGGGTTGGAAATCCGGGGCGTGACATGGTATGCCATGACCATCTCATGTGGCCCTGTCTTCATCAGGAGATTCCAATTAGGATGACTATCGGAGAACATGGAGTTAGAAGGCCAAAGACGGATGCCGAACTTACCAATGATGAAAGAGCCCGGCAGTGCGCTAGCGAAAAGGCTCGGCTTACGTTACATCGTTTTTGGATTCCGAGGCTTTCACGGACGTCTAGGGGCTGCACGTCGGCAAGAAAGTGCAGGATAAACCGACAATCCTCTATGAGGGAAGTCAGTCCCGATGCAAAATGTGATATGTGCTCTCGTACGAATTTTGAGAGTTTCAATCACAAACCTGGCGAATCCCTTGAGAGTATCTATCGGAGATTCGGAATGCTCATTCTAGAGCTAAAAACTCACAATGAACACTACACTCAGTCTCAAATCAATGACAAGTTCTTTCGATCCTTTCCGGATCGCTACTACTACAAGCGACTCCGATGCAAGCCGACAAAAACGCCGTTCACGCCCTTGAAGAAATATACGGAGAGCTTCGGACTCATGAGGTCAGATTCGGATACACCGACCGTGATGAGAAAATAGCTCGGAAAGAATAAGGGGTAGCCCTCAAAGCTACGGAATGCTCCAAGTAATCATCAAGAGGATGATACGGATGAGTCGAGAATTCGACTCGGACGCGAAAGAGGAAATAGCTCTTCTTGTTAAATCCTTTTGAACGATTCCTTCGGAAAAGTAGAAAAGGATTCGAAATAGGCTCCTCATCATCCGAAGGAAGGAACGATCGGAGTCGAGCTCCCAAGAATGCTTTAATTGTGGGAAACCCGATCACTAGGCCATGGAATGCGGATCCAAATCTAAGACGGCAGAGAAAAGTGACAAGGTTACTCCTCGACGTACCACCTCGCACAACAACAAAAACAAGAGGAAGGCATTCGTGACAAAGTACATCGTTGGCTCGGAAGAAGAGGAGGAATCCTCGGATGATGAGCCAACTCCTAAGCCGAACGTTTGCCTCATGGCAAATCCTGAGGTACCTTCATCTCTCGAGCTTATGAGTAAAATAGAATCTCTTGTTACTAAACGTGATCATGAAAAGAATGAGAGGCAATAGAAAAGAGATAGGAATGAATTATTTTCCTTGATAATAATGTGAAGATTACAATCCATTATATATACAACTCACCCATAGCCTAAATTAGGAATGAAATCTAAAAATAGTAACAACGCTAATTACACGCTAATCACATCAATCAAATATTCTAAAATATTCTAACCTAATTACACAATCAAATCAAATATTCTCTAAATATTTGACAACTCATGCCACTGCATTCCAACTCTCCCCCTCAAGTTGGTGCATAGATATCACACATGCCCAACTTGGATAAAGATGTGTGAAATAAAACACCCGAAACTCCATGCGTCATGATATCAGCAAGTTGATCCGCGCGCTTAATATAGGAAACCTCTATCCGTCCAGAATTAAGATTGTATTTGATGTAATTACGGTCAAGCTCAATGTGCTTCGTCCGATCATGCTGGATTATTAGCAATTTCAATAGCAGCAGTATTGTCACAAAAGAGCATCATGGGCTTCTTGGGTTCATAACCGAGATCACGTAGAAGAATATGTAACCATGTAAGTTCTTTAGTAGCATGATGAAGGGCTCGATATTCGCCTGACCGGATAATGACACCACATTCTGTTTTTTGCTTCTCCAAGTAACCAAATTACCACCAACATATGACACGTATCCGAAGTAGACTTTCATCCAATTTGGACCCATAATGTCGAGGTGTCCATGCTTTGAAAAGAGAATACCTTTTCCTGGAGAAGACTTCAAATATGCAAGAATACGATTCACGGCGTCCATGTGTCGATCACTCGGATTATGCATGAATTGACTAACAGCACTAACTGCATACGAAATGTCAGGTCTAGTGTGAGTCAAATAGATCAATTTTCCTACCAACTTTTGATATCTCTCCTTATTTGTTGGAACTTGATCAGTATAGATGGATAGACCATGATTCACCTCAATAGGAGTGTTAGCCGGTGCACAAGGCGAATTCCCGGTCTCGGCAAGGAGGTCCAGGAACATATTTCGTTGAGATAGAAAGATTCCTTGCTTGGAACGGGATACTTTAATTCCAAGGAAGTATTTCAAGGCTCCCAAATCTTTCATCTCAAATTCGGTTGTTAAAGAACAACGAAGTTTCTCTATCTCTGCAGGACTATTGCCTGTAACAATCATGTCATCAACATAAATGAGAAGCAAAGTAATATCATCACCACTCCGTTGATAGAAAAGAGTATGGTTAGCCAAAGCTTGTTTGAAACCATATGCCCGCATTGAATGGCTTAATCGACCAAACCAGGCTCTCGGGGACTTTCAAACCATATAACGCCTTTTTCAATTTGCATACCTTTGCTTCGTTGGTGTAAAACCAGGAGGAGGATCCATATACACCTCTTCCATCAAATCACCATGGAGAAAAGCATTCTTAACATCAAATTGGCGTAATGACCAATCAAGGTTGGCCGCAAGAGAAATAATAACTGACCGTACTCATTTTAGCCACAGGAGCAAAGGTGTCTTGATAGTCTATGCCATATGTCCGAGTGTATCCTTTGGCAACCAATCTAGCTTTGTATCTTTCAACCATCCCGTTTGACTTATACTTCATGTAAATACCCATTTGCATCCTACTTGCCTTCTTACCTCGGGGTAACTCAACCATTTCCCAAGTGAGGTTCTTCTCAAGGGCGTTCATTTCCTCTACCATAGCAGATTTCCATTTTGGGTCACCAAGAGCTTCCTGAAAATGAGTAGGAATAGGCACGAGAGGATAAGTCGAAGAGCAAAAGATATGTGAGATTTGGACAAACGGTGATAAGAAACAAAGTCGAAATAGGATAGGCAACATTCAAGGAGGATTTAGAAAAACCAAATCTATCGAGGCTCTCTTCGATCACGTAAAGGATATCTCCGATTTACTGCATTATCTAAAGGAACCAAGGTATCAGTAGAATCGGAATCAATAGGAGATGGGACAATTACCTCATTGGGAAGTTGGTCAATCACCGAAGAATCATCCGTTGGCATGGTAGTGAGAGGAGGATCGGAGTTGAGAGTAACATTTTTCCTTGTATAATACTTGTCAAACACCGGTCTTTTACTCTTTTATATATCGGGAGGAGCAACAGATCCCCCTTCATTGGGGTTAGTAGGAGTAGACTCCCCCTGATTGGGAGCAGGAGTGGGAAACTCGCTTTGTGTTGGAGCATCCTTATATTGCCCTGAAATCCATACCATTTTTTCATCCATCCATAATTGTTCTTCTTCCTTACTACGAATCTCCCCAGGAAGAGGAACAAGTGAAATAGGGCAGAAAAATAAGACACGTGTTCACGAGAATTGAACATCCATCGACACATAGTATTTCCTCGTAGGAGGATGAAAACAACGATAGCCCTTCTGAGAATTAGAGTAGCCTAAGAAGACACATTTGAGAGCATGAGGATCAAGTTTATCCCGATGGAGTTTGTGCACATGGACATAACACACACAGCCAAAGACTTTAGGACAGATGTTAAGAGCTGAAGGAATGTGGTGGAATCGGGATAACATTGCTAAAGGGGTTTGATACTCAATGATACGAGAAGGTATGCGATTAATATGGTATACGGCAGTCATAACAGCATCAGCCCAAAAACGCTTAGGAACGTGCATAGTAAAACACAAAGCCCGAGCCACCTCAAGAAAGTGACAGTTTTTACGCTCCGCCACGCCATTTTGTTGTGTTGTGTGAACACATGTAGTGCGATGAAGGATACCATGTGTTTGAAAGAAAGTAGCTAGAGATTGATTCACAAATTCCCGACCATTATCAGAGTGAAAAACCTGAACCGTAGAGCAGAATTGGGTAAGTATCATTTGATAAAACTGAGGTATGATATTGATGACATCATTTTTTGATTTCAGCAAGTATATCCAACTGACGCGAGTGCAATCATCAATAAAAGACACAAAGTATTTATGGCCTGAAATAGAAGGAGTAGAGAATGGTCCCCAAACATCAGTATGAATGCATGAAAAAGGGGTAGGACTTTTATTAAAACTAATTTTAAAAGGCACACGGTGATGTTTAGCATAAATGCATTGTTCACATGTCAAACTAGACACAGAAGTATGATAAAATAAGTGAGGGAATAAACGCGCCAAGTATGGAAAAGAAGAGTGTCCTAGACGATAATGCCATAAGAGTATCTTTTCCTTTTGAGATGTCTCATTCCCTCCTCCTGATATTTGACTAGACTTGGTGTTTAAAGCCTGTGCCTCCTCCCAATAGTACAATCCTCCTCTCTCTCTACCAGTGCCAATCGTCATCTTCGTGAGATTGTCCTGAAACACACAATAAGTAGGATAAAAGGTCACAAAACAATTTAGATGTTTGGTAATTTGGCTAATAGAGAGCAGGTTATTAGAAAGAGTAGGGGCAAGCAAAACCGAAGACATAGAAAGAGTAGGTGAAAGAGAGACATTTCCAGCCCCAATAATAGACATGGGTGTCCCGTTAGCAACTTGACAGATTTAATAGATGAGGAAACAAGAGAAGTAATTAGAGAGGCATTACTAGTCATATGATCAGTTGCTCCTGAATCAATAACCCAAATGTTGCTAGTAGAGGAAAGTAACGCCACATTAGAATCACCGTCAGGAGGGAGCTCATGCGATGTAGACAGATTAGAACCGCCGAAATAACCATAGCGAGATGATTTTTTGTTGTTCTTCCTCTCGGCTTGTTTGAGATTGTACCATTCCGGATAACCATGTTTCTTCCAACAAGTGTCCACCATATGTGTAGTACTATTGCAATGAGTACGGCGACAAGTGGGAGGACCGGTGGAGGAAGTTGACCGAGGGTTGCTTTTGGGGATAGCAAGTGCGAGCTTTCGGAGCGATCCTCGGTACCCATAGTTAATTGTCTCTGTACCTCACGGCGCACCAAAGAATATGCTTCTTCTAAGGAAGGTAGTGGTGTCGTTGCAAGGACACGACTACTAACTTGATCCAAGCTTTGATCAAGACCTGCAAAGAAACACATAAACTCGATCCTCGGCAATACGCCTCCGTATTTTTCAGAATCGGAGAACACTCCATATCATTTGGTCGTCGATAATCTAACTCCATAAAAATAGAGTTTAGCTCATTATAATATTCTATCAGTGAACGGCCTTCTTGACGCAGTTGAAAGGACTTCTTCATTAGTTCATATACTTGAGAAGAGTCAGAGGCGTCGAGGTAACTCCGCTTCACAGCATCCCACACTTCCTGAGCTGTTCCACACTGCACAAAATGTGACATTAAATGAGGAGTGATGGAATTGATAAGCCATGATTTAACAAGTGCATCCTCAGCTTCCCATTCATCATAATCGGGATGACTTGTAGGAGAAGCCATCTTCCTCCCGGTGATATATCCCTTTTTCTTTCTTCCTGCAATATGCATCTCCAAAACTTTGGACCATATGCGATAATTAGTTCTATCTAATTTTAAATGGATTGGTGCAGTAGTCTCTTGAATAGTAAGAGGCTGAAACCGATTCTTGCCAACCATAGATTCTTTATGCTCACTCATCGTTCTTTAAAAGAAAACTTGAATGGGACAACAGGACTCCACGCAAGAAAAATAGAACCATGAACGCAGGGCAGAATGGATCCTGTGTGGTAGAGCTGATGATGGCAGCGGCGTCACCAGTGGCGGCGGCGACGGAAAAGGATGTAGGGCTGGCAGCAACAGTGGCGACGGATCCCACAGCGTGACGACTATGCTGTTGCGGATCCTATTGTGGCTGGTAGCAGCGGGCGACGGCATGGTCAGGGAGGTCGGGAGGACGGCGACGTCGGCAGCGACAGCAGTCGTGGGATAGGCAGCGACAGTTGACAAATACGTAACTTCACAGCATGAAGCTATGTTGTTGCGGATCCGATCGCGACGACAGGAGCTAGATACGACGGCGGCGGCGGTCGGAAGAAGTAGCAACTATGTTGTGGGATAGGCAGTGGGGACAACAGTCAGCAGTGATGACAACAGTCAGCAGGGATGTCTAGAGGCTATGGGAAGTCTCTTTGACGCAAAAGGCAGAGAGGATAGGTCAACCGCTAAAACAAGTCGGCGACGGGGAGCTCCTCTAGGGTTTTTGTTGTTTTGGCTCTGATACCAAGTAGAAAAGAGATAGGAATGAATTATTTTCCTTGATAATAATGTGAAGATTACAATCCATTATATATACAACTCACCCATAGCCTAAATTAGGAATGAAATCGAAAAATAGTAACAACGCTAATCACACACTAATCACATCAATCAAATATTCTAAAATATTCTAACCTAATTACACAATCAAATCAAATATTCTCTAAATATTTGACAACTCATGCCACTGCATTCCAACTGAGACTAATAATTACTCAAATGTACAAAGATATGGAGAGTCTGTCATCACTGGTTTTCGTTCGGGCCCTTTTGGGGTGTGCTCAAACTAAACCAATGGTGAGAAATTTTAGAGTCGCCACCAACTGTTTTTGGGGTAAAGTTGGATACCCCCTACTTTGAGTAGTTTCAAGTGTGTGGTCTGCGTTATCAGAGATGGGTTCGGGAGTTGGTTACGTATAGGGAAGGATTAGCACCCCTACAGCGCCCTTTCGGTATCTAATTTAGGAGGAGGAGGTTTTTCTTTTATTTGTACTGTTATGACTGCGTTAAATTTTCTAAAAGTCTATGATTTTTATCTGACTAAGTTATTTGTCAAAGTTATGGTTAAAATTGATTTACCCTAAATTTCTAAAAGGAATCCTAAAAGATTTGGGTTTTTGTGCGAAGTGGAGAATGAGATCCTAGGGGTTGGTTTTGGCTTCTTTTTTTGTTTTACTTTTTGAAATTGAAGTCCTAAAAAATGGTTTTTATTTCCCCCCTTTTTTTGTTTTGTTTTGTTTTGTTTTGTTTTGTTCTTTTGTTTTTTTTGTTTTGTTGTTTGTTGTTTGTTGTTTTTTTTTTGTTTTAGAAATTGAAGTACCAACTTTGGTTTTCTTCCTCTCTTTTCCTTTTTTTTTTTAAAGAACATGAAGACGTTTTTTTTTTGTTTTTGTTTTTGTTTTTGTTTTTGTTTTTGGAAACCTTTCTTTCTTTCCCTTTTTTTTTTGTTTTGTGAACCCAAAATCTTAAAGCCAATTTAGGGACATATACATGAAAATAAAAACATGGTGTGTGTGATTATGGCATCCACAAACGAAAAAGAAAATCACTCTTTTTTTTTCTCTTTTTTTCATGTTCTCCCTCTGCTCTCTCCTTTTTTCCTTTTTGTTTTCCCTTTCTTTTTACTATACTTTACATATTACAACATACACATAGGAATAAATACAGGAAAATACAATGAAAAAGGTTGAAAAGCAATTACATCAAATATAGATAAGCTAAAAAACAAAAATTAGAAAAATGCTAAAAAAAAATTACACCACATATAGATAAACTGAAAAAGTAAAGATAAGGGCTGAACCGACTTTGAAGCTTGCAACAGCAATCTTCTGTTTGAACTCCTATCGGCGCTGATAATTACTTGCTTAGAACCAACAAAATCTGACAGGGAGGTTTATGAGGGGGATTTCTTGGTATTTGAAGAGTGGAGTGGTGTATTTTCTGGGGTTTGAGTTTTTTATGACTGGAAATAAGGAGAGTAGGCGTGAGAAATAGGGGATTGGAAAGGGATTGGTGTCTGTTATGTTTTTTCGCTTGCTGAACACGCAGAAAAAAAGGCTGAAGTTGGGACTGTTTTTGTGTTTTTTTCTTGCTGAGAAAAAAGAGGAGCTGGAGTGAGATAGGAGAGAAAGAGGATGAAGGAGTAATGTTGATTGCAGAAGACTGGGTGTTTAATCTGAAAGGATGGCAGTCAAGGAGGCGTGGAAGAGTGATCTTTTTTCTGGTTTTTGAGTTTCTCTCTTTTTTT
The DNA here is from genome assembly GCA_023512835.1 of Taxillus chinensis. Lineage (NCBI taxonomy): Eukaryota > Viridiplantae > Streptophyta > Magnoliopsida > Santalales > Loranthaceae > Taxillus > Taxillus chinensis. The sequence continues at coordinate 23,664,026 of CM042091.1, forward strand.
TTCTTTCTGTTTTTTCCTTTTCTCTCTCTGTTTTTTTTTGCTCTCTCTGGTTTGCAGGTTTCTTTTCCCATGATGATGGCTCTCTCTCGTGTGTTTTTTTCCCGATGATGGCTCTCTCTTCTTTTTTCTTTGTTTCCTGTTTTTCTGCACTGGGATGATGGAGGGTTCCCTCTTCCTCTGTTTTTTTGATGGCTCTCTTCAACGAAAAAAAAAACTCTCTCCAGCGCAGGGAATGGATGACTGCATCTTAAGGGCTGCAGAAAATTTCTTTTGGCTGGATTTATTAATTGCTGCATTTAATGCTCTATTATGAAGGCAACATTCTTAATTGCAGGTTTTGTATTTTGTCTGGTGGACAGCTTGTGCGGAAAACAGGGGAGCTCGTGATTGCCTTTTTGAATTTGTATTTTAGCGAAGACATGTGATCGACGGAGTTGGTAAGAAATGATTCTTTGTTAGGTGGCCAGCGCATAAAACGGGTCTCGTGAAGCCGGCAAGAAGAATAAGCCGGCGAGGAAGCCAGCGAAAAAAATCAGCGAAGGCAAAAAAAAAGGGGCGGAGGTTCAAAGTGTCGGCAGGTCGGAGCGTCGGCAGGTCGAAGTGTCGGCAGCGAGGCTTCGAGGGTCGAAGGGTCGGAGGTGGAAGGCATACGGGTGCCACGGGTCGGCGTCGCAAGTCGGCGTCTCAAGTCGGCGTCGTAAGTTGCGGGTCGAAGTGTCGGCAGCGAGGCTTCGAGGGTCGAAGGGTCGACGGTCGGACTCGGCAGTCAACGAGGCTTCGAGGCTTCGAGCTGGGACTTCGGGGCTTCGAGCCGAGGCTTCGAGGCTTCGAGCCCGGGGGCCGAGGCTCGGGGCTTCGAGGCTTTGAGCTCGGGGCTTCGAGCCGGGGCTTCGAGGCTTCGAGCCGAGGCTTCGAGCCGGGACCTCGGGGCTTCGAGGCTTCGAGCCGGGGTCAATGGGTCGAAGTGTCGGCGGTCAACGGTCAACGGTCAACCCCCTTTTCTAATTACCTTTTTACCCCCCACCAAAAATGCAAAAATGGATAACCTTCCAGGAATTGTTCGGGGAGATCCGTATAGGCATTTTGAAGAGTTTCGCATGATCACTTTTGCGGGCAGTTTGACCAGGGGCATTGACCATCTTTTGGCAAGTTTGACTTTTTCCAACGAAAGCTGTTTTGGCCATAACTTCTTCATTTTAAGTCCGATTTGAGCTCGGTCAAGTGCGTTGGTCTCCAATTTTCATCCTCCATCACCTGGTGTTGGTCTTGGGGCGCTTCAAAGACTTGTAGCAAAAGTCATTAATTTTGAACTCCCCATCCGTGTCAATTGTATCCATCTCGTGCAGTTGGGGTAGACCATTCCTTGGAAGTATGGGATCATTGTGGACCTGTTCAACAAGGTATATGGCATGGGTAGAAAGGTATATCAAATGGGGTTAGTATGTCCAACCCAGACAAAATAGGGTCCTACAGAGTCAGAATAAACGTCTTGAATTTACTATTGCTAGACTTGAAAAAGACATAGTTGACTTCAGAGGAAAAGAAGCTTGGTATCAGGATCTAAGGGCTGAAAATCATCTGCTAAACACCAATCTCTCAGGCCTAAAAGTTATTGTAAAAAGACTCGAGAATGAACTAGAACAGAAAAGGAAATAAATCGCAAGTGGCTTAAATCCAGGGAAATAGCCTCTTCATTTAGGACTGATCCAGGATAATGTTCAAGTCAAACCTGGCCTAGGCTCGAATCATCAACCTCCAATGCTCAAGCTCTTGAGTGTCCTTCGGATTTCACTCCAAAACTAACCAACTTATATCCTGTTAGTACGTCTAAACCGTTGGATGGTTTCATTTCAGGTGGCACCATAGTTTATGATCGTGGAGTTGAGGTCATTCGCACTTCCCAAAGCAAGAGCACCCGTAACTAATGATGAAGGGAAGGCTGCGCAGTTAAAGCCAAAACTATAGCACCCAAAAAAGAAAGGAAAGGCTAAGCCGACGCATCTAGGGCCAAGAGCGCGTCACCCAAACGCAATGGATTAGGCCACAGGGAACATAGTAGAAAGTCTCGCAAAATCTAAGAGACTTGGTATCCCCTATTTGTACTCCGCATTATAGTGTCTATTCCATCTGTAGGAAAATAGGTCATTATCACTATGAATGTTGGAGTTTATCCGATAACTGGCTTTGTAATCAAATTCGTACCAATAAAGATCGGTTCAATAAAAAGGGTTCTTCGAGCAAAACAAAAGCTAAACCTCAAAGGAGTGTCTCTCCCAAGATAACCCAAATAAAAGAAGCATTAAAACTAACAAATTAAAGTCAACTTGGAGAGCTAAAAGTCCTAGTAAAGTCAAATCCGGACTTGTGACATTACTTGCTGTTCTTTCTAACCGGCTGAAACAAGTTTGGGCACCAAAAGTGTAACCGTTGTCTTTCAGGAGCATCTCTGGAATGCATGCCGGATCACTTGAAGTTAAAGATCAATCAAAGCAAGTGGATCCTCGATAGTGGATGCTCCTGGACATATGATGGGGGATCAGACTCGCTTGTAGAAGTTAATGAAAAACGAGGTCCATCCGTTTCATATGGTGACAACAAAGAAAGGTAAGACTGTCGGGTATGGCACTTTAACCAACGGGCGTGTATCAATCACTAGAGTTGCACTAGTCGAAGGTTTGAAGCATAATTTGCTAAGTGTCGGTAATTTATGTGACAAAGGATTTCTTCGTTTCCTTTATGTCCAACACCTGACGATGAGGAAAACTTATCCGGATATGTAAAGTTATCCGGATCAAGAGATGGGGACATATACTCGGTGGTCTTAAGAAATAATTCTTCGACCCGTATGCTTCCTTACTAAAGCTTCAGATGAAGATAGTTGTGGCACAAGCGATGCGCACATTTAAACTTTAAGACACTTGCCTAAGTTAGCATCACTTGATCTTGTCACTGGTCTACCTAAACTCAAATACTCCAGAGACACTCTCTGTCGAGAATGCCAACTCGGCAGATAGACCAAACATAGGTTTAAGAGCAAATCAATAAATTCAATAACTGCTCCTCTGCAACTTCTTCATATGGACCTCTGTGGTCCTATTTCTGTTCCTTCGCTGGCTGGTGCGAGATATACCCTTGTGGTTATCGATGATTTCACCAGATACACATGGGTGATGTTCCTGAAATCAAAGGATCAAACTTTTGAGCATCTTGTAGATCTTTTCAACTTGGATAAACAACTCACAAGGACTGAGCATAAAGTGCATCAGGAGTGATCATGGTACAGAATTTGATTTTTCAGATATGAGATCATATTGTTCTGAATAGGGCATTCAGCATGACTTCTCTGTGCCCAGAACTCCACAACAAAATGGGGTAGCTGAGCGCAAGAATCATACTTTAGTCGAGGCTGGCAGATCTATGTTAGCAGGGGCAACGCTTCCTCTCAGTCTATGGGTGAAGCTGTGTTCATTGCCTTCATGTTCGAAACGAACTCTAATAAATAAATCTACCATGAAAACACCCTATGAGATGTGGAGAGGACAAAAGCCTTCAATTTCATATTTGAGAGCTTTTGGGTGTACTTGCTATATATTGATAAATGGCAAAGAAACCCGGAATAAATTTGAACCAAAATCTGATGATGGGATTTTTGTTGGGTACTCATTACATAGCAAGGCTTATCGGGTCTTCAATAGAAAACTTTTTAAAGTTTAAGAATCTATCCATGTGACTTTTGATGAAGCTAATCTTAATTGGTCAAAAGTTGCTTCTTCAAGTTCTAATGCAAAGGTCCCGGACAGCAACATCGATTAGTCGAAGTTTATGAATGTTCCTGATACACATTCTGACCAACCACGTGGCATCAGCGAAGCACAAAGAAATTATATGGATGATGCTACGGATGATTTGGACTCAGGACTACCGTTAAGCTCCGAACATACTCCTACGGATACCCAAAATTCCGGAGCACCTTCAAGTCCGTCCGGACCAGTTAACACTGAAAGAAACAGTGTTGAAGAACCACCTAGTTCTACCGTACCTTCTAATACGGAAACATCTGGTCCGGAAGAAGCTCAACCAACAGATACACCTGAACCACCTAACTTGGCAGAGCTTCAAATTATTCAAGATCAACCATCACATGCACGAATTACGAGATGGACCCGAAACCATCCCTCAGATCAAGTGATTGGTGATCCTACTATTGGTGTAAGAACAAGAGCAGCCACCTCCAACATGTGTTTTTACTCGTGTTTTCTATCTCAAATAGAACCAAAGGTGGTGGATGAAGCTCTTCGGGATTCGAATTGGATAGAAGCCATGCAGGAAGAGCTGAATCAATTTAAGAGAAATAATGTGTGGACTCTAGTACCAAGGCCTAAGTCTCAGCAAGTCATAGGAGTTAAATGGGTGTTCCAACAAGCTTGATACGGATGGAATTGTAATCCGGAACAAAGCGATTGGTAGCCAAAGGATATCGTCAAGAAGAAGGAATAGACTATGATGAGACCTTTGCTTCGGTGGCAAGACTTGAGGCAATCCGAATGTTTCTGGTGTATGCTTCATATGAAAACTTCATAGTTTATGAAATGGACGTCAAGAGTGCATTCCTGAATGGAGATCTTCAAGAGGAGGTGTACGTTGAACAACCTCCAGGTTTCATTGAACCCAAGGCTGGACATCTGGTTTACAAACTAAGGAAAACTTTGTATGGATTGAAGCAAGCTCCAAGAGCCTGATACAACACACTTTCGAATTCTTACTTGCTCACAACTTTCAAAAAGGGAAGATTGACACCACGCTATTCTTACGGAAAGAGAAAGGACATACTTTGATCATACGGATATACGTGGATGATATCATTTTCGGATCAACTAATCCGAAACTTTGTGATGAATTCGCCAAGTTAATGACTAGCAAGTTTGAGATGAGTATGATGGGAGAACCGTCCTATTTCCTTGGGATCGAAGTCAAACAAGCAAGGAAGGGACCTTCATAAACCAAGCTAAGTATACTCGTGACTTAATCAAGAAGTTTGGTATGGAAGGTTCGTCTCCGTCAAAACTCTAATGGCGATCAATGCTAAGTTAGACCCAGATGTTGATGGCAAATCGGTGAATGTGGATGAGTACGAGAGGGATGATTGGATCCTTGCTGTATCTTCCACAAGTCGCCTGGACATAATGTTTGCAACTTGCATCTGCGCAAGATATCGAGCGAATCCCAAAGAGTCACATATGCTTCATGTAAAACGGATATTAAGGTATCTCAAAGGGACAATTAATTTGGGACTCTGGTACCCACAAGAGTCCAACTTCACCTTATCCGGATATTCGATGCTGATTTTTTGGGTGTCGCATAGACAGGGAAAAGCACTAGTGGTATATGCCAATTCCTTGAAACAGATTGATCTCTTGGTTCGGTAAGAAGCAGAATTCATTATCAATATCTATCTGGCGTGGGAATATATAGTGCTTGGGAGTTCTTGTGCACATCTCTGGATGCAAAGTCAACTTCTCGACTACGGCTTCAACATGACATCTGTTCCACTCTCCTGTGACAATACCGGTCTTATTCTTATCAGCAATAATCCCGCCATGCATCCAAAGACAAAACATATTGAGGTCAGGCATCATTTCATTCGCGATCATGTTCTTAAAAAGCACATATCCCTGGAACATGTTGCTACTAAGATCAATCGGCGGATATACTTACAAAGCCCCTACCTGATGTAAGATTTTCCACTTCTTCTCAAATTAGGTATGCTTGACTTTTCTGCATAGCTTCTCACCTGTTATCCATCGGTAGTTGTTTTCAGAACATGCATTGTGCTTTTATTGATAGTAGTAGATACATCTTGATCTTAATGATGATCATACTTCTTTGCCTAATGTGCTTCATGCTTCGATATTGATAGCAACTTTATATATGGGATGATGCTTGTGTTTCCCGACTGAAGTCATTTAAGCAAACATGATTAAAGTTTATATGATTAACCTCATTACGTTTCATGATCTTAATTTCCACGATCACCACATGACAAATGCCTGTTCATTTAGATTACTCTATTAACATGTATTGTTGAAGAAATGAAATGGGTTAGCTCAGAATGCCCGTGGATGAATACACAATCGTAGTCGATCAGCACGAAGTATAGTTTCCTAAAAAGATAGACCGTGCTGAATTTCTTTAAGCCGAAAAGGTCTATCGAGAGGATTGCACAATCTACGGGGGAGAAAATGCTTTATAAATTATTCAAGTAATACCCCCCGTATATGTCTCATGACCTCTTTCTTGGTTGTCTATTCGAGGGGGAGCCTTTCATTGAGAGGATCGAATGATCTACGGGGGAGCCTAAGCTTCATCTATTACCTCAGTAATGACCCCCTAATATGTCTCAGATACTCCCTCCTCTGAACCTTTACTTCCGGATCTGACTAGACATGCATTGTTGAAACAGAATTGCGGCATGCTTGGATGTTTTTTTTCTTCTACCATACATTTTAATCAGATAATCAACTGCTTGCTTTTGACATGTGTCCACTTCCTCATTTTTCACTCATGAATCCTAGTTTGGTCAAATCATATGATTTTTAATTAATCTTAGCTACGTCATTCAGCAGGACGGTTTCGCTATGTTGACCTATATGAACTTGTGTATTTATTATCTGACATATGCCCTGATTCAGTCACATTGATAATTCTCTAGTATGTATATGTCTATTTCATTCTTGGTAATGCATAAGTTCTGTTACTCATTAGTTCGGATTATATAGCTCTTCACTGACTATTTTCTCCTATCCGTACTAATCCTTGCCTGTTAAGCTTTTGTACTTTTATCTTATTTTTGTGAAGCTACAGGTTCAGATTTTCTTTGCACCCTTATCGATAAATCCAGTCCATAGTCTTGGATTTGAAGTGTTGTGGTACTTCTCTTCTGTTCGACTTATTGACAGCAAAGGAATCTACTTTTCTCTCACCGCACTCTGTTACTACGGACACGGTCTACTTTTCATCCGGATACTTGTCACACGACTATCATTAATTCCGGATGATTGTCGGTTCATTCCTCCGGACTCCTAACAATGTCAAATTGTGATAATCCATGTCTTATTATATATCCCGTGCTTTTGAGGAGGCATCATGATGATTCATTAAATGCATGTCACGGGATGCTCACACTTCCCCGGAAGGCAAATAGCTGTTACCCTTACTTGGTCATGCCGTCTCCACGTCATCTTTTAATTCGGAGGTGCATCGATATCAAGACTAATGACATCAGCCTATCAAGCGGTTTACTGTTTCACTCGCCACATTCGTAGACCCACTGACATTTATGGACTCAGTCTTATATATTCTGGTCATTCCTGCGAAGCACGAGTGTTACTCTTTTCAAATCCCTAAACCTCTCGTTGCTCCTTCAATCCCCAAAGACCTCGCCTTCCCTCTCGCCCTTCACCTTTCATCTAATGGCACCCAGAACCTCTCTTTCCGATGTCAATCCCGGCCATCTGGTCGATTGGAGCGCTGTCTCCAACCCTCCGGACTGGTTTTCTCAAATTCGCCCTCTTCTAGAAGCCTCTCACATACTCGACTTGATCTCCAATCCTGTCGATCTTCTTATAGACGACATTCTCGAGTATTACCTATGGATCCGCTGTACCACCGACTCCATCATCTCCTATGTTCACGGTGAATCCATCCACATTACCCCCGACGTTCTCCAGGCCGCTCTCGCTCACCCCCGGTGAATCACGGCGCCCCGATGCCAATCCCATGGCGGCTTCCATGGGTTGCACCTATAAAGGCAAGGAATACAAGGTGAAGTCCTTCCAAGGCCGCTATCATTGTATGGCGGTCATCTGAGTCGTCATTGTTCTGGCTCGCACTTCCGCTCTGGACTCGTTCCGTACGATCTTCTTCCGGCCATGTACGGCGTTTTCAAGGTCTTCCGATGGACTGGGGACGTTTGTTCCGACTGGCTGCAGACTGGACCCAAGAATCATTCCTTCGGGCGCATCCTAAGCATTGTCTTCCGGCATCTTCATCCGGACCATTTCGCCCCTCGACGCCGTTCCCTTTCCTCCGGCTCATTATCTTCGCTATATTACGCCTGATGGGAACATGACGACCGCCGTCCCTCTGCAGCTCTCCGCATTCTCCCTGCCACGGAACAACAAGGCAGTTCTGTTGGTGACCCCTCCGACAGCCATGCCCCTAATGTCAGCTCCGCTCACCGATCCTCCCGGATTCGGTCCGTTGCTGCGCCCTCCATTTCTCGGGCCTCCGGCCACGAGCTTCCGTGCCGAACCCTCCGAGGTTGCGGGGCCATCTTAGCGTAGTGCCTCTAGAGCTGTTTCTTGACCCCTTCGCTACGGATGTCCCCACCCCCTCCACTTCCGTTGTTGCTTGCCGCGGTTGATACCGCCGTTGCTGCCGTAATTGCTAATGTCCCGGACTCTATTCCAAAAGCTCCTTTGCCTCCCCTACCTCAACCCCGAGATTACCTTGACCATCTCTCCGCCAACACCTTAACGAACCTTTGGCTCCGTTTCAGCCTTGCCCACACCGCCTCCATTCCTGACACCAATCTCCGGGTGTTTTACACTCGTCATACTCAATCCCCAAAGACCATGATCATCTGGAATTTGGACCAAGGCTTTCTTACGCCGGCCTCCATTCCAGATGTGCCGTTCCCTAAACCCTCCATCCCGGTCCATGCTACACAGAGTCCTTCTCCTGCTAAGGCTGGACCTTCTTCTCCTGCTGTTGACATTCCCGTTGTTGACCTATCTGGTCAAAGCGAGTCCGCTGCTCCGGATGCCCCTTCGTTGCTGTCCTGCTGATACTTCTGCGGACTCTTCTGCCCAGCGCACTCCTGCTCCTGTTCATGCAGGGGAGTCCTTGAAAGCTCCAGAGTTGGCCCTTGGGCGTGCTTCTTTTGGCACGGTCAACTCCGACGCTGTGCTCTCCGCCTAGCTGGACCGCCACGCCCAAGCTCATAGTGCCCAAATATCCGCCATCGCCGCCAAGGTTGATGCTCTTGGCGCCCAACTCCTCTCCGCCCTCACCGACTCCTCTACCTCCATGGAACAGAAGATGGACCTCGTCGCCACGTCCGTCCACTCCTTGTCTACCTTCTTCGCGGACCTGGCGCACACGATGGCTCGCCCTCCCATTGCTCCCCGGCGATCTGCCAAACCGAGGGAGAGAGTGTCATCTGATCCTTCTGCTCCTCCTACATCACAAACCTCCACTCGTGCTAAGAAGCGGCCTGCCTCTTCACTGCTTCAGGGAGTTCAAATCCCCAAACGTAGCCGCTTCTCTCAGCCAAGCTCCTTGGGTGCAGCTCTTCCTCCATCCTCTCCATCCGCAGCTGACACCTTCCTCCCATTATATGCGGCGTGTGACCCTCTTGATGTGGACGGAAGCGTGCGTAAGGCAATGCTTTCCTATGCTGCGTCTTCTGCCGAGAGAAGATGTCTCTCTGACCTGTACCCCTTCTCCCCGGACAACATTCGGACCCTTTGTTCGGAGAAAGGCCTCTTTACAACAGACGACATTGACAACTTCTCTAGGGCTGCTAAAATGGAGATGAGGCTATTTCCATCTCTGTACAAGGATGGCCACTTGTTTGAAGCTCTGCCGTGCTGGAATGAGGGCTATCTTCCCAGTATAGATATCATTCAATCCTTTATCGAAGGAACTGCTGAGGATAGCAAGCCATGGAGAACTCTCTCAACTATCCTCATTCCGTACTGGATCATGTCACCACATTTCATGATGGCTGTCTTCATGATTCAGTCCAAACAGATGATTCTGATTGATTCTCATCAGATTGTAGAGCAGTATTTTAGAAAGAATCAATGGGAACCACTGTGTCTCAGATTGACTGAAGCTGTGAAGAAAGCTGGATTATATGAAAAGTTGGGCATCACTCCTTTGAGACCAACTGAGAAGCTGAAGGCGACATTCCAGAGCAAGAAGCAAGTGCCACAACAGCCAGATGGAGATAGCTGCAGAGCCTTTGTCTGTTACTTCATCAAGTCATTCTTAAGTGTGGACAAATCTTGGAGCCAACACACCACTTATACGATGAAGCAAACAATGGAGCTTAGAGAGAAAGCAGCAACAATGATCTTCAAGTATAGTACGCCTTATGTACCTTAATGAAAATCTTGCATAAAGGCTGAATTGTATTCTGTTGCAGATAAATGAAAATGGTTGTGATGTGTATTCTGTATGTTATCTTTTTGTACTACTTACAAGATCAGATTACAAAGGGTTTGGGCATATCCATAATTGGGGGAGATTGTTGGATCAAGCCCAGAATTTGGATAATGCTGATAAAGCCCTATGTAATTTGATTTGAAATCTTTTGTGTTTCTTTGATCATTGCAGAAGATATGTTATTAATCCGGAGATACACTCGTGAGAGCAAAGCTAAGGACAGGATACATAATCCTGATCCGGACAAGAGTGAGTGTCGTCAAACACTTGGTAAATAACCAAGTCACCAATACATACGGAATAAGGAACATTCGTGCAGACTAAGAACTTAAAAGCTACGGATTACGGAATCTACTCTTAATGCCTCAAACGGACTAAGTCAAACTGATGCGGAGTAAGAATCTTGGTCTACAAGGTCGCACAGAGTAAAAGAGTCAACACGGAGCTAAAAAGTTAAGTCTTTCACTCAAATGAACTAAAGTAAAAAAGACACGGAGTAAGGCATCCGAGTCTTTTATACACACGGAGTAAGAAAGTACTGATGCGGAATAAGGACCCGAGTCCTTATTCGCACGGAGCAAGGAACGTAGATGCGGAGTAAGGAATCCGGACCACTCACTCATGCGGAGTAAGGATGTGCTAGTACGGAGTAAGCCATCTGATCCTTTAGACTCACACGGAGTAAGGAGCTTACATACAGAGTAAGGAACTTACACACGGAGTAAGGAACTTACATACAGAGTAAGGAACTTACATTCGGAGTAAGGAAGCGCTGATACGGAATAAGCACTCCGACATTCTCATTCATACGGAGTAAGGAAGCGCTGACACGGACTAAGGATTCCAGTATCAAATAGATACTGAGTAAGCAACCACTGACATGGAGTAAGGTTCTGAGCTTCATTAGCTACGGGGTAAGGAAAATTACACCGGACAACGAAGATGCTGCTTCAACTTAACCGCATTTAAGGTTATCAGCTCGTGGTGTCCCGATGTAAGACAAACTTGTTGAGAACCTGAAGAATCTTACACGTGGATCACTCGGATATGTGGACACAACTTTAATTATATTTGGGAACTCACAAAGGCACTTATACTCTTCAAACCCAAGATGTTGAGCTCCACAAACCGCAGCTGTCAAGGTAGAGAGACTATCGAGGAATAGTTAGTGCTGAACGCATTCCGGAACTACAAGTTCCAAGGTTGTCTTTTAGGAATGTTTTTGTATAAATATTTATACTTGTATATTTAAAGGTGTGTGCGAGCAAGCCTGAATCAATGCTATGTATGCACAAGAGTTCAAAGAGATAATATAGGCTAGAGTGTGAATCCTTTTGTAAACAGAGTGTAAAAGAGTCTTGCTTCTATTTTGTTGTATTTATCTTTTGATAATAAAACAAAATACTTCCACTATCTGGTTATCTTCCCTATGATTCTATCACTTAACTAGATAAGTGTTTGTGTCATAAGAGAATAGAAAGAGTTTCGATAAGAGCCTATTCACCCCCCCCCCCCTAGGCTCCAAGGGACCATCAGAAGAAGATAGAGGAGAAAGGAAGTACAGATGCAGAATAAGGACCCGAGTCTTTATTCGCACGGAGTAAGGAAACCAGATGCGGAGTAAGGAATCCGGACCACTCACTCATGCGGAGTAAGGATGTGCTAGTACGGAGTAAGCCATCCGATCATTTAGACTCGGACGGAGTAAGGAACTTACATACGGAGTAAGGAACTTACATACGGAGTAAAGAACTTACATGCGGAGTAAGGAAGCGTTGATACGGAATAAGCACTCCGACCTTCTCATTCACACGGAGTAAGGAAGCGCTGACACGGACAGGATTCCAGTACCAAATAGATACGAAGTAAGCAACCACTGACACGGAGTAAGGTTTGGAGCTTTATTAGCTACGGAGTAAGGAAAATTACACCGGACCAAGAAGATGCTGCTTCAACTTAACCGCATTTAAGGTTATCAGCTCGTGGTGTCCCGATGTAAGACAAACTTGTTGAGAACCTGAAGAATCTTACACGTGGATCACCCAGATATGTGGACACAACTTTAACTATATTTGGGAACTCACAAAGGCACTTATACTCTTCATACCCAAGACGTTGAGCTCCACAAACCGCAGCAGTCAAGGCAGAGACTACCGAGGAATAGTTAGTGCTGAACGCATTCCGGAACTACAAGTTCCAAGGTTGTCTTTTAGGAATGTTTTTGTATAAATATTTATACTTGTATATTTAAAGGTGTGTGTGGGCAAGCCTAAATCGATGCTGTGTATGCACAAGAGTTGAAAGAGATAATATAGGTTAGAGTATGAATCCTTTTGTTAACAGAGTATAAAAGAGTCTTGCTTCTATTTTGTTGTATTTGTCTTTTGATAATAAAACAAAATACTTCCATTATCTGGTTATCTTCCGCAGTGATTCTATCACTTAACTAGATAAGTGTTTGTGTCATAAGAGAATAGAAAGAGTTTCGATAAGAGCCTATTCACCCCCCCCCCCCCCCAAGCTCCAAGGGACCATCAGAAGAAGATAGAGGAGTAAGGAAGTACAGATGCAGAATAAGGACCCGAGTCTTTATTCGCACGGAGTAAGGAAACCAGATGCGGAGTAAGGAATCCGGACCACTCACTCATGCGGAGTAAGGATGTGCTAGTACGGAGTAAGCCATCCGATCCTTTAGACTCGGACGGAGTAAGGAACTTCTACTGGAGTAAAGAACTTACATGTGGAGTAAGGAAGCACTGATACGGAATAAGCACTCCGACCTTCTCATTCACATGGAGTAAGGAAGCGCTGACACAGACTAAGGATTCCAGTACCAAATAGATACGAAGTAAGCAACCACTGACACGGAGTAAGGTTTGGAGCTTCATTAGCTACGGAGTAAGGAAAATTACACCGGACCAAGAAGATGCTGCTTCAACTTAACCGCATTTAAGGTTATCAGCTCGTGGTGTCCCGATGTAAGACAAACTTGTCGAGAACCTGAAGAATCTTACATGTGGATCACCCGGATATGTGGACACAACTTTAACTATATTTAGGAACTCACAAAGGCACTTATACTCTTCAAACCCAAGATGTTGAGCTCCACAAATTGCAGCAGTCAAGGCAGAGAGACTACCGAGGAATAGTTAGTGCTGAACGCATTCCGGAACTACAAGTTCCAAGGTTGTCTTTGAGGAATGTTTTTGTATAAATATTTATACTTGTATATTTAAAGGTGTGTGTGAGCAAGCCTGAATCAATGCTGTGTATGCACAAGAGTTCAAAGAGATAATATAGGCTAGAGTGTGAATCCTTTTGTAAACAGAGTGTAAAAGAGTCTTGCTTCTATTTTGTTATATTTGTCTTTTGATAATAAAACAAAATACTTCCACTATCTGGTTATCTTCCGCAGTGATTCTATCACTTAACTAGATAAGTGTTTGTGTCATAAGAGAATATAAAGAGTTTGGATAAGAGCCTACCTCTAGGCTCCAAGGGACCATCAGAAGAAGATAGAGGAGTAAGGAAGTACAGATGCAGAATAAGGACCCGAGTCTTTATTCGCACGGAGTAAGGAAACCAGATGCGGAGTAAGGAATCCGGACCACTCACTCATGCGGAGTAAGGATGTGCTAGTACGGAGTAAGCCATCCGATCCTTTAGACTCGGACGGAGTAAGGAACTTACATACGGAGTAAAGAACTTACATGTGGAGTAAGGAAGCACTGATACGGAATAAGCACTCCGACCTTCTCATTCACACGGAGTAAGGAAGCGCTGACACGGACTAAGGATTCCAGTACCAAATAGATACGAAGTAAGCAACCACTGACACGGAGTAAGGTTTGGAGCTTCATTAGCTACGGAGTAAGGAAAATTACACCGGACCAAGAAGATGCTGCTTCAACTTAACCGCATTTAAGGTTATCAGCTCGTGGTGTCCCGATGTAAGACAAACTTGTCGAGAACCTGAAGAATCTTACACGTGGATCACCCGGATATGTGGACACAACTTTAACTATATTTGGGAACTCACAAAGGCACTTATACTCTTCAAACCCAAGATGTTGAGCTCCACAAACTGCAGCAGTCAAGGCAGAGAGACTACCGAGGAATAGTTAGTGCTGAACGCATTCCGGAACTACAAGTTCCAAGGTTGTCTTTGAGGAATGTTTTTGTATAAATATTTATACTTGTATATTTAAAGGTGTGTGTGAGCAAGCCTGAATCAATGCTGTGTATGCACAAGAGTTCAAAGAGATAATATAGGCTAGAGTGTGAATCCTTTTGTAAACAGAGTGTAAAAGAGTCTTGCTTCTATTTTGTTGTATTTGTCTTTTGATAATAAAACAAAATACTTCCACTATCTGGTTATCTTCCGCAGTGATTCTATCACTTAACTAGATAAGTGTTTGTGTCATAAGAGAATATAAAGAGTTTGGATAAGAGCCTACCTCTAGGCTCCAAGGGACCATCAGTAACAGACAAAGGCCCCGTAGCTATCTCCATCTGGCTATTGTGGCACTTGCTTCTTGCCCCAGAATGTCGCCTTCAGCTTCTTAGTTGGTCTCAAAGGAGTGATGCCCAACTTTTCATATAATCCGGCTTTCTTCACAGCTTCAGTCAACCTGGGACACAGTGGTTCCCATTGATTCTTTCTTACATACTGCTCTACAATCCAATGAGAATCAATCAGAATCATCTGTTTGGACTGAACCATGAAGATAGCCATCATGAAATGTGGCGACATGATCCGGTACAGAATGAGGATAGTTGAGAGAGTTCTCCATGGCTTGCTATCCTCAGCAGTTCCATCGATAAAGGACTGAATGATATCTATACTGGGAAGATAGCCCTCATTCCAGCATGGTAGAACTTCAAACAAGTGGCCATCCTTGTACAGAGATGGAAACAGCCTCATCTCCATTTTAGCAGCCCTAGAGAAGTTGTCAATGTCGTCTGTTGTAAAGAGGCCTTTCTCCGAACAAAGGGTCCGAATGTCGTCCGGGGAGAAGGGGTACAGGTCAGAGAGACAACTTCTCTTGGCAGAAGACGCAGCATAGGACATCATTGCCTAACGCACGCTTCCGTCCGCATCAAGAGGGTCACACGCCGCGTATGATGGGAGGAAGGTGTCAGCTGCGGATGGAGAGGATTGAGGAAGAGCTGTAGTCGAGGAGCTTGGCTGAGAGAAGCGGCTACGTTTGGGGATTTGAACTCCCTGAAGCAATGAAGAGGCAGGCCGCTTCTCAGCATGAGTTGATGAATGTGACGCAGGAGGAGCAGAAGGATCAAATGACACTCTCTCCCCCGGTTTGGCAGATCGCCGGGGAGCAACGGGAGGGCGAGCCATTGTGTGCGTCAGGCCCGCGAATGAGGTAGACAAGGAGTGGACGGATGAGGCGACTAGGTCCATCTTCTGTTCCATGGAGGTGGAGGAGTCGGTGAGGAAGGAGAGGAGTTGGGCGCCAAGAGCATCAACCTTGGCGGCGATGGCGGATATTTGGGCACTTTGGGCGTGGGCGTGGCGGTCCAGCTGGGCGGAGAGCACAGCGTCGGAGTGGACCGTGCCAAGAGAAGCACGCCTAAAGGCCAACTCGGGAGCTTTGGGGGACTCCCCCGCATGAACAGGAGCAGAAGTGCGCTGGGCAGAGGAGTCCGCAGGAGTATCAGCAGCAGCAGCAGAAGGGGCATCCGGAGCAGCAGAGGCATCCGAAGTAGCGGACCCGCTTTGACCAGATAGGTCAACAACAGGAATGTCAACAGCAGGAGAAGAAGATCCAGCCTTAGCAGGGGAAGGACTCTGTGCGGCATGGACCGGGCTGGAGGGGTTAGGGAACGGCACATCTGGAATGGAGGCCGGCGTAAGAAAGCCTTGGTCCAAATTCCAAATGATCATGGTCTCCGGGGATTGAGTATGGCGAGTGTAAAACACCCGAAGATTGGTGTCAGGAATGGAGGCGGTGTGGGCAAGGCTGAAACGGAGCCAAAGGTCCGTTAAGGTGTCGGCCGAGAGATGGTCAAGGTAATCTCTGGGTTAAGGTAGGGGAGGCAAAGGAGCTTTCGGGATAGATTCCGGGACATCAGCAATGGCGGTATCAACCGCGGAGGCAACAGCGGAACTGGAGGGAGTGGGGACATCCGCAGCAGAAGGGGCTGAGGAAACAGCTCTAGGGACACTGCGCTGAGATGGCCCCGCAACCTCGGAGGGTTCGGCATGGACGCAGTGCTAGGAGGCCCGAGAAATGGAGGGTGCAGCAACGGATTGAATCCGGGAGGATCGGTGATCTGAGCGGACAGCAGGGGCATGGCTATCGGAGGGGTCACCAACACTCGTGCAGAAGATCACTCTCACAATGCATGACTCATATCATGAATAAAATAATTTGTAAATGGACATTAATTATATTCAAATTTAGTTTTGACAAATATTAATATGTTGATTTAATACTAACTAATCTAATTAAATATTATTTGATTGAATAATTATATAATTACTTATGTTATACATAATATCTTAGTTCATACTAATATATTATATAATTATATCACTTGTATTTTATATGCTTGTATTTTAAATTAAAATATTATTTATACTTTTTAATATTATTTTTATTAAAATATAAGTATATATACTTTGTAATTGATATTCTTTTTAAAGTAAAACATTTACTCCTTATTATTATTATTATTATTGCTACTAATATTATTTATATGTTACATTTAAAGTATATACACTAACACTAATTATGTAAATATAGTAACAATAATCATCTATGATATATATATATATATATATATCAACGAACTCCATGACATCAATTATTTTACTTTTGATATTCAAAAATTATCATATTACTTATGTTATATATGATATATATAATTATATAATTATCACTATATATGCGCACTTATAAATTATAATCAATAAGTAATGACTTGAGTATCGAGTAGTAATAATTTAAATAATACAATTATCATTGGTAATAAATGATAACACATTAGTGAAAACCTAATTAATATAATTTTATGACATAGTTATCATATTACTTTTGTTATAAGTAATACGATAGTATGACAAGTCATGTTTCTCAAACTTGTTTCCCTTAATGTAATTAAAATGATCAATAATATAATTATTTTTGTATAAGGCTAGTTATTAAGTGTAAGTGTGTGTGTGTGTGTATATTCTTTGGCATGATAAGTATATATACACACTATTATAATTATAACTAATTTATTAGTTAATTAAACAATACTAAAAAGTTTGATATACTATCTAATACATGGTGAGAGTTAAATTTGACTTTTGATAGTATGCATTTCATATTTGGGTTAAAAGCTTAAGTAATAAATCATGTAAATAATATTACAAGTTTATATGTAAATAATACCTGTGTGGCTGGAGCCTTCGAGGCTGGTTATGGAGCCCAGTGGCTGTAGAAGCCCATGGCTGGTTATGGAGCCTGTGTGGCTATGGCAATAGTTGTACCTGTTGATGTGGCTTGTTTGTGTATAAATGTTGATTATGGCCTATTTGTATTGTATTGCCACGAGACTGCACTCGTGCACGTCAACATATAGATGTTAGGAGCATGGGATGGGTTGAGGAGACATGATCCCTCCTGAGCTATGGTTGCTCACCCCTCCCGTTGTGTTTTGTTTATTTTTTAGGAACCTACAGGCGTTAGGTGGGAAACATCAAAGTGGAAGACTTCTGCTTTATTGCTTTGTTTAATATTATTTTGTGTTGTTAATTTTTGTGGGACCTTTGTAACCCCAGTGGGGAGATATTGTAAGGGAAAATTTAGTTGTAATAAAGGCATATTTGGTTTGTGAACGTTAATTGTGCTTCAAATCTAATAAAGCTAATTAAATTGCCTTAGTGATTTTCTGATGTGGAGGATGTGACATCCTATGTGGAACCTTGTATCCTATCCCCTTATCCATCGCATGGGTAAAGGGGACTCACGAACTAGTTTCCTCGGGTTGGAAATCCAGGGCGTGACAACATGTTTGAATTGTGAATAGTCAATCTTGTCTGTTTGATCTTGTACGTTTTGATTCGAAGCTCCTATACTTGACTAATCAAGATTAGATTCATCAAAAGCAACATGAATAGATTCTTCAACTTTTAAAAGTCTTTTATTGAAAATGTGATAAGCCTTGCTATGTAACGAGTATCTAACAAAGATCTCATCATCGGATTTTGGCTCAAAATTACTCTGAGCCTTTTTGCCGTTGTTTAACACGTAGCAAGCACACCCAAAAGCTTTGAAATGAGAGATTGACGGCTTCCTACCTCTCCACATTTCATAAGGTGTTTTCATGGTAACCTTATTGATAAAAGTTCTGTTTTGAACATAGCATGCAGTGCACATAGCTTCAGCCCATAGACTGAGAGAAAGCTTTGCCCCTGCTAACATTGATGAAGGTCCGAATGAAAGACACTTCAGGAAGATATCCTTCAGACCAACAAGGCATAATATCAAATATATGTTTGTCCTTGTAGAGGGATGGAAACAGCCTCATCTCCATCTTAACTGCTCGAGAGAAGTTCTATATGTCTTCAGTGGTGAATAGACCCTTCTCGGAACAGAGAGTCTTAATGTCTTTAGGAGAGAAGGGGTATAGGTCAGAAAGACATCTTCTCTCGGCATTGGATACGGCATACTTAGACATTTTGAGAAAAACACTTCCATCCGCATCAAGTGGATCACGATCCGCATATGATGGGAGGAAGGTGTCAGCCGCTGATGGAGAGGTCGAAGGAGGAGCTGCACTAGAGGAGCTAGGCTGAGAGAAACGGCTGCGTTTGGGAATGGTGACTCCCAAAAGTGATTGCAGTGAAAATGCAGGCCGCTTCTCAATAGGAGCGAAGGAAGAAGCAGGAGGATTAGACGCGTTCTCCCCCGATTTGGCAGATCGCCGTGGAGGAGTAGGGGGGCGAGCCATTGTGTGCGCCAAGTCCGCGAAAGAACTTGTTGGTCCCTAGGAGCCTAGAGGGGAGGTGAATAGGCTCTAATCGAAACTCTTTCTTCACACAGGTACAACACAATCTGGTTAAAAGATGTAAAATCAGTGCGGAACATAATCAAATAGTGGAAGTATTTTGTTTTATTATCCGATGATAATTACAACAAAATGAGCAGCAATTACAGCTGATTACAATAGCACTCAGTTTTACAGTCACACACACTAGCGTTGATAATCTCTATGAGCTTTCATGCTTTTTTTTTATGAATATACATAGTTTCGTATTTATAGATATTCTTAGGAATTTATCTTGGAACTGTATATCTCCAGCACTGTGTAACATTAAGTTTTATACCTGTGCTTTAACTACTTCAGATGTAGAGCTTGAAATATTGGAAGCATAAGTGTATTGAATTACTTTGCTTGATTCCAACTGCATTTGAGACTGCGTCCACATCTTTGAGTGTTCCACATGTAGGACAGTTTAAATCTTCAATGAGTTTGTCTTACATCGGGACACAGCGAGCTGAACATTAAATGCGGCTTGAAAAAGATGAAGCAACGTCTTCTTAGTCCGTAGTAAGGTTCCTTACTCCGTATCAACGAAGCTCGGATCCTTACTCCGTATCAGTACAGTCCTGGAATCCTTGTTCCGTGCAAGTGCTTCCTTACTCAGCATGAAGTAAAGACTCAGATAACTAATTCCGCATCAGCGCTTCCTTACTCTGCATAGAGTAGGTATGGAATGCTTCTCCGCATCAGCGCTTCCTTACTCCGCATAGAGTAGGTACGAAATGGTTACTCCGCATCAGCGCTTGGTTTGGATTCCTTACTCCACATTAGTTTCCCTTACTCCGCAACTATTGTCCTTACTCCGCATCAGTGATAGACTCGGATTCCATAGTCTGGGTCTTTATTTCCTTGGTCCGGTGGAGTGACAACTTCGATTCGTTCTCCGCAACAAGTCTCTCTTACTCCGTGCGAGTTGTAGACTCGGAATCTTACTCCGCATCACTTAACATGGTCTAGTTGAAAGTTAGACGCGGTTTCCTTGGTCGTTTTGTCAAGTGATTACTCCACACGAAGGATCCTTACTCCATATAATAACTTGGTTGTGTACCAAGTGAATGATGACACTCACGATGATCCGGATCAGTATTATGTATCCTGTCCTTAGCTTTGTCCTTACAGGAGTAGGTCTGGATTAAAGTTTTATCTTCTACACAGACTTAGAATAAACATGAAACATCTTAAATCAAATTACATAGGGTTTGATCCGCATCATTTAAATTCTAGGTTTGATCCAACAATCTCCCCCAATATGGATATGCCAAACCCTTTGTAATCTGATCCGGTTAGGCAGCAAGAAATACACAAAGTTAAGGATAAACAAAAACATTTCCACTAATATGTCCGCAAGAATATATTAAGCCTTAGTACAGATGAAACTTATGGTACATATGGCTTACTATATTTAAATATCATTCTTGCTGCATGCTCTCGTAGCTTTATCGTCTGCTTATTGGTGAATTTGATGATATTGTTCCAGTTGTCATCAAATGTAATAACTGATTTCAGGAAGAAGTAGACGAAGGCTCCACAGCTGTTTCCATCGGGCTGCTGAGGCACATTCTTCTTGTTCCGGATCATCACCGTAAGTACTTCATCTTGACCAAGAGGAGGTAAATCCAAATCTTCGTAAAGAGTACTCTGTCTGATTGCATTAGACAAAGTTCAAACGAGGTTCCTCATTTGATTCTTTCTAATCTCACGGTCAACAACCTGATAAGAATCAATAAGCATGATTTTCTTCTCTTTGATAAGAAGTACATTCAGCATGAAATGTGGGGAGTTGACCCAGTAAGGAATAAAGATGGTAGACAGAGTTTTCCAGGGTCTGCTGTTTTTAGTTGTACCATTTGTCATCACTGGTTTTCGTCCGGGCCCTTTTTTGGGGTGAGCTCAAACTAGACCAATGGTGAGAAATTCTAGAGTCGCCACCAACTGTTTTTGGGGTACAGTTGGATACCCTCTACTTTGAGTACTTTTAAGTGTATGGTCTGCGTTATCAGAGATGGGTTCGGGAGTTGGTTACGTGTAGGGAAGGATTAGCACCCCTACAACGCCCTTTCGGTATCTAATTTAGGAGGAGGAGGTTTTTCTTTTATTTGTACTGTCATAACTGGGTTAAGTTTCCTAAAAAGTCTATGATTTTTATTTAGCTGAGTTATTTATTAAAGTTATGGTTAAACTGAATTTATCCTAAATTTCTAAAGGGAATCCTAAAAAGTTTTGGGTTTTGTTTGAAATGGAGAACGAGACCCTATGGGTTGGTTTTGGGTTTTTTGGTTTTGTTTTGGAGTCCTAGAAAATTTTTTATTTTCCCCTTTTTTTTTTTTTTTGTTTTGTTTTGTTTTTTTTTTGTTGGAAGACATTTGGAATACATTTCATGAAAACATTTTCAAAACATGTTATTGAAGATATTTTTTAAAAAAGGATATTTTATTGGAAAAACGTTTTGTTTTGTTTTGTTTTGTTTTTTTTTGTTTTGTTTTGTTTTTTTTGTTTGTTTTGTTTTGTTTTGTTTTGTTTTGTTTTGTTTGTTTGTTTGTTTGTGTGTTTTGTTTTCTCTCTTTTTTTTTTGAAAACATTTTGAAAATTATTTATTGAAAACGTTTTTTAAAAAATATGTTTGTTTTTTTTTTGTGTTTTCTTTTTTGTTTTTTGAAATTGAAAATGCATATATCAAAATAGATGTGGAGTGTGTGAGTGTGACATCCACAAAAAATAAAATCACTCTTTTTTTCTTTTTTTCTTTTTTTTCTTTTCTTTTTCTTCATCCTTTCCCTTTGCTCTCTCTCTTTTTTCTTTTGTTGTTTTTTTTTGCTACACTTTACATATTACACATACACATAAGAAGAAATACAAGGAAAATGCAATGGAAAAAGGTTGAAAAGCAATTACATCAAATATAGATAAACTAAAAAAAAATGAAAATTAGAAATAAATGCTAAAACAAATACACCAAATATAGATACAAATCAGCAAAAAAAAAAAGAGTGAAAAGATAAGGGCTGAACCGACTTTGAATCTTCTGCTTGAGCTCCCACTGATGCTGGTGGTCACCACCTGCTTGGATCCAGCAAGATTTGACAATGAGGTTTGTGAGGGGGGGTTTCTTGGTATTTGGAGATAGGAGGGCTGAAGTGGGCGTGAGAGAAAGGGGACTGGAAAAGGATTGGTGCCTGTTGTATTTTTTGCTTGCCGGAACACGAGAAAAAGGGGCTGAAATTGGGATTGTTTTTGTGTTTTTTTTTTTTTGCTGAAAAAAGAAGAAAAAGCTGGCGTGAGAGGAGGGAAAGAGGATGCAGGGGCGATGCTGATTGCAGAAAAACTGGGCGTTCAATCTGAGAAGATGAGGCTAGGGCGTTTCTCTCCTTTCTTTCTTCTTCAATGATCTCTCTCTTCTCTTTTTCAATGATCTCTCCACTCTGTGTTTTTTTTTTGCTTTGTCTGCACTAGGATGAGGGAGGGATGAAGGGGTACAGGTTTTTTCCCTTTTTTTTTTTCAATGATTTTGCTCTGTCTGTGTCTTTCTCTTTTTTTTTTGCAGGGATGAAGCTGGGGCAGAAGAATTTTTCTTGTGCGTGGGAGTCTCAGGCGTAATCTCCTCTCTTCTTTTTTTTTTTTTCTTTTTTTTCTTTTTGAACTGCAGACTGCATCTTAAAGAGCTGCCGAACGTTTTTTGGCTGGACTATCATTAATTGCAGCATTTAATGCTACAATTATTATTTCCAACTCTTGTGCAATCTGTTGGGTGCATTATTATTTCCAGCTCCATTAATTTGCAGATCAGTGTTTGGTTGGGTGGACAGTGTGCGGGAAAAGGGGAACTCGTGATTTGCCTTTTTGCATTTGTATTTTAGCAGCACATGTGACCGACAGGTATTAAAATGATGCTTTGTCAGATGGCCAGCACATAAGACAAGTCCCGTGAACGACCAGTGAGAGGAAAAAAGGAAACCCGTGAGAAAAAGTCGACGCGAGAAGCCAGCGAAAAAAAGAATCAGCGAAGGCAGAAAGGGTCGGAGGTTCGAAGTGTCGGCAGGTCGGAGCGTCGGCAGGTCGAAGTGTCGGCAGCGAGGCTTCGAAGGTCGAAGGGTCGGAGGTGGAAGGCGTACGGGTTCCGCGGGTCGAAGGCGTCGCAAGTCGGTGCGGTTCGAAGTGTCGGCAGCGAGGCTTCGAGGGTCGAAGGCGGAAGGCGTACGGGTTCCGCGGGTCGAAGGTCGGAGTGTCGGCAGGGTCGGAGGCTTCGAGGCTTCGAGGCTTCGGGGCTTCGAGCTTCGGGACTTCGGGGCTTCGAGCTTCGGGGCTGCGAGGCTTCGGGCCTTCGAGGCTTCGAGCTTCGGGGCTGCGAGACTTCGGGGCTTCGAGGCTTCGAGCTTCGGGGTCAACGGGTCGAAGTGTCGGCAGGTCAACGGTCAACGGTCAACCCCTTTTTTTTTTTAACTTTTAATTACCTTTTTACCCCCACCAAAAATGCAAAAATGGATGACCTTCCAGGGATTGTTCGAGGAGATCCGTATTAGCCTACATAGGCATTTTGAAGAGTTTCGCCTGATCACTTTTGCGGGCAGGTTGACCAGGGGCATTGACCGTCTTTTGGCGAGTTTGCCTTTTTCCAACGAAAGTTGTTTTGGCCATAACTTCTTCATTTTAAGTCCGATTTGAACTCGGTCAAGTGCGTTGGTCTCCAATTTTCATCCTCCATCACCTGGTGTTGGTCTTGGGGTGCTTCAAGGACTTATAGCAGAAGTCATTAATTTTGAACTCCCCTATCCGTGTCAATTGTATCCATCTCGTGCAGACTGGGGTAGGCCATTCCTTGGAAGTATGAGATCATTGTGGACCTGTTCAACAAGGTATATGGCATAGGAAGAAAGGTATATCAAATGGGGTTAGTATGTCCAACCCGGACAAAATAGGGTCCTACACCATTGATGAAGGTAAGAATGGTGTCCACAGGAGGAAACTGGTCCGCAACCCAACAAGGTAGAATGTCAAAATCATGGCCTTCCTCAACTAAAGAGGGGAACAACCTCATTTCCATCTTTATGGCCAGGGCGTAGTTGTCAATGTCATCAGTGGTGAATTGTTCCTCCTCAGATAGCAAGGTTCGGATGTCATTAGGTTCGAAGGGGGACAATACGGACACACATCTCCGCTCGGCAATTGAGGAGGCATAGGCCTTTGCAACACCAAGAATGCTCCCATCAGGATCATCCGGATGTAATTCCGCGTATGATGGGAGGAAGGTGATAGTGCCAGAGGGAATAGCAGTAGGAGCCGCAGCATCAGGAGAGCTGGTCTGGCCAGTAGAGAAACGGCTGCGTTTAGGCACCGAGAGGTGATCGGGGGGATTTATATCCCCTTTTTAGGGCCATTTTGGGTACATTTTCATACTCTTTTGATTCATTTATTGCCCAATTGTGCTACTTTATCATATTTTCATGCCCTAACCCAGAAATGAGGATTTCTTGTAATTTTTGTGGTATTTTTGCTATATTTTGATAGGAATCCAAAAATTAAGGAAGAATTCACCAAACAGAAGGAAGAAAGAATACCAAAGACCTAAAGTTCACAATGCCCAAATCTCAAGTTGGTCGGGTGAAGGTCGGGTGAAGCTCATACTTCAGGGATGGCTTTGCAGGAACACATTGAAGATTTTATCCTTCTGGTCGGGTGAAATCCGAGGTCATTTGGAGGTGGTCGGGTGAACCACTCTTCACCCGACCAGGTCGGGTGAAGCTGATTTTGCACATGAAGGCTCTCCAAGCATCATGGAACATAACTCTCTTCTGGTCAGGTGAAATTTGAAGATGCTACAGTGTGGTCGGGTGAAGAATTCTTCACCCGACCAAGCTCAAATTCTGGCGAGAGACTTCTTATTTTTGAAGATCACTTTTTCCCTATTGGACCAAAATCATTTGAGCAAAGGACAAGCACCAAGCACTAGGTCAAAGAAGAATCAAATGAAGAAATTTGGATTCAAATGGGTGCTTTGTATTTGGATTAAAAGTTTTTTATGAGGATTAAGAGGGGGATTTATATTATTTTCAAATTCAAAAATAGGGAGTTACATGAGAGTTAATATGGGATGATTATTTGGAAGAATTATGAGAAGTAATGGGGAATTCAAATTCAAAAATTCAAATATAACCTTGGGAGGCTATAAAAGGGGAATAGATCCTTCATTTGTAATCATCTAGTGATCTAATACTCAACAATTCTCTTCCATTCCATTCCTCACCTAGAGTAGAGAGAGAGAGAAAGAAGAAGGTTTGGGGCATCTCTTGGAGTTTGAAGGCAACCTGCTAGAAAAAGAAGATCAACCTTGGAATTCTTATTCTAAACTGACAAGCTATCCTTTTTGGTTCCTTTAATCCATGTTTTGTAATTTTGTTGTTTTTAATTTAACTATGGAAGCTTAAAAACCCCTGATTGGGGTTAAGATGGAGTTTGATGTAATAAATTAAATTGCAATGTTTTAGTTTAATCTTCTTTACTTTGTGAGTGTTTATTGAAAATCTTGGGTTGAATTATAAAATGGACTTGATTACTTCATTTTATTATATTAAGTATTTATGTGAAGGATTGAAAAATGAAGCATAATTACTGGAAAAAGCAAGATAATCAAACTAGGGGTTGCATAATTTGTGAAAGCCAGTGTAAAACCTAGGATACCAAGTTAAGAGTAGGTGTGGTGCCTGTTCTAGACTAAACAACCCAAATCTTAAAGGGTCTCCCGTCCCCCATGCTAGGGTGTACACACGAATTATGGCACTTGAAAAAGGCTAATTCATGCATTAGAGGTTGGGTATTAGATATTGTCACAAGGAGAGAATTAGATTGAACTAAGGCATAATCTTGGGAAAAATACATCAAATGAAATCTTAACTCCAATCACCTTTATCAATTGAACTTATCTTTACTCAAAACAACAATTCCATCTCTCACATATTTTCAAAAATCAAATTATTTAAATTCAGTTCTATTTTTATATTTATTTCACTCAAAAATCTCTCTATAAGCTAGTTAAAAATTCCCAATTCTACATCCTTCCCTTGGGTACGATAATCCGGACTTAAAAATCCACCTTATTACTTGTCACGATTTGTACACTTGCCAATTGCCGATCAAGTTTTTGGCGCCGTTGTCGGGGAAGGCATCGTTAGAATAGGAAATTTTTTTCTTGCTTCAAATTTTACTTTGCAACTGTGTTCTGGTATATTCTTGGATATTGTTTTTGTGAGTGACAGCAGCCAGGTTTATGAGTCGAAGGTCAAAGAGCATTGACATCTCCTTCGATCCTGAACCAGAGAAATCGTTCCGAGCTCGAGTACGACAACTCAAAGAAGTATTTGAGAAAAAGACAGCAAATTCAAACCAAGGACCACCCAGAACACCTGAAGGAGAAAGGTTGGCCGGATTAGAAATATTATTTCACGAAGAAGAGGCAGACTCTCGCCCACAACAAAGGCCAACCATGGATGAAGCTTACATGGACAATAGACCTGTTTGAGAGTATGTTACTCCCGACGCCAGGCACATACACAATCCAATCGACCCACCCGAGATCACTAGGGCAAATTTTGATTTCTCTCAATTAATTAACCTAGTGACTCAGCACAACTTTGCCGGGCTACCCACAGAAGATCCTTATACACATCTCTCAAGATTTAATCAAATCTGCCGCACAATCAGAAAGCAAGGGGTGCCCGAAGATACAATCAAATTGGAGATGTTCCCATGGTCTCTACGAGACAATGCACTATGCTGGTTCAACTCTTTTCCCGACCAATACTTCACTAACTGTGGGGACTGTGCACAGGAGTTTTTATCACAATACTTTCCCCCAGGAAAATTATCTAAGCTAAGGAGTCAGATTACCGCTTTCTCTCAAGGAGTGGGAGAAAATGTCGGAGAAGCATGGGAACGCTTCAAAAATCTGCAAAGATGCCCAAATCATGGGCTCAATAAAGGGTTCCTGCTGGAAATATTTTTTTATGCCTTGAGCCAGGAAGATCAAAACCTCCTCAATGCAGCAGCTGGAGGAACTCTTATGAAAAAGAGTATTCAAGAGGCCACGACTCTTATCGAAGACATGGCCAAGAACTTCTTTGTGGGAACAGGAAGAAGGATAGTTCCCAACAAACCAGGAGCTTATGAAGTTGAAGAAAGCACTCTACTGAATGCTAAATTGGATGCACTCACTCGGCAAGTAGAAAAGCTAGTAACCAAGCCTGTAGCAAACATAAACTCCAACTGCTCAGAGTGTGGCGGAGCACATACACCAGTAAATTGCCCTCTGAATATCTGCCAGGCTAGCAATCCCATGGAGAGTGAGGATCAAGTTAACTTTGTTCAGAACAATCCTTACTCCAACACATATAATCCAGGCTGGCGAAATCATCCCAATTTCAGGTGGGGTGATCAACAAAGAACCAACAACACCCAAGGCCAGACTAGTGGACAAAATTTCCGACCTTAGCAACAACAGCAAAGAAACCAACCTAAGCCAAAAGCAGGATCGGAGGTCGCCATCGAAAAACTGGCCTCAGTGACTAATGATAAGTCCAGGAGATCAGCACAAGAATGGACAGAGCAAAGAGCCAAGGGAAACGGATTCAAGCACAACTTTCCCAGATTGCATAGGCTCTTACTCAGAGGAACCTTGGAGAACTTCCTAGCCATTCAGAGCCCAACCCTCGAGAATATTGCAAAGCAGTAACTTAGAAGTGGCAAGGAACTTCAATAATCCCAAGCTCCAAAAGAATCTGAGCCAAGCAAAGATCCAAGTCATGTAATAACCCACGTTTTGCGGTATGTAAGAAGTTAATCACAGATGCCTTGTGAGTGGAAATTGCTATTTGTATATACAGGCGCTTTTAGGCTATTTTGTCAGGTTTTGGAGATTAATTTTGACCAAGTAGATGGCCTCAAATTAATTGGCGTGCAGAACTAAAGTTTCTCAGAATGATGTCCTCTACCTTCCACAGAAGTTTCAGAGCCAAAGGCCTTGAATGCCAATTGGACCAATTGGCGTGCAAGCATATTACTGCATATCCGTGTTCTACATGATGCAAGGAAGCTTGGGGAAGAATTTCACCTAATTTGGAGCTGCATGCCAATTGGGAATATGACATGCATTATGGCGTGCAGCCATATTTTTGTACCCTCACCTTGGTTTTGTTATTCTAATCATCTTTTCCCAAAGGACCATGTTAGAATTATGGGTATTTTGTCCTGTATAGATGTGGAAAGGTTGTAACTTGTTCAATCAAAACAACGTCGTTTTGATGTTGGGTTTCACTTAATCAAAACTACGTCGTTTTGATGTTGTGGTGTCTATATAAAGGGGTTCAGGCTTAGGTTTAGGGTTCTTTGGTTTCTTTTGCCGTCGTAGCCGCCACAGAGAGAGAGAGAGAGAGAGAGAGAGAGAGAGAGAGAGAGAGAGAGAGAGAGAGGGAACCTCTGGATCGTTGTTGTGGTGGTTCGCGTGGGTGGACGGTGTCTAGCGTGGAGGCCGGAGCAGAAGGACACTTGCAAGGTAGGGGTTCTGTCTTCTCGTACCTAATCCGGGGTTAGGCCCTGTGGTGAATGAACCATTGGATATCGCTCCTGTTATTATATTATTTATATGTAAATTCATATAGGTGTGATCTCCTATATGGATGTTGGCCTTCAATGGCGTGTTGTTCGGATATTTGTATATATGCATGTCAAGTGTTTGAAATTATGCCTGTGAGGCTGTGCATATTATGTGTTTGAGATTATATCTGTGTGGCTGGGTTGTGAGCCTGCAAATGTGTGCATGCTAAGTGTTCGATGTTATTCCTGTGTGACTAAGCATACTATGTGTTTGATGTTATGCATGTATGGCCATGAGTGTTGCATGTTTACTTGTACACCCGGTGGCTATGGAAGCCCGGGACTGTTTTGTGGAACCCAGTGGCTGTGGAAGCCCGGGACTGTTTTGTGGAACCCGGTGGCTATGGAATCCCGGGATTGTTCATGTGTTAGAATGTGTGGCTATGGAAAAGATTGTATTTGCTGATGTGATTTGTTATTATTTGATAAAATAATTTGTGTCACGACACTGCACTAGTACACGTTCTCATGTAGATGCTAAGAGCATGGGATGGGTTGGGGAGACATGATCCCTACTGAGCTGTGGTTGCTCACCCCTCCTACCGTATTATTTTCTTTACAGGGACCTACAGGCGTTAGGTGGGAACACCAAGGTGGAAGACCTGTTTGTGGCTTGCTTATTGTTATTTGAGTTTGTTGTTTTTGTGAGCTTTGTAACCCCAGTGGAGAGATTTTGTAATGAGAAGTTTATTGTAATAAAAGCATGTTTGGACACGCTTGAAATGTTGGAACTTAATAAATATATGAATGTCTGAATAAGAAAAATGTGAAGTGTATGTTATATTTTAACCCCTTTATCCAAACTCGGGTAAAGGGAGGGTCACATTCCGGTCTCCTCGGGTTGGAAATCCGGGGCGTGACAATATGGTATCAGAGCATGGTCTAGTTGGCCTAGGGTAGTGGGCGGATCTGGTTACCTTGAGTCCTTTGGAGGGGCCTGGAGGGACGTGCCTGATCAATACGGTCCTCTTGGAGCCTCTAAGGTGTACTTGGGGTAGTCCAGACCTGAGATAGGATTTGCATGCATGGGAATTAGGGCACTAGTTGCATTTGTTGTTTTGTGTGAAGGTGTGGATAACTGTTAAAATTGTAAGTGTGATAAAGAAAAAAAATGTGAATAATGTGATAAGGTGTGAACTGTGCAACCCTGCTTTATTTGAGCTGTGTGCAATGTGGATTGATGCAATATGTGAAATGTGACATGCCTTGTGATAGTAGCATTGTTAACTGGGGTAGAGGTAGTGACACGCGATAGATTATGAATTTGTTTTGACGGTTGTCTTTCTTATTTCGTGTAATAAGAATGCCACCGAGGAGAGTGACACGTGCGTCCGGGGCAGTGGCTGATGAGTCATCTGCCCATGAGGGTCCGGGTGCGGGGCAGTCCGTTGGAGGACATGCGCTGTTGCTGGTGCAGCTGTGAGACGGCATCCGACTGGAAGTCTAGGAGCTGAGGGAAGGTATCCGGCAAGAAGTTCGGGAGGAGGTGCACCACTAGATGGCGGCTGTAAGGACCCATACCTGGTTTCATAGGGGTTTTTTCCCCGACTGGGTTGTAATAAACATTTAGTCTTTGAAATGAAATAAAATGAGATGTTGTTATTCAATTTGTGTTTGTGTGCATGGTTTGGGAGCAGGAGCATGCCCCTTGGCATGTTAGCCTGGTTGTGCAGGTTTGGGACAGCACCCGTGCCAGAAGTCCTTTTAAGGTACTTGCACCAACCCCTTGTCCCTTCGGGTGCGGGCATGGGCAGTCACTACTCATTTCCAAGTGGAAGGAAATTGGGGCGTGACAATATGGTATCAGAGCGATAGTTCATGGTCTGGTGGACCTAGGATAGTGGAGAGGCCTGGTTGCTTCTGAGACTTTTAGGAGGCAGTATAGGACACGCCTGATCAACGTGGTCCTATCTGGTCTTCTGGGGTGTACTCAGGGGTAGTTAGACCAAGGAGTAGGGCATTTGCATTTGGGTTGAGGGTGCATACATGCATTGGCATTAGGGCACTAGTTTAATTTCAGTATGAGTATCGTGATTGGACATGCTATGTTGCTGAAAATTGTTGCTAAAAACAAGGCAGAGTGTTCGCGCTTACCTCAGCACCAGCTGAAATGGAGGATTTACCATCACCCTCCGAGGAAGGTGGGGCTGGACCTTCGGTGGTTCGAGGTACTATTCTAATATCTCGCACTATTGTTGCTGCATTGTTTAATACCGGAGCTTCGTGTTCCCTGATTGCTAAGTCCTTGGTGGAGAGCCTTGGACTTGATTATGTGGAGGCTGATAGACCTCTGAGGGTCGAGTCCCCAATGGGAGGTGTGGAGTTGATCCACCAAATGTGTCGAGAGTGTGCGCTTACGATAGGAGAGGTTGACCTCTCATTTGATTTGTACGTAATGCCCATGAGGAATTTTAGTTTGATTCTGGGGATGGACTGGTTGATGGCCTTTCAGGCTAAGATTGACTGCTATAGGCGACGAGTATCATTTACTACACCCATAGGATCTTCCTGTACCCTAGTGGGTGAATGGGATAGGAATGCTTGGAGAGCAGGACCGACGAGGGAGCTATGGGGCAATATTACCCATAGGCTTGCCACCCTAACCTTTGAGGAGGAAGGTAACTTAGAGAAAAGGGTGTGGCCAGATGTTGTCGAAAATTTCTAGGATGTCTTTCCTGGGGAGTTGTTGGAGTTGCCTCCACACAGAAGTATCGAGTTCACGGTTGAACTGTTGCCAGGGGTGGGACCCATCTCACAAGTAGCATACCGGATGGGACCTGCTGAGTTGCAGGGAGCTTGAAGCAAATAAAGGAACTGGGAGATAAAGGTTTTATCCGTCCTAGTACCTCACCTTGGGGTGCACCGGTCTTGTTTGCTAAGAAGGCAGATGGTTCGTTGCGACTTTGCATTGATTATCGGAAGCTGAATCAAGTAACGGTAAAGAACAAATACCCTTTGCCGCGGATCGATGACTTATTCGACCTGCTGAGTGGAGCACGGTGGTTCTCAAAAATCGATCTGCGTTCGGGATATCATCAATTAAGGACCCGTACCTTGAGTTAGTCACAGTTTTTTTCTAGATTTTGACTAGTGAATGGGCTCAAATGAATTCACGTGCAAAAGGAAAGATGCTTAGAATGATGTCCTCTACCTACCACAGAAGTTTTAGGCCAAATAGACGTGTATGTGAGGTGCACGTGAAATGGGTCCATTTCACGTACAAGTGTGGTTGTCTTCTACATGATGCAAGGAGGCTAGGGGTGAAGTTTGAGCGCTTTTGGAGTGCATTTGGAGTTGCACGTGAATTGGGGAATTCACGTTCAAATTGGCGTGCAACCATATTTTTGCATGGTTCCCTTGGTTTTGACATTCTAATGATCTTCCTCCAAAGGACCATGTTGAAATTCTGAGTATTTTGGCCTATATGGGTGCGGAAAGGTGCTAACTTGTGTGATCAAAACTACGTCGTTTTGATCCTGGGATTTACTTAATCAAAACTACGTCATTTTGATGTGGGTAGTGTCTATATAATGAGGGCTTGAGTTTGAGTTTAGGGTTCTTGTGTTCTTCCTTGCTGCAGCTGCTGCCAGAGAGAGAGAGAGAGAGAGAGAGAGGATCTCCGGGCAGTTGCCGTGGTGGTTCACGTCGTTGGAAGGTGTCTAGCGTAGAGGTTAGGACAAAAGTCTGAGGTAGGGATTCATGTTCTTCCTAACTCTCCTCTGTTCTAGGATATTCGCCTATATACATATATATATGTAAATCCATATAGGTGTGATCTCCTATATGGATGTTGGCCTTCAGTGGCATGTTCTGTTGATTCTGATGTTGAATTTGGCCTGAGGATTTTCTGGGTTTGTTTATGCCCACCATGTGTTTGATGAAATGTCTATGAGGCCTGCACACTATGTATTTGATAAAATGCCTGTGAGGCCTGCATGCCATGTATTCAATATAATGCCTGTGAGACCTTGTATATGGGTGTCTGATGATATACCTGTGTGACTGGTGTGTACTGTGTTTGATTTGTATTTGATAAAAAGCCTGTGAGGCTGATGTGTGTGGCTTGTATCTGACCATGTTGGTCCCTCTGAAATAAAGTGTAAATGTTGTGTTGAGTTTACATGTCGAGATGTAATACTATGCTGTTCTGTTGGTCTGTTTGAGACTGAGCTGAGATATGGGCCAGGCACAATAGCTGGACCCCTTTGAGATTTGGCCAGGACGTGGTCCTGAGTCTCGGTGTAGCACTCACGACGGTGGGCTAAGTCTACACCCATTCCTGAGGGTAGGTATGACGCCCGAGGAGAGGGTTGACCATATCTGACTCGGGTGGAAAATGTTGCATTGGTGTCCATGCAACATTCGCCTGGATGTGGTATGTCATGTCGCCGTGGTGGCGGGGTGTCCTCTGCCCTTCAGTGCGGGCTCAGGTAAAGAGTGTTTACCTGGGTGATGTTTCTTGCTTTAGCCTTAGGCACGACACGAGCACAAGCATACACATATCATGCATGTTGTAGAGCGGGACGGGCTCCGGGGAGACCGGATCGCCTCGAGCTATGGTTTGCTCACCCCTCCTATAAACTGTCCTTTTGCAGGGTTTAGCAGGCGGTAGGTGAAGGCTGAGGAGCTAGGTCCCTGAGGCTGGGAGTTTTATGTTATTTCCTTTGTCGTGCTCGTGGTTTTATGTTCTGGAATTTGGTTTGGTTTTATTTGTAACAGTACACCTGGTTTCATAGGGGTTTTTTCCCCGACTGGGTTGTAATAAACATTTAGTCTTTGAAATGAAATAAAATGAGATGTTGTTATTCAATTTGTGTTTGTGTGCATGGTTTGGGAGCAGGAGCATGCCCCTTGGCATGTTAGCCTGGTTGTGCAGGTTTGGGACAGCACCCGTGCCAGAAGTCCTTTTAAGGTGCTTGCACCAACCCCTTGTCCCTTCGGGTGCGGGCATGGGCAGTCACTACTCATTTCCAAGTGGAAGGAAATTGGGGCGTGACAGCGGCACAGCAGGTGGTGCCACCACCAATGCCACCACCAGTGGGGGAGTTACCTCGGGAGTGTGAGAGTTCACCGGGCGGCGTACCGATTCGTGCAGAGGACGACGTGGTGACACGGTTCTGAAAGGAACAACCTCCAAGGTTCAAGGGAGAAAGGGATCCCGTGGTAGCTGAGCGGTGGTTGAGGCAGATCGAGCATGTGTTTTCCTTTCTCCTACCCCGGGAGGAGGATAAGGTGAGGCTGGCCATTCGGCAGCTAGAGGATGATGCTCTGGAGTGGTGGTTGAGTGTCGCAGGGAGCCGTGCAGTGCAGTTCATGCTATGGGAGGAGTTCTTGTAGCTCTTCCATGACGAGTTCTTCCCGGAGTCCTTGAGATGGTAAAAGAGGGAGGAGTTTGGCAGCTTGAGGCAGGGATCAAGGACGGTACCTGAGTATGAGTGCGAATTCCGGAGTTTGAGCAGATTTGCTCCTGAGACCGTGGCACAGGAGGACCTGAAGGCCCACAAGTTCACCTTGGGTCTCAGGCCGGCCCTTAGGCAGAGGGTGGCAATTCTTCGTTTGAAAACCTATGCTGAGGTTATGGAGACAGCTCGTATCGCTGAGAGAGAGCTGGATGATGGGAGGCAGGCCCATCAGGGTCGCCAGTTGCAGGTCGGATCTGAACGTGATTTGGGGCCCAAGAGGCCCAAGACCAAAGAGAGAGATAATAGTTCCTTCCATAGCAGGGGACAGACATTGGTGAACCCAGGGAGGTCTAGCTTTGGCGGTGGCAGACAGGGAGGTCCAGCAGGAGGTCTCCCCAGTGGTTGTCATTGCTGTGGGGAGCAAGGCCACTTTAGGAGGGAGTGTCCAAAGAAAGACTGGAAATGCAATAGTTGTGGATGAGAGGGCCATCTGAGCCGGGTTTGTCGAAGTGGCAATAGGGGGGTTGGAGGCATGGCATCCAGCACGAGGAGTGATGCCAATTTCCGTGCACCAGTAGAGAGACCAGCTCGTCAATGGCAGGCTAGTCAGGCAGGATCGAACTAGACCCGACCCCAGGGGAGGCCGGAGCGGCAGCAGACTGAAGCTGGAGGCAGCCTTGGCGGGAAGCGCCCAGTGAGTGAACCGACTAGTGGCACGGGCCAAGGGAGGGTGTTTACGCTGGAGGCGACGTACCAAGAGGAGGCTGAGCTACCACCTCGACCAGCGGAGGGTGGGGCAGGACCATCGGTGGTTAGAGGTACCCTCTTGATCTCTCGAACGCTTGTTTCTGCACTTTTTGATACGGGTGCATCTTGTTTCTTTGTCGCTGAACTGTTGATTGAGGGATTGGGGTTAGCATGTGTTGAGGCAAAGAGAACCCTAGTTGTTGAGTCTCCAGTGGGAGGTATGATTGAGGTTCGGCGTGTTTGCCGTGATTGTGTGTTAACCATAGGAGATGTGGAGCTAAGTTTTGACTTGCATGTA
This sequence comes from Taxillus chinensis, assembly GCA_023512835.1. NCBI lineage: Eukaryota > Viridiplantae > Streptophyta > Magnoliopsida > Santalales > Loranthaceae > Taxillus > Taxillus chinensis. The sequence continues at coordinate 23,699,393 of CM042091.1, forward strand.
ATGCCCTTGCGTACTTTTGACCTGATCTTGGGTATGGATTGACTTATGGCTTTCCAGGCCAAGATAGACTATTATCGGCGGCGTGTATCCTTCGTGACACCTATAGGGACCTCTTGCACCCTGCAGGGGGAGTGGGACTGTGAGGCGAGTCGGGCTGGGCCAGTGTTGGACCAGTGGGGTGCCATTACCCACAGGTTGGCAGCCTTGACCTTTGCTGAGGAGGGGAAAGTGGAAAAGAGAGTGTGGCCAGCAGTTGTTGACCAATTTCAGGATGTCTTTCCTGACCAGTTGAGGAGTTTACCTCCTAAGAGGAGTGTAGAGTTCACCATTGAGTTGGTACTAGGGACTGGCCCAATCTCCCAAGTAGCATATCGTATGGGGCCAGCCGAGCTGAGGGAGCTTTAGCGGCAGATAGAGGAGTTGGTGGACCAAGGGTATATCAGACCGAGTACCTCACCTTGGGGTGCTCCGGTGCTCTTTGCAAAGAAGGCAGATGGTACACTACGCCTTTGCATCGATTACCGGAAGCTGAATTCAGTGACTGTGAAGAACAAGTATCCATTGCCTCGGATCGATGACCTGTTTGACCAGTTAAGTGGAGCCCAGTGGTTTTCCAAGATAGATCTATGGTCGGGGTATCATCAGTTGAGGGTTAGGGAGGAGGACATCCCTAAGACTGCTTTTCGGTGCAGGTATGGGCACTATGAGTGGGTAGTGATGCCCTTCGGGCTCACTAATGCACCAGCAGTGTTCATGCATTTGATGAACCAGGTCTTTGCTCCATACTTGGATTCTTTCGTGGTGGTGTTTATAGATGATGTCTTGGTATATTCCAAGACGAAGAGGGAGCATGTGGAGCATTTGGCAATAGTGTTGCAAACCTTAAGGGACCAGCAGTTGTTTGCTAAGTTTAGCAAATGTGAATTTTGGATGCAAGAGGTCCATTTTCTTGGCCATGTGGTGTCAGTTGAGGGAGTTCGGGTGGACCCAGCCAAGATTGAGGCTGTGGCATCGTGGGGGAGGCCAACCAATGTGTTCGAGATTCATAGCTTTCTTGGCTTGACAGGGTATTACCGTCGTTTTGTAGAGGGATTCTCCCATTTGGTAGCTCCTATGACGGCGTTGACCTGGAAGGGAGTGAAGTTTGAGTGGACTGACAAGTGTCATCAGGCGTTTGAGGCCATCAAAACCCGTTTGACCACTGTACCGGTGTTGAGGTTACCTCGGGAGGATATCCCATATGAGGTATATTGTGATGCGTCCAGGGTTGGTTTTGGGTGTGTGCTTATGCAGGAGCACAGTGTGGTAGCTTATGGGTCGAGGCAGCTAAAGCGTCATGAGCAGAATTACCCTACTCATGATCTTGAGTTGGCGGCTGTCATCTTTGCCTTGAAGAGTTGGCAACATTACCTTTTGGGGGAGAAGTTTGTGGTGTTCTCATATCACAAGAGCCTTCAGTACATCTTTACTCAGAAGGACTTGAATTTTGAGGCAAGTGCAGGAGATGCTATGCGAGTATTTCATGCATTCGACTTTTTACTTCGCCTATACCCTGCAAGGGTAATGTCAGTGGGCTAACGCTGCTGAGCGTAAAAGGGAAAGCCGAGGTGGCCGTGAGAGAGTGGAAGCCGAGGAACGATGTCAGGCCTTCCCACCGTTGTTTGTGATGGTGGGACAGTCCTAAGTCCTTTGGTTGTTGTGCTTTAGCCAGGACGGGCCATGGCCCTGTGAGGGACAGCTTGGGTGACATTTGAGCGCTATGTTTCTCCGTGGCCCGTAGATTGGCAGGCCTAGTGGAGCTATCCGAGGGCCGGACAGTAGGTCCCGAGCATGAGTTGTCTTTCAAGGGCGTGCTAGTAGTGGCTTCTTCTCTCCCAGATGAGGTGATGAGGAGTTTCACTAGCCTGCTTGCCGTGTGATAACGTGCATTTAGCGCCGTTATCCTGCACCTTATATAGGGTGTTTTAGAAGGCAGATGTTTTGTACCTATTCGCATGCTATTTTACACATATTTGCTCTAACTCCTAGGAAGACCCTATTTGGTGTATATGGGTACTTTTTGGTGTTTTTGGGTGTTTTGGAGCAACCTTTTCCCACACACCCTCGCTAGATCACTCCATACACTCAAGAGGAAGCTACAAAGGAAGAAGACGGAGGCAAAATGAAGTGTGCACGTGAAAAGCTTTCCTTACCGTGCATTCTCACATTTGCTAGGATTTTATTGCATGGATGCCTTCTTTACAACTCAAGAGGAAGCTGGGAGCAAATTTGAGTCGAATCGAGCCGCACGTGAAAGGGTCTTCTTACGTGCATTCTCACGTGTAGGCATTTTTGAGCTCCAAAATGACGTGTTTTGTTGTTTTAATCATTTTCCTCTAAAGAACTGGGGTCAAATTTGGTGTAGTTTGAGTTTTATTTCGCCAGAACGTCGAATAGTGTCACTAACCAAAACGACATCGTTTTGGTCGCGACCATATTTATAATTAGGCACACTTTTTTCAACCCTAATTTGGCCCACTAAATCCTATAAATAGGGGGCTTTGGGAGGCATTGTAAATCATCTTGAGTGGAGAATCCGATCCTAGTTCTCAAAAGAGCTATAGCCATTGCTAAAAGATCAGATTGTCCTTGGCAAGGAGTGATTTTGGGCACAGACGCCGGAGTCGTTGGAGGCCGGAGTCCCGGTTCATCTTGGGGTCTTCCTTTATTGTCCCCACCGTAATCATGTTCTTTCTTGTAATTGTTATTGCTTTTGTCATGATTATGGAGTAGTTTTATCTGCCTAGGGAGCAATGTAGCTCCCAATAAATTGTATTCAAATTTGGTTATGGTCGTTCAATAAAATAGAATTCGCTCTTGTCTAATTCACTAAGCCAATGGAAATGCCTAGTTTATGCATAATTAGGTAATCTTAAATTCTTGTCTAAGGTAGGACACTAGTGAATTAGATTTAATATTGCATGATGGACCAAGTCTCGTGAACTATTAGATTGTTTATCTACCTTGATCACTTTTATTCACATGGACCAAATGGGATAAAAGCCTTAAATCTATCTTAGCATGGACCAAATGTAAGATAGGTAGGAGATAATCAACATTTAACATAAACTAGAATATAAATCAAGAACAAGAGCCATAACCGTATCATTACAATCGATTGGGTGGTAAACATCAGACCCTAGATCCTTAATCACCTAAATTTCTATACCAATAGCTTGCCAACATTCTGATTTAATCATTTTTCGTTCAAACTATGTGTACAACAAAAATCAATCGTCCAAACATAAAATCAACTTATTGTATTGTCAACGTTTAACACCATTAGCTACCTCCCGTGGGTTCGACAACCTGAGTCTTAATACTCCATTTTATTACTTGACCGCCTCACTTGCCGCAAAAACCTGGCGACACAATTCTATACGGGTCAAGTTTTTGGCACCGTTGCTCTGTGAGGCAAGCTCAAACGTTGTTAGACTAAATGACATTAGGTGCTTACATTTATTTGTGATCTCGGATTGTAAGTTTGCTAGTACGTTGTTACCTCCGTATCTCGTTGGTTTTACATGCAGTGGTGGGTGCACCATAGGTGTTTGAGAAAATTCCTCTATGTATGCGTCACACTGTGGGTGAGCTATTACCATACGATCCCGAAATCGAATCCGACGTCATGGGGAGCAAATAAGGGCTCCGAGGGTATTAGTTGCAAATCAATGTCACTGACGGCTTATACACCTTGTGTGAAGAAGTCATGGCCGAAAGAGAGCAAGAGAGGATCGTGGACACAACGGCCAAGGCGGGCACCGCCTCGAGGACCTTCATGGATTATGCTGTATTCGTACTATCTTACGAGTATTCGGGCATTGGGCGGTGCCGATCCAAGCAAATAACTTCTGATTAAGCCTCACAAGTATCGCAACCGGCTGGGCAAAGATGCATTCCGAGGCTCGGCACAGATGATCCACACAAACTACTTCAACATGATTCTTGCAAATTCGCGACACCATCAAAATCAATGGAGTCTCGGACGACGCCATTAAGTCGCGACTCTTCCCATTTTCCCCGGAAGGACCGAGCTCTTGGTTGGTCCTGGCTCCCACTGGGCTGGCAAAGATACACACATGGGACCAAATGGTGGAGAAGTTTTTCCAAGTACTTTCCACCAACAAGAGTTATTCATTTAAGGAGCCAAATAAATCAATTCACCCAGACGGTGACGAAGTCGCCATACGAGGCTCCGGGGAGCGATTCAAAGACTTGGTTAGGAGGTGTCCTAATCATGGCAAAGCAAATGGTTACAGTCTGACTTTTTTGCAGTTCGCACGCAAATACAAGGAGCATGATAGATGCCTTGTTGGAGGAGCGTTCATGATGATGTGAAGCCTGCAGTGAGTGGAGCTTACTCGAGCGAATGGCGTTGTCCAACGCCAATGGTCCAACGAGCGTACTTAGAGTCGAATGTGACTCGGTATCAACATCAAATTCAACTCGCTTCGATGAGTTGACAAGGAAGATGGAGTTACCGATAGAGCAAATGTCGAATGGCCAGTTAGTATGGAGGGCGGAACCGAACAACCAAAGGCGATTCATCAAGACGCTGTTGTGCTTGATTTACTAAGAAGCCCAATATGTTGGGAATCCGAGGTGGAGGATTCCGTAGACAATTTTTGATCCAAACTAGTACTGTAATCCTCCGTCGTCAAAGAACTTCCCGTAATCGGGAGGACCTCACCAACTTCAACAACGAACTTTACTTATGGCAAAGGCAGACTAAGGTCCTCGCGATCGAGTAAAGACAAGAGGAGAACATTCCCTACAACTTCCTCCTAGGTTCCAGAAGATGCCTCACGAAGGAGGAAGACAAAGAGAAGGCAAAGGACGAAGAGATGGGGAATTTCTTTTATCAATTTGCTAAGCAAGCAACCCGACCGAATGAGTAAGGGGGAGCGGGATTGAGTCCTTACGTTCTGTTGCCCGAGGATCTTGGGCACACCATGAAGAATATAGAAGCGACGGTTTGGCTAGCAAATGCAAAGTAGGCCATCTTCATCAAACACTTTTCCCAAAGAATACGGAGGTCAACCCAAGGGAGCAATGCAAAGCTATAATGCTTAGAAGTGGGAAAGAACTACCAGCTGGAGAGAAGAAAATCGAGCCAACCAAGGAGGAGTCGGAACAAAGATGCCCAGGGAGGAAGCTAAAGAAGGAGATGCTTAGAAACGTAAGGACCGGAGAGGAAAAGGTTGAGTGATCAACCGACATGCATCGGCTGACATTAGCTTTTTCCCCGTTCCGTATTAACCTCTATGCCGTATCCTCGAAGGTCGAGGAAAAGAAATTAGATGTGACTTCAGAAATTCTTGATGTATTCAAGAAGTCGGAGGTGAACATCCCATTCATATTTGCCTTGGAGCAGAATGCCCGGATATGTCAAATTTTTTAAAGGATCTACTTGTCCAAGAGGAGAAGTTATACGATTGCGAGATAGTGGCTCTCACAATGACATCGGTGCAAAGCAAAGACAAGCTACCACCCAAGCTTAAAGATCCGGGTAGTTTCACTCGACTGCACCATTGCCACTCGCAATCGGGCAAGCGCATGTGATTTAGGTAGTATAAATCCGATGCCAATGTCTATCTATCGCGATCTGGCTTGACCGAATAAAGCCCACTTCCATATCTTTACAATTTGCCGATCGCCGATAGGAAAGCGGCGGGCATCATTGAAGATGTTTTAATCAAGTGGATCGCTTTATCTTCCCGTGGACTTTGTTGTTTTGGAAATGGAGGAAGATAAAGGAGTCCAATGATTCTTTGAAGGCCATTCTTGAGTACCTAAGGGCCTTGATCGATGTAAACTCAGGGAGTTGACGGCGCGTGTGGATGAAGACGCAGCGGTGTTTAACATGGAGCGTTCGATGCGTAAGGCAAATGATCATTCCAGTTGTTATTGGTTTGATCGGATTGCTGATTCATGGACAGCTGCATCGAAGAAAGCTTGATCACTCGAAAGCTTGATCACGAATTGCGCAGGTGGATTTTGCCTCGAGACGGAACCGCAAGAGACTTATGAAGTGTCGAAAGACCAAACCGAGCAAAGCAACCTTCCTTAATCGAATCCTCAAGACTCACAAACCCTTATGGGTTCTAAAGCAACTCCCCGAACATCCGAGGTACGAGTTTTTGGATACCCAAGGGCGTTACCTTGTGATAGGAGCGCATCCTTAACAGAGGGGAAGAACCGCACAGCTACTTAGAAGTCTTAAGGGAGCATAAGCGAGCCCTGGGGTGGTCTCTGATGATATAAAAGGTATAAGTCCAGTGGTCTGCATGCACAAGACATCGATGGAGGAGTCTTATACACTTACTATAGAGCGCCAACGCAGGCTTAATCCTGCAATGAAGGAAGTTGTTGGCAAGGAGATTCCAAGTGGAGGAAAGCGGGCATCATATATGCCATTTCAGATACTCTCCGGGTTAGTCCAGGTGCAAGTGGTTCCCAAGAGGGCGGCATGAAGGTGATACGCAATGAGAAGAACGAGCTCATTCCATCCCACAATGACCGGGTGGCGTGTGTGCATCGACTACCGCAAGTCGAATAAAGCCAAGCGTAAGGACCACTTTCCGTTACCTTCATTGATCAAATGCTAGATCGGTTAGCCGGCTACCCATATTATTGTTTTCTTGACGGTTATTCCGGATACAACTAGATAGGAAGTTGCCCTGGAGGATCAAGAGAAGACTACATTCACGTGCCCTTTTGGCACGTATGCTTTCAAGCGTATGCCATTTGGTCTCTGTAACGCACCCGCTACTTTCCGGAGGTGCATGATGGCAATTTTTCAAGGGTTAGTGGAGGACATTATGGAAGTCTTTATGGATGACTTCTTGGTATTTGGTTCATCTTTTTCCATCCCTTCTAGTAACTGGAAACCGTGCCGATCCGATGCAAGGAAAAGGACCTGGGTCTTGAATCGAGAAGTGTCACTCATGGTCAAGGAAGGAGTCGTCCTTGGGCATAGAGTGTCCACTGGTGGGTTGGAAGTAGATAGAGCAAAGATCTCAACCATTGAGAGTCTACCCTCCTACCAATGTGAAGGGCATCCTGAGCTTCCCTCGGGTCATGTAGGGTTTTATCGGCGGTTCATCAAAGATTTCTCAAAATTGCCAAGCCCCCGAGCATGCTTTTAGAGAAGGATGTTCCTTTAATATTTTCGGAAGACGCGCTTTGAGCGTTCAGCTTGAAAGAGAAGCTCGGTCAAGACCGGTGATAGTAGCTCAGATCGTCGTAACCCTTTGAGATGATGTGTGATGCGAGTGACTTCAATGGGAGCGGTGCTTGGCGAAACGGACAAGGTTGTCGGGGCAATATATTATGCCAAGTCGCACACTCAATGAGGCCCAACTCAATTACACCACTATAGAGAAAGAGTTACTTGTCGGGGTATTTGCTTGTGATAAGTTTCTCAGTACCTCTTTTGGGCACTACGGTCATTTTCTATACCGACCACGCTGCCTTGAGATACTTGTTCGGCAAGAAGGATGCAAACCCGGTGTTAATCGGATGGGTTTTCTTACTCCAAGAGTTTGATCTCGGAGATTAAAGACTTAAGGGGACTTCCAACACCGGGCGCACCATTGGTCAAGGTCGGAGCTAAGGGAAGGTAGTACTCAAGGTGCTACTATTTACGACACCTTCCCCGATGAGCAGCCTTTGTGTAGTCGAAGCAAAGACGCCATGGTTTGCCGATATCGTGAACTACCATGCATGTGACTATGTACCTACCGAGTTTACTTATCAGGAAAAGAAGAGGTTCCTCTTTAATGCAAAAAGATACATTTGGGATGAGCCTGTTCTATACAGCAATGTCTTGATCGGATCATCGTAAAATGTGTGCCGGAAGAGGAAGTGGACAGCATATTGAAGCATTGTCATTCATCCTACTATGCTGGCCATTTAGGAGTGCAAAGAACGGTGGCAAAGATCCTACAAAGTGGGTTTTATCGTCAACCATGTTCACAGCACATACACCTTTGTTAAGTCATGTGATCTGTCAAAGAACAGGAGGGGATTACAATGAAGCAAGAGATGCCCCAAACTGGCATTATGCCGTAGAACTTTTTAACATATGGGGAATCGATTTCATGGGACCTTTCCCACCATCGAGATGGATTTTCGTACATCCTTCCTGGGCCGTTGATTACCTCTCGAAGTGGGTTGAAGCTATACCCACTAGGAAGAATGATGCGCAAGTGGTTACCAAGTTCCTTCACGCAACATATTCAAGCAGGTTTGGAACACCTAGAGCAATTATCGGTGATTAAAGGGAGTCACTTCGCAATAAGCTTTTCGACAAGCTCTTAAACAAATATGGAGTTCAACATAGGCGCACCCTAGCCTATCATCCACAAGCAAACGGTCAAGGTAAGTTTCAAACCGTGAGATCAAGCACATTTTGGAAAAGACAAGTGGGAGGCAACCGAAAAGATTGGTCTCTAAAACTCGATGAGGCGTTGTGGGGTTACCGCACAGCATTCAAAACGCCCATTGGAATGTCTCCTTATCGTCTCTTGTACGGAAAGACCCGCCATTTGCTGTTGAATTGGAACACAAAGCATTTTGGGTAGTTAAAAAGTCGAACATGGATCCCAATGTTCTTCTTCCGAACTACGATTGCACTAACTAAATGAGTTGAGGAATTTCGTTCAATGCCTATGAGTGCTAAGTCGTACAAGGAGAAGTCTAAGCTCCAACATGATAAGAAGATCAGCCCCTCTTTTGTTGAACCAAGGCGGAAGGTGCTTCTCTTTAATTCCGGACTTAAACTCTTCCCCGGGAAGTCGCAATCTAAATGGATGGGGCCTTTCACCATTACAAAGGTTTTCCCATATGGCGAGTGTTGAACTCCAATCAACCTCTCGGGAAAATATTCAAAGTAAATGGTCGCATGTAAAGCCATACTACATTCAGGACCATGCTAAGGAGGTTGATCATTTCACTCGAGCACAACTTGACAAAGGGGACGGTCAAGCTAAAGACCTAAACTCCTGGCTTCATGGGAGGCAACCCATGGTGACTTCTTTTCCTTTTTTATTTTATTTTATTTTATTTTACTTGGATATTTTTATTGTGTGCTTTAACCCATAGTCCGTAGGGAGTGCATATCTCGCTTTGTTTTAATTTTATTTGGCAAAGATTTGAACCAGGGCTTAGGCCCATATTTCTTGATGGAACTTATGTCCGCTGGGCTTACTTAGGCCGTGTATTAGAACTTTAGATAACTTTTCTAAGGCCCACATCCAAGCCCGGTTGAATTGAATCGAGGGGCCCACTTCAATCTATTGCCAACCCAAGGAGATGAAGTTATGGATTATGAGATGGTATTTTGGGCCCACTAACCGACACGTTTTGTCCTTGGGAGATGGGCTACTAGTCTGTCAAATTTCAACAACATTGGGCTTGATAAGGGTGTCAACCAACTTGCCCGTGAAAAGAGTTTGTCACGTGCACATGTATACCGACTCTACAGGTTCATTCGTGACTCCTGGTGAAATTTGGACAACAAAGACCCTGACCGTGAGAAGAGTTTTCGCGTACGCAAGGGTAGGATGGTCCAATCGATCTGAAAAATGTCCTACTGGAAAGTAGGACATTTTTCAGAGTGAAAAATGGTGGCCCATGTTATCTTCTACTATAGCGTTCCCACCAACCGGTAATGGTCTTCCCTTTTTTTCCTTTTCCCATGCTCCGAGGGCATCGCATCATTTCCGGTATGGGGGGGGGGGGGGTTTCCCTTGAACCGGTTGTTTGTTTGTTTGCATGAATGTTTCATTGTTCTCTTATGTTTTTGCCTGAATGTATGTTTTGCCTGTGAGGTGCATGGCTACCAAGGTATGCAAATTTTGGTTAACTATATTGACCACCTTAGTATCTTGTTGTGATAAAGATGTTTCAATCGTTAAGGTGTGTTATAAGTTAGTTAAGCATATCGTTACTTTTTGTATGATATCACCATGATTTTGGAGCTGACATTTGAATAGTTAGCTGAGCATGTTATGATAGGATGAACTTTGTAAACCCTAAAGTGAAGTGCAGCATAGGCATATACTTTTTGAGAGCACCATTATCTTGCCTTTGAGTGTATTTTATGGGTTATTGGGTTCTCAATTTGCTCTTAATATTCATCACTAGCTATTTAATGGTTGGAGTTACTTAGGCATACGAAGTACCTGTTCGTGCTCAGTGTTTGGTGTATGGTGTTAGTGATTCAAGTATTTCCGTTCAGGTTGTTTAAAAAAAAACAAAAAAAAACAAAAAAAGGGCTTGTGTGAGGACAATAGCAGAGTGGATAATCCATCAAGGGAGAGCATAAAATGCAACCTTGTAAGGTTATTACTAAAAAGAAGTGTGAAAAAAAAGAACAGTGTTTGCCAGAATAAAAGCCACAATGGCTTACTGTTTATATGTGTTTTTGTTTTCGTGTTGCAGCCATAATGGCTAAGTTATTTTGTTGTGCAATTTGTGTCACAAATGTGAGCTTAAATCTTTAACTCCAAGTGTTTATCAGTAAGTAGAATAGAGTGTGTGTTTTCCTTGATGAGCACAATGGGGATCTCTCATGTTTACTTAGCAAAAACTTAATCAATAGCTAGTAGTGGGTGTAAGAGTAAACCCTTAGTTGTTAGGCATTGATAGTAGGGCCTGAGAGGAGAGAAAAGAAAGTTATATTTGAGTGAGGCTGCTCTAACCTTCGTGAGGACTTTCAGGGGGAGCTAAGTTCATTTTATCCTTGCATGTTTGCTTCTATCTGAACTGTTAGTAACGATATTACATGGTTGTTGGACTTGATAGTAAGGGCATGTTTCGATTAACTTATGATTCATTTTTAGCTATTGGAATGTCTACTTCATCATGATAGAATTGTATGCCTTGGGAAACCATGCCTCTCTTGTTTGTTAGTTTATTCTTTTTTTTTCCGTTTGACGTGTGTTTATTTCTTTTTGCTTGAGGACAAGCAAAGGTTCAAGTATGGGGGAATTTGATAACGTGCATTTATGCCGTTATCCTAGACCTTATATAGGGTGTTTTAGCGTATGTTTTGTACCTATTTGCATGCTATTTTACACATATTTGCTCTAACTCCTAGGAAGACCCTATTTGGTGTATAGTGGTACTTTTTGAGTGTTTTTGGTAGGTTTTGGAGCAACCTTTTCCCACACACCTTCGCTAGATCACTCCATACACTCAAGAGGAAGCTATAGGAAGAAGATGGAGGCAAAATGAAGGCAAAATCAAGGTGCACGTGAAAAGCTTTCTCACGTGCATTCTCACGTGCAAGGATTTTATTGCATGGATGCCTTCTACAACTCAAGAGGAAGCTTTGGAGCAAATTTGAGTCGAATTAGAGCTGCACGTCAAAAGGGTCTTCTCACGTGCATTCTCACGTGCAGGCATTTTTGAGCTCCAAATGATGTGTTTTGTTGTTTTAATCATTTTCCTCTAAAGAACTGGGGTCAAATTTGGTGTAGTTTGAGTTTTATTTCGCCTAGAACGTCGAATAGTGTCACTAACCAAAACGACGTCGTTTTGGCTGCGACCACATTTATAATTAGGGCACACTTTTTGTAACCCTAATTTGGCCCACTAAATCCTATAAATAGGGGGCTTGGGAGGCATTGTAAATCATCTTGAGTGGGAGAATCCGATCTGAGTTCTGAAAAGAGCTATAGCCATTGCTAAAAGATCGGATTGTCCTTGGCAAGGAGTGATTTTGGGCAGCAGACGCCAGAGTCGTTGGAGGCTGGAGTCCTGGTTCATCTTGGGGTCTTCCTTTATTGTCCTGGTACTGTAATCACGTTCTTTCTTGTAATTGTTATTGCTTTTGTCATGATTAATGAGTAGTTTTATTCGTTTAGGGGAGCAATGTAGCCCCCAATAAATTGTATTCAGTTTGGTTATGGTTGTTCAATAAAATGGAATTCAGTCCTTGTCTAATTTACTTGCTTGAATGGAAATGCCTAGTTTATGCATAATTAGGTAATCTTAGCCCTTGTCTAGGGTAGAACACTAGTGAATTAGATTTAATATTGCATGATGGACCAAGTCTGCAACTATTAGATTGTTTATCTACCTTGATCACTTTTATTCACATGGACCAAATGGGATAAAAGCCTTAAATCTATCTTAGCATGGACCAAATGTAAGATAGGTAGGAGATAATCAACATGAACATAAACTAGAATATAAATCAAGAACAAGAGCCATAACCAGACTATTACAATCGATTGGGTGGTAAACATTGTGACCCTAGATCCTTAATCACCAAATTTCTATACCAATAGCTTGCCAACATTCTAATTTAATCAGTTTTCGTTCAAACTATGTGTACAACAAAAATCAATTGTCCAGACATAAAATCAACTTATTAGCTTAGTGCTTGTCGCTTAACAAAGATTAGCTACCTCCCTGTAGGTTCGACAACCGGAGTCTTAATACTCCAATTTATTACTTGCCAGTGCACTTGCTACAAAACCTATAGACACAATTTATACGGGTCACCGTGCATCCAGGGGGTACGAAGATGTATCATGCACTTCGGAAACATTTTTGGTGGCCTGGGATGAAACGTGATGTAGCAGCTTTTGTTTCGAGGTGCCTCACTTGTCAACAAGTGAAGGCTGAGCACCAGCGGCTAGCTGGCATGTTACAGCCGTTGCCAATAGCCGAATGGAAGTGGGACCACATAGCGATGGACTTTGTCACTGGACTTCCACCCACCGCGGAAAAGGACATGATATGCGTGATTGTGGACCGGCTGGCTAAGTCGGCCCATTTCCTTGCTTGTCTGCGAGCGGGATTCCATCGGGGCCTTAAGTCACTGTATGTGAACGAGGTGGTGAGACCGCACGGGTGCCATCATCAATTGTGTCCGACAGGGATTCGAGGTTTACTTCTCGTTTTTTGGACAAGTTTGCGGGAGGCTTTGGGGACAAAGCTTAACTTGAGTATAGCCTTTCACCCTGAGACCGACGGTCAACTGGAGAGGACGAATCAGACCATGGAGGACATGTTGAGGGCTTGTGTGCTAGATTTTGGGGGTTTGTTGGCAACTCACCTTCCTTTGGTGGAGTTTGCCTACAATAACAGTTATTAGGCATCCATTGGGATGGCCCCTTTTGAAGCATTGTATGGGAGGCTGTGCCGATCAACCTTGTGTTGGACTAAGGTTGGAGAGGCAGCTCTCTTGGGACCACAATTGGTTCAAGAGGCTACTAAGAAGGTCAAGTTGATTTGTCGGCGCTTGTTATCAACCTCGAGTCGGCAATCTTATGCAGATCAGCGGCGGCGACCTTTGGAGTTTTCTGTGGGAGATCATGTGTTTCTCCGTGTCTCTCCACGACGTGGACATCGGCGCTTTGGGAGAGGTTCCAAACTCTCTCCCCGGTTCATTGGTTCTTTTGAGGTTATAGCTCGTGTGGGGCCTGTAGCTTACCGGTTAGCATTGCCACCACGATTGAGTCGGGTACATGATGCGTTCCATGTGTCCCAGTTGAGGAAGTATCATCCTGACCCCACTCATGTGATCGATTGGGGGACTTTGGACATTGAGGATGACATGTCCGTTGTTGAGGCCCCTATCCGTATCCTAGATCGGCGGGAGAAGCTTTTGCGTGGTCGTGCTATTCCTTTGGTTCGCATGCTCTGGTAGCACCGTGGCAATGAGGAGGACACATGGGAACGTGAGTCTGTGATGCGTGAGCAGCACCCAGAGTTGTTCGAGGACGAACAACCGTATGTCCTGTTCATGAGTGAGCAGCACCCAGGGTGGGAGGTGGCTGTAGTAATGTGCTTTCTTGTAATTAGTTGTTCATGATTTGGTGTATTTGTATTGTCTTTTAGACATGTCCATTTACATTTGAGATGTGTTCTGAGATGTGTTCTAAGTTGTGTATTTTTGACATGCAGGTATGTGATTATGGATTGTGGTGGTGTTTTGTTGAGTTTGCGGACGTATGTCCTGTTTTGTGCTGTGTGCGGGTATGACCCATCTGGGTATTGTGGCTTGCCGTTTTGCAAATGGGTAGCATGTGTTTGTTATCCCTTGTATGTTTCTTTTCGGGGACGAAAAGTCTTAAGGGGGAGAGGATGTAATGACCCGCGTTTTGCGGTATGTAAGAAGTTAAGCACAGATGCCTTATGAGTGGAAATTGTTATTTGCATATACAGACACTTTTAGGCTGTTTTGTCAGGTTTTGGAGGTTAATTTTGACCAAAGTAGATGGCCTCAAATTAATTGGCGTGCAGAACTAAAGTTTCTCAGAATGATGTCCTCTACCTTCCACAGAAGTTTCAGAGCCAAAGGCCTTGAACGCCAATTGGACCAATTGGCGTGCAAGCATATTACTGCATACCAGCCTTCTACATGATGCAAGGAAGCTTGGGGAAGAATTTCACCTAATTTGGAGTTGCACGCCAATTGGGAATATGACGTGCATTATGGCATGCAGCCATATTTTTGTACCGTCACCTTGATTTTGTTATTCTAATCATCTTTTCCCAAAGGACCATGTTAGAATTATGAGTATTTTGTCCCGTATGGATGTGGAAAGGTTGTAACTTGTGCAATCAAAACTACATCGTTTTGATGCTGGGTTTTACTTAATCAAAACTACGTTGTTTTGATATTGTGGTGTCTATATAAAGGGGTTCATGCTTAAGTTTAGGGTTCTTTGGTTTCTTTTGCCATTGCAGCCGCCGCAGAGAGAGAGAGAGTGTCACACCCCGAATTTCCAACCCGAGGAAAACGGTTCGTGACTCCCCTATACCCAACCCGGTGGGCAGGGGGTGGATGTACAAAACAAATATTCATACAGGTCAACGTATACATTCACCACTGATAATCACAAAGATGTAAATTAAATATCTTTATTAATCTTCAACCCATAATAAATGTTCACAACCACACATGTCTTTATTACATTCCAAATCCTTTTACAATATCTCCCCACTAGGGTTACATCAATTTCCATAAAATAACATAATTGAAAAGAAACGATAAAGCAAATACGTCTTTCCACCTTGGGATTCCACCTAACACCCGTAGGTTCCTGAAAGAAAACACATCACAATAGGAGGGGTGAGTAACCATAGCTCAATAGGGATCAAGTCTCCCCCAACCCTTCCCATGCACCTATCATCTATATGTGAGCGTGCACCAGTGCAGTGACGTGACATAGACATAACAAGGAATTCACACCACACAAACGGCACAACCTCAGTCCCAGCCACACAGGCTAACACTTTAACCACCTCTCAAACAAGTGATTTAACCGCCTCTTCAGGCCAAGTTGTTTAACCGCCTCTTCAGGCCAAGTAATTTAACGGCCTCTTCAGGCCAAGCGATTTAACCGCCTCTTTAGGCCAAGCGATTTAACCGCCTCTTCAGGCCAAGTACCAAACGGACAAGCTCACAAAGATACACCTTGGTCACTCAGGCATAAAACCAAATACTTAGCATGCACACATTCACAAGTGCACAAACCTAGCATCTCAGGCATAAAAACAAACACTTAGCACGCACGTGTTTACAAACCCACAAATCCAGCCTCTCAGGGATAAAAACAAACACGTACTGGGCATATTTACACAAACATAGTTATACAGGCATTTTATCGAACATGTAACATGCACTAACAACCCAACGTCAGAAACACACCCAGGGCGCCATTGAAGGCCAACATCCATATAGGAGATCACACCTATATGGATTTACATATAAATATTATAACAATAGCCATAGAAACTCGGTAAAACATCTACGTAGGGCTGATAACGTGCATTTATGCCGTTATTCTATTGCCTATTTAGGGATGTTTAAGAGCATGATTAGAGCCTTATTGTATTATATTTCATTTATATTTGCTCTAACCCCTAGGAAGATGCTATTTGCATATACATGCACTTTTAGGCTGTTTTCTCAGGTTTTGGAAATTAATTTTGACCAAGTAGATGGCCTCAAACTAATTGGCGTGCAAAATTAAAGTTTCTCAGAATGATGTCCTCTACCTTCCACAGAAGTTTCAGAAGCTTGACTGCAAGACCCACCTGTCGAGCA
The DNA here is from genome assembly GCA_023512835.1 of Taxillus chinensis. Lineage (NCBI taxonomy): Eukaryota > Viridiplantae > Streptophyta > Magnoliopsida > Santalales > Loranthaceae > Taxillus > Taxillus chinensis. The sequence continues at coordinate 23,715,504 of CM042091.1, forward strand.
GGGACGAAAGTCGGCCTTAGTGATCCGACGGTGCCGAGTGGAAGGGCCGTCGCTCAATGGATGAAAGTTACTCTAGGGATAACAGGCTGATCTTCCCCAAGAGTTCACATCGACAGGAAGGTTTGGCACCTCGATGTCGGCTCTTCGCCACCTGGGGCTGTAGTATGTTCCAAGGGCCAAAGGCCTTGAACGCCAATTGGACCAATTGGTGTGCAAGCATATTACTGCATACCAGCCTTCTACATGATGCAAGGAAGCTTGGGGAAGAATTTCACCTAATTTGGAGCTGCACGCCAATTGGGCATATAACGTTCAAATTGACGTGCGCCCATATTTTTGCAATTTCGGTCGTTTTGTTATGCTGATCATTCTTTCCTAAAGGACCTTGTTTGTATTGTGCTTAGATTGAGAGATTTTAATGTTGGAAGTGTCACTTATCAAAACTACGTCATTTTGATAAGTTGTGACAGATGGGCTAGGGCACACTTTATAATACAGCATTCTGACCTATCTAGCAGCTATATAAGGACGTCTACACATCCTTGGAAGAAAGGAGGCAACACAACACGTTTTTGGAGATTTTTGCAGGGTTTCACGTTTTTAGAGAGAGAAAGAGAAGGCTCATGTTCTTGGAGCTGTCGGCCCTAGGAGTTCGACGGCCGGAGAAGATCCGGAGTTAAAGTTCTACCGCTCTTGGTTCTAAGATGATGTTCTTTATTTGTTTATGCTTTGTCAAGAACATGTGTGAGTAGTTCCCTTTATCGAGTGGAGCAATGTAGCCCCCTAAGTTGCTAAACTAATTATTTGAATATTGGGTTTGTTTAATTGAGATTGCATGTTTTATGAATCTGTTCATCTTTTAATATCTGGGGTGTACACCTGGGTTTTCTTAGCCTTAGTCTGAGGCTGATCTTTGATTCATAACATATTTGTGATTGGTGTGACCATTATCCTGTCATGAGTATTATAATTATGCTTTGTATGTTGCTGCTATGATGACCATTCAACAGACAAAGACTTAGAAGGTTTTCAATGACCATTTGTAGAACCTTGGCTTAGTTATGGCATGTTATCAATTAAATAATCTCAAGAACCTTATAATCGGTAGGCAGCGTAGGAGGTGAAGTTGTGACCCTAGATACCTTTAATCCTTGAATCTCAGTCCTAAAAACAACTTGCTTTCTTTGATATTTTAGAAAACCACATAAAAATTAGATCTTTACTTTAAAAAAGAGAACTTTTTGCAAAGACATTTTATAGAACAAGAGTAATTGCGTGTTTTGATTTAAGAACTAGAAAACTAGGCTAATCACTGTGGGTTCGACCCCTTACATGCAGCTATTCTTTTAGTGCAAACTTAGGGAATTTATTATCTTGAAGAGAGATTTAATGACATTAGCTAGCTCTTTTAGAAAGGCTAAAAATCTGTCTATCAAATTGGCGCCGTTGCCGGGGATTCAACGGTTGACTAGCTTTAGAATATCAACATTGAATGAAATTGTCTGAATTCTGATCTTGGTGCTTATTTTTCTTTAGTTTTTATTTATTTTTGAATTCTTTGGAGCTGCTGGGTGTGTTCTTGTTTTCTTATAGGAACATTCACAGCGTATTTGTGAAAATTCCTAGTTGTGCATGCTAAGAGAGGAGTTTATACCATTTAATTGGGAACCTGAAAGGTTGTTCAGAGCTCGTCGCAGGGCAGCTAGGGAAGCAGCACGAGAGGCTGAAGAAGCACTGCAAGGCTTAGAGCATTCAGTAGGTGAATTGATGGCAGATTTAAGGCCTGATGGTGGTGCACCACAAGGAAGGGCCAATTATAATGGCCACTATCCAGAAGAAGAGGGTAATAGGTTTATGCTCAGAACCTTCTTAGACTACGCCAGACCGATGATGTTAGACCATTATTCTAGGATTAGGCAAACAAGAGTTCAAGCAAATAGTTTTGAGCTGAAGCCGGCATTAATTAATATGGTAAGCAACAACGCTTTTGGAGGAACAACAGTGGATGATCGACACCAGCATTTGATGAGGTTCTACCAGATGTGTGACACCATAAAGATCAACAATGTGTCGGAGGAGGCAATAAAGCTAAGGTTTTTCCCTTTCTCCTTAAGGGATAGAGCTCTTGGGTGGTTTAACAGTTTACCAGCAGGTTCAATAAATACTTGGGAGGAGATGCAGACTAAATTCATGTCTAAATACTTTCCTCCTTCCAAGGTGATCCAGCTCAGAGGGGAAATCAGCAGATTCAGGCAAGATGAGATGGAGACCCTTCATGAGGCTTGGGAGTGCTTTAAAGAATTGATAAGAAGATGCCCTGACCATGGAAGACCCCAATGGATTCAAATTGAATCTTTCTACACTGGTCTTCAGTCTCACTCACAAGATAAGGTGAATGCAGTTGCTGGAGGATGTTTAATGAATTTAGAGCCTGATGCTGCAGCTAAACTCTTAGAGAGACTGTCTTTGGCTGATTGGCAGTGGTCGAATGTACGGACTGCAAGGCCAAGGGAGAAAATAGCTTGAGTTGACAATTCTTCGAACGATATGCAAGACCAGATCCAGGCATTAGTGAAAAGCATGGAAGTGTTGGCTCTTAAAGTCGGAGGATCCCAACAAGCCTCACCAGCAGTTGAGCAAGGATGGAGTGGAGCTGAAGAAGCAAATTATGTTGGAGGGAAAGGCTTGTACCGGAAGCAACAATATTATCCTCAACAACAAGGACAAGGGTACAATCACAACCAACAACAATCTCAGGCATACCAGAAGAACCAGACCGAGGGGGAGATACATCGAGTTCAATATAAATATGTGCCCCCAGGGGATGAAGCAAAATCCGTATGCTACTGACAATTATTTACATCCACCTCCAGGATTCGAGCGAAGAACGCCTTGGCCTCAACAAAAAAGAGGAAGAACATATCTGAATGAGGATGAGACAACTAAAAGAAAGATGGGTGATTTGGAGGAAAGAGTAGGCGGCATGGAATCTTCAATGAAGAATATGGAAAAGTTTGCTCGTAAGTATGGCACAGAATGCAAATCAAGGAGTTTCAGCTAAATCTTTTCCAAGTGACACTTAAGTGAACCCCAAGGAGAGTTGCAAGGATGTCACTTTAAGGAGTGGGAAAGCATTGAAGGAAACGAAGAGCCTAAGAAGAGGGCCATATCGAAGAACAAAACGAGACCCTTGGAAGCTGATGACCAAGGAAAATTTGATAAAGAAGAAGAAAAGGTATAAGAAAAGAAGGACCAACAGTTGGTCAGGCGGACCAGCTAAGAACAAGGGCGAAAGAGCTAAGGCCTACCATGCCATTTCCTCAGCGGTTAAGAAATCAAAGGGTTGAGGAAGAGTATGAGCGCTTCCTAAGTTTATTCAAGCGGGTTGAAATTAATATCCCATTTGTGGAAGTTTTGGAGCAGATGCCCAGGTATAGAAAATACGTTAAAGATTTTGTGAAGAAGAAGAGAAGGTATGGGGACCATGAGACGATAGCTGTCACAAACGAGGTAAGCAGTGTTGTCCAAAGGAATTTGCCTATCAAGCATAAAGATCCGGGAAGCTTTAACCTTCCATGTGTGATTGGAAATGCGCGCAAGAAAGAGCCCTTTGTGATTTAGGGGCTAGTATCAACTTGATCTCCTTTTCTCTATACAAGCAGCTAGGGCTCACAGGAATGAAGCCAACTTCCATCTCATTGTAGTTTGCAGACCGGTCCACTGGAAGACCTGAAGGAATCATTGAAGATGTGCTAGTTAAGGTGGGTTCCTTCATTTTTCCAGCAGACTTTGTAGTTTTGGAAATGGAAGATGTTGGATCAAGTCCAGAATTTGGATCATGCTGATAAAGCCCTATGTAATTTGATTTGAGATCTTTTGTGTTTCTTTGATCATTGTAGAAGATATCTTATTAATCCGGAGATACACTTGTGAGAGCAAAGCTAAGGACAAGATACATAATCCTGATCCGGACAAGAGTGAGTGTCGTCAAACACTTGGTAAAACCAGGTAAATAACCAAGTCACCAATACATACGGAATAAGGAACATTCGTAAGTACAAAGAACTTAAAAGCTACTGGATTACACGAATCGCTTCTTAATATCTCAAACGGACTAAGTCAAACTGATGCGGAGTAAGAATCTTGGTCTACAAGGTCGCACGAAGTAAAAGAGTCGACACAGAGCTAAAAAGTTAAGCAACCACTGACACGGAGTAAGGTTCCAAGCTTCATTAGCAACGGAGTAAGGAAAATTACACCAGACCAAGAAGATGCTACTTCAACTTACCGCATTTAAAGTTATCAGCTCGTGGTGTCCCGATGTAAGACAAACTCGTTGAGAACCTGAAGAATCTTACACGTGGATCACCCGGATATATGGACACAACTTTAATTATACTTGGGAACTCACAAAGGCACTTATACTCTTCAAACCCAAGATCTTGAGCTCCACATACCATAGTAGTCAAGGCAAAGAGATAACCGAGGAATAGTTAGTGCTGAACGCATTCCGGAACTACAAGTTCCAAGGTTGTCCTTTAGAATGTTTTTGTATAAATATTCATACTTGTAGATAAGAGAGAGTGCGAGCGAGCCTGAATCAATCCTGTGTATGCACAAGAGTTCAAAGACATAATATAGGCTAGTGTGTGAATCCTTTTGTAAACAGAGTGTAAGAGAGTCTTGCTTCTATTTTATTGTATTTATCTTTTGGTAATAAAACAAAATACTTCCACTATCTGGTTATCTTCCGCAGTGACTCTATCACTTAACTAGATAAGTGTTTGTGTCATAAGAGAATAGAAAGAGTTTCGATAAGAGCCTATTCACCCCCCCCCCTAGGCTCCAAGGGACCATCAGAAGAAGATAGAGGAGTTCAGCTCCTCCTTAGAAGATCGTTTCTCAGAACAGGGTGTGCACTGATAGATGTGGCTCAAGGGCAACTGACTCTAAGAATTAATGAAGAGACCTTAGTCTTCCATATGGGAAAGGCTTTACAAGGTCAAGAGGAGGAGGACTGCCTATGGGTTGAAGATTTTGAGGAGTTGGTGGAAGACTTTTTGGCAGAAGAAATTACCACAGCAAATGATGGAGTGCTCCAGCTTATAGAAGCTCAACAAGATGAAGAAGTGGACTTGACAACTGAGGAGGATGAGCAAACATCAAATTCTCTGGAGCAAGCAAAGGAGGAGAAGGAAGAAGACATACCTCCAGCTCCAATCAAGGAACTGCCTGGACACCTAAGGTATGAATTTCTAGACTCTACAAATAAATTTCCAGTTATAGTTGCTGCTAATTTAAATGATGTAGAGTGCACTCAATTGCTAGAAACCCTTAGGAAACACAAAAAGGCCCTAGGGTGGAACATTAAAGATATTAGGGGTATAAGTCCAGGGATTTGTATGCACAAAATTCTAATGAATGTTGACTTTAAACCCACAGCTGAAAGACAAAGAAGATTATACCCTGTCATGAAAGAAGTAGTAAGAAAAGAAATTCTAAAATGGAAAAATGTGGGTATAATTTATGCTATTTCAGATAGTGAGTGGGTGAGTCCGTTGCATGTTGTGCCTAAGAAAGGGGGTATGACAGTGATTAAAAATGAGAAGAATGAATTGATCCCATCTCGGACTGTGACGGGATGGAGAGTGTGTGTTGACTATAGGAAGCTGAATAAGGCCACCAGGAAGGATCACTTTCCCCTTCCTTTCATTGACCAGATGTTGGATAAGTTAGCTGGCTATAGTCACTACTGCTTTTTAGATGGATACTCTGAGTATAATCAGATCATGGTTAAACCCGAAGACCAAGAAAAGACCACTTTCACGTGCCCCTTTGGCACCTTTGCTTTTAGGAGGATGCCATTCGGGCTATGCAATGCACCTGCCACCTTTCAAAGGTGCATGATGGCCATTTTCCAGGGCCTGGTGGAGGAGATCATGGAGGTTTTCATGGATGACTTTTTGGTGTTTGGTTCGTCCTACCAACAGTGTTTGAAAAATTTAGATGTGGTCTTAGAAAGATGTGAGGAGAAGGAACTAGTCCTAAATTGGAAAAAAATGCCATTTTATGGTAACCGAGGGTATAGTTCTTGGGCACAAGGTGTCTTCACAAGGTTTGGAGGTGGACAAGGCAAAAATCTCCACTATTGAGACTTTGCCACCTCCAACAAATGAAAAAAGGCGTGAGAAGTTTCCTTGGCCATGCCTGGCTTTTATAGGAGATTCATTAAGGACTTCTCTAGAATTGCAAAACCCATGAGTAGGCTGGTAGAGAAGGACACAAGCTTTGAGTTGAATGCAGATTGCTTAGAAGCTTTCAACATGCTCAAGGGTAAGTTAGTCACTACATCAGTTATAGTCACACCAGATTAGGCTCAGCCTTTTGAGCTAATGTGTGACGCAAGTGATTATGCTGTGGGGGTAGTCTTAGGGCAAAGACGTGATAAGGTGTTTAGGGTCATTTACTATGCTAGTAAGACCTTAGATGATGCTCAACGTAACTACACCACCACTGAAAAAGAGTTGCTGGCCGTGGTTTATGGCTGCAACAAGTTTAGACCCTACCTTTTTGGGTCTAAAGTAATTGTTTATACTGATCATGCAGCTTTGAAATATTTATTTGCTAAAAAGGAAGCTAAGCCACGCTTGATTAGGTGGGTACTCCTTTTACAAGAATTTGATCTTGGAATTAGAGATAGCACTTAGAAGGTTTTCAATGACCATTTGTAGAACCTTGGCTTAGTTATGGCATGTTATCAATTAAATAATCTCAAGAACCTTATAATTAGTAGAAGCAACGTAGGGAGGTGAAGTTGTGACCCTAGATACCTTTAATCCTTGAATCTCAGTCCTAAAAACAACTGGCTTTCTTTGATATTTTAGAAAACCATATAAAAATTAGATCTTTAGTTTAAAAAAGAGAACTTTTTGCCAAGACATTTTATAGAACAAGAGTAATTGGGTGTTTTGATTTAAGAACTAGAAATCTAGGCTAATCTGATAACGTGCATTTTATGCCGTTATTCTAGTGTTTATTTAGGATGTTTAAGAGCATGATTAGAGACTTATTGCTTCATATATCATATATATTTGCTCTAACCCCTAGGAAGATGCTATTTGCAAATACATGCATTTTTAAGCTATTTTGGCAGATTTTGGAGCTCACTTTTGACATAGTAGATGGCCTCAAACAATTGGCGTGCAAGAACAAAAGTTGCTTAGAATGATGTCCTCTGTCCTCTACCAACCACAGAAATTTCAGAGCATTTGGAGTTGCACGTGAATTCACCCATTTCACGTGCAAGCATATTTTTGCTTCTCAGGCCTCTACAAGATACAAGGAAGCTTGGGGAGAAGTTTGAGCTGATTTGGAGCCGCACGTGAACTCACCATATCATGTGCAAATTGACGTGCAGAGATATTTTTGGACCGATCCTATCGTTTTTCCATGCTGATCATTTGTTTTTGAAGGCCCATGTCCAAATTGTGGATGGAAGATAGAGATTTTAAAGTTTGAAGTGTCACTTATCAAAACTACGCCGTTTTGATAAATGGGCTAGGGTACACACCTCAAGGCCCATCCAACCTCTATAAATTAAGCCTCCACACCCCCTGCTAGACATCCTAGACCCCCTACACGTTTTTAGAGAGAGAAAGAGGCTTCACGATTTAGAGGCTGCTCCTTGACCTGGGAGAGCAGCCATCGCAGCCGTCGCGGATTTTGGAGCCTGGATTTGGAGCCTTGTTGCGCGCGTGGATTAGAAGAAGATGTTTAGCTTTACTGCTATGGTTTTGCTTGTAATCATGCGTGAGTAGTTCTTATAATCTAGGGGAGCAACGTAGCCCCCTTGTTGCTTTGCTGTGTTTATGAATATTGGGTTTGGATGATTGAGTTTTGCATGTTTTATGAATCTGTTCTTAATTTCTATCTTTGGATGTACACCTTGGTATTCTTAGCCCTAGTCTGGGGCGGATTGAGATTCATAATTTATTTGTAATTGGTGTGATCATTATCCTTTTACAAGTATGATTTATTGGCTTTGCATGTTTGTGTGTTTAGATGACCATTCTGGCATACAACTCTTAAAAGGACCTCAATGACCATTTGTTGTCCTTGGCTTATGTTTAGCATGTTTTCAATCAAACAACCCTAATACCATGAACCAGTAGAGATAACATAGGGAGGTGAAATTGTGATCCTAGATGCTTTAATCCTTGAATCTTAATCCTAAAATCAATTTGCTTTCTTTGTTTATTCAGAAAACCAAATAAAAATTAGATCTTTAGTTATAAAAAGAATTCGTTTTTGCCAAGACATTGTTTTAAGCAAGATTAATTTGGTGATTTGAGTTAAAGCTAGATAACTTGGTAATCTCTGTGGGATCGACCCCTTTCTTGTCGCTATTCTATTTAGCATTAGTTAAGGGAATTAATATTTTGAGAAGGGATTTAAACGACAGTAGCTTAACCCTCACTTGGGTTTCGCTCACGAAATACCCGTTCGTCAAATTGGCGCCGTTGCCGGGGATTCAATGGTTGACTAGCTTTAGAAATCAACATTGAGTGAAATTGTTTGAATTCTGATCTTGGTGTTTTATTTTGTCTTTTATTTGTTGTTATTTTTCTTTGAGTTTTTATTTGTTTATTTTGCATTGTTTAGAGTCATTGGGTGTGTTCTTGTTGTTTTATAGGAACATACACCAAGTGTTTGAGGAATTCCTAGTTGTGCATGCCAAGACAGGAGTTTATACCATTTAATCAGGAACCTGAAAGATTGTTCAGAGCTTGGCATAGAGCAGCTAGGGATGCAACACGTGAGGCTGAAGAAGCATTGCAAGGCTTAGAGCATTTAGTAGGTGAATTGATGGCAGATTTAAGGCCTAATGGTGGTGCACCGCAAGGAGGGGCCAATTACAATGGCCAATATCCAAAAGAAGAGGGTAATAGGTTTATGCCCAGAACCTTCTTAGACTATGCGAGGCCAATGATGTCAGACCATTATTCTGGGATTCGGTAGACAAGAGTCCAAGCAAATAGCTTCGAGTTGAAGTCGGCGTTGATCAACATGGTGAGCAACAACGCGTTTGGAGGAACAGCCGTGGATGATCCACACCAGCATTTGATGAGGTTCTACCAGATGTGCGACACCATAAAGATCAACAATGTATCGGAGGAGGCAATAAAGCTAAGGCTTTTCCCTTTCTCTTTAAGGGGTAGAGCTCTTGGCTGGTTCAACAGTCTGCCCGCAGGTTCAGTCAACACTTGGGAGGAGATGCAGACCAAGTTCATGTCAAAGTACTTCCCTCCTTCCAAGGTGATCCAGCTCAGAGGGGAGATTAGCAGATTCAGGCAAGATGAGATGGAGACTCTTCATGAAGCTTGGGAGCGTTTTAAAGACTTAGTGAGAAGATGCTCTGATCATGGAAGACCCCACTGGATTCAAATTGAATCTTTCTACACAGGTCTTCACTCCCACTCACAAGACAAGGTGAATGCAGCTACTGGAGGATGCTTGATGAATTTAGAGCCTGACGCAAGAAGCAGAGCTCTTGGAGAGGCCATCATTAGCTGATTGGCGGTGGTCTAATGTGCGTACTTCAAAGCCAAGGGAGAAGATAGCTTCGGTTGATAATTCTTCCAATGATATGCAAGCACAGATTCAAGCTTTAGTGAAAGGCATGGAAGTATTGGTTCTTAAAGTTGAAGGATCACAACAAGCTTTACCAGTAGCTGAGCAGGGCTGGAGTGGAGCTGAAGAAGCAAATTATGTTGGAGGAAAGGGCTTGTATCAGAAGCAGCACTTTTATCCTCAACAACAACAACAAGGGTACAACCAGAACCAACAACAATCTCAGCCATTTCAGAAAAACCAGAACCGAGGGGGAGATACCTCATTTCAGTACAAATATGTGCCCCCAGGGATGAAGCAGAATCCGTATGCTACAGATAATTATTTACACCACCTCCAGGATTCGAGCAGAAACAGCCTCAGCCTCAACAGCAAAGAGGAAGGGTATATCAGAATGTGGATGAGCCAACCAAAAGAGAGGATAATTTGGAGGAAAGGGTAGTCACCATAGAATCTTCAATGAAGAATATAGAAAAGCTGCTTGTGAGTTTGGCCCAGAATGTAAATCAAGGAGTCTCAGCTAAATCTTTTCCAAGTGATACTGAGGTGAACCCCAAGGAGAGCTGCAAGGCTATTACTCTAAGAATCGGGAAGGCATTGAAAGAAGCTGAAGAGCCTAAGAAGAAGGCAATTCCAGAAGAACAGAGCAGACCCTTGGAAGCTGATGACCAAGGAAAATCAGATAAAGCTGAAGAAAGAGTGCAAGAAAAGAAGGACCAGCAGCTGAGTCAAGACAGAATAGCTGAAGAACAAAGGCAAAAGCTCAGGCCTACTATGCCATTTCCTTAGAGGCTGAGGAACCAGAGGGTTGAGGAAGAGTATGAGCGCTTCCTGAGTTTATTCAAGCGGCTTGAGATTAATATTCCATTTGTGGAAATTTTGGAGCAGATGCCTAGGTACAGAAAGTACATCAAAGATTTTGTGAAGAAGAAGAGGAAATATGGGGATCATCAGACGGTGGCAGTCACTAACGAGGTGAGCAGTGTTGTTCAACAGAGTTTGCCCATTAAGCATAAAGATCCGGGCAGTTTTAATCTCCCTTGTGTGATTGGCAATGCACCGCAGCAGCAAGCCCTATGTGATTTAGGGGCCAGCATCAATTTGATTTCCTTTGCTTTGTATAAGCAGCTTGGGCTTAAGGGCATGAAGCCCACTTCCATATCATTGCAGTTTGCTGACCGGTCTACTGGAAGGCCTGAAGGGATAATTGAAGACATGTTAGACAAAGTGGGCTCCTTCATATTTCCAGCGGACTTTGTAGTTTTGGAGATGGAAGAAGATAGAGGAGTTCAGCTACTCCTTGGAAGACCGTTTCTCAGAACGGGTTGTGCATTGATTGATGTTGCTCAAGGGCAGCTAACTCTGAGAATTAATGAGGAGACCTTAGTCTTCCACATGGGGAAGGCTTTCCAAGGTCAAGAGGAGGAGGACTGCCTTTGGGTTGAAGACCTTGAGGAATTGGTGGAAGACTACATGGCAGAAGAAATTACCACCACCAATAATGGAGCCCTTCAACTTATAGAAGCTCAACAAGATGAAGAGATGTACTTGACAGCTGAGGAAGATGAGCAAACTACAAACTCTTTGGAGCAAGCTGAGGAGGAGAAAGAAAATGACGTGCCTCCAGCTCCAGAACTGAAGGAGCTGCCTGGACACCTAAGGTACGAATTTCTAGACTCTACAAATCAATTCCCTGTCATTGTTGCTTCTAATTTGAATGATGTGGAGTGCACTCAATTGCTAGAAGTCCTTAGGAAACACAAAAAGGCCCTAGGATGGAACATTGAAGACATTAGGGGTATTCGTCCAGGGATTTGCATGCATAAAATTTTGTTGAATGATGATTTTAAACCCACTGCTGAAAGACAAAGAAGATTAAACCCTGCCATGAAAGAAGTTGTTAGAAAATAAATTTTAAAATGGAAAAATGCGGGTATAATTTATGCTATTTCCGATAGTGAGTGGGTGAGTCCGTTGCATGTTGTGCCCAAGAAAGGGGGCATGACCGTGATTAAAAATGAGAAAAATGAATTGATCCCATCTCGCACTGTGACGGGGTGGAGAGTGTGTGTTGACTATAGAAAGCTGAACAAGGCTACTAGGAAGGATCATTTTCCTCTTCCTTTCATTGACCAAATGTTGGATAGGTTAGCTGGCTATAGTCACTACAGCTTTTTAAATGGCTATTCCGGGTATAATCAGATCATGGTTAAGCCCGAGGACCAAGAAAAGACCACCTTCACGTGCCCTTTTGGCACTTTTGCATTTAGGAGAATGCCATTTGGGCTTTGTAATGCCCCTGCCACCTTTCAAAGGTGTATGATGGCCATTTTTCAGGGTTTGGTTAAGGAGATCATGGAGGTCTTCATGGATGACTTCTCGGTGTTTGGTTCCTCCTGCCAACAGTGCTTGAAAAATCTAGATGTGGTCTTAGAGAGATGTGAGGAGAAGGAACTAGTCCTAAATTGGGAGAAATGCCATTTCATGGTAACTGAGGGGATAGTTCTAGGGCACAAGGTGTCTGCACATGGTTTGGAGGTAGACAAGGCAAAAATCTCCACTATGCCACCTCCAACCAATGAAAAAGGAGTGAGAAGTTTCCTTGGCCATGCTGGCTTTTATAGGAGATTCATTAAGGACTTCTCAAAAAAAAAACTGTTAGTCATTTATACTAAAAAAAAATTGTTTTTAGTTGCATGATTATTTGAGTTGTTTGCTTGAATGATTTGCTTGTGGAGACATGGATATTAAGTATGCAATTTTGGCCTACAAATTTTACTTTTTGGGCCACATTAGTATCATGTTGTGATAAGGGTGTTAAAGTAGTTAAAATGTGCTCCGAATTGGTTTAATCATGTCTTTATCTTTTGAATGATATCACCATGTTTTTGGAGATGCATTTTGAATATTAGCTGAGCATGAAATGCTATGATAGACCTCAGTAACCCTTAAAGTTGAGTGAAAAAGAAATGCAAAATGAGAACAACTTCTTTTTAGCCCTTGAGTGACATTTATGGTTTTTGGGTAATAGTTTGATCTGATACTCCTCTCTGCATTCAACATTGGTTATTTAATGGTAGGAGTTAAGTAAGCATGTGATTACTTATTAGTGCTCAATGTTTGGTGTGTGGAGTTAGGATGCAAGACCTTTAAGTCACTTTGACTTCCTATGTATCCTAATTTTTGTTTTTTGTGTTGTAAATATAAAAGGCTGTGATATAGAATGTGAAAAAGCCATCACTTAATTTGGAAATGAGATGTGAGACATCAATGAATTTCTGTCTCTCCTTATATAGCAAAATGGCAAGGAGTTTGCATTAGAAAAATCAGTCTTATTTATGTGTTATGTGAGTAAAAAAAAAAGTGAATAATCCATCAAGGGAGAGCATAAAATGCAACCTTGTAAGGTTATTACTAAAAAAAAAGATAAGAAAAAGGGATTCAAAATAAAAGCCACACTGGCTTGATGCTTATGTGTGATTATTTAGTTGTGAAGCCACATTGGCTGAATTATGTTTTGTTTTAAGAATGTTGAGCTCAATTCTTTGGCTCATGTGAGTTTATTAAGTTAGTAGACTAGAGTCTGAGTTCAAATAAAGTAGAATAGAGGGTGTGTTTTCTTTGATGAGCACAATAGGGAACTCTCATAATTGCTTGGCAAGTACTTAATCAATAGCTGATGGCGAGTGTAGAGATAGAGTTTTCCATCCATTGTTCATTGATAGGTATTGGGCTTGAGAATTATTATATTAGAGTGAGGCTGCTTATCCTTGGTAAGAACTTAAAGGGAAACTAGGTGCTATTTTATCATGGATTGCTTGCTCATATCTAAAATTTAAGTGGTGATATTGCATGGTTGTTGGACTAGGGATATGGACATGAATGAACTAAGCTATGACTCATTTTGATGCTTAAATTCCCATTTCATCATGATAGAGTTGCATGCTTAGGAAACCATGATTCTCCTTGACTGTTATTTTATTTTTCTTCTGTTTGACTACATGTTTATTTTATTTTTGCATGCTTATATGTTTTTGCTTGAGGACAAGCAGTGGTTCAAGTGTGGTGTATTTGATAACGTGCATTTTATGCCATTATTCTAGTGTTTATTTAGGATGTTTAAGAGCATGATTAGAGACTTAATGCTTCATATATCATATATATTTGCTCTAACCCCTAGGAAGATGCTATTTGCAAATACATGCGTTTTTAAGCTATTTTGGCAGATTTTGGAGCTCACTTTTGACATAGTAGATGGCCTCAAACAATTGGCGTGCAAGAACAAAAGTTGCTTAGAATGATGTCCTCTACCTACCACAGAAATTTCAGAGCATTTGGAGCTGCACGTGAATTCACCCATTTCACGTGCAAGCATATTTTTGCTTCTCAGGCCTCTACAGGATGCAAGGAAGCTTGGGGAGAAGTTTGAGCTGATTTGGAGCCGCACGTGAATTCACCATATCACGTGCAAATTGACGTGCAGAGATATTTTTGGACCGATCCTATCGTTTTTTCATGCTGATCATTTGTTTCTAAAGGCCCATGTCCAAATTGTGGATGGAAGATAGAGATTTTAAAGTTTGAAGTGTCACTTATCAAAAGTACGCCGTTTTGATAAATGGGCTAGGGTACATACCTGAAGGCCCATCCAACCTCTATAAATTAAGCCTCCACGCCCCCTGCTAGACATCCTAGACCCCCCTACACGTTTTTAAAGAGAGAGAGAGAGGCTTCACGATTTGGAGGCTGCTCCTTGACCTAGGAGAGCAGCCGTCGCAGCCGTCGCGGATTTTGGAGCCTGGATTTGAAGCCTTGTTGCGCGCGTGGATTAGAAGAAGATGTTTAGCTTTACTGCTGTGGCTTTGCTTGTAATCATGCGTGAGTAGTTCTTATAGTCTAGGAGAGCAATGTAGCCCCCTTGTTGCTTTGCTGTGTTTATGAATATTGGGTTTGGATGATTGAGTTTTGCATGTTTTATGAATCTGTTCTTAATTTCTATCTTTGGATGTACGCCTTGGTATTCCTAGCGCTAGTCTGGGGCGGATTGAGATTCATAACTTATTTGTAATTGGTGTGATCATTATCCTTTTGCAAGTATGATTTATTGGCTTTGCATGTTTGTGTGTTTAGATGACCATTCTGGCATACAACTCTTAAGAGGACCTCAATGACGATTTGTTGCCCTTGTCTTATGTTTAGCATGTTTTCAATCAGACAACCCTAATACCATGAACCAGTAGAGATAACATAGGGAGGTGAAATTGTGATCCTAGATGCTTTAATCATTGAATCTTAATCCTAAAATCAATTTGCTTTCTTTGTTTATTCAGAAAACCAAATAAAAATTATATCTTTAGTTATAAAAAGAATTCGCTTTTGCCTAGACATTGTTTTAAGCAAGATTAATTTGGTGATTTGAGATAAAGCTAGATAACTTGGTAATCTCTGTGGGATCGACCCCTTTCTTGTCGCTATTCTATTTAGCATTAGTTAAGGGAATTAATATTTTAAGAAGGGATTTAAACGACAGTAGCTTAACCCTCACTTGGGTTTCGCTCACGAAATACCCGTTCGTCATAATCCCTGTGGGTTCGACCCCTTACTTGCTGCTATTCTTTTAGTGCAAACATAGGGAATTTATTATCTTGAAGAGAGATTTAACAACATTAGCTAGCTCTTTTAGAAAGGCTAAAAATCTGTCTGTCAAGGGCTAACCCCGGAACAGACCGGGAAAGACAGAACCCCTACCTTAAAGAGGATCCTCCTTGCTCCCGCGCTAGACGCCGTCTTCCCCACGCACGACGCTCTGGCAGCAACCAGCAGCTCTCCTTCCTTCCCTCTCTCTAGCTCTCTCTCTCTCTCTACGACGGCTGCAGTGGCTGAAGAGAACCCTAAACCTAAAACAGGGAGTCTTCACCTCTTTATATAGACAACCCGAACCCAAAACGACGTAGTTTTGATTAGATGAATCCCAGCATCAAAACGACGTAATTTTGATGACAGACTACAACCTTTTTGCAACCACACAGGGCAAAGCATTCCTAATTTCACCATGGTCCTTTAGAAAAAGAGGATCGGAACAACAAAACAATGATAATGGAGGCTGCACGTGAGAAAGCATTCTCACGTGCATTCTCACGGACACCTCCAAATGCTCTATAATTTCACCACAAGACTTGGAACAACATCAGGAAGGCTCCCATGCAAAAATCTCCCTGCACATGAAAAGCATTCTCACGTGCACTCCCTATTGGGCTCAAACTTTGCCTCTTGCTTGCTTATCAACATACAAGATGATTTAGCCAAAGTGTGTGGAAATAAAACTCCCTAGAACCCAACAATTTCCACCTAAAAAGGTAAAATTGACTAACTCCTCACATCCCAAAATACGGGTCATTACATCCTCTCCCCCTTAAGACTTTTCGTCCTCGAAAAGAAACAACATGCAAGGGAAACCACATCGGAAGCCACAACACTCAAATGGCTCATACACTGCACATTGTACACAATAGCACATAACACAGAGTGTCACCACAGTCCACAACCACATGCATCACAATCCATGGAAACACATCCACATGTCACAAGTACCCATCACAAACACATTTCATTAACACATTCAATACAAATAAAAGTCAAAAGTCGAAAGGAAATACAAATACACCAGCCTAACAGCCACCCCTCCACCCTTAAGAGTGTTCGTCCTCGAACAACTCCAGGTGGTGCTCACGCAACAACGACTCCCGTTCCCAAGTCTCCTCCTCAAAGCCACGGTGCTGCCACAGTACGTGAACCAAAGGGATAGCATGACCCAGCAGAAGTTTCTCCCGGCGATCTAGTATACGAATAGGGGCCTCAACAACGGACATGTCATCCTCAATGTCCAATGTCCCCCAATTTATCACATGAGCGGGGGTCAGGATGATACTTCCTCAACTGGAACACGTGGAACACATTCTGCACTCGACTCAATCGTGGTGGCAATGCTATTCAGTAAGCGACAGGTCCCACACGAGCTAGAACTTCAAAAGGGCCAATGAACCGGGGAGAGAGTTTGGAACCTCTCCCAAAGCGCCGATGTCCACGTCGTGGAGAGACACGGAGAAATACATGATCTCCCACAGAAAACTCCAAAGGTCGCCACCGCTGACACTTATTAGTCCACTCAAACTTCACTCCCTTCCTAGTCAACGCCGTCATAGGAGCTACCAAACGGGAGAATCCCTCTACAAAACGACGGTAATACCCTGCCAAACCAAGGAAACTACGAATCTCGAAAACATTGGTTGGCCTTTCCCACGATGCCACAGCCTCAATCTTGGCTGGGTCCACCCTAACTCCCTCAGTGGACACCACATGGCCAAGAAAATGGACCTCCTGCATCCAAAACTCGCATTTGCTGTACTTAGCAAACAACCACTGATCCCTCAAGGTTTGCAACACTGTCGCTAGATGTTCCACATGCTCCCTCTCGGTCTTGGAATATACCAAGATATCGTCTATAAACACCACCACAAACGAATCTAAGTATGGGGCAAAGACTTGGTTCATCAAATGCATAAACACTGCCGGCGCATTAGTGAGCCCGAAAGGCATCACTATCCACTCATAGTGTCCATACCTGCAGCGAAAAGCAGTCTTAGGGATGTCCTCCTCCCTAACCCTCAACTGATGGTACCCTGACCGTAGATCTATCTTGGAAAACCACCGGGCTCCACTCAACTGGTCAAATAGGTCATCTATCTGAGGCAACGGATACTTGTTCTTCACAGTCACCGAATTCAGCTTCCTATAGTTGATGCAACGGCGTAGCGTGCCATCTGCCTTCTTAGCAAAGAGCACCGGAGCACCCCAGGGTGAGGTAATCGGTCTAATATACCCCTGGTCCACCAACTCCTCTATTTGCCTCTGCAGCTCCCTCAGCTCGGCTGGCCCCATACGATATGCTACTTGGGAGATTGGGCCAGTCCCCGGTACTAACTCAATGGTGAACTCTACACTTCTCTTAGGAGGTAAACTCCTCAACTGGTCAGGAAAGACATCCTGAAATTGGTCAACAACTGCTGGCCACACTCTCTTTTCCACTTTTCCTTCCTCAGCAAAGGTCAGGGCTGCCAACCTGTGGGTAATAGCACCCCACTGGTCCAACACTGGCCCAGCCCAACTCGCCTCACAGTCCCACTCCCCCTGCAGGGTGCAAGAGGTCCCTACAAGTGTCACGAAGGATACACGCCGCCAATAACAGTCTATCTTGGCCTAGAGAGCCATAAGCCAATCCATACCCAAGATCAGGTCAAAAGCACGCAAAGGCATCACGTACAAATTGAAACTAAGCTCCACATCCCCTATAGTTAACACACAACCATGACATACACGTCGTACCTCAATCACACCTCCCACCGGAGACTCAACAACTAGGGGCCTCGCTGCCTCCACACAAACCAACCCCAAACTATCTATCACAAGCTCAGCAACAAAAGAACACGATGCACCCGTACTAAAAAGAACAGAAGCTAATGTACGGGAGATTAAAAGGGTACCTCTAACCACCGATGGTCCTGCCCCACCGTCAGCCGGTGGGGGTGGTAGCTCAGTCTCCTCCTAGTATGTCGCCTCCAGCGCAAACACCTTCCCTTGGCCTGTGCCACTAGTCGGCTCACTCACTGGGCGCTTCCCGCCAAGACTGCCTCCAGCTTCAGTCTGCTGCCGCTCTGGCCTCCTCTGAGGGGTCTGGCTAGATCCTGCCTGGCTGGCCTGCCACTGACGAGCTGGCCTCTCAGCTAGTGTACGGAAGCAAGAATCACTCCTCATGCTGGATGCCACGCCTCCTGCTCCCCTGTTGCTACTCCTGCAAACCCGGCGCAAATGGCCCTCGTCCAAAGTTGTTGCATCGCCAGTCCTTCTTAGGACACTCCCCCTTGAAGTGACCCTTCTCCCCACAGCAGTGAGAACCACTAGGTAGACCCCCCAATGGACCTCCCTGTCCACTACCGCCAAAGGTGAACCTCCCTAGGTTCACAGATGGCTGACCCCGGCTACAGAAAGAACTGCCGTCTCTCTCCTCAGTCTTGAGCCTCTTAAACCCTGAATCTCGATCAGGCGCACTCTGTAACTGGTGACCCAGATGAGCTTGTCTCCCATCATCTAGCTCTCTCTCAGCTATACGGGCCGTCTCCACAACCTCAGCATAGGTCTTCAAACGCAGAATTGCCACCCTCTGCCTAAGGACCAGTCTGAGACCCAAGGTGAACTTGTGGGCCTTCAGGTCCTCCTGCGCCACTGTCTCGGGAGCAAATCTACTCAAGCTCCAGAATTCGCGCTCATACTCAGGCACCATCTTTGTCCCCTGCTTTAGGTTGCCGAATTCCTCCCTCTTCTGCCACCTCAAAGATTCCGGGAAGAACTCATCATGGAAGAGGCAGAACTCCTCCCAAAGCATGAACTGCACCGCACGGCTCCCCGCGACACTCAATCACCACTCCAGAGCACTCCCCTTTAGCTGTCGAATGGCCAGTCTCACCTTATCCTCCTCCCGGGGTAGGAGAAAGGAAAACACATGCTCGATCTGCCTCAGCCAGTGCTCAGCTAACACTGGGTCCCCCTCTCCTTTGAATCGCGGAGGCTGATCCTTTCGGAAACGTGTCACCACGTCATCCTCTGCACAAGTCGGTATGCCAGTCAGTGAACCCTCACGCTCCCTTGGTAACTCCCTCGCTGGTGGTGGCGGTGGTGGTGGCACCACCTGCTGTGCCGCCATCTCACGGCGCACCTCCTCCCGGACTTCTTGCCGGATACTTTCCCTCAGCCCCTGGACTTCCAGCCGGATGCCCTCCCGCAGCTGCGCCAGCAACAGCGCATGTCCTCCAACAGACTGCCCCGCACCCAGACCCTCATGGGCAGATGACTCATCAGCCACTGCCTCGGACGCACGTGTCACTCTCCACGGTGGCATTCTTACTACAAGAAGTAAGAAGCACAAACGTCAGAACGCGTTCACCAACTATCGAGTTTCACTACCTCTACCCCACTATCAAGTCAAGTAGTACATGGCATCACACACATTTCACACATTGCATCAATCAACATTGCACACAGTTCAATTCACAGTGCACACAGCTCAAATAGACAAGGACCTTTCCTTGTAGTCATGCTCAAGGTACTTCAAGAAAAACAAAAAAATCAGAGTTGCACAGTTCACACCTTATCACATTAGTCACATTTTTTTTTATTTATCACAATTACAATTTTAACAGTTATCCACACCTTCACCCACAACAACAAATGCAACTAGTGCCCTAATGCCAATGCATGCAAATCCTACCTCAGGTCTGGACTACCCCAAGTACACCTTAGAGGCTCCAAGAGGACCGTGTTGATCAGGCACGTCCCTCTAGGCACCTCCAAAGGACTCAAGATAACCAGATCCACCCACTACCCTAGGCCAACTAGACCATGCTCTGATACCATACTGTCACGCCCCGAATTTCCAACCCGAGGAAAACGGTTCGTGACTCCCCACCCAACCCGGTGGGTAGGGGGTGGATGTACAAAACAAATATTCATACAGGTCAACATATACATTCACCACTGATAATCACAAAGATGTAAATTAAATATCTTTATTAATCTTCAACCCATAATAAATGTTCACAACCACACATGTCTTTATTACATTCCAAATCCTTTTACAATATCTCCCCACTAGGGTTACATCAATTTCCATAAAATAACATAATCAAAAAAAAACGATAAAGCAAATACAGTCTTCCACCTCGGGATTCCACCTAACGCCTGTAGGTTCCTGAAAGAAAACACATCACAGTTGGAGGGCTGAGCAACCACAACTCAGTAGGGATCAAGTCTCCCCCAACTCTTCCCATGCACCTATCATCTATATGTGAGCGTGCACCAGTGCAGTGACGTGACATAGACATAACAAGGAATTCACACCACACAAACGGCACAACCTCAGTCCCAGCCACATAGGCTAACACTTTTACCACCTCTCAAACAAGTGATTTAACCGCCTCTTCAGGCCAAGTTGTTTAACCACATCTTTAGGCCAAGTAATTTAACTGCCTCTTCAGCCCAAGTGATTTAACCGCCTCTTCAGGCCAAGTGATTTAACCTCCTCTTCAGGCCAAGTACCAAACAGACAAGCTCACAGCATACACCTTGGTCACTCAGGCATAAAACCAAACACTCAGCATGCACACATTCACAAGTGCACAAACCCAGCTTCTCAGGCATGAAAACAAACACTTAGCATGCATGTGTTTACAAACCCACAAATCCAGCCACTCAGGCATAAAAGCAAACACGTACTTGGTATATTTACACAAACATAATCACACAGGCATTTTATCGAACATGTAACATGCACTAACAACCCAACGTCAGAAACACACCAAGGGCACCATTGAAGGCCAACATCCATATAGGAGATCATACCTATATGGATTTACATATAAATATTATAACAATACCCATAGAAACTCTGTAAAACATCTACGCAGGGCTAACCCCGGAACAGACCGAAAAAGAAAGAACCCCTACCTTAAAGAAGATCCTCCTTGCTCCCGCGCTAGACGCCGTCTTCCCCACGCACGACGCTTCGGCAGCAACCAGCAGCTCTCCTTCCTTCCATCTCTCTAGCTCTCTCTCTCTACGACGGTTGCAGTGGCTGAAGAGAACCCTAAACCTAAAATAGGGAGTCTTCACCTCTTTATATAGACAACCCAAACCCCAAAATGACATAGTTTGATTAAATGAATCCCAGCATCAAAATGACGTAGTTTTGATGACAGACTACAACCTTTTTGCAACCACACAGGGCAAAGCACTCCTAATTTCACCATGGTCCTTTAGCAAAAGAGGATCAGAACAACAAAACAATGATAATGGAGGCTACACGTGAGAAAGCCTTCTCACGTGCATTCTCACGGGCACCTCCAAATGCTCTATAATTTCAGCACAAGACTTGAAACAACATCAGGAAGGCTCCCATGCAAAAATCTCCCTGCATGTGAAAAGCATTCTCACGTGCATTCTCACGTGCACTCCCTATTGGGCTCAAACTTTGCTTCTTGCTTGCTTATCAACATACAAGATGATTTAGCCAAAGTGTGTGGAAATAAAACTCCCTAAAACCCAACAATTTGCACCTAAAAAGGTAAAACTGACTAACTCCTCACATCCCAAAATACGGGTCATTACAGAGAAAGAGAGAGAGGGGGGGGGGGGGAGGGGCAACCTCTGGATCGTTGACATGGTGGTTCCCGTGTGTGGACGGTGTCTAGCGTGGAGGCCGGAGCAGAAGGACACTTACAAGGTAGGGGTTCTGTGTTCATGTACCTAATCCGGGGTTTGGCCCTGTAGTGAATGAACCGTTGGATATCGCTCCTGTTATTATATTATTTGTATATAAATTCATATAGGTGTGATCTCCTATATGGATGTTGGCCTTCAATGTCACGCCCCAATTTCCTTCCACTGGAAAAGGAGTAGTGATTGCCCATGCCCGCACCCGAAGGGACAAGGGGTTGGTGCAAGCACCTTAAAAGGACCTCTAGCACGGGTGCTGTCCCAAACTGCATAATCAGGCTAACATGCCAAGGGGCATGCTCCTGCTCCCAAACCATGCACACAAACACAAATTGAATAACAACACCTCATTTTATTTCATTTCAAAGGCTAAATGTTTATTACAACCCAGTCGGGAAAAAAACCCCTATAAAGCCATAAATAAAACCAAACCAAAATCCAAACACATAAAACCAAAGTACACAAGGAAATAATATAAAACTTTCGGCCTCGGGGGCCTAGCTCCTCGGCCTTCACCTACCGCCTGCTAAACCCTGGCAAAAGAATCGGTTTATAGGAGGGGGTGAGCAAACCACGGCTCGGTAGGGATCCGGTCTCCCCGGACCCGTCCCGGCGTACAACATGCATGATATGTGTATGCTTGTGCTCGTGTCGTGCCTAAGGCTAAAGCGAAGAAACATCACCCAGGTAAACACTCTTTACCTGAACCCGCACCGAAGGGCAGAGGACACCCCGCCACCACGGCGACATGACATACCACATTCAGGCGAATGTTGCATGGACACCAATGCAACATTTTCCACCCGAGTCGAGATATGGTCAACCACCTCCTCGGGCGCCATATCTACCCTCAGGAATGGGTGTAGACTTAGCCCACCGTCGTGAGTGCTACACCGAGACTCAGGACCACGTCCTGGCCAAATCTCAAGGGGTCCAGCTATTGTGCCTGGCCCAAATCTCGGCTCGGTCTCAAACGGACCAACGAACAACGATAACATTACATCTCAACATGTAAGCTCAAGACAAGATTTACACTTTATCTCGGTAGGACTAACATGGTCGAGATACAAGCCACACACATCAGCCTCACAAGGCTTAAAATCAAATATAAATCAAGCACGGTACACACCAGTCGCACAGCATATCATTAAACACCCATATACCAGGTCTCACAGGCATTATATTGAATACATGACATGCGGGCCTCACGGACATTTCATCAAACACATAGTGTGCGGGCCTCACAGACATTTCATCAAACACATAGTGTGCAGGCCTCACGGACATTTCATCAAACACATGGTGTGCATAAACAAACCCCAAAAAATCCTCAGGCCAAATTAACATCGGAATCAACAAAACATGCCACTTGGAAGGCCAACATCCATATAGGAGATCACACCTATATGGATTTACATATATATATATAGGTGTATATCCTAAAACAGAGGGGAGTTAGGAAGAATATGAATCCCTACCTCAGGCTCTTGTCCTATCCTCTACGCTAGACACCTTCCAACGACGCGAACCACCACGGCAACAGCCCAGGAGATCCTCTCTCTCTCTCTCTCTCTCTCTCTCTCTCTCTCTCTCTCTCTCTCTCCTGGCAGGTGCAGCAAGGAAGAACACAAGAACCCTAAATTCAAACTCAAGCCCTCCTTATATAGACACTACCCACATCAAAACGACGTAGTTTTGATTAAGTAAACCCAGGGATCAAAACGACGTAGTTTTGATCACACAAGTTAGCACCTTTCCGCACCCATATAGGCCAAAATACTCGAATTTCAACATGGTCCTTTGGAGAAAGATCATTAGAATGTCAAAACCAAGGGAACCATGCAAAAATATGGCTGCACGCCAATTTGCACGTGAATTCCCAATTCACGTGCAACTCCAAATGGACTCCAAATGCTCTCAAACTTCACCCCTAGCCTCCTTGCATCATTTGGAAGACAATCACACTTGCACGTGAATTGGACCCATATCACGTGCACCTCACATACACGTCCGTTTGGCCTGAAACTTCGTGGTAGATAGAGGACATCATTCTAAGCATCTTTCCTTTTGCACGTGAATTCATTTGAGCCCATTCACTAGGTCAAAATCTAGAAAAACTCTACTCGAAGGCAAAACGTGACTAACTTTGACTAAACTCAAGGTACGGGTCCTTACATCCTCTCCCCCTTAAGACTTTTCGTCCTCGAAAAGAAAAGGTGGAATGAAAGAAAACAATCACAACCAAAGCATAGGCCTCTAACACCCTCTAAGACAAATTAATACACAACAAATCACAAATTATTTCACACATTTATACACTCTACATGGTCATAACTAGTTGGGCAAGTACCTGATTATGTTGAAGTTTGATGCTTGCCCTCCTCCCCTCCTTCGAGTTGTTCGTCCTCGAACAGATCAGGATAATGAGCACGCATCTCGGTCTCACGCTCCCAGGTCTCTTCCTCCAGCCCTCGGTGTTGCCACAACACCCGAACCAACGGAATAGTCTTACCTCGCAGCCGCTTCTCGGGCTTATCGACAATACGAATGGGTGTCTCGACAACAGACACATCCTCTCCAAGATCCAGGGTACCCCAATCTAGCACGTGTGTGGGATCCGGATGATATTTCCGCAACCGGGATACATGGAAAACATTATGAACTCTGCTCAAACGAGGTGGTAACGCCAACCTATAAGCAACAGGTCCAACTCTCGCTCAAAATCTCGAACGGTCCAATGTACCGAGGGGACAACTTGGACCCAGGTCCCAAATCTCTTATGCCCTCTTCGTGGAGAAACACGAAGGAATACGTGGTCTCCCACCAAAAACTCCAACGGTCGGCGTCGGCGATCTGCATAAGACTTCATGCGCTTCCGAGCCGTAAGAAGGCGTTGCCGAATCACTGAACTTTTGCCGTAGCCTCCTGGACCAATTGAGGTCCTAACAAAGCTGCCTCTCCAGCTTCGTCCAACATAATGGAGACCGACACGGTCGGCCATACAATGCCTCAAACGGGGCCATCCCAATCGAAGACCGGTAACTGTTATTATAGGCAAACTCCACCAGGAGGAAGGTGGGAAGCCCATGATCCTCCAAAATCAAGTACACAAGCCCTCAACAAGTCTTCCAATGTTTGAATGGTCCTCTCGGACTGACCATCGATCTCAGGGATGGAATGCGGTACTCAAATTAAGTCGGGTTCCCAATGCTTCCTGCAGACCTCCCCAAAACCGGGATGTAAACCGCGCATCCCCGTCTGAAACAATAGACAAGGGCACTCCGTGCAAGCGGACAATCTCATCAACATACAACCGGCTTAACGTGCCGATAGAGTCGCGCTCTCGAATTGCCAAGAAATGGGCTGACTTAGTCAAGCGGTCCACTATGACCCAAATCATGTCCTTCCTCCCAGGTGGTAGGAAGTCCTGTCACGAAGTCCATGGTAATATGCTCCCACTTCCACTCGGCTACGGTAAAGGCCGCAATTGACCAGCGGGTCGTTGGTGTTCGCCTTCACTTGCCGACAGGTAAGGCACCTGGAAACAAACTCGCTACACTCCGTTTCGGTCCCGGCCACCGGAACCGTGCGCGAACGGCATGATACATCTTAGTTCCTCCTGGATGTACAGCTAAACGGGAATGATGAAACTCCCTCGGCACATCCTCACGCAAGGGAGGTGGTACTATCGACGCCCCGAAATTTCAGCTCATGCTCAACTCCTTCGTCCGGTCCTCGACAGCTCTCCAGCCTCTATCCGGGCCCGGATCACCTCACGGTCCACGTCGCCTAACTGTCCCTCACGGACACGCTGATACAACTCCTGGTATCACGGTGAGAGGACACAGGATAGCTCCCTCATCGCTGAAAGCAGGTTGCACCTGAAGACCGCCAACCGCTCCATCATTTTCCATTCTCTCATGGAAACCTCAGCTTTTCCCTTTCTACTTAGCGCGTCGGCTACTAAATTTCCCTTCCCAGGCGTGTAGGAGAGCGTGAAGTCAAACATTTGCAGGTACTCGACCCACCTCCGTTGTCGCAAATTTAGGTCTCTCTCGGGTGAAGATATATCGTAGGCTTTTGTGGTCGGTATATACCACAAATTTCTCTCCCAACAGGTAATGTCGCCAAGACTTCAGGGCAAAAATAATCTCTGCTAACTCCAGGTCGTGTGTTGGGTAGTTTTGCTCATGGGACTTCAGCTGTCGCGAGCCATATGCTATGACTTGGCGTTCTTGCATCGAACACACCCCGGTCCAACGCGAGACGCATCACAATACACCTCGAATGGCACTCCCTCCTGCGGTAGGCTCAACACCGGTGCGGTAGTCGGCGAGTCTTCAACTCCTCGAATGCCTGCCGGCACTTGTCCGTCCACTCGAATTTGGCTCCCTTCCGTGTAAGAGCTGTCATGGGCGCCGCCAACCGAGAAAATCCTTCCACAAAACGCCGGTAATACCCTGCGGACCCAAGAAACTCCGGATCTCAAAAACATTTGTGGGCCTCTTCCAAGATGCTACGGACTCAATCTTGGTTGGGTCCACTCTAACTCCTTCGGCAGATACTACATGCCCAAGAAAATGCACCTCTCGCATCCGAAGTCACACTTGCTAAATTTAGCATACAAGTGATGATCTCGTAGTACCTGCAGGCACCACGGCCAAGTGCTCCTCATGCTCGGCTTGGGTTTTGGAGTACACAAGGATGTCGTCAATGAATACCACCACGAAGGAATCCAGGTATGGGGCAAACACCTGATTCATTAGATGCATGAACACAAAGAGTGCGTTCGTGAGCCCAAAAGGCATCACCAGCCACTCATAGTGTCCGTACCTGCACCTGAACGCCGTCTTAGGGATGTCTTCGCTCCCGACCCTCAATTGATGATATCCCGAA
The DNA here is from genome assembly GCA_023512835.1 of Taxillus chinensis. Taxonomy (NCBI): domain Eukaryota; kingdom Viridiplantae; phylum Streptophyta; class Magnoliopsida; order Santalales; family Loranthaceae; genus Taxillus; species Taxillus chinensis. The sequence continues at coordinate 23,742,354 of CM042091.1, forward strand.
CGCAGATCGATTTTTGAGAACCATCGTGCTCCACTCACTGGTCGAATAAGTCATCAATCCGCGGCAAAGGGTACTTGTTCTTTACCGTTACTTGATTCACTTAGATAATCAATGCAAAGTCGCAACGAACCATCCGCCTTCTTAGCAAACAAGACCGGTGCACCCCAAGGTGAGGTACTAGGACGGATAAAACCTTTATCTTCCGGTTCCTTTATCTCGCTTCGAAGCTCCCGCAACTCGGCGGGTCCCATCCGGTATGCTACTTGTGAGATGGGTCCCACTCCTGGCAACAGTTCAATCGTGAACTCGACACTTCGTGTGGAGGCAACTCCAACAACTCCCCAGGAAAGACATCCTGGAAATTCTCGACTACATCTGGCCACACCCTTTTCTCTAAGTTACCTTCCTCCTCAAAGGTTAGGGTGGCAAGCCTATGGGTAATATTGCCCCATAGCTCTCTCATCGGTCCAGCTCTCCCAAAGATCCCTATCCCATTCACCCACTAGGGTACAGGAAGATCCTGTGGGTGTAGTAAACGATACTCGTCGCCTATAGCGATCAATCTTAGCCTGAAAGGCCATCAACCATCCATCCCCAGAATCAAACTAAAGGTCCTCATGGGTATTACATACAAATCAAATGAGAGGTCAACCTCTCCTATCGTAAGCGCACACTCTCGACACATTTGGTGGATCAACTCCACTCCTCCCATTGGGGACTCGACCCTCGAGGTCTATCGGCCTCCACACAATCAAGTCCAAGGCTCTCCACCAAGGACTTAGCAATCAGGGAGCACGAAGCTCCAGGTATCAAACAATGCGGCAACAACGGTGCGGGATATTAAAATAGTACCTCGAACCACCGAAGGTCCAGCTCCACCTTCCTCGGAGGGTGATGGTAATTCCTCCATTTCACCAGGCCTGAGGTAAGCGCGAACACCCTGCCTTGGCCTGCCCCACCACTAGCCTCACTTGCCTTCCCTTTTGCTCCTGCTGCAGTCCACTGGGACGCCCCTCCGATCCTCCTTGTGGTTGCCTCTCCCCCCTGTGGCCTAGTGTGACCGGAACCGGCCGACCGGCCTGCCACGAATGTGCCGGCTTAGGGGGCAGGGCCTGAAATTGGGTCCCACCCCTACTCCCTTGTGCTAAGCTTCCAGCCTCCCCGGCCGCTCCCCTTGCCTGAAACACACCTTGCTGATGTGTCCCACCTTCCCACGACTATGACACGTCAAGTGCTGTTTGGGGCACTCACGTTTGACGTGCCCCTGACAGGCCACAACAGGTACACCCGCTTGGGAAGTTCCCAGCGAAGACTCTCCCGTCCTCCAAAGTAACGGGATCCGGGCGGAGCCATTGAAGCTTGGCCCCCATCCTTGGGAAAAGTCCCACTCCCGAGCTCAACCTTCTGCCTCTTGGTATCACCGTGCTTGTCGCGCGCGCTCTGCCCCATCCGCTCCTGGTGAGCCTGTCTTCCCTCCTCTAATCCTCTCTCAACAATCTTGGCGGTGTCCACGACTTCAAGATAGGTCTTCGGTCGCAAGCATCTCCACCCTTTGCTTCAGGGCAGGTTTGAGACCCATGGTAAACTTATGGGCCTTCAGGTCCTCCCTTGATATTGCTTCGGAGCAAACCGACTCAGCCCCCGGAAATCTCGCTCATACTCGGGCTGCGAGCGCGATCCCCGCTTCAGCCGCCGAACTCCTCCCGCTTCGCCACCGCAATGACTCGGAAAGAACTCCTCATGGAACAACTGGAGGAACTCGTTCCAAGGCCATGGTCTCCATGTCCCGGCTTCCTGAGATGCTAAGCCACCATTCCAAGGCTTCCTCCTCCAACTGCCGGACCGCTAGTCTCACTTTGTCTTCCTCCCGGGGTCGAAGAAAGGAGAACACATGCTCGATCCGCCGCGACCAGGTGCTCTGCTCCTAGAGGTTCAGCTCCTCCCTTGAACCTTGGTGGATGTTCCTTTCGGAACTGCGTCAACACGTCTCCCTCTTCCCGCCTCACCGGCACTTCCTGCCTACACGGAGGTTCTGCCTCACGGGGTGGAGGGGGTGGCACTGCCTGTCGTGCCATCATCTCCTGACGCACCTCGTTTAGGATCTCTCCCCTGAGGTCCTCACGCATGCTCTGCACGTTCTCACTTAGGGCCCGGACTTGGGCCATGATCCGCTCCAGGGGATCATCGCCCTCAACACGCTGTCCTCTTCCCTCTCGACAGACGGGCAGAAGATTCATCTTCTACAACTGGAGTAGCTCGGGTTACTCTCCTAGGAGGCATCGTCTACATAATTTAAACCAAACTAGGATCAGCTTCTCTCAAGCTCTACACACCCTCATCCCCATGGGTCATGAGGTACTCAAGCAACATTTTACATTTAAACACACAGGAAAGTCACGAAGTACACAAGCAGCTATTCATAGCAACAAGTCTCACGAGAAAATCACCGAATTTCACAAAGAACAAGTTTCAAGAACATAGCATGTCCAATCACAATACTCATACAGAAATTAAACTAGTGCCCTAATGCCAACGCATGTATGCACCCTCAACCCAAATGCAAGTGCCCTACTCCTTGGTCTAACTACCCCCGAGTACACCCCCAGAAAACCAGATAGGACCACGTTGATCGGGCGTGTCCTATACTGCCTCCTAAGAGTCTCGAAGCGGCCCAGGCCTCCCCACTATCCTAGGTCCACTAGACCATGAACTATCGCTCTGATACCATATTGTCACGCCCCAATTTCCTTCCACCTGGAAAAGGAGTAGTGACTGCCCATGCCCGCACCCGAAGGGACAAGGGGTTGGTGCAAGCACCTTAAAAGGACCTCTAGCACGGGTGCTGTCCCAAACCTGCATAATCAAGCTAACATGCCAAGGGGCATGCTCCTGCTCCCAAACCATGCACACAAACACAAATTGAATAACAACACCTCATTTTATTTCATTTCAAAGGCTAAATGTTTATTACAACCCAGTCGGGAAAAAAACCCCCTATAAAGCCATAAATAAAACCAAACCAAAATCCAAACACATAAAACCAAAGTACACAAGGAAATAATATAAAACTTTCGGCCTCGGGGGCCTAGCTCCTCGGCCTTCACCTACCGCCGCTAAACCCTGCAAAAGAATCGGTTTATAGGAGGGGTGAGCAAACCACGGCTCGGTAGGGATCCGGTCTCCCCCGGACCCGTCCCCGTGTACAACATGCATGATATGTGTATGCTTGTGCTCGTGTCGTGCCTAAGGCTAAAGCAAGAAACATCACCCAGGAAACACTCTTTACCTGAACCCGCACCGAAGGGCAGAGGACACCCCGCCACCACGGCGACATGACATACCACATTCAGGCGAATGTTGCATGGACACCAATGCAACATTTTCCACCCGAGTCGATATGGTCAACCACCTCCTCGGGCGCCATATCTACCCTCAGGAATGGGTGTAGACTTAGCCCACCGTCGTGAGTGCTACACCGAGACTCAGGACCACGTCCTGGCCAAATCTCAAGGGGGTCCAACTATTGTGCCTGGCCCAAATCTCGGCTCGGTCTCAAACAGACCAACAGAACAAAGATAACATTACATCTCAACATGTAAGCTCAAGACAAGATTTACACTTTATCTCGGTGGGACTAACATGGTCGATACAAGCCACACACATCAGCCTCACAGGCTTAAAATCAAATATAAATCAAGCACAGGACACACCAGTCGCACAGGCATATCATTAAACACCCATATACCAGGTCTCACAGGCATTATATTGAATACATGACATGCGGGCCTCACGACATTTCATCAAACACATAGTGTGCGGGCCTCACGACTTTCATCAAACACATAGTGTGCGAGCCTCACAGACATTTCATCAAACACATGGTGTGCATAAACAAACCCCAGTAAAAATCCTCAGGCCAAATTAACATCGAATCAACAAAACATGCCACTGAAGGCCAACATCCATATAGGAGATCACACCTATATGGATTTACATATATATATATAGGTGTATATCCTAAAACAGAGGGGAGTTAGGAAGAATATGAATCCCTACCTCAGGCTCTTGTCCTATCCTCTACGCTAGACACCTTCCAACGACGCGAACCACCACGGCAACGGCCAGGAGATCCTCTCTCTCTCTCTCTCTCTCTCTCTCTCTCTCTCTCTCTCTCCTGGCGAAGCTGCAGCAAGGGAAGAACACAAGAACCCTAAATTCAAACTCAAGCCCTCCTTATATAGACACTACCCACATCAAAACGACGTAGTTTTGATTAAGTAAACCCAGGATCAAAACGACGTAGTTTTGATCACACAAGTTAGCACCTTTCCGCACCCATATAGGCCAAAATACTCGGAATTTCAACATGGTCCTTTGGAGAAAGATCATTAGAATGTCAAAACCAAGGGAACCATGCAAAAATATGGCTGCACGCCAATTTGCACGTGAATTCCCAATTCACGTGCAACTCCAAATGGACTCCAAATGCTCTCAAACTTCACCCCTAGCCTCCTTGCATCATTTGGAAGACAATCACACTTGCACGTGAATTGGACCCATATCACGTGCACCTCACATACACGTCCGTTTGGCCTGAAACTTCGTGGTAGATAGAGGACATCATTCTAAGCATCTTTCCTTTTGCACGTGAATTCATTTGAGCCCATTCACTAGGTCAAAATCTAGAAAAACTCTACTCGAAGGCAAACGTGACTAACTTTGACTAAACTCAAGGTACGGGTCCTTACATTCAATGGCGTGTTATTCAGATATATGTATATATGTGACAGACAAGATTTTTAGCCTCTCTAAAAGAGCTAGCTAATGTCGTTAAATCCCTCTTCAAAATAATAAATTCCCTAAGTTTGCACTAAAAGAATAGCAGCAAGAAAGGGGTCGAACCCACAGGGATTAGCCTAGTTCTCTAGTTCTCAAATCAAAACACCCAATTACTCTTGTTCTATAAAATGTCTTGGCAAAAAGTTTTCTTTTTTAACCTAAAGATCTAATTTTTATGTGGTTTTCTGAATAAACAAAGAAAGTAAACTGATTTTAGGATTAAGTTTCAAGGATTAAAAGCATCTAGGGTCACAATTTCACCTCCCTATGTTATCTCTACTGGTTTATGGTATTAGGGTTGTCTGATTGAAAACATGCTAAACATAAGCCAAGGACAACAAATGGTCATTGAGGTCCTTTTAAGAGTTGTATGCCAGAATGGTCATCTAAACACACAAACATGCAAAGCCAATAAATCATACTTGCAAAAGGATAATGATCACACCAATTACAAATAAGTTATGAATCTCAATCCGCCCCAGACTAGGGCTAAGAATACCAAGGTGTACATCCAAAGATAGAATTAAGAACAGATTCATAAAACATGCAAAACTTCAATAATCCAAACCCAAATATTCATAAACACAAGAAAGCAACAAGGGGGCTACATTGCTCCCCTAGATTATAAGAACTACTCACGCATGATTACAAGCAAAACCAAAGCAGAAAAGCTCAACATCTTCTTCTTGATCACGCGCACAGCAAAGCTTCAAATCCAGGCTCCAAAATCCGCGACGACGGCCGCGACGGCTACTCTCCTAGGTCAAGGAGCACCTCCAAGTCGTGGAGCCTCTCTCTCTCTCTAAAACGTGTAGGGGGTTAGGCATGGCTAGCGAGAGGCGTGGAGGCTTGTATTTATAGAGTTTGGATGGGCTTTGAGGTGTGTAACCTAGCCCACTTATCAAAACGGCGTAGTTTTGATAAGTAACACTCGAAACATTAAAAACTCTATCTTCCATCCACAATTTGGACTTGGGCCTTCAGGAACAAATGATCGGCATGGAAAAACGATTGGATCGGTCCAAAAATATCTCTGCACGCCAATTTGCACGTGATATGGTGAATTCACGTGCACCTCCAAATCAGCTCAAACTTCTCCCCAAGCTTCCTTGCATCCTGTAGAGGCCTGAGAGGCAAAAATAGGCTTGCACGTGAAATGGGTGAATTCACGTTCAGCTCCAAATGCTCTGCAATTTCTGTGGTAGGTAGAGGACATCATTCTAAGAAACTTTTGTTCTTGTACGCAAATTGTTTGAGGCCATCTACCTAGTCAAAAGTGAGGTCCAAAATCTGCCAAAACAGCTTAAAAACGCATGTATTTGCAACTAGCATCTTCCTAAGGGTTAGAGCAAATATATATGATATATGAAGCAATAAGGCTCTAATCATGCTCTTAAACATCCTAAATAAACACTAGAATAACGGCATAAAATGCACGTTATCAAATACACCACACTTGAACCATTGCTTGTCCTCAAGCAAAAACATACAAGCATGCAAAAATAAAATAAACACGCAGTCAAACGGAAGAAAAATAAAATAACAATCAAGGAGAATCATGGTTTCCTGAGCATGCAACTCTATCATGATGAAATGGGAATTTAAGCATCAAAATGAGTCATAGCTTAGTTCATTCATGTCCATATCCCTAGTCCAACAACCATGCAATATCTCCACTTAAATTTCAGATATGAGCAAGCATTCCATGATAAAATAGCACCTAGTTTCCCTTTAAGTTCTTACCAAGGATAAGCAGCCTCACTCAAATATAATAATTCTCAAGCCCAATACCTATCAATGAACAATGGATGGAAAACTCTATCTCTACACTCGCCATCAGCTATTGATTAAGTACTTGCCAAGCAATCATGAGAGTTCCCTATTGTGCTCATCAAAGAAAACACACTCTCTATTCTACTTTATTTGAACTCACACTCTAGTCTACTAACTGAATAAACTCAATCATAAGCTAAAGAATTAAGCTCAACACTCTCAAAACAAAACACAATTCAGCCAATGTGGCTTCACATAAATAATCACACATAAACATCAAGCTATTGTGGCTTTTATTCTGATTTTTTTTTCTTTTTTTTTTTTTAAGTAATAACCTTACAAGGTTGCATTTTATGCTCTCCCTTGATGGATTATTCACTCTTTTTTTTTTACTCACATAACACATAAATAAGACTGATTTTTCTAATGCAAACTCCTTGCCATTTTGCTACAATAGGAGAGACAGAAATTCATTGATGTCTCACATCCCATTTTCCAGTTAAGTGATGGCTTTTTCACATTCTAAATCACAGCCTTTTCCAATAATATCACAAAATAAAGAAAAGAATGCAAAGACAGTCACAATGACTTAGAGGTCTTGCATCCTAACTCCACACTCCAAACACTGAGCACTAATAAGTAATCACATGCTTACTTGACTCCTACCATTAAATAACCAATGTTGAATGCAAGATGAGTAGCAAATCAAACTATTACCCATACCCTAAATGTCACTCAAGGGCTAAAAAGAAGTTGTTCTCATTTTTCATTTCTTTTTCACTCAACTTTAAGGGTTACTTAGGTCTATCATAGCATTTCATGCTCAGCTAATATTCAAAACTCAGCTCTAAAAACATGGTGATATCATTCAAAAGATAAAGACATGATTAAACCAATTCAGAGCACATTTTAACTACTTTAACACCCTTATCACAACATGATACTAATGTGGCATAAAAATTAAATTTAAGCCAAAATTGCATACTTAATATCCATGTCTCCACAAACAAATCATTCAAGCAAACAACTCAAACAATCATGCAACTAAAAACAGTGTTTGTTTTTTTTTTTTTTTTGCAAATAAATAAAACATGCAATCACAACATAAAAGACAAGCAAGTGGCTCAAGTCACTCCCCATACACCACACTTAAAATATGCTATGTCCGCATGGCATAAAAGAAGGAGTAGGAAAAACACTTACCCCTGGTTTGGCACACTGTAATAGTAGATGACATTGGCCACCATTCGTCGCACTTGAGCCACAAAGTCAGCCGACGTCTCGCCGCGCACTTCCCAATTTTCCTTCCCTTGCAGAATACCCATCATGTAGTAGCAAACAAAGATCCCACACTGAATTGGTCAGGCTGTTGGGGAATTTGCATTTCATTGTAGTGAATAAGAGGGAGCTTGTCCGCCAACAAGCCTTCTTTGATCATTGCCACTTTCATGCGTTTGATGAACCCATGCACTAACTGTCTTTTCCGTCTAGCAAACCCTTCGCCTTGGCTTGGATCATATAGCACAAGATGGCCTACATCCGATTCACACGGACAAGTACATAGTGGCGGTCAATGTGCACCGGAATCGGCACCTCATGCATACCATGCCAAGGGCGGTGCCCTTCATTCTCTCCATTAATGCGTTGGCGCCACACCTCTTCGGACAAGGGTTGATTGAAAAGCTCACACAGCATGATGGAAGTGTACCCAGCTAAGGGGTAATTATGAGGCTCGGCCTCCACTACATACCGCATGGTCCGGCGGAAGAGGTCTATCTCGTCGGCATAGAGATATTCATTCTCCGAGATCCTCTTCAAGCTAAAAGGAGTGAAGATATCATTATCCCGTATAAATCGAGCCCTATGACCTGTGGAATTGATGAATTCTTCAAATGCTTTGCTTGGCTCTCTTCAGACGATAAAGCCGGATTAATGATTAAATGAACAGGAGGGCCAAGTAGATCTTCAGGTTCAGCAGGCATGTATGCACCCCAAGATCTTGGAAGTATAGCGGGCACCAGGGCCTGAGAATATGCAGGATCCGTAAAAGGCCGGAAGGGTGAATACCCTGCTGCCGGCTCTGCCTCCTCTGGGGTGATAGTAAGATGGCTAAGTCGAAGGTTCCTGGTTGAGGTGGATCTGCCTGGGGCTGGATAAGCATCTTCGGGGGATGGAGAGGGTTCTTCATCGATATCTCCACTATAGGAGAACGTTTTGATGCTTTCCTCTTGCTCAAAGCCTTCCAGATTTTGCCTAGGAGGCCTTTGACTTCTTTGTTGTCCTTCCTCAGGGCTTCCACCTCGCGCTGGGTTCTGGCATTTGCCTCCCTGAGCTGCTGTGTTTCTTGCCTCCAAGCTTCGGTAGATGCAGCAGGATGAGCTTCTGGGGCCTCCCATGCTCTAGGTGATGCATGAGCAGCTATATCCTGGGGCCTCCCATGCTCGGTTCTAGGTTGTGAAGTAGCTTGTTGGTCTCCAGAGATGAGGGCCATTAATTCTTCAAATTGGGCATTAGTGATGTGCCCATTAGTGATCGCCCAATTGATGACCTCCACTTCACTCACCACCTGCCCACTAATGCCTTGAAAGAAATTGAAAATGTCTTCTTTGTGTACATTGAACTGCATGTACATGGCAGTGAGTCTGTATAGAGTCTGCTTCCTTTGATCCAAATGAGGAGAGGTCTCTCTTGCAAAGTCTGTGGATCGCTCCACATGAACACTGTGCCTAGCGGGCTGTGATGGAGGAGGAACATTGGTTGCCCAATGGCCTCTGGTACTGACCCCCAAACCTCCTTCAGCTTGCAATACTCTTAACACCCAGTGAGAAGGAAAAGTAATGCTCTCCATGGAGGAAAATTGCAAAGCAGGCATGCTTTGAAATATCACACACAAAATTCTGCCATTTATCTGCTTGGATGAGTTTTTCTTCCACCATTTAAAAATGGTAGTGGCCCAATCCACATTTAGCATATGATCAATGCTATACATGACCTCCAGGTGTGGCTTAGGCACACTATCTAGCCCACTGGTCTGAATCAATAAGCATTTCCCTACCAGGTAAGCTAGGCATCTAAATTTTCCAACAAAACCATTCTTGGTATACTGCCTTCGACTTTGAAATTTTCTAGCATAGTTACATGCAGTACCAAATTCTCCTAGGCTTAGCCGAGGGAAACTATTACCTGGGTTCAGGGAGGTTAAAGCAATTTCTAATAATATCAGGGGTTATTCGACATAAACCCCTTGCACAACCCCTATCGGTTCATCCTCATTCCCAGGACAGATGCATAGAAGTCTTGTAAGGCAGAATAGGAAATAGCTGGGTCAGCAGATACTAACCTTTGTAATCCCGAGTTTGAATTTTAACGGTCACCTCTCTAGCCCAACCCGGCTACTGAAGCCTCCAAAGCCTGCATATCAAGAGCATGCCCCAAGAGTATCTCCTCCTCAGCTTGGCTATCAGCACTAGGTGAGTGCACCTCCTCCTGGCCAGTCCTCCTTGTGCGCACCATCTTTGGAATGAGAAAATAAGAACAAGAGTAGAAAACTGAAGAGCAAGAGAGAAAAAGGGCAGAGTTTCTCTAATACTCAGATCTGGAGTGATTTTGGTGTGGAAGCCTTTGAAGATGGCCTCCCTTTATATAGCGTGTAGAAGGAAAGATGCTCCAATTGGCGTGATACACGTGCCCCTAACTTTTCAGAGTGTTCTGACCAAAATACCCTCTGCACGTGAATTGGCTGAATTGGCGTGCGGGTCAGAATCGTCCCAAACTTTGGTGGTGGGTCCCCATTGAGCTGGCAAGCAATACTGCCTTCTGCACGTGAATTGTGGGAAGCTTCTAGGAGGGCTAAAATCGGTATTTTGCATTTTTGGGCCTCCATATGACAGCTAGCAATTTGCGTGCAAGAGTAAACGTGAATCACATGGTCCTCATCTACCATTCCAGAAAGTTACAACTCAAAAGGAGGTGCACGTGAATTGGGCAATTCACGTGCAAATTCACGTTCAGGCCCAAACTGGCCCAAATTTCTCCACTGAGTTGCTTATGCATTATGGACCATCTTTAAATCTTGCACGTGAACTGTTTGAGCCCATCTTCAAGCACTTTTGGGCTTCACTTGCTCCTTGCTCCTTGACTTTGACTTTAAAAACAATTCCACAAGTTCAGGACCCAAAAATTTGCTCATCCTGCACATGGTTAGCTAAGAAAGGAACAAAGTCTCCTGCACAATGGTTAGCTTGCAAACAAATTTATTGAAGAAAAAAAATAAGAGAAAATAACATAAAATAAAACACAAAGAATAAACATTGGGTTGCCTCCCAACCAGCGCTTTATTTAAAGTCTGTAGCTAGACTTTCAAGTGATGATCATGCAATGGTGAAAGAGAGGGAATCAACTATCTCCCTCTCGAGTTGAATCAAAGTAAGGTTTCAGCCTATTGCCATTCACCCAAAATTTCTTGCCATCTACACTTGGAGCTCAAAGCTCCCATATAGCTTCTTATCAACTATCACAAAAGGTCCCATCCACTTGGACCTTAATTTGCCAGGAAATAACCTCAACCTTGTGTTAAATAGAAGAACTTTCTGCCCTAAGGTTAAAGGTTCATTGTTGAGTTGCCTATCATGCCATTTCTTAGTTCTTTCTTTGTAAAATTTAGCACTATCATAGGCATCCAACCTAAGCTCATCTAACTCAATTAATTGAGTCATCCTAAGCTCCTTGATCTCTTGTGGGTTGAAATTTAACTTCTTCAAGGCCCAATGAGCCTTGTGTTCTAGTTCCACAAGGCAAGTGACATGCCTTACCATATAGAATACGGTAAGGTGACATCCCAATGGGAGTTTTGTAAGCTGTCCTATATGCCCATAAGGCTTCATCAAGCCTTTGAGACCAATCTTTCCTATTGGCTCCAACGGTTTTCTCTAAAATGGCCTTAATCTCCCTGTTGGACACTTCGCTTGTCCATTAGCTTGTGGGTGGTAAGCTAAAGACTTCCTATGAGTGACACCATACTTGTTCAATAATTTATCAAACAATTTATTGCGGAAATGACTACCCTCATCACCGATTATAGCCCTTGGTGTCCCAAAACGGCTAAAGATGTTCTTAGTAAGGAAGTGAGTCACAACCCTAGCATCATTCACTCTAGTAAGAATAGCTTCTACCCACTTAGACACATAATCCACAACAAGCAAAATGTATGAATACCCATCGAATTGGGGAATGGCCCCATGAAGTCAATGCCCCAAATGTCAAAAATTTCAACTGGAAGGATTCCAGTTAATGGCATCTCATTTTTCCTAGATAGACCACCTACCCTTTGACATCTATCACACTTTTTGATGTAGACATAGGTGTCTTTCACCATGTGAGGCCAATAAAAGCCACACCGCATGATCTTAGCCACAGTTCTTTGCACCCCAAAGTGGCCCCCATAATGTGATGCATGACAATGATGTATTATGTCATCTACCTCCTCCTCAAGGACACACTTTCTTATGATTTGGTCTGGACACCTCCTATAAAGAATTGGGTCTTCCCAAATGTATTTCCTAGCATCCACTACCAATTTCTTTCTCCTGGTGGTAGTCTAACCGCTTGGGTATGAACCCGGTGGCTAAATAGTTTGCTATGTCGGCAAACCAAGGAAGATGATGCACCTCAAACAACTTCTCATCAGGAAAGTCATCTACAATGGGTAGAGACGTAGGTGCATTCTCCACACGGGAGAGGTGATCAGCCACGAATTTAGGGCTCCCTTTGTGTCTCTAATTTCAAGGTCAAATTCTGTAAGAGGAGAACCCACCTAATCAAGCGTGGCTTAGCTTCTTTTTTCGCAAACAAATATTTCATTGCGGCATGATCGGTATAAACAATGACTTTAGACCCCAAAAGGTAGGGTCTAAACTTGTTGCAGCCCATAAACCACGGCTAGCAACTCTTTCTCGGTGGTGGTATAGTTACGTTGAGCATCATCTAAGGTCTTACTAGCATAGTAAATGACCCTAAACACCTTTTCTCGCCTTTGCCCTAAGACTACCCCCACAAAGATAATCACTCGCATCACACATTAGCTCAAAAGGCCGAGCCCAGTCGGGTGTGACTATAACAAGTGCGATGACTAACTTACCCTTGAGGATGTTAAAAGCTTCTAAGCAATCTTCATTAAACTCAAAGCTTGTGTCTTTTTCTAACAACCTACTCATGGGTTTTGCAATTTTTGAGAAGTCCTTAATGAATCTCCTATAAAAGCCAGCATGGCCAAGGAAACTTCTCACTCCTTTTTCATTAGTTGGAGGTGGTAGAGTCTCAATAGTGGAGATTTTTGCCTTGTCTACCTCCAAACCATGTGCGGACACCTTGTGCCCTAGAACTATCCCCTCTGTTACCATGAAATGACATTTCTCCCAATTTAGGACTAGTTCCTTCTCCTCACATCTCTCTAAGACCACATCTAGATTTTTCAAGCACCGTTGGTAGGAGGAACCAAACACCGAGAAGTCATCCATGAAGACCTCCATGATCTCCTCAACCAAACCCTGAAAAATAGCCATCATACACCTTTGAAAGGTGGCGGGGGCATTACAAAGCCCAAATGGCATTCTCCTAAATGCAAATGTGCCAAAAGGGCACGTGAAGGTGGTCTTTTCTTGGTCCTCGGGCTTAACCATGATCTGATTATACCCGGAATAGCCATCTAAAAAGCGTAGTGACTATAGCCAGCTAACCTATCCAACATTTGGTCAATGAAAGGAAGAGGAAAATGATCCTTCCTAGTGGCCTTGTTCAGCTTCCTATAGTCAACACACACTCTCCATCCCGTCACGGTGCGAGATGGGATCAATTCATTTTTCTCATTCTTAATCACGGTCATGCCCCCTTTCTTGGGCACAACATGCAATGGACTCACCCACTCACTATCTGAAATAGCATAAATTATACCCGCATTTTTCCATTTTAAAATTTCTTTTCTAACAACTTCTTTCATAGCGAGGGTTTAATCTTCTTTGTCTTTCAGCGAAGTGGGTTTAAAATCATCATTCATCAAAATTTTATGCATACAAATCCCTGGACTAATACCCCTAATGTCTTCAATGTTCCATCCTAGGGCCTTTTTGTGTTTCCTAAGGACTTCTAGCAATTGAGTACACTCCACATCATTCAAATTAGAAGCAACAATAACGGGGAATTGATTTGTAGAGTCTAGAAATTCATACCTTAGGTGTCCAGGACAGCTCCTTCGGTTCTGGAGCTGGATGCACGTCATCTTCTTTCTCCTCGGCTTGCTCCAAAGAGTTTGTAGTTTGCTCATCTTCCTCAATTTGTCAAGTACATCTCTTCATCTTGTTGAGCTTCTATAAGGCTGAAGGGCTCCATCATTGGTGGTGGTAATTTCTTCTGCCAAGTAATCTTCCACCAATTCCTCAAGGTCTTCAACCCAAAGGCAGTCCTCCTCCTCTTGACCTTGCAAAGCCTTCCCCATATGGAAGACTAAGGTCTCCTCATTAATTCTCGAGTTAGCTGCCCTTGAGCAACATCAATCAATGCACAACCCGTTCTCGAAACGGTCTTCCAAGGAGTAGGCTGAACTCCTCTATCTTCTTCCATCTCCAAAACAACAAAGTCTGCTGGAAATATGAAGGAGCCCACTTTAACTAGCACGTCTTCAATTATCCCTTCAGGCCTTCCAGGAGCCCTGGTCGAAGAACTGCAATGATATGGAAGTGGGCTTCATGCCCTTAAGCCCAAGCTGCTTGTACAAAGCAAAGGAAATCAAATTGATGCTGGCCCCTAAATCACATAGGGCTGCTGCTTGCGGTGCATTGCCAATCACACAAGGGAGATTAAAGCTGCCCAGATCTTTATGCTTGATGGGCAAACTCGTTGAACAACACTGCTCACCTCGTTAGTGATCGCCACCGTCTCATGATCCCCATATTTCCTCTTCTTTGTCACAAAATCTTTGATGTATTTTCTGTACCTAGGCATCTGCTCCAAAAACTTCTACAAATGGAATGTTAATCTCAAGCTTCTTGAACAAACTCGGGAAGCGCTCATACTCTTCTTCAACCCTCCTGGTTCCTCGGCCTCCGAGGAAATGGCATAGTAGGCCTGAGCTCTTGCTTCGTTCTTCGGCTATTCTGTCTTGACTCAGTGCTTGTCCTTCTTTTCTTGCACTTTTTCTTGACTTTATCTTATTTTCCTTGGTCTTGACTTCCAAGGGTTTGCTTTGTTCTTCTGGAATGGCCTTCTTCTTAGGCTCTTCAGCTTCATTCGGTGTCTTCCCGCTCCTTAGAGTGATAGCCTTGCAACTCTCCTTGGGGTTCACCTCGGTGTCACTTGGAAAAGTATTGGTTGACACCCCTTGATTTACATTCGAGCCAAACTCACAAGCAACTTTTCTATATTCTTCATTGAAGATTCCATGGTGACTACCCTTTCCTCCAAACTATCCTCTCTTTTGGTTGGCTCATCCACATTCTGATATACCCTTCCTCTTTGCTGTTGAGGCTGAGGCTGTTTCTGCTCGAATCCTGGAGGTGGGTGTAAATAATTATCCGTAGCATACGGATTCTGCTTCATCCCTGGGGGCACATATTTGTACTGAAATGAGGTATCTCCCCCTCGGTTCTGAGTTCTCTAAAATGGTTGAGATTGCTGCTGATTCAGGTTGTACCCTAGTTGTTGTTGTTGAGGATAAAATTGCTGTTTCTGGTACAAGCCCTTTCCTCCAACATAATTTGCTTCTTCAGCTCCACTCCAGCCTTGCTCAACTACTGGTAAAGCTTGTGATCCTTCAACTTTAAGAGCCAATACTTCCATGCCTTTCACTAAAGCTTGAATCTGTGCTTGCACATCATTGGAAGAATTTTCAACTGAAGCAATCTTCTCCCTTGGCTTTGAAGTACGCACATTAGACCACTGCCAATCAGCTAATGACAGCCTCTCCAAGAGCTCTGCTGCTGCGTCTGGCTCTAGATTCATCAAGTATCCTCCAGCAGCTGCATTCACCTTGTCTTGTGAATGGGACTGAAGACCTGTGTAGAAAGATTCAATTTGAATCCACTGGGGCCTTCCATGATCAGGGCATCATCTCTGAGCTGGATCACCTTGGAAGGAGGGAAGTACTTTGACATGAACTTGGTCTGCATCTCCTCCCAAGTATTGATTGAACCTGTTGGCAGACTGTTGAACCAGCCAAGAGCTCTATCCCTTAAAAAGAAAGGGAAAAGCCTTAGCTTTATGGCCTCCTCCGACACATTGTTGATCTTGATGGTGTCACACACCTGGTAGAACCTCATCAAATGCTGGTGTGGATCATCCACGGCTGTTCCTCCAAACGCGTTGTTGCTCACCATGTTGATCAATGCCGGCTTCAGCTCGAAGCTATTCGCTTGGACTCTTGTCTGCCGAATCCCAGAATAATGATCTAACATCATCGGCCTCGCATAATCTAAGAAGGTTCTGGGCATAAACCTATTACCCTCTTCTTCTGGATATTGGCCATTGTAATTGGCCCCTCCTTGCGGTGCACCACCATCAGGTCCGAGATCTGCCATCGGATCGCCTACGGATTGCTCCAAGCCTTGTAGTGCTTCTTTCGCCTCACGTCTTGCTTCCCTAGTCGCTCTACGACGAGCTCTGAACAACCTTTCAGGTTCCCGCGTAAATTGTATATCCTCCTCTCTTTGCATGCACAACTAGGAATCCTTGATGTATATTCCTGTAAACAACAACAAGAACACACCCAGCAGCTCCGAACAATGCAAAAATAAACAAATAAAGAACACAAAATAACAAAAAATAAAAGACAAAATAAAACACCAAGATCAGAATTCAAACAATTTCACTCAATGTTGATTTTAAAAACTAGTTGACCGTTGAATCCCCGGCAACGGCGCCAATTTGACAGACAAGATTTTTAGCCTCTCTAAAAGAGCTAGCTAATGTCGTTAAATCCCTCTTCAAAATAATAAATTCCCTAAGTTTGCACTAAAAGAATAGCAGCAAGAAAGGGGTCGAACCCACAGGGATTAGCCTAGTTCTCTAGTTCTCAAATCAAAACACCCAATTACTCTTGTTCTATAAAATGTCTTGGCAAAAAGTTTTCTTTTTTTAACCTAAAGATCTAATTTTTATGTGGTTTTCTGAATAAACAAAGAAAGTAAACTGATTTTAGGATTAAGTTTCAAGGATTAAAAGCATCTAGGGTCACAATTTCACCTCCCTATGTTATCTCTACTGGTTTATGGTATTAGGGTTGTCTGATTGAAAACATGCTAAACATAAGCCAAGGACAACAAATGGTCATTGAGGTCCTTTTAAGAGTTGTATGCCAGAATGGTCATCTAAACACACAAACATGCAAAGCCAATAAATCATACTTGCAAAAGGATAATGATCACACCAATTACAAATAAGTTATGAATCTCAATCCGCCCCAGACTAGGGCTAAGAATACCAAGGTGTACATCCAAAGATAGAATTAAGAACAGATTCATAAAACATGCAAAACTTCAATCATCCAAACCCAAATATTCATAAACACAGCAAAGCAACAAGGGGGCTACATTGCTCCCCTAGATTATAAGAACTACTCACGCATGATTACAAGCAAAACCAAAGCAGAAAAGCTCAACATCTTCTTCTTGATCACGCGCACAGCAAAGCTTCAAATCCAGGCTCCAAAATCCGCGACGACGGCTGCGACGGCTGCTCTCCTAGGTCAAGGAGCACCTCCAAGTCGTGGAGCCTCTCTCTCTCTCTCTAAAACGTGTAGGGGGGTTAAGCATGGCTAGCAGAGGTGTGGAGGCTTGTATTTATAGAGTTTGGATGGGCTTTGAGGTGTGTAACCTAGCCCACTTATCAAAACGGCGTAGTTTTGATAAGTAACACTCGAAACATTAAAAACTCTATCTTCCATCCACAATTTGGACTTGGGCCTTCAGGAACAAATGATCAGCATGGAAAAACGATTGGATCGGTCCAAAAATATCTCTGCACGCCAATTTGCACGTGATATGGTGAATTCACGTGCACCTCCAAATCAGCTCAAACTTCTCCCCAAGCTTCCTTGCATCCTGTAGAGGCCTGAGAGGCAAAAATAGGCTTGCACGTGAAATGGGTGAATTCACGTTCAGCTCCAAATGCTCTGAAATTTCTGTGGTAGGTAGAGGACATCATTCTAAGAAACTTTTGTTCTTGTACGCAAATTGTTTGAGGCCATCTACCTAGTCAAAAGTGAGGTCCAAAATCTGCCAAAACAGCTTAAAAACGCATGTATTTGCAACTAGCATCTTCCTAGGGGTTAGAGCATATATATATGATATATGAAGCAATAAGGCTCTAATCATGCTCTTAAACATCCTAAATAAACACTAGAATAACGGCATAAAATGCACGTTATCAATATGCATGTCAAGTGTTTGAAATTATGCCTGTGAGGCTGTGCATATTATGTGTTTGAGATTATATCTGTGTTGCTGGGTTGTGAGCCTGTAAATGTGTGCATGCTAAGTGTTCGATGTTATTCCTATGTGACTAAACATACTAAGTGTTTGATGTTATGCCTGTATGGCCATGAGTGCTGCATGTTTGCTTGTACACCCGGCGGATGTGGAAGCCCGGGACTGTTTTGTGGAACCCGGTGGTTGTGGAAGCCCGGGACTGTTTTGTGGAACCCGGTGGCTGTGGAAGCTCAGGACTGCTCTTGGAACCCGGTGGCTGTGGAAGCCCGGGATTGTTCATGTGTTAGCCTGTGTGGCTGTAGAAAAGATTGTATCTGCTGATGTGATTTGTTATTATCTAATAAAATATTTTGTATCACGACACTGCACTAGTACACGTTCTCATATAGATGCTAAGAGCATGGGATGGGTTTGGGAGACATGATCCCTACTGAGCTGTGGTTGCTCACCCCTCATATCGTATTGTTTTCTTTACAGGGACCTACAGGCGTTAAGTGGGAACACCAAGGTGGAAGACCTGTTTGTGGCTTGCTTATTGTTATTTGAGTTTGTTGTTTTTGTGAGCTTTGTAACCCCAGTGGGGAGATTTTGTAATGAGAAGTTTAATGTAATAAAAGCATGTTTGGACACGCTTGAAATGTTGGAACTTAATAAATATATGAATGTCTGAATAAGAAAAATGTGAAGTGTATGTTGTATTCTAACCCCTTTATCCAAACTCGGGTAAAGGGAGGGTCACGTTCTGGTCTCCTCGGGTTGGAAATCCAGGGCATGACAAGTCAACCCGAGGAGGTTCAACAAAGTAAAGTGCCTACTGAAGAGCCTGAGAAGGACGAACCAAAGGAAGCTCAAACAAATGAAGAAATACCACAGAAGAAGGAGTTTAAGCCATACGTTCCACCTCTATCGTTTCCTCAAAGACAAGCAAAACGGAAGAAGGATGAACAATTCAACAAATTTGTGGAAATCTTCAAGCAAATAAAGGTAACAATTTCCTTTGTTGACATCCTTGCAACTATGCCATCTTATGTGAAATTTCTAAAAGACATAGTGGGGAACAAACGAACACTAGCGAACATGCCACGAGAGCATTATCAGAGAACTACAGTGCTATTATTCAGATAAATCTTCCACCAAGGCTAAGTGATCCAGGAAGTTTCCCTATCCCTTGCATCATCGGAGACCTATCCTTTAAGAATGCCTTATGTGATCTTGGTGCAAGTGTCAGTTTAATCCCATTCTCTATGTGCAAGAGGTTAGGATTTGGGGAATTGCAACAAACATCAATAACCCTCCAGCTGGCTAACAAGTCCATTAAACACCCGATCGGGATTTTGGAGAATACTCCTCTACAAGTTAGAAACTTAATAATCCCGGTGGACCTAATTGCGCTAGATATGGACGAGGTAGGAGCTATGCCCCTCATTTTGGGACGGCCTTTTCTTGCAACAGCTGGAGCTATCATCGATGTGAAGGGAGGGCGAATGACTCTTAACATCGGTGACGAGAAAATTGAGTTTAATGTTTTCAAAAGTATGAAACATATGGAAAACTCAGAACAAGGGTGCAGAGTAGACCCTGTGGACAGCTTGGTGAGTGATCTTACACTTAATTTTCAGGAACCATTAGCTGTTGCCATGACAGGTACACTTCATGCACACAATGAGGAGGTGGTAGAAGAGGAAAAAGCCCTGGAAGCTATGCCCTATGTTCCATTTACGAAGAGGCAGAAATTTGAAGAACTTGGTCCAAGAAATCCATTACCTCCTCCTTCAATTCAACTTGCTCCAAAATTGGAGCTAAAGGATCTTCCCCCACAGCTCAAGTATGCCTTTTTAGGGGAAGGAGGCGATCTGCCAGTAATAGTAGCTGCTGAATTAATAGGAGAAAGATTGAAGAGTCTCCTTAAAGTACTACGCAAGTACAAAGCAGTATTCGGCTGGACTATGGCAGACATCAAAGGAATTAGTCCTACCATATGCACGCACAAAATTTTTATGGAGGACAAAGAGAAAAAGTCTATGGAGCATTAGAGACGACTCAACCCGAATATGAAAGAAGTCATCAGAGCTGAGGTAATGAAATTATTAGATGCTGGAATTATTTACCCCATCTCTGACAGCAAATGGGTGAGTCCAGTACACATTGTGTCAAAGAAGGGTGGAATGACCACAATACAGAATGAGAACAACGAGCTCATTTCCAGTCGAATTGTGACGGGATGGAGAGTGTGCATCGACTACAGAAAGCTCAGCAGCAATACTAGAAAGGACCACTTTCCCCTGCCTTATATAGATCAGATGCTAGAGAGACTTGCAGGGCACGCATATTACTGTTTCTTAGACGGTTACTCTGGCTATAATCAGATCCCCATCGCACCGAAAGATCAAGAAAAGACAACCTTTACATGCCCTTATGGTACGTTCACATATCGACGCATGCCATTTGGGTTATGTAATGCCCCAGCTACTTTCCAACGTTGCATGATGGCTCTATTCTCTGAATTTGTGGAGAAGACGATTGAGATATTTATGGACGACTTCTTAGTATTTGGACCTTCATTTGAGGAATGCCTCAATAATCTCTCTGAGATTCTGCAACGTTGTGACGAATCAAACTTAGTTCTCAATTGGGAGAAGTGTCATTTCGTGGTGCAAGAAGGCATAGTACTGGGCCACAAGGTCTCCAAGATTGGAATTGAAGTGGACAAAGCAAAAATTTTGGTCATAAAGAATCTTCCTCCTCCAACAACTGTGAAGGGAGTAAGGAGCTCTCTTGGGCATGCTGGATTCTATCGAAGGTTTATCAAAGACTTCTCAAAGATCTCTAAACCCCTTTGTTCACTACTAGCCAAAGATGCGGAGTTCATATTTTCAAAAGAATGTCAAGAGTCTTTTTCTCAACTCAAGCTTGCCCTTGTCGAGGCTCTAATCATTACAGCACCAGAATGGAGCCTACCGTTTGAACTGATGTGTGACGCAAGTGATTATGCGGTAGGAGCAGTGTTTGGACAAAGAAAAGATAAGAAATTATATGCCATAGCATATGCCAGCAAACTCCTCAATGAAGCTCAACTGAACTATGCCACAATAGAAAAGGAGCTACTGGCAATAGTTTTCGCCTTCGACAAGTTTCGGTGTTACTTGTTGGGATCCAAATCTATGGTTTACACCGACCACGCGGCAATTAAATACATTGTTTCGAAAAAGGATTCCAAACCAAGGTTGATACGATGGGTCCTACTCCTCCAGGAATTTGAATTTACAATTAAAGACAAAGAGGGGACCAAGAATGCGGTGGCTGATCATTTATCTCGCCTAGAAAACTCTTGTCAGTAGGAGGAAAATAAAGAAGATATTCAGGAAGCATTCCGTGATGAGCAGTTATTCAAGGTAGAGGCACATACACCATTGTTTGCTGATTTTGTCAATTATATAGTTGCATGTATAATGCCTTATGGAACCAGTTACCAGCAAAAGAAGAAATTCTTGGCAGACGTTAAACACTACATATGGGAGGATCCACCCCTATTCAGAACATGCGGTGATGGAATAATCCAAAAATGTGTCCCTGAAGAAGAAATATCTATAATTCTAAACCATTGCCACATAAGGGAGTGTGGGGGACACATGGGACCCATAAAAACCGTTGCTAACGTATTACAATCTGGATTTTTTTGGCCTTCTCTATTCAAAGATACAAGAGAATATGTGGTGAATTGTGATGCCTGTCAAAAATCTGGAAACCTTGGAAAAAAGAATGAGTTGCCTCGTACAAATATTCTTGAGGTGAAATTATTTGATGTATGGGGAATCAACTTCATGGGACCATTTCCGCCGTCTTTCAATAATCAGTATATTTTACTGGCGGTTGATTATGTTTCAAAGTGGGTGGAAGCAGTAGCTGTCCCTACAAGTACTTCCAAGGTAGTGCACAAGTTCCTGCAGAAACAGATATTCACAAGGTTCGGAGTACCTCGAGCATTAATCAGCGATGGAGGATCTCATTTTTACAATCATTACTTGACCAGGCTGCTAAAGAAATATGGAGTACGCCATAGGGTCACTACACCCTATCATCCACAAGCTAACAGACAAGCAGAGGTTTCTAACAGGGAAATCAAGAAGATCCTAGAACGAACAGTATGCTATTCTCGGAAGGACTGGAGCCTCAAGTTAGAGGACGCACTATGGGCATACCGAACAGCTTTTAAGACTCCAATTGGGACCTCTCCCTATCAATTGGTCTATGGGAAAGCATGTCATCTTCCAGTTGAGCTTGAGCATAAGGCATATTGGGCAACTCGATATTTAAACATGGATGCTCAAAAGGCTAGTGAAGAAAGATTGCTACAACTGAATGAACTGGCAGAATTCAAACGATCAGCTTATGAAAATGCCAAGATCTATAAAGAGCGAACCAAGTAGTGGCATGACAAGCACATTTCTTCAAAACAATTCACAGTGGGACAAATGGTATTATTATTCAATTCTAGATTAAAGTTCTTTCTAGGGAAGCTTAAATCAAAGTGGTCAGGCCCATACCACATCCGTGTGGTAATGAGGAATGGAGCCATCCGTATACAGTCAGGGACAGATACTCCATTCCTTGTAAACGGACAAAGATTGAAGCCCTATGTGTGTAAGAAACCACTCGAGAAAATGGTGATTTACCTCAAGGCTGAGGCAACTTAATTGTCACCCAGGATCGGTCTAGCTAGGACCCTAAACAAGCGCTCCCGGGAGGCAGGCCGGTCTAATATTGTTTGCTTTGTGTGTTAAGTGTTGTAGGAACTTAAACTTTTTCCAAGCGAGGATAGTAAGTTCAGATGCACAGGACGGAATTCAAAGTGGTCGGATGAATAATTCTCACGCGACATTAATTCGATTAAAGACATCATGGAGGCCAAACTGTTCTAAAAGGTCACGGTGAAGAAAAGGACAAAAAAGCAGGTTGGTCGGGTGACGCCTTTCACCCGACCTTCACCCGACTAGAACTGAAAATTCCAGAATGCTTAGTTTCAACCCCAAGAAGCTCCACGATGAAGAAAAAATTGAAAAATCCGGTGGTCGGGTGAAGCCTTTCACCCGACCTTCACTTGACCAGAGCAATAATTGAGGGAATCTTATCTTTTTACAGCTATGCCACCTGTCATCAGCTTATTGGAGGCGCCACCTCATCCACCAACTCTAGAAACTTCATCCAAGTGCTATAAAAGGAGGTGCAACCTCCTCATTTTTCTTCCCCCGACCAAAGAAGCTCCCCTCTGTCTCTGATTTTCTTGCCGGAAATTTTGGCCAGAATTTCACCGGAATCTCGCCGGAGTAGTTCTTGTCCTACCAGCAGGTGCCTCAGCCCATCCTAAATCATACCGGATGGCTGTTTTTCCCGGATATTGCTTGGATTGGGCCTCTTTTGCCCAAAGTACGGTCTCATGGAAGCCAGGAGTGATGCAGCAACTCGAAGCAGGTGGAATCCGAAAGCTATGCTCTGATCCTTCGCCTTTTCTTCCTGATGGAGCTGGCGAGTTGTATGATTCACTCTACAAGGAGACAAGGAATGGCGAAGATTGCTTAGTGGGCGTAGTGCAAGGATTTGAGGTGGTGGTTTCAGCTGGAATTATCCATCAAATATTCCAGCTGCTTGAAGTAAGTCCTCCCCTTCCTAATCTGACTAGTCAGGAACTTAGCATGGCTTTAAATTATCAAGACCTAGGTGGATCAGCTAGGAGGTACTACAAGAAAACTGGTTTTCAAATGCATGTTAGGTTCTTGGCTATATTATTAGGCAAATGTGTTTTTAGTCAGCACCCTAAACAAGAATCAGTTATTCATGAGCACTTGTTATGCATGTATGCTGTGGTGAATCAAATTAGGATCCCTCTAGCTGAGTTAATCTTCAACCATTGGACCAATTCACTTAAGAAACGCATGTATGGTCGTTTACTCAGTAAGATCATGTTGGAGCAACATCCTTACTTAGCACAGCTTACTTCCGTGACTCCTTACCCCCCGGGGTTCATTATGAGGAGCATCTTAGAGGATAGCACACTTGCTGTCCGTTTGGTGGGCCGTGTCTTTCAGCGTGTCCATGGTTATGAGTCACACCAAGCAGCTGCCCCTCCTTCACCACAAGTGACGTCGGAAGGCCCTCGCCATTCATTCCATTTTTTAGGACAACCTTCTTTCTTTCCAGCCACCGAAGAACCTCTTGAGCCCAGTTGCGCTTCCTCTTTTCAGGCACCGGATTATTCTGATTTTCTAACTGAACAATTCATGGATCAGCTAAACACTTTGGCTCGGGAGGTGGAAGCTTTACACCAAGCTCACACAAAGAAGTTAGCTGGTCTTTTCTCTTTTGTGAGGGGATTCACTAAGCGCAAACAAAAAAGTCCACACCCACTGTCACCACCTGTTGAAGAGGAGGAAAATATTGAAGAGAAAGAGCCTATTGAAGAAGCAGCAACTGTTCCGGCTATATATGGATACTTGGCAAACCAACCATATTCCTCTTATTCTCCAGCAGCTTCCCCTGTGCCTATTTATATTCCAGATGAACCCATGACAGAGGAACCTTCTCCTCCACAACCTTCACGAAGACCGCCATCCTCCCGGGCTGCTAGCAAGGCTACGATGACACGCATGCGGGGTCGAAAGAAGGAGGCATCCTTCTGGAAGGTCCTTGATATTTTTGTGCCACCTGGGATAACAACACCATCCGCTCAGGCCGAATATATTGCCTTCAAACATAGCAATGCCGACTTATACCGAAGCACAGGTTTCGCCCAGTGTACATTTCCCGCAAACTTGCGCTATATCACACAGCGCCATTAGTTTGATAGCTCTGATATCTCCAACTTTGGGTATGCCTTACGGACTGCCATTCGCCGGTTTTCTGCGGTTTTGCCTTTAGGAAGCCGGGTTGAGATCCTACCTACCATGTCCTATCAACCAGTAACGCCGGCTTCCATCTTCCAACAATACATTGAGGGCCGTTTCAATGGTTTTCAGCCATGGGTTACACTTGACTTCGTCCTCATCCCGGTACACTTCATGAATCACTTTGTGCTCTTACGCGTTAACCTTTGTTCCTTGGTGCTCGAGCTCTTTGATTCTTGTGCTCAGCCGGAGCCCAGTGACTGTCTCCTTTCCCTCCAGCACTCCATCGTTTCAAACATCAGTGATGCCTTACACACCTCTGGTTTCTTTTACCAAAGCGGCAGGCAACCACCTTCACCACGCCTTCCACTCTTCCAGCGCCAGAGCATTCCGCAATAGCCGAATACCAACAGCTGTGGAGCATTCGTGTGTTACTACATGACTGCTTGTGTTCAGGCCCATGGTGGAACGTGGACAACTGTCCTGAAACTCTCACCTGATACACTGAGGGAAATGGTTGCTCAATTCATCTACTTTTTCAGCCAACCAGTATAGTTCAGGTACTTCTCTATTTACTTTCCTCTCATTTTTGGCATGGGGACCATGCCTTGGTTTAAGTGTGAAGGAGGGGAAAGTGTTGCACACTTTTATTTTTGTTTTGTTTGATTGCATGTTTTTATATTCTTTGTATATACATTGCATGAATGAGTGATTGCATGAATGCTTGTATGACTTTGGAGATAGTATATGGTTTAGGATAGAAGCACCTGTACCTACTTGAAGTATATTATGTGTATTGGTAGTAATGCTTAGACTCTTTAAATTATTTTCTCTATGCTTGGAATGATATCATTATATGCATGAGCCGGCACTTGGGTTCGTACTAGGTTTTTCATGTTTTAATGCAAAAGCTTGCTTAATCTTTGGAGTTGTGTGATTAGAGAGAAACAGTCCATCATCACAATATTCCTTTTATGATTTTATCTCTTGGTTGATGAGCTTGGGCAAGTACATGTTTGACCTACTTATGGTGATTGGTTTGTGCTAGTTAAGATAGGCTAGAGTGACATGTTACAGTGATGTGGGTAGCTTAGTTGATGCTCTTTAGTATTGAATCAACTACAAAGAAAAAAACAAAAACAAAAAAAAACAAAAAACAAAAAAAAAACAAAAAACAAAAAAACAAAAAAACAAAAAACAAAAAAAATAGTAGCAATTGTTGTAAATGGGGTTTTATCATCTTTTGAGGATTACTGCTCCTCTCATAATTACATTGTACACCTCATATGTTTGTGCCACTTTTAGTTGTGTTTTGATACATTTAAGATTTCTGATTCTACATCTTTAGGGTTGAGCATCATTTGGCTAACTCACCTCTCATAGTGGCATGTGGCAAAGGCTACGGTTTGTGGTAAGACTGGGTGTGTCACCATAAGAAAGGACTGCTTGTACTTACTTAAGGTCTGAAACCCCTTAGAGGTATTGAGAGTGAGTGATGTGAGACTTACACTTGAGTGAGGCAGCCTTGTTTCCATTGTGAGAACTCCATGGACTTGCTTGTTATGCTTTTAACTTGATTAACTTGGTTGTTCCTTAGTAATGGTTAGGATTGTATATAATTGTTGGACTAAGTATAAGAAGACAATGCAAAGTGTTTTGGGCTGCACTCTAATCATGCAATGCACTTTCATATGTTACATGTGTTTTCTGCTAACCATTATCTCACTTGTGATTTTCCCTATTCTTATTTTTCACTTGCTTGATTGAGTGTTTATATCTTTTTTTGCTTGGGACAAGCAAGGTTCAAGTGTGAAGGAGATGATCGGGGGGATTTATACCCCCTTTTTAGGGCCATTTTGGGTACATTTTCATACTCTTTTGATTCATTTATTGCCCGATTGTGCTACTTTATCATATTTTCATGCCCTAACCCAGAAAAGAGTATTTCTTGTAGTTTTTGTGATATTTTTGCTATATTTTGACAGGAATCCAAAAATTAAGGAAGAATTCACCAAATTCACAGAAGGAAGAAAGAATACCAAAGACCTAAAGTTCACAACACCCAAATCTCAAGTTGGTCGGGTGAAGGTCGGGTGAAGGACCCTTCACCCGACCAAGTTGGGTGAAGCTCATACTTCAGGGATGGCTTTGCAGGAACACATTGAAGATTTTCTCCATCTGGTCGGGTGAAATTTGAGGTCATTTGGAGGTGGTCGGGTGAACCACTCTTCACCCGACCAAGTCGAGTGAAGCTAATTTTGCACAGGAAGACTCTCCAAGCATCATGGAACATAACTCTCTTTTGGTCTGGTGAAGAATTCTTCACCCGACCAAGCTCAAATTCCGTCGATAGACTTCTTATTTTTGAAGATTACTTTTTCCCTACTGGACCAAAATCATTTGAGCAAAGGACAAGCACCAAGCACTCAGGTCAAAGAAGAATTAAATGAAGAAATTTGGATTCAAATGGGTGCTTTGTATTTGGATTAAAAGTTTTTTATGGGGATTAAGAGGGGGATTTATATTATTTTCAAATTCAAAAATAGGGAGTTACATGAGAGTTAATATGGGATGATTATTTGGAAGAATTATGAGAAGTAATGGGGAATTCAAATTCAAAAATTCAAATATAACCTTGGGAGGCTATAAAAGGGGAATGGATCCTTCATTTGTAATCATCCAGTGATCCAATACTCAACAATTCTCTTCCATTCCATTCCTCACCTAGAGTAGAGAGAGAGAGAGAGAGAAGAAGGTTTGGGGCATCTCTTGGAGCTTGAAGGCAACCTGTTGGGAAAAGAAGATCAACCTTGGAATTCTTGTTCTAAATAGGCAAGCTATCCTTTTTGGTTCTTTTAATCCATGTTCTGTAATTTTGTTGTTTTCAATTTAACTATGGAAGCTTAAAAACCTCTGATTGGGGTTAAGATGAAGTTTGATGTAATAAATTAAATTGCAATATTTTAGTTTAATCTTCTTTACTTTGTGAGTGTTTATTGAAAATC
The DNA here is from genome assembly GCA_023512835.1 of Taxillus chinensis. Lineage (NCBI taxonomy): Eukaryota > Viridiplantae > Streptophyta > Magnoliopsida > Santalales > Loranthaceae > Taxillus > Taxillus chinensis. Next base: position 23,770,323 of record CM042091.1, read on the forward strand.
TTGGGTTGAATTATAAAATGGACTTGATCACTTCATTTTATTGTATTAGGTATTTATGTGAAGGATCGAAAAATGAAGCATAATTACTGGAAAAAGCAAGATAATCAAACTAGGGGTTGCATAATTTGTGAAAGCCAGTGTAAAACCTAGGATACCAAGTTAAGAGTAGGTGTGGTGACTGCTCTAGACTAAACAACCAAAAACTGAAAGGGTCACCCGTCCCCCATGCTAGGGTGTACACACGAATTATGGCACTTGAAAAAGGCTAATTCATGCATTAGAGGTTGGGTATTAGATATTGTCACAAGGAAAGAATTAGATTGAACTAAGGCATAATCTTGAAAAAAATACATCAAATGAAATCTTAACTCCAATCACCTTTATCAATTGAACTTATCTCTACTCAAAACAACAATTCCATCTCTCACATATTTTCAAAAATCAAATTATTTAAATTCAGTTCTATTTTATATTTATTTCACTCAAAAATCCCTCTATAAGCTAGTTAAAAATTCCCAATTCTACATCCTTCCCTTGGGTACGATAATCCGGACTTAAAAATCCACTTTATTACTTGTCACGATTTGTACACTTGCAAATTACCAATCAGGAGGCCCGGAGGAAGAGCAAGTGCAGACCGTTTGCGAGAAGCATCGCCAGAAGAAGTGGAAGGATCAGATAACTTTTCCCCCAGTTTAGAAGATCGGCGAGAGCGGTAGGGACGAGTCACGACTTGGGTTAAGTCCGTGACGGATGTAGACAGGCCCTAAAGAGAGGTGGCAATCACCTCGAGCTTCTGATCCATGGAGAGAGAGGAGGAGGAGAGACCTGAAAGAATCTCGGCGCCAATGGCCTTTACGTGATCAGCGATGGCCTGGGTCTGAAGACAATTGTTCTCCGCAAGTCGATCGAGTTGGGCAGAGAAGGCGGCTTCAAACAGAATCATTGCAAAGGAGGCACGCCCGAGGCCAAAGGCGGGGAGCCTTAGAGGACTCCCCCCACATGAAGAGGGGCAGGTGTGCATTGGGCGGAGTCGGCGACAGCGGAGAGAATGGTGGTGGTGCATCAACAAAGACGACAGGGAGGGGCGGCGAGCCACTTTGACCGGAGAGATCAATAGTAGGAATATTCGCAGGATAGGAGAGACCAGCCTCGAGCGAGGGATAAGTGGGCATGGCGTCGTGGGTAGGTCCGGAAGAGGTAGCGAGCAGGAAGGGTAGCCTGAAGTAGGGACGGCGACAAAAAGCCGTGATCACGGTTCCAAGTGATCATATCCTTCGGGGTTTGGGTGTGTTGAGTGTAATACACCCCAGGGGTAGATTCGGGAATGTTTGCAGTATGAGCGAGGCTGAAGCACAGCCAGAAATCAGTAAGGAGGTCGGGGGAAAGATGGTTGATGTAGTCCTTGGGGGTAGGAGAGTGAGCTGGAGAAGTGTCCACAGGAGAAATAGGGATTTCGGGTAGAACAGCGACAACGGCCTACGTGACCGGAGAGATGGGTGCGGGAGCGTCGCGGCGAAGATCATAAGCGACGACGGGGAGGAGAAGCAGGACCAGCGAGCGGGAGAAGCTAAGAAGACAGCCTCATGGAAATGCGGGCCGAGAGGGCCTAGTAGATGAGACGGGTCAGCGCGAACGCTGTATAGCGAACTGCAGGACCGTGCCAGAGCGGCAACAGACCGGATGCGGGAGTGGACAGACCGGGGAGCAGAGCTAACTTCATGACCCGAGCTTGCAACTGGGTCACCAATAGAACTAGCTTGCTGCTCCGACATAGTAACAAGTGCACGGGAGACTGGAGGGCGACGAACGGTGAGTGTTCCATCGGCAGTAAGATGGCGGAAGTAAAAGTTCGCCGGAAAGGGAATCACCAGGTTCATCTTAGAAGTGCGCGGGGTGAAGGTGTCGGAAAAGGCGAGACAGGATCTGTCCCCGGAAAGACGGCTCGGTTCCCATTCCACAACACCTAGAATAGGAAAATGCCCCAGTCAAGTGGTAGGGACTCAAAAACCGCGTACATCGCCAGCAATAGATCGTACGAGACGGAGTCTAGAGCTATGGAGCGAGCCAGTAGGCACCGGCTCAGTATAGTGGCCATACAGCGATGGGGGCCCTGAAAAGTCTTCATCTTGTATTCCTTCACCTTGTTGGTACAGCCCATGGAAGCAGCCATGGGTGGAGCACTCGGCCTGAAGTCGTTGCCAGCAGGAAGACGGAAGGGGTCACGGATCACCTGAGGGGTGATCTTGATAGTTTTCCCTCGGACCACGAGATAATAGACTCATCACTAGAGTTGAAATGCTGATAGAAGGCAAGGATGTCGAAAATGAAAAGATTAGTCGGGGTAGAGACTAAGGCGAGGAGGTTGCTAGAATCAAGGAGTTGGCGAACCTCTTCGAGCCAGGCTGGAGGATCAGAGATTTCGGACCAGTCTACCAGGTGGCCAGGAACAACTTCATAGAGATCTTGGGCTGCCATTCAAATATGGAGGATTGGAGGAAAAAGAGATGAGGTCTTTGGAGAAGGAAGAAGCAACGAGGATTTAGGGTTTTGAGAATTGGGGATGATAGCCTCATGTGTCGCTGAATAGTGCAGTATAAATAGGACTCTTTCCGTGGAAGCAAGCGGGTCTCGTGTAGTGATCCACCTGACTATCCAATGTCATTAGACTTGGTGTATTAGCACCAAAAAAAGACTGATGATGTGGCGGCCGTGCTAACCATTCAAAAATGACAGTTGTATGCATACTTCCGGATTTTTGAAAAGACAATTGCTAGGCTCGAGACATGCATTTAATGAACCATCATTGTCCCTCCTCAAAAATATGCAATGTAATATGATTACTTGGGTTATCGCGAGTTGAGAATTCCAAGAGTCAGGAGGAATTGAACTGACTTTCATCCGAAGGAGAATAATTCATAAAAAGAACATCCGGATGACTGACTGACTGTCCGTAGAAGCTGAGTGCTGATAAAAAATGATTCCTTTGCTGTCTTGGTGTCGAGGAAATAGAAAGTACCACAACACTTCAAATCCGAGACATCAAACAAGATAGAGCAATGAAGTGCAAAGAGAATATGAACATGTAGCTTGAAAAATAAACTAAAAGAACAGTAGACTAACAGGTTGGGTTAGTACGGATATGGAACAAATGGTCTAAGTAAAAACATTATAATCCGAACTAAGAAGAAACAGAACTTATGCATATGAAAGAATAGTAACAAGACACATACAAGAATTATGATCAGTTTACTGAAGAAAATGCATATGACAGATGATAAATACATAAGTTCATTTTGGTCAACATAGCGAATCCTTTATACTGACAGTCGTAACTAAGATTAATTAATTCTATATGAATTGGCCAAATTAGGATTCATGAGTGAATATGGATAATCGAACACATGTCAATAGCAAGCAGATGATTATCCGATTAAAATGTACGGTTGAGGAAAGAAAATCATCCAAACATGCCACAATTCTACTTTCAATAAAAGCACAATCCATGTTCTGAAAGAAAATATACTATTGGATAATTTAAATATGAAGCTATGTAGAAAAGTCAAGCATACCTAATCGGAAGAATAGTTCATAGAATCTTGCTTCAGGTAGGGGCTTTGTAAGTATGTCTGCCAGTTGATCTTTAGTAGCAACATGTTCAAGAGTTATGCTTTTTGAGAACGTGGTCGCAAATGAAGTGATACCTGAACTCAATGTGCTTGGTCTTTAGGTGCATGACAGGATTGTTGCTGATCGCAATTGCACTGGTGTTGTCGCAGTAGAGTGGAACAGATGTCATGTTAAAACCATAGTCAGTAAGTTGACTTTGCATCCAGAGTAGCTGTGCGCAGTAACTCCCAGTAGCTATATATTTCGCCTCAGCAGTAGAGGTTGATATGGAATTCTGCTTCTTACTGAACCATGAAATTAATCTGTTTCCAAGGAACTGACACGTACCACTTGTGCTTTTCCTGTCGATGCGACACCCAGCAAAGTCAGCATCTGAATATCCGGATAAGGTGAAGTTGGACTCCTTTGGATACCAGAGTCCCAAATTCATAATCCCTTTGAGATACCTCAACATCCATTTGACATGAAGCATATGTGACTCTTTGGGATTCGCCTGATATCTTACACAGATGCAAGTTGTAGACTTAATGTTCAGGCGACTTGCTGTAAGATATAGCAAGGATCCTATCATCCCTCTGTATTCAGTCACATTTACTGATTTGTCGTCCACATCAGGGTCTAACTTGGCACTGACTGGCATTGGAGTCTTGACGGGAGATGAACCTTCCATACCAAACTTCTTGATTAAGTCACATGTGTACTTAGCTTGGTTAATGAAGATCCCTTCCTTCAATTGTTTGACTTCTATTCCAAAGAAGGAGGACAGTTCTCCCATCATACAAAGCTTCGGATTTGATGATCCGAAAATGATATCATCCATATATATTTGTACGATCAGAGTATGTCCTTTCTCTTTAGGAATAAAGTGGTGTCTATCTTCCCTTTTTGGAAGTTGTGAGCATGTAGGAATTCTGACAGTGTGTCGTACCAGGCTCTTGGAGCTTGCTTCAATCCGTACAAGGCTTTCCGTAGCTTGTAGACTAGATGTACAGCCTTGGGTTCAATGAAACCGGGAGGTTGATCAACATACACCTCCTCTTGAAGATCTCTATTCAGAAATGCGCTTTTGACGTCCTTTTGATAAACTATGAAGTTCTCATATGAAGCATACGCCAGAAACATTCTGATTGCCTCAAGTCTTGCTACCGGAGCAAAAGTCTCGTCATAGTCTATTCCTTCTTCTTGACGATAACCTTTGGCTACTAGTCTGGCTTTGTTCCGGATTACTATTCCATCCGTATCAAGCTTGTTCCGGAACACCCATTTAACTACAATGACTTCTTGGGACTTAGGCCTTGGTACTAGTGTCCACACATCATTTCTCTTAAATTGATTCAGCTCTTCTTGCATGGCTTCTATCCAATTTGAATCATGAAGAGCTTCATTTACCACCTTTGGTTCTATTTGAGATAGAAAACATGAGTAAAGACAAATGTTGGAGGTGGTTGCTCTTGTTCTTACACCAACAGTAGGATCACCAATCACTTGTTCTAAAGGCTAGTTTCTAGTCCACCAGTAATTTTGTGCGTGTGATGGTTGGTCTTGAATAATTTGAAGCTTTGCCAGATTAGGTGGTTCAGGTACATCCGCTAGTTGAGCTTCTTCCGGACCAGATGTTTTCGTATTAACAGGTCTTGGAGAACTTAGAGGTTCTCCTGTACTATTTATTTCTATATTAACTGGTCCGGAAGGACTTGAAGGAACTCCGGGATTTTGGATATCCGTAAGAATATGTCCGGAGTTTAATGGTAGTCCAGGGTCCGAATCGTCCATAGCATCATCCGTATCATTTCTTCGTGCTTCACTGGTGCCACGTGGTTGGTCAGTATGTGTAACAGGAACATTCATAAACTTTGAATAGTCGATGTTGTCGTCCTGATCCTACACATTAGAACTAGAAGAACCAACTTTTGACCAATCCAGGTTAGCTTCATTAAAGGTCACAAGGATAGATTCTTCAACTTTAAACAGTTTTCTATTGAAGACTCGATAAGCCTTACTATGTAATGAGTACCCGACAAAAATCCCATCATCAGATTTTGGTTCAAATTTATTCCGGGGTTCTTTGCCATTGTTCAATATATAGCAAGTACACCAAAAAGCTCTGAAATATGAAATCGAGGGCTTTCATCCTCTCCACATCTCATAGGGTGTTTTCATGGTAAATTTATTTATTAGAGTTCTGTTCTGAACATAGCAGGCAGTGGACACATCTTCAGCCCATAGGCTGAGAGGAAGCTTTGCCCCTGCTAACATAGATCTGCCAGCCTCGACTAAAGTGCGATTCTTGCGCTTAGCTACCCCATTTTGTTGTGGAGTTATGGGCGCAGAGAAGTCGTGCTAAATGCCCTGTTCAGAACAATATGACCTCATATCTGAAAAATCAAATTCTGTACCATGATCACTCCTGATGCATTTAATGTTCAGTCCTTGTGAGTTGCTTATCCATTTGAAAAGATCTACAAGATGCTCAAAAGTTTGATCCTTGGATTTCAGGAACATCACCCATGTGTACCTAGTGAAATCATCGATAACCACAAGGGTATATCTCGTAGGGGACCGCAGAGGTCCATATGAAGAAGTTGTAGGGGAGCAGTTATTGAATTAACTGATTTGCTCTTAAAACTATGTTTGGTCTGTTTGCCAAGTTGACATTCTCGACAGAGAGTGTCTCTGGAGTATTTATGTTTAGGAAGACCAGTAACCAAATCGAGCAATGCTAATTTAGACAGAGTCTTAAAATTTAAATGAGCGCACCGCTTGTGCCATAGCCAACTTTCTTCATCTGATGTTGTAGTGAGGAAGCATATAGGGTTAGATGAATTATTTCTTAAGACCATAAAGTATATGTCCCCATCTCTTGATCTGGATAATTTAACATCTTCGGATAAGTTATCTCCATTGTGCGGAGTGTTGGACAAAAAGGAAACAAGTGAATCCTTTGTCACATAAATTACGACACTCAGCAGATTATACTTCAAACCTTCGACTAGTGCAACCTTAGTAATTGATACACAGCCGTTGGTTAAAGTGCCATACCCCACAGTCTTAACTTTGCTGTTGTCACCATATGATACGGATGGGCCTCATTTGTCATTAACTTCAAAAGGTAGAGTCTGATTACCCATCATATGTCCGGAGCATCCACTATCGAGGATCCACTTGCTTTGATTGATCTTTAACTTTAAGTGATCCGGCAATGCATTCCAGAGATGCTCCTGAAAGACAATAGTTTATACTTTTGGTGCCCAAACTTGTTTCGGGCAGTTAGGAGAAACAACAGTAGTGTCAACAGTTCCGGATTTCATAATGTTAGGAACTTTTGCTTTCTAGGTTGACATTACTTTGTGAGCGTGAGTTGCTTCTTTTATTTAGGTTTTCTTGGGAGAGACACTCCTTTGCGATTTAGATTTTGATTTCCTCGAAGAACCATTTTTGATGAACTGATCTTTATTAATACGAACTTGATTACAAAGCCAGTTATTAGATAAACTCCAACATTCATAGTGATAATGACCTATTTCTCTACAGATGGAATAAACACTATGGTGCGGAGTACAAACAGGGGATAGAGGTCTCTTAGGTTTTATAGACATTCTACTCTGTTCCCTATGGCCTAGTCCATTGCGTTTGGGTGACGCGCTCTTGGCCCTAGATGTGTCAGCCTTAGCCTTTCCTTTCTTTTTGGGTGTAAAAGTTTTGGCTTGAACGCAGCAACCTTCCCTTGATCGTTAGATACGGGTCTTCTTGCTTCGGGAACAGCGATGTGACCTCGGCTCCATAATCATAAACTATGGTGCCACCTGAAATGAAACCATCCAACGGTTTAGATGTACTAACAGGATAAAGGTTGCTTAGTTTCAGAAGGAAATCCAGAGGACACTCAGTAGTCTGTGTGGAGGTTGATGGTTCGGAGCCTAGGCTGGGTTTGACTCGGATGTTATCCAGATCAGTCCTAAAGTAGAGGCTATTTCCCCGGATTTCAGCCACTTACGATGTAATGACCTGCGTTTTACGGTATGTAAGAAGCTAATCATAGATGCCTTGTGAGTGGAAATTGTTGGGTTTTAGGGAGTTTTCTTCCCACACACTTTAGCTAAAACACCTTGAATGTTGATGCACAAGTTTGAGGTAAGAGATGAACCCAAGAGGGGACTTTTGGGAGGTGCACATAACAATTGATAACGTACATTTATGCCCTAGGAAGATGTTATTTGCATATGCAGTCGCTTTTAGGCTGTTTTGTCAGGTTTTGGAGATTAATTTTGACCAAGTAAATGGCCTCAAATCAATTGGCGTGCAGAACTAAAGTTTCGCAGAATGATGTCCTCTACCTTCCACAGAAGTTTCAGAGCCAAAGGCCTTGAACGCCAATTGGACCAATTGGCGTGCAAGCATATTACTGCATACCAGCCTTCTATATGATGCAAGGAAGCTTGGGGAAGAATTTCACCTAATTTGGAGCTGCACGCCAATTGGGAATATGACGTGCATTATGGCGTGTAGCCATGTTTTTGCACCATCACCTTGGTTTTGTGACTCTAATAATCTTTTCCCGAAGGACCATGTTGGAATTATGGATATTTTGTCGTGTGTGGATGTGGGAAGGTTGTAGCTTGTGTGATCAAAACTACGTCGTTTTGATGTTGGGATTCACTTAATCAAAACTACGTCGTTTTGATGTTGGTGTGCCTATATAAGAGGTGAAGGACTCTTAGGTTTAGGGTTCTTCTTTTGGCTAGCCACTGCAGCCATCGTAGAGAGAGAGAGAGAGAGAGAGAGAGAGAGAGAGAGAGAGAGAGAGAGAAAGAGAAAGAGAAAGAGAGCTAGAGAGAGGGAAGGAAGGAGAGCTGCTGGTTGCTGCCGGAGCGTCTTGCATGGGGAGGACGGCGTCTAGTGCGGGAGCAAGGAGGATCTTCTTTAAGGTAGGGGTTCTGTTCTTCCTTGTACCTATCCCAGGATTATGGCCTTGTGGTAGGCGCTTTGTAATCTGGATATATATATATATATATTATATGTAAATCCATATAGGTGTGATCTCCTATATGGATGTTGGCCTTCAGTGGCATGTATGTGTTTGAGATTAGGCCTGTGTGGCGATGTAACGCCCCCAAATCTGGACTTCCAGACCGGGTGCGTTAGATAAATAAAATATTACAATTATATGAATAGTAATCTATTACTCAACATAAATTCGATGGTTTATTTATTACATCAAGACTCATCACAAGATCTCTAAGGTTTAGCGTTTAGAGACTAGGTGTTGATAACCCATTATAGTTTTACATGACATAAATACTACATGCATAATCTTCTTATGATTTTATTCCAAGCACTCTGGACACCATTATCCTAGCATCCTTGCTTTCTCCTAGTTCCCTGGGGTTTGAAACAAAACATGAAAGGAAATGAGCTCAAATAGCCCAGTAAGGTTAAAAGTAAGGGATAATATATGGAGAATAATCAACTCATGGAAAAATAAGAATATCTACTCATCTAGGTTCACCACCTAGATATCTTGCATAACTTGTTATCAACTGGATTGACACTCTCCAGTGATGTTCTTTACCCAATGCATTGGAGGTCTTTCCTGGAACCACCCATAAACATATTGCCAAATATAAAACATATCTTCACAAACTTTCAAACAATCACATCAATGGTAAATTTCAACGTAAAGGAAGATCTTGCAATAATAGCCCCGATAAGTAAAAGGGGTATTCACCATTCAATAAATTAGATTACCAAGTTTCCAAGAAGTGCCAAAGAAAGTTAATTCTTCTTAAAATAATATTATAAGAAAAAAAAAATCTTGAGATATAAATATCGAGAAGAAATAGAAAAATGAATTTCCACGTCGGAGATCGTGGTAAGGAAAGAAGAGGGGATCCTTACTATCTTTTTGTCTTCCGCGTTTATAAACCTTGAAACAAAATTTAAAAGTTAATATTTTAGTTTGAATAATAATAGTATATTCATAAATAATATATTGAGAAACATATATAAGTATATTATGGTGGAAAAACTCCTCATGATAATAATAATAATCTATACGTATACATATACATATATAATATACGTATATACTATACAATATACATATATATATTGAGGGGCAAAGCCATCCATAATATATATATGTATGAGGAGACTTAGCCTTCCATGGAATAATAATAATCTATATACTCATATATACATATCATATACATATATATATTGAGGGGCAAAGCCATCCATAATATATATATGTATGAGGAGGCTTAGCCTTCCATGGAATAATAATAATTTATATATATACATATACGTATTGTTTAATAAATATACATATATATATTGAGGGGCAAGGCCATCCATAATATATATATGTATGAGGAGGAAGAACATGATTAATATATGCTTGAAATATTTACCTCTTGGAACTTCCAACAAGTGAGAGAAAGATTGAGAGAAGAGAAGGCTTGGAGGGCTATTGGGGTGTTAATAGAACTTTTTGGGAAGTATTTGGAGGAGAGTTTTGTAGCTTATTTGAATGGAAAGAGTGCTTGAGAAGGGAAGTGAGGCATGCTATTTATAGGTAAGGTGGTAGGTGTAATAGTGTGAAAAATAGTGTACGAATTTGACTTTGGCATTAAATTAAATTATTTAAAATATATATAATACTTTATTTTCCTCATATTATCTCTTATCAAAAACGTGGTTATCTCCTCCTACCATTTAAAAATGTTTTAAGACTTTTAAACCTAGAAGGTTCCTTTCGCATCAAAAGTCCACATTGGTGTACTCCCTACTAATTCAATTATAACGTTTTTAATTTTGTAGTTTTTGACAAATGGCCAATTGTATTGCATTAGTAACTCAAATATCTACAAATGGGTACCAATTTTATAATTTTCACATGTGTATAACAAACGTTATTGAATTTTAAAGTCATACTAAAATGTTTACCCGTTCACACTGAACCTATGTGTAGTATTTTAACTTCTGGAATTGATTGGCTTCATATTAAATTCTGAACTTTTTACACGTTTTAGCTAATTGATAAAGGAACAAATGGGCTTTGGTTTCATGTCAATTGGATCTGTATAACTCAAGTTATGAATTTTTGAATGGGACCTCCAGAATCTGCCTTATTCAAGTTTTTGGGTCTTACCTATGTTTCATACTTTTGGTAAAGTTAAGGCTTGTAATACTTACTTACCCATAGTAATTTGGTTTAAGAAACTAAATGACATAATATATAGCATCTAAACTTTTTATGACGTATAAGAAATTATTTTATTTTTATAACGTATTTAATATTAACGCGGATAAAATAATATAATTGCGTAATCAATAAATAATAAAGTAAGATAACATTATATTCCATGACTTCTTACTTTATAAACTTATAAAGTATAATATTATAAAACATTATTACATACACATACCTATTTATAACAATTCAAACGGATACTATTCATAACAGTTAGTTACTTATTCCAACGGTTAGTTACTATTCTAACTGCTAGTTACTATTCTAACGGCTACTTACTAGTCACATGCTACTTAAATGACTATATTGGGTACTTATTTTTATTTTGATAATATCTAAAATATTCTTTCTAACTATTTTTTTAGTAATGACATTATTATTATTACTATTTAAGGAAGGGCTTAAATTTTTGCGGGTCTTACATTATACCCCACTTAAAAGAATTTCGTCCTCGAAATTATCGCGTACCTTAATCATGGAAAAGTTTAGGATATTTTTGCCTCATCGTTTCTTCATGCTCCCACGTTGCCTCCTCGGTGATTTGATTCCTCCATAACACTTTCACGAGTGGAATTCTTTTCGTACGTAACACTCGTTCCTTACGGTCAAGGATTTGCACCGGATGTTCTTCATAGGTCAAGTCAACATCGAGTTGGACAGGCTCTTCTGTTAAAACATGTGATGGATCTGGTATGTACTTTCTTAGGAGAGACACATGGAACACATTGTGCACGTTTTCCAAATGTGGTGGTAGGGCTAGGCGATATGCTGTTGCTCCAATCTTTTCTACTATGTCAAATGGTCCAATGTATCGGGGGCTTAACTTCCCTTTCTTTCCAAATCGCATGACTCCTTTCCATGCTGAAACCTTTAGAAATACATGATCGCCTACTTCAAACTCCAAGTCCTTTCGTCGGTGGTCCGCATAACTCTTCTGCCTGCTTTGAGCAGCTCGCATATGGTGCTGAATTAGACGCACCTTTTCTGTTGTTTCTTGCACCAAATCGGGGGCAAGTAATTTGCTTTCTCCTACCTCATCCCAACATGTTGGTGTTCGACACCTTTTCCCATAAAGAGCTTCATATGGTGCCATTTGTATACTTGCGTGATAGCTATTATTATAGGAGAACTCCACCAAGGGAAGGTGTTTCTCCCAATCCCCTTGAAAGTCAATAGCACAAGCTCTAAGCATGTCCTCCAAAGTTTGGATTGTCCTCTCCGATTGCCCATCTGTTTGAGGGTGGAAGGCAGTACTAAACTTCAGTTCGGTACTTAAAGCATGTTGAAGGCTCCTCCAAAACTTAGATGTGAATCTTGGATCACGATCAGAGACGATTGATAATGGCACTCCATGCAATCGAATGACTTCCTTGATGTATAGCTTGGCTAATTGATCCAAATAGAAATCATCGCGGATAGGGATGAAGTGAGACGTTTTTGTCAGGCGATCCACTACGACCCAAATCGCATTGTGTCCTTTTGATGTTCTAGGTAGACCCGTGACAAAATCCATAGTTACATTTTCCCACTTCCATTCGGGTATTGGAAGTGATTGCAATACTCCACTTGGTAATTGGCGCTCGGCCTTTACTCTTTGACACACCAAGCACCTGGATATAAATTCCGCGATTTCTCTCTTCATGTTGTCCCACCAATAGTTCTTTCGTAAGTCTCGATACATCTTGGTGCTTCCTGGATGTATAGAGAATGCGGAGCTATGTGCTTCGGCTAGTAACTCCCTTTTTAGTCTAGAAGATGATGGTACACGAGTCTTGTACCAAATCTTAAGAAACCACCTTTATCGATGTTGAACTCAGGAAGTCCACCTTTTTTGTTGCTTCCCTCTTTCGTTGTAGCTTGGGATCTTCTTGTTGTGCCACCTTTATCCTCTCCAAAAGTGTTGGTTGTATGGTCATGTGGAATAGGTATCTTCTTTCTCCAGGTTTTATGATTTCAACATCCAACCTCTTCGGATCTTCAATTAGAGGCCTTTGCGAAGTGATCAATGTTGCCAAGGTTCCGACATGTTTCCGGCTTAGTGCATCTGCCACCACGTTTGCCTTCCCAGGATGGTAGTTGATGGTGCAATCATAGTCTTTTAATAATTCTAGCCACCTTCTTTGTCGCATGTTGAGCTCCTTTTGGGTGAATATGTATTTTAGACTTTTATGATCAGTGTAGATATCACATTTCTCCCCATAAAGATAATGACGCCAAATCTTTAGTGCAAGGATGATTGCTGCTAGTTCTAAATCATGTGTGGGATAGTTCACCTCATGGGTCTTTAGTTGTCGTGATGCATAGGCAATTACTTTACCATTTTGCATTAACACACAACCAAGTCCTTCCTTCGATGCATCGCTATAAATTGTGAAGTTTTCTCCTCCTGAAGGTAGTGCCAGCACAGGTGTACTAACTAGGCGCCGTTTTAGTTCTCGAAAGCTTTCCTCACACTTCGTGGTCCATTCGATCTTAGCACCCTTACGAGTCAGCTTTATTAATGGGCCTGCCAGTCTCGCAAAGTTTTCTACGAACCTTCGGTAATAGCCTGCGAGTCCGAGAAAACTACGAACCTCCGTTGCTGTTTTGGGTCTTGGCCAGTCTTCTATTGCCTTTGTTTTTGCAGGATCCACGGAGATGCCTTCATGAGTAACAATATGTCCTAAAAATGCGACTTGTTGTAACCAAAATTCGCATTTGCTGAATTTGGCATATAGTTTCTTCTCCCTAAAGGTTTGCAGTACGCTCCTTAAATGCTCTTCATGTTCTTCGCGACTCTTGGAGTAAATAAGTATGTCATCAATGAAGACAATGACACACTTGTCCAAGAAGTCATGGAATATTCTGTTCATCAGGTCCATGAATATTGCAGGGGCATTGGTCAATCCGAAAGGCATTACGATGAATTCATAGTGGCCATACCTCGTTCGGAAGGCCGTCTTGGGAATGTCCATCTCCTTCACCCTTAATTGATGGTAACCTGATCGAAGGTCAATTTTTGAGAAGTATTGAGCGCCATTAAGTTGATCGAAGAGATCATTTATCCTTGGTAAAGGATATTTATTCTTGATGGTGACGTTGTTTAGTCCTCTATAGTCGATGCAGAGCCTCATTGAGCCATCCTTCTTCTTCACGAACAAGACCGGTGCTCCCCAAGGTGATGCACTAGGCCTAATGAATCCTTTGTCCATCAAATCTTGCAATTGCTTCTTCAATTCGTTTAACTCTGTTGGTGCCATCCGATAAGGACTTTTAGAGATTGGATTTGTCCCAGGAAATAGATCGATGGAGAATTCAACTTCTCGTGGCGGAGGAGGTCCTGGCAATTCTTCCGGAAACACATCTTCATATTTGCAAACGATAGGGACTTCTTTTAATGTAATCTCACCTACACTTGTGTTGACCGAGGAAAGATATCCCTCTTTTGGATGGTTAGATACATCCTCTCCATCCTTTTGACACGTAAACACCAACTTAGGTTGGTTTGGGAGATTAAAAATTACTCTTTTCTGAGTACACTCTATGGTGGCGGGTGCGTTAGATAAATAAAATATTACAATTATATGAATAGTAATCTATTACTCAACATAAATTCGATGGTTTATTTATTACATCAAGACTCATCACAAGATCTCTAAGGTTTAGCGTTTAGAGACTAGGTGTTGATAACCCATTATAGTTTTACATGACATAAATACTACATGCATAATCTTCTTATGATTTTATTCCAAGCACTCTGGACACCATTATCCTAGCATCCTTGCTTTCTCCTAGTTCCCTGGGGTTTGAAACAAAACATGAAAGGAAATGAGCTCAAATAGCCCAGTAAGGTTAAAAGTAAGGGATAATATATGGAGAATAATCAACTCATGGAAAAATAAGAATATCTACTCATCTAGGTTCACCACCTAGATATCTTGCATAACTTGTTATCAATCTGGATTGACACTCTCCGGTGATGTTCTTTACCCAATGCATTGGAGGTCTTTCTGGAACCACCCATAAACATATTGCCAAATATAAAACATATCTTCACAAACTTTCAAACAATCACATCAATGGTAAATTTCAACGTAAAGGAAGATCTTGCAATAATAGCCCCGATAAGTAAAAGGGGTATTCACCATTCAATAAATTAGATTACCAAGTTTCCAAGAAGTGCCAAAGAAAGTTAATTCTTCTTAAAATAATATTATAAGAAAAAAAAAATCTTGAGATATAAATATAGAGAAGAAATAGAAAAATGAATTTCCACGTCGGAGATCGTGGTAAGGAAAGAAGAGGGGATCCTTACTATCTTTTTGTCTTCCGCGTTTATAAACCTTGAAACAAAATTTAAACGTTAATATTTTAGTTTGAATAATAATAGTATATTCATAAATAATATATTGAGAAACATATATAAGTATATTATGGTGGAAAAACTTCTCATGATAATAATAATAATCTATACGTATACATATACATATATAATATACGTATATACTATACAATATACATATATATATTGAGGGGCAAAGCCATCCATAATATATATATGTATGAGGAGACTTAGCCTTCCATGGAATAATAATAATCTATATACTCATATATACATATCATATACATATATATATTGAGGGGCAAAGCCATCCATAATATATATATGTATGAGGAGGCTTAGCCTTCCATGGAATAATAATAATTTATATATATACATATACGTATTGTTTAATAAATATACATATATATATTGAGGGGCAAGGCCATCCATAATATATATATGTATGAGGAGGAAGAACATGATTAATATATGCTTGAAATATTTACCTCTTGGAACTTCCAACAAGTGAGAGAAAGATTGAGAGAAGAGAAGGCTTGGAGGGCTATTGGGGTGTTAATAGAACTTTTTGGGAAGTATTTGGAGGAGAGTTTTGTAGCTTATTTGAATGGAAAGAGTGCTTGAGAAGGGAAGTGAGGCATGCTATTTATAGGTAAGGTGGTAGGTGTAATAGTGTGAAAAATAGTGTACGAATTTGACTTTGGCATTAAATTAAATTATTTAAAATATATATAATACTTTATTTTCCTCATATTATCTCTTATCAAAAACGTGGTTATCTCCTCCTACCATTTAAAAATGTTTTAAGACTTTTAAACCTAGAAGGTTCCTTTCGCATCAAAAGTCCACATTGGTGTACTCCCTACTAATTCAATTATAACGTTTTTAATTTTGTAGTTTTTGACAAATGGCCAATTGTATTGCATTAGTAACTCAAATATCTACAAATGGGTACCAATTTTATAATTTTCACATGTGTATAACAAAAGTTATTGAATTTTAAAGTCATACTAAAATGTTTACCCGTTCACACTGAACCTATGTGTAGTATTTTAACTTCTGGAATTGATTGGCTTCATATTAAATTCTGAAATTTTTACACGTTTTAGATAAGTGATAAAGGAACAAATGGGCTTTGGTTTCATGTCAATTGGATCTGTATAACTCAAGTTATGAATTTTTGAATGGGACCTCCAGAATCTGCCTTATTCAAATTTTTGGGTCTTACCTATGTTTCATACTTTTGGTAAAGTTAAGGCTTGTAATACTTACTTACCCATAGTAATTTGGTTTAAGAAACTAAATGACATAATATATAGCATCTAAACTTTTTATGACGTATAAGAAATTATTTTATTTTTATAACGTATTTAATATTAACGCGGATAAAATAATATAATTGCGTAATCAATAAATAATAAAGTAAGATAACATTATATTCCATGACTTCTTACTTTATAAACTTATAAAGTATAATATTATAAAACATTATTACATACACATACCTATTTATAACAATTCAAACGGATACTATTCATAACAGTTAGTTACTTATTCCAACGGTTAGTTACTATTCTAACTGCTAGTTACTATTCTAACGGCTACTTACTAGTCACATGCTACTTAAATGACTATATTGGGTACTTATTTTTATTTTGATAATATCTAAAATATTCTTTCTAACTATTTTTTTAGTAATGACATTATTATTATTACTATTTAAGGAAGGGCTTAAATTTTTGCGGGTCTTACAGGCGATGCGCATTAGGTGTTTGATATTATGCCTGTGAGGCTATGCATGTTATGCGATTGATGTTATGCCAATGTGGTTATGCCTGAAAAGTGTTTGATGTTATGCCTGTGAGGATATGCATGCTAAGTATTTGATGTTATGCCAGTGTGGATATGCATGTTAAGTGTTTGTTGTCATGCCTGAATAGCTGAGATGTATGTTAAGTGTTTGGTGTTATGTCAGTGAGACTGACTGTGGAGCCTAAGAAGCCTGAGAGGCTGAGGCAATGTCTGTGGAGCCTAAGAAGCCTGAGAGGCTGAGGCAATGTATGTGGAGCCTAAGAAGCCTGAGAGGTTGAGGCAATGTCTATGGAGCGTAAGAAGCCTGAGAGGCTGAGGCAATGCTTGTGTACCTGTGGAGCCTGAGAGGCTGAGTTAATGTCAGTGAGAATGACTATGGAGCCTGAGAGGCTGAGTTACTGTTAGTGGGACTGACTGAGGAGTTTTTATGGCAATGGTTGTACTTGTTTTGTGGCTTGTTGTGTATAGTATTGATTATGACCTGTTTAGAATGTAGTTTCCACGACACCGCACTTGAGCACTCATTCATATAGATGGTAGGAGCATGGGATGGGTTGGGGAGACATGATCCCAACTGAGCTGTGGTTGCTCACCCCTCCTACTGTGGTGTGTTTTCTTGTAGGAACCTACAGGTGTTAGGTGGGAACACCAAGGTGGAAGAGTTCTATTTTGTGGCTTTGTTTTATGTTATTTGTGTTATGTAATTCCGTTGAGGCCTCGTAACCCCAGCGGGGAGATATTGTAATGAAGTTTAAAACATAATAAAGGCATGTGGTTTGAATTTACTAAATATATGATTTTGTCTTTCTGAATATATCCTATGACGGTGTATGTTGTCTTGTGTGGGAAAGTTGTATCCTACCCCCTTATCCACTGCGTAGGTGAAGGGGGAGTCACAAACCGGTTTCCTCGGGTTGGAATTCAGGGCGTGACATACGATTTATTTTCTTTTCCTGTTCCAGTTCATTCTCGAGTCTTTTCACAATAACTTTTAGGCCAGATAGGTTGGTATTTAGCAAATGATTTTCAGCTCTTTGATCATGATACCAAGCTTCTTTTCCTCTGAAGTCAGCTATGTCCTTTTCAAGTCTAGTAACAGTAAATTCAAGACGTTTGTTTTGACTTTCCATATCTTTGTACATTTGAGTAATTATTAGTCTCTCATTCTTTTCATGATCACGTTCAGTAATAAGAGATTCTAATTTACTCATGAGCTCAGAGATCGAAGGTACCTCAGTATTTGCCATGAGGCAGACGTTCAGTTTAGGAGTTAGGTCATCATCCGAGGATTCCTCCTCTTCTTCCGAGCCACTGACGTACTTTGTGACGAATGCCTTCCTCTTGTTCTTGCTGCTGCCTGGGGTGGAGTGGCGAGGAGTAACCTTGTCCCTTTTCTTGGCCACTTTAGATTTGGATTTGTAGTCCTTGGCCCAATGACTGGTTTTCCCGCAGTTATAGCATTCCTAGGAACTGGACTCCGATCGCTCCTTCCTTCGGAAAGATGATGAGGAGCCTCTTCTGAATCCTTTTCTGCTTTTCCATAGGAATCACTCGAAGGATTTGACAAGAAGAGCTATTTCCTCTTCCTCGTGAGAGTCAGAATTCTCGGACTCTTCAGTATCATCATTCCTTAGTATGCTGAGACATTCCATAGCTTTAAGAGCTACGCCCTTTTCTCTCCGAGCTATTTTCTCGTCTCGGTCAGAGTATTTAAACCTGACCTCGTGAGTCCGTAGCTCTCCATATAGTTCTTCAAGGGGAACATACTGCCAATTCTTGTCGGATTGCATCTGGAGTTGTTTGGAGTAGTAGCGATCCGGCAAGGAGCGAAAGAAATTGTCATTGATCTGAGATTGAGAATAATGCTCATTGACAGTTTTTAGCTCAAGGATGAGCTTGACGAATCTCCGATAGATGCTCTCGAGTGATTCGCCAGGTTTGTGATTGAAACTCTCAAAGTTCTGTCTGAGAGTACAGATAACATTCTGCATTTGGGACTGACTTCCCTCATAGAGGATTGTCAGTTTATCCCAGACAGCTTTCGCTGTTGTGCAGCCCTGGACGTCCGTGAAAGCCTTGGAGTCCAAAGACGATGTAACATATGCCAGTGCCTTTTCGTTAGCACACTGCCAGGCTCTTTCATTATTGGTGAGTTCAGCATTAGTCTTTGGTCTTCTAACTCCATGTTCTCCGATTGTCATTGGAGTGGGTATCTCCTGATGAAGACATGGCCACATGAGATGATCATGGCAAACCATGAACGTTCTCATACGAGCTTTCCACTGGGAGAAAAGCTCAGGTGTGAACTTGGGTGGCTTTGTCAGAGTGAAACCAGAACTCCGTGGTTGTGAAGCAGCGGCAGCAGCAGGTTGAGGTGGATCGACATTTTCACTGCTGCTACGATTGGGAAGGGGCTCTTGTGCACCTCCAGAGTTAAGGCGAGTGTTGAATAGCATGCTGCTTTTTTCGGCCATTTATAAGAGAGAAAGAGTGGGATCTCTACTTAGAACAAATAGAACTTGCTCTGATACCACTTGTTGGTCCCTAGGAGCCTAGAGGGGGGGGGGGGTGAATAGGCTCTAATCGAAACTCTTTCTTCACACAGGTACAGCACAATCTGGTTAAAAGATGTAAAATCAGTGCGGAATATACCAGATAGTAGAAGTATTTTGTTTTATTATCTGATGATAATTACAACAAAATGAGCAGTAATTACAGCTGATTACAATAGCACTTAGTTTTACAGTCACACACACTGGCGTTGATAATCTCTATGAGCTCTCGTGCTTTTTTTATGAATATACATAGTTTCATATTTATAGACATTCCTAGGAATCTATCTTGGAACTGTATATCCCGAGCACTGTGTAACATTAAGTTCTATACCTCTGCTTTAACTGCTATGGATGTGGAGCTGGAAATATTGGAAGCATAAGTGTAATGAATTACTTTGCTTGATTCCAATTTGTAATGACCCATGTTTTGGGAAGAACAAGCTGGAACAAAGATGAACAATACCCTGGGCGAACGCTTGGGTCGAAAGGTGGAAGACTTGAAGATTTGGGTCGTAGGGTCGAAGACCGAGGGTCGAAGTTTGAAGGGTTGAGGGTCGAAGGTTTAATCTTTAAGACAGATGTTCGAGGCCGCGTTTCCAGCGAGTCTTCGAGGGAGTGTTTCTACGAGTCTTCGTGGCTTGGTTGTTAGAGAGTGTAATGAGCTCAAGTGGGAGCGTGTAGAGGCTGCGTGTGACAATGACCACGTTCGGATTGTGGGTATTTTGTCCTATGTGGAAGCGGAGTGGTTAGTTCATGTTTTATTTATCAAAACTACGTCATTTTGATGGTGTGTTTTATTTATCAAAACTACGTCGTTTTGATGGTGTGTTTCATTTATCGAAACTACATCATTTTGATGTTGGGATTTCATTTATCAAAACTACGTCGTTTTGATGGTGGGATTTCATTTATCAAAACTACATCGTTTTGATAAGTGAGGTCTATATAAGGAGGAGCTCTCTTTGTTTTAGGTTTAGGGTTTTTGTTGTCAGCCGTCGCAGAGAGAGAGAGAGAGAGAGAGAGAGGGAGATTGAGAGAGAGAGAGCTCCAGTTCGTGGTTGCCGTTGTCATTCCCATGGTTAAACGGCGTTAGGTGTGGAGGCAAGAGCGTGGAGGATCTTTGAGGTAGGGGTTCTGTTCTTCCTTGAACCTATCCCAGGGCTTTGGCCTTGTGATAGGCAGTGTAGCTGTTTGGTTATATATATATATATAAATATGTAAATTCATATAGGTGTGATCTCCTATATGAATGTTGGCCTTCAATGGCGTGTTTTGCTTGGATGTATATATACACGCATGTTAAGTGTTTGATATTATGCCTGTGAGGCCATGCATGTTAAGTGTTTAATATTATGCCTGTAAGGCCACACATGTTATGTGTTTGATAATATGTCTGAATGACCACCCATATTATGTGTTTGAGATTATACCCAAGGTAGAAGACCGCATTTGCTTTATTGTTTCTTTTCGATTATGTTAATTTATGGTAATTGATGTAACCCAAGTGGGGAGATATTGTAATGAGGAGTTTAAGGTAATAAAAGCATGTTTAGACACGTTTGTAATGGTTTGAACTTAATAAATATATGATTTTGTCTCTCTGAATATTTGTTGTGAGGTGTAGTATCCTGTGTGGGCATGTTGTATCTTGCCCCCTTTATCCAAACTCGGGTAAAGGGAGGGTCACGTTCCGGTCTCCTCGGGTTGGAAATCCGGGGTGTGACACTATGGTATCAGAGCATGGTCTAGTTGGCCTAGGGTAGTGGGCGGACTTGGTTATCTTGAGTCCTTTGGAGGAGCCTGGAGGGACGTGCTTGATCAACATGGTCCTCTTGGAGCCTCTAAGGTGTACTTGGGGTAGTCCAGTCTTCTGGTAGGATTTGCATACATTGGCATTAGGGCACTAGTTGCATTTGTTGTTTATGTATGAATGTATGGATAACTGTGGGAATGTTTTAAATGAAAAAAAAATAATTGTGCAACTGTGATATATTGTGACAACTTAAGCATGACTACAAAGAAAAGAATATGTGGTATGGAATTTGTGTACTAGTGGACTTGTGCAATGTGAATGAACTACAAAGAGATAATACTATTGATATTCTGAAAATGACTAGGTGAGATATGTGAATGCTTAAGTGTGTGCCTTTGTATGGTATTGTGTGGAATAAGAAATGTGGTGTTCAAAACGATGAGATATTCACTTGAGTATAAATGATATGTGCAATGTGAAAGTGTGAACTTGTATAGTCTGTGAAATGTGAATCTGCGAATCTGTGTGGTGATAATGTATGTTTTGTGATTAGTTATAGCTCCAAACGCCTAGTCGGTAATGGTATTAAGAGCGTTGAGTGTTAACCTGGAGCGCTACCTCCTCGTGTACCTAGCCTCTAAAAAATTATGACCCGTACGGCAGAAGAGCCCGCCACCCAGGTTGGGCAAGTGGCAAAGCTGCAGGCTGTAAGTAATGATCTTCACATGGCAGAGATTGGCATTTTAACCCTGATTATTCCAGAATTGAGGGATGAGATTCGATAACTGATTAAGAGCGAGGCACGCCGAGGGCGGTCAGCCCAAATCATTTGGAGGAGCTCGGATGAATATCAACTGAAGCATTGTTGTCCTGATCAACAGAAAGGACCCCAAGAGGCAAATGGGGGCAATCAGAAGATGGCCACAAGTTTCAAGACGGGGGTCAATCCCCCAACAAATCAATTTGAGACCAGTTGTTTAAAGGGTTGTTCTTGCTGTGGACAACCGGGACATTGGAAAAGAGGGTGTAGCAGGAAGCAGTACCAGTGCCGCATCTATGGAAAGGTAGGACATATCCAGACAGTCTGTTTTGGTAAAGCAAGGCATGGTGCTAGAGGACTGGCTCGGCGAGCAAGGCATGGGGCCGAGGACTACCTAGTGAGGCTAGTAGGAGAGCGTGGCAAAACTTTCCTTAGCCAAGGGTACGATTTCAACTCTCGTGTGTTAAGATTTCTGTTTTATTGGTGGTATCATGCTCCTTTAAAGATATTGATCGGTTGAGTCTCGTATTGGCTTAGGTGAGGATGAGTGAACCTTTGATTGCTGACTTTCTAGCAATTTAATTAAGACGTTTGTGATAGAGGGGTATTATCGTTGAGAGGACTCTTGAGCCACAGTTTTCTATTAGGTGAGGCTTAGAAGGTCATTTGTGTTACCGTTTCGAAATGGACGTGGTGAGTGACCTACTAGAGAAAAAAATAAATAAATAAAATATATATCTATATAAATAAATAAATAAATGTATGATACCAAATGAATAATGAATTACTAATAGTTATGATAATAAATAGTTGTTGTAAAGAGTTTGATGGTTTAAATGTGGTCTAAAGTGTTAACCGTATCTTTGTGTGGTAACCATTTTGGCAACTTCGAATACTAGAGATATGTTCTTATGTGGATAGAGGTATGTGTGGAGTACTACTTGAAAGGGATATTCTTATGGTTACCTTTCCAAGCGTTGTGGTTGAGGGTGGAAAACGCAGCTAGTATAGCCTCCTCATAGAGTCGTTAAAGTGTTATCTTGTTGGCTAGAGTGGTCGTTGCAAGTTTTGGTTAGTAACTATATAGGTGTTCGGGTTCTCGGATGGTCAGCAGTGGCCATTTGTCATGTTTGTGGTGTGTGAAAGACCTTGAGTAATGTTCCTAGAATATGTTGTGAAATGGGTATGCACATGTATAAAATGTGAATTGTTCTGGAGCTCAGCTATCGACTGTGAGTGGGTTTCAAGGGTCGTGCCCGGTGCATCCAATTGGTAAAAAGAGGTAAGCAAGTGAGATTTGGCAGGCCTCGTTCGGGCTTTTTACCCACATCTGGAAAACATTTCTCTAGGGATTAAGAGTGTTCTTTTGCATGGTAGGGCCATTCCCTTGGTCCGTATCTTGTGGGAAGTAGGCTTAAAGGAGAGGAGAAGGTGTAAAGCTGGTACGTTCTACTCGTTGGTGTTTTGTGTTTCATTGCATTGTGTTGTTGTATGTGTTGCATAAGTGGTAAAGGTATATAACGGAGTTGCTACGTGTGGGTGTTGTGACACCTATGCGTAGAGAATGATGAGGCATGGTGTATTGGTATATTAATTGTGGTGTGAGGATGAGGAAGAGTGTTAGAAGTGATGTTGTTTATGTTATTCCTTGTCTGGTGTTATTAAAGTGTTAGTAAGTGGGAAAAAGGTTGTTTGATTCCCAAAGTTGCGTCAGTTGATAGTTTTTGCTTGGAAGGGGTATTAGTGCTACTCCTTGGGGAAAGATTTATGTTGGGTGGATGCCACAAAGGTGCATGTTTTAGAGCAGTACTGGTAGGCGGATGACCTACATTTGTGCTCTTGAAAACCTTTCATGTAGAGTATCACGCAGTAAGGGAGATGGTTCACGTTATCAAGGTGTTGGTGTGTTTGGGAGCTACGTGAAAGTCCCGAATCAGGCGTTTGCATGTCTTGTTTCCTGTGCCTACCCGGAGGAATGGCAGTGATCACATTTAGCTGAGGCTAGAGCCTGAGTATTTCTTGGTCAGTTTGAGTGTTTTGTTGGTGTGTTGAGATAGAACGTGACGGTTGGTATAACGGGGTTAGTCGCCCATGAGGTGGAGTATATCCTGGAGGCTAAGGATTCCCTTGTGACCTGTGAGTGGTGACACCGAGGATTCCGTTATTGTTATGTTTTAGGTAGGAGAGTTTTCCAGGGTGGAGAGAACTACGTTGTTTGCAACTACCCAACGTCAAAGGATTCCTATCGCATGGAATGTCTGCTGACTGAGTAAGGCGTTATCACTTGGGTTGTAACATAAGCCTCAGTTAGTGAAGGCTGTGTGGGACCTTGGTGGATCCCTATTTGTCCGTCATCAGAGAGGTGTTATTTGTGTGGCATTCTGGTTCATGGGATTCTTTAGTAGATTTTCAACATTGGTGACTGGTGTCAACCCGATAGTAGATTTTGGTCTTCTCGTTATTAGGTATGGTACTGAATTTGTTATTTTGAGTTACTCCTTGGACTCCGTTGGGCATCATGTTGACTGTGACCGAATGGTGGAGGGAAAACTTCATCCTGATATAGTTGTGTCCTGGATTGTAAGTCATCTTGAGTCCCTATTGGCGTTGGTTGGGTTCCGCTGTTCCTTGATTGAGGATATGTTCCTCAGATCCCCAAGCATGTATCGCAATAGAGTGAGGCGGTTTTAGCAATGATGATGGTGCTGCTGTGGTGATCTCCATGTGTGGAAATGTGATTGTGGTTTGCCTAATGCTATTATCCTGTCTATTTGTGTTTTATTGCAACCTCATTGTGTTTACGGTGAGGGTGAGATCTACATATGAGGTGTGGTTGTGTTGTAAATTGTTGGCATTAGTTGACTTCAAATCCCAATTGGTAGGTCATTGTTGGGTATTGTACATTGTGGCGTGTTGGTCCCATTGTGACGTGAGTAGGCGTCTCCAGCAGAATACCCCACTATGCGATGCAATGACTTCTCGCTCAATCTTATGTAATCTCATGAATGGATGCTTCACGCGTAGACTTATGTGCTTTGGGAGGTTTCTCGACCTCACTGTTATCAGACTTGCTCACGAGTGCTGTTGTCAGTGTGCTCTTTGGCCAAGCTCTAGTTCTTGATCGACTCATACGTGTTCAGTTCGTGTTAACTAAATGGAGGTACTCATTTGGCAATTTCTAACAATGTTTGTGGTAATGACTGCATTGTGTTGCTTTGATCTTCTCATTTATCTTCTCATGATGTTTGCTACTTGGTTTCTCTTTTCGGGGACGAAATGTCCAAAGGTGGGAAGGTTGTGAGGAAACTCCCTGCGGATGAGTTTGTATGATGTTGGCAAATGTGCAGTAAAACGTTAAACGTGTAGTAGTGTTTTGTTTGTGAGTCGTTCCTTGTAGTGGTGTTTATGCTGTGAGCTGGTCTGTGACCTATGTGATTCGTTAAATGTGTTGGGGATGGGAGTATATGTCTTACACCGTCGTGACATGTGACTACTTGTGAAATATGTGTTAGGCGAGGAGGAGACATGGGAACGTGAGTCCATGATGCGTGAGCAAAGACCTGAGTTGTTCGAGGACGAACAATCTTAAGGGTGGGAGGCGGCTGTAGTGATGTGCTTTCTTGCATTGGTTGTTTATGATTTGGTGTATTTGTATTGTCTTTTAGACATGTGTTTATATTTGAGATATGCTTTTGAGATTGAGACTTGTGTTTGTGATATGCGGGTATGTGGCATATGTATTATGATGCTTGTGGTTATGTATATGCATTGTGATACATGTGGTTATGATTGTGGTGGTGCTTTGTGAGCTTGTGGACGTATGTCCTGTTATGCTATGTGTTATTCCTCGCGGTCCTAGTGGCATGTAGTTTCTTTTCGAGGACGAAAAGTCTTAAGGGGGAGAGGATGTAATGACCCGTGTTTTGGGAAGAACAAGCTGGAACAAAGATGAACAATACCTTGGGCGAACGCTTGGGTCGAAAGGTGGAAGACTCGAAGATTTGGGTTGTAGGGTCGAAGACCGAGGGTCGAAGTTCGAAGGGTTGAGGGTCAAAGGTTTAATCTTCAAGACAGATTTTTGAGGCTGCGTTTCCAGCGAGTCTTCAAGGGAGTGTTTCTACGAGTCTTCGTGGCTTGGTTGTTAGAGAGTGTAATGAGCTCAAGTGAGAGCGTGTAGAGGCCACGTTCGGATTGTGGGTATTTTGTCCTGTGTGGAAGCGGAGTGGTTAGTTTATGTTTTATTTATCAAAACTACGTCGTTTTGATGGTGTGTTTTACTTATCAAAACTACATCGCTTTGATGGTGTGTTTCATTTATCGAAACTACGTCATTTTGATGTTGGGATTTCATTTATCGAAACTATATCGTTTTGATGGTGGATTTCATTTATTAAAACTACGTCGTTTTGATAAGTGAGGTCTATATAAGGAGGAGCTCTCTTTGTTTTAGGTTTAGGGTTTTTGTTGTCAGCCGTCGCAGAGAGAGAGAGAGAGAGAGGGAGATTAAGAGAGAGAGAGCTCTAGTTCGTGGCTGCCGTTGTCATTCCCGTGGTTGGACGACATTAGGCGTGGAGGCAAGAGTGTGGAGGATCTTTGAGGTAGGGGTTCTGTTCTTCCTTGAACCTATCCCAAGGCTTTGGCCTTGTGATAGGCAATGTAGCTGTTTGGTTATATATATATAAATATGTAAATTCATATAGGTGTGATTTCCTATATGAATGTTGGCCTTTAATGGCGTGTTTTGCTTGGATGTATATATACACGCATGTTAAGTGTTTGATATTATGCCTATGAGGCCATGCATGTTAAGTGTTTAATATTATGCCTATAAGGCCACACATGTTATGTCTTTGATAATATGTCTGAATGACCACCCATATTATGTGTTTGAGATTATACCTGTGTGGCTGGGTTTGTGAGCCTGTGAATGTATGCATGCTAAGTGTTTGAAGTTATACCTGTGTGACCATGCATATTAAGTGTTTGATGTTATGCGTGTATGGCCATTTGTGCTGCGTGTTTGCTTCTATACCCGGTGGCTATGGAAGCCCAGGCCTGTTTTATTGAACCCGGTGGCTGTGGAAGCCCGGGACTGTTTATGTTAGCCTGTGAGGCTGTGGGAACTATTTGCCTGAGAGGCGGTTAAATCATTGGCCTGAAGAGGCGGTTAAATCACTTGCGGTTAAATCATTGGCCTGAAGAGGCGGTTAAATCACTTGCTTGAGGTGGTTAAAGTGTTAGCCTATGGGGCTATGGAGCCTGTGTGGCTGGGGCTGAGGTTGCGCCCGTTTGTGTGGTGTGTTTCCTTGCTATTTGTTTCTGCCATGTCACTGCACTGGTACATGCTCTCATATAGATGATAGGTGCATGGGATGGTACTTGATCCCTACTGAGTTGTGGTTGCTCACCCCTCCTACTGTGATGTGTTTTCTTTCAGGAACGTACAGGCGTTAGGTGGAATCCCAAGGTAGAAGACCGTATTTGCTTTATCGTTTCTTTTCGATTATGTTAATTTATGGTAATTGATGTAACCCTAGTGGGGAGATATTGTAATGAGGAGTTTAATGTAATAAAAGCATGTTTGGACATGTTTGTAATGGTTTAAAATTAATAAATATATGATTTTGTCTCTCTGAATATTTGTTGTGAGGTGTAGTGTCCTGTGTGGGCACGTTGTATCTTGCCCCCTTTATCCAAACTCGGGTAAAGGGAGGGTCACGTTCCGGTCTCCTCGGGTTGGAAATCCGGGGCGTGACACAATTGCATTTGAGACTTCGTCCACATCTCCGAGTGTTCCACGTGTAGGACAGTTTAGATCTTCAATGAGTTTGTCTTACATCAGGACACAACGAGCTGAACATTAAATGCGGCTTGGAAAAGATGAAGCAACGTCTTCTTAGTCCGTAGTAAGGTTCCTTACTCCGTATCAACAAAGCTCGGATCCTTACTCCGTGTCAGTAGTTGCTTACTCCGTATCGATGCGATCCTGGAATCCTTGTTCTGTGCAAGCGCTTCCTTACTCAGCATGAAGTAAAGACTTGGATAACTAATTCTGCATCAGCGCTTCCTTACTCCGCATAGAGTAGGTACAGAATGCTTACTTCGCATCAATGCTTGGTTCGGATTCCTTACTCCGCATTAGTTTCCCTTACTCCACAACTGTTATCCTTACTCCGCATCAGTGACAAACTTGGATTCCATAGTCTGGGTATTTATTTCCTTGGTCCAGTGGAGTGACAACTTCGATTCGTTCTCCGCAACAAGTCTCTGTTACTCCGTGTGAGTTGTAGACTTGGAATCTTACTCCCCATCACTTGACATGGTCTAGTTGAAAGTTAGATGCGGTTTCCTTGGTCGTTTTGTCAAGTGATTACTCCGCACGAAGGATCCTTACTCCGGATGATAACTTGGTTGTGTACCAAGTGAACGACGACACTCACGATGATCCGGATCAGGATTATGTATCCTATCCTTAGCTTTGTCCTTACAGGAGTAAGTCCAGATTAAAGTTTTATCTTTTGCACAGACTTAGAATAAACATGAAACATCTTAAATCAAATTACATAGGGTTTGATCCATATCATCCAAATTCTAGGTTTGATCCAACAAAACTTGATAGAGAATGAATGGACGAGGCCACAAGATCCATCTTCTGCTCGATGGAAGTGGAAGAGTCGGTTAGGCTAGAGAGGAGTTGAGCGCCGAGAGCATCAACCTTGGCGGCAATGGCAGAAATTTGGGCGCTCTGGGCTTGTGCGTGGCGATCCAACTGAGCGGAGAACATAGCGTTGGAGTGGACCGTGCCAAACGAGGCACGTCAAAGCGCCAACTCTGGAGCTTTCGAGGACTCCCCCGCGGGAATAGGGGCGGGAGTACGCTGGGCAGAGGAGTGATGAACAACTTTTTCACAGCTTCACTGATTAGGTTCTAGGTTCATCAAGCAGCCTCCTGCAGCTGCATTCACCTTATCTTGAGAGTGAGACTATAAGCCAATATAAAAGGATTCAATTTGAATCCATTGAGGTCTCCCATGCTCAAGGCATCTTCTGACCAAGTCCTTGAATCTCTCCCGTGCCTCGTAGAGAGTCTCCATCTCATTTTACCTGAACCAGTTAATTTTTCCTCTTAGCTGTATCACCTTGGAAGGAGGGAAGTATTTGGACATGAACTTATTTTGCATCTCCTCCCAAGTAGTAATTGATCCAGCAGGCAGGCTGTTAAACCAACCAAGTGCTCTTTCCCTCAAAGAAAAAGGAAAAAGTTTTAGCTTAATTGAGTCATCAGACACATTGTTGATCTTTATAGTGTCGCACATCTGATAAGATGTCATCAAATATTGATGCCTCCAAAGGCATTATTGCTCACCATATTGATGAGTGCTGGTTTTAATTCGAAACTGTTGGCCTAGACCCTTGTTTGTTGAATCCCAGAATAATGGTCCGTCATTGTTGGCCATAGTCCAGAAATGTTCTGGGCACTGATCTACTACCCTCCCCTTCAGGGTTTTGCCCATTAAAAACAAAAGGTGGCCCTTGTTGCTGTCCAACACCTTCTACTCTTTGTTCTGCCATTACTTCCAAAAGCGTGTGTTCCATACCGAGTAATGCGTCCTCAGCGTCTCTAGCAATGTACCTTGCTGCTCTGCTCCGATTTCTGAGAGTCCATTCAGGTTCTGGGTCAAAAGGCACAAGCTCTCTGCGACGCATACACTGCTGCAAATTTATCGAACACCTATCGCGCACTCCTGCAAAACCGCAAGAACACACCACAACAACTGCGTACAATGCAAAACAAAATTAAATGCTAAAATCACAATTCAAACTATTTCAACCGATGTTGATGCAAAAACCAGTAAACCGTTGAATCCCCGGCAACGGTGCCAATTTGATGAACAACTTTTTCACAGCTTTATTGATTAGGTTCAGATTTTGTCGTTTAAATTGTCCTTCTAAATATTACATTGATTCCCTTAATGTAACTACTCAGTATAACAGCAAGAAAGGGGTCGAACCCAAAGGGATTAACCAAGCTTTTTCAGTTTTTAATCAAATCACCTATTTACTCTAGTCCTAGAAAATGTTTTAGCTTACTATTTTGTATTTTTCTCAAATTATAAACTTTTGTCTCTTAAATTACTAAGTATAATGGTTTTGGATTTAAATTTCAGAATTAAGACATCTAGGGTCACAACTTTGCCATCCCTACATTGTTTCTACTGATTCGAGTGCTCTTAGGTTTGTTCTAAGCTATACATGCTATTAATCAACCAAGGTTTGGCAAATGGTCATTGTCAGACCTTCTAAGCGCTTACTGCATGAATGGTCATCATTACAACAGCTTCGCAGCTAATAAATCACACACATGTAAGGATAATGGTCACACCAAGCATATGCATGTCAAGAATCATGAGTTCTGTCCCCGACTAGGACTAAGGAATCCAGAAGTGCACAATCCAGATTATAAAATAATGATAAGATCCTTAACACATGCAAGTTTCACATAGACAAACCCGGAATTCACCCATCATCAATATTACAAAGATAGGTGGCTACATTGCTCCCCTAGAAAATAGGAACTACTCACTCATATTGGAGATTACACCAGAATCCATAAAATACAACATTCAGACCTTGGTACAGGAGAGAAAGTGTGTTCTCAGGTGGCTTCCTTCCTAAAGGTGCGAGATAATTCCCAAATCCTAGTTCTAATCTTCAATTCCAGCAGCAATCCACACCTCCAGGTCTGCTAGGGTTTCTAGCCGTCAGCCCTTTTTCTCAGATGTTGAGTTCTACCTGCTGTGGATGTGTTCTTCCCTTTATATAGGACTGCAAGTCCAGCTATAGATGTGCCCTAGCCCACAACTAACAGCCCATTAGCAAAACTACGTAGTTTTGGTTAATGACCCAAAATCCATCTTGAAGTTACAATAATGCTCAAACAAAGCAGATTTAGACCAAGGTTTTTTTACAAAAAAAGTCTTTAAAATAATAAACCAAAGTGAACTATGTAAAAATACAGGTGCACGTCATATCCTCATATGACGTGCAACTCCAAATGAGGTGAAATTGCTCCTCAAGCTTCCTGGCGTCGCGTAGAAGGCAGGACTATAATTATCTCCTTGCACGTGACAATGGTCCATGTGACGTGCACTCATGTTTTGCCTCATCAGACTGCCCTCTTTTGCATAAGTTCCTTCTTTGGTAAATGAAGTGATTTGGCTGATGTCCTTGAGATGAAATTGCCTAAAAACCTGCTAAAACATCTCAAAAACACATATATATAGGCCAAGCAATGTCTTCCTAAGGTGTTAAAGCAAATATCTAAGAAATATAGATAAATTAAGCTCTAGTTATGCTCTTTAATGTCCTAAATAGACACTAGAATAGCGGCATAAATGCACGTTATCAAGGAGTCAGCAGGAGTAGAAGGGGCTGACAAACGGGTATTTCGTGAGCGAAACCCAAGTGAGGGTTAAGCTACTGTCGTTTAAATCCCTTCTCAAAATATTAATTCCCTTAACTAATGCTAAATAGAATAGCGACAAGAAAGGGGTCGATCCCACAGAGATTACTAAGTTATCTAGCTTTAACTCAAATCACTAAATTAATCTTGCTTAAAACAATGTCTCGGCAAACAAAATTGTGTTTTAAAATTACTTTACCTAAAACGGATTGCAATTGAAATAACTAAAAACGTTGGATTTAGAATCAAGGATTAAGGCATCTAGGGTCACAATTTCACCTCCCTATGTTATCTCTACTGGTTCATGGTATTAGGGTTGTCTGATTGAAAACATGCTAAACATAAGCCAAGGACAACAAATGGTCATTGAGGTCCTTTTAAGAGTTGTATGCCAGAATGGTCATCTAAACACACAAACATGCAAAGCCAATAAATCATACTTGCAAAAGGATAATGATCACACCAATTACAAATAAGTTATGAATCTTAATCTGCCCCAGACTAGGGCTAAGAATACCAAGGTGTACATCCAAAGATAGAAATTATGAACAGATTCATAAAACATGCAAAACTCAATCATCCAAACCCAATATTCATAAACACAGCAAAGCAACAAGGGGGCTATATTGCTACCCTAGATTATAAGAACTACTCACGCATGATTACAAGCAAAACCATAGCAGTAAAGATAAACATCTTCTTCTAATCCACGCGCGCAACAAGGCTTGAAATCCAGGCTCCAAAATCCGCGATGGGTGACTGCGACGGCTGCGACGGCTGCTCTCCTAGGTCAAGGAGCAGCCTCCAAGTCATGAAGCCTCTCTCTCCCTCTAAAAACGTGTAGGGGGGTCTAGGTATTATAGCATGGGGCGTGGAGCCTCTATTTATAGAGGTTGGATGGGCCTTGAGGTGTGTACCCTAGCCCATCTATCAAAACGACGTAGTTTTGATAAGTGACACTCCATACTTTAAAATCTCTATCTTCCATCCTCAATTTGGACATGGGCCTTCAGGAACAAATGATCAGCATGGAAAATCAATAGGATCGGTCCAAAAATATCTTTGCACGTCAGTTTGCACGTGATATAGTGAATTCACGTGCAGCTCCAAATCAGCTCAAACTTCTCCCCAAGCTTCCATGCATCCTGTAGAGGCCTGAGAAGCAAAAATATGCTTGCACGTGAAATGGGTGAATTCACGTGCAGCTCCAAATGCTCTGAAATTTCTGTGGTAGGTAGAGGACATCATTCTAAGCAACTTTTGTTCTTGCACGCTAATTGTTTGAGGCCATCTACTATGTCAAAAGTGAGCTCCAAAATCTGCCAAAACAGCTTAAAAACGCATGTATTTGCAAATAGCATCTTCCTAGGGGTTAGAGCAAATATATATGATATATGAAGCAATAAGGCTCTAATCATGCTTTTAAACATCCTAGATAAACACTAGAATAACGGCATAAAATGCACGTTATCAAATACACCACACTTGAACCACTGCTTGTCCTCAAGCAAAAACATACAAGCATGCAAAAAAATAAAATAAACACGCAGTCAAATGGAAGAAAAATAAAATAACAATTAAGGAGAATCATGGTTTCCTAAGCATGCAACTCTATCATGATGAAATGGGAATTTAAGCATTAAAATGAGTCATAGCTTAGTTCATTCATGTCCATATTCCTAGTCCAACAACCATGCAATATCACCACTTAAATTTCATATATGAGCAAGCAATCCATGATAAAATAGCACCTAGTTTCCCTTTAAGTTCTTACCAAGGATAAGTAGCCTCACTCAAATATAATAATTCTCAAGCCCAATACCTATCAATGAACAATGGATGGAAAACTCTATCTCTACACTTGCCATCAGCTATTGTTTGAGTATTTGCCAAGCAATCATGAGAGTTCCCTATTGTGCTCATCAAAGAAAACACACCCTCTATTCTACTTTATTTGAACTCACACTCTAGTCTACTAACTGAATAAACAAAACATGAGCCAAAGAATTGAGTTCAACATTCTTAAAACAAAACACAATTCAGCCAATGTGGCTTCACAACTAAATAATCACACATAAGCATCAAGGCAGTATGGCTTTTATTCTGAATCTTTCTTTTTTTTTTTCTCTTTTTTTTCGTTTTTTTTTAGCAAAAACAAATACATAGGATAGCTGGAGTTTCTAATGCATACCCTTTTCAAAATGTGATGGGCTTTTTCCACAATGTGCATCACAGCCTTTTCCAATAATATCACAAAATAAAGAAAAGGATGCAAAGATAGTCACAGTGACTTAGAGGTCTTGCATCCTAACTCCACACACCAAACACTGAGCACTAATAAGTAATCACATGCTTACTTCACTCCTACCATTAAATAACCAATGTTGAATGCAAGAAGAGTAGCAATTATTACCTATACCCTAAAATGGCACTCAAAGGCTAAAAGAAGTTGTTCTCATTTTTCATTTCTTTTTCACTCAACTTTAAGGGTTACTTAGGTCTATCATAGCATTTCATGTTTAACTAATATTCAAAACTCAGCTCCAAAAACATGGTGATATCATTCAAAAGATAAAGACATGATCAAACTAAATTAGAGCACATTTTAACTACTTAAAAACCCTTATCACAACATGATACTAATGTGGCATAAAAAAAAATAAATTTTAAGCCAAAATTGCATACTTAATATCCATGCCTCCACAAGCAAATCATTCAAGCAAACAACTCAAATAATCATGCAACTAAAAACAGTTTTTTTTTGTTAAAATAAATGACTAACAAACTATCTAAGATAAAATTATAAATAAAACATGCAATCACAACATAAAAGACAAGCAAGTGGCTCAAGTCACTCCCCATACACCACACTTAAAATATGCTATGTCCTCATGGCATAAAATAGGGAGTAGGAAAAACAGTTACCCCTGGTTTGGCACACTGTAATAGTAGATGACATTGGCCACCATTCGTCGCACCTGAGCCACAAAGTCAACCGACGTCTTGCCGCGCACTTCCCAAGTTTCCTTCCCTTGCAGAATAGCCATCATGTAGTAGCAAACAAAGATCCCACAGCTGAATTGGTCGTCATTGGGGAATTTGCATTTCGTTGTAGTGAATAAGAGGGAGCTTGTCCGCCAACAAGCCTTCTTTGATCATCGCCAATTTGATTCGTTTGATGAAGCCATGCACTAACTGTCTTTTCCGTCTGGCAAACCCTTCGCCTTGGCTTGGATCATATAGCACAACATGTCCTATATCCAGATTCAAACGGACCAATACATAGTGGCAGTCAATGTGCACCGGAATCAGCACCTCATGCATACCATGCCAAGGGCGGTGCCCTTCAATCTCGCCATTGATGTGTTGGCGCCACACCTCTTCGGACAAGGGTTGATTGAATATCTCGCACAGCATGATGGAAGTGAACTGAGCTAAGGGGTAGTTATGAGGCTCAGCCTCCACTACATAGCGCATGGTCCTGCAGAAGAGGTTTATCTCTTCGGAGTAGAGATATTCATTCTCTGAGATCCTCTTTAGGCCAAAAGGGGTGAAGATATCATTATCCCGTGTAAAGCGAGCCCTCTGAACCGTGGAATTGATGAACTCTTCAAATGCTGCTTGGCTCTCGTCGGATGATAAAGCTGAATTAATGATTAAATGGATAGGAGGGCCAAGAAGGTCTTCAGGTTCAGCAGGCATGTATGTACCCCAAGAGACAGGAAGTATAACAGGCACAAGAGCCTGAGGATATGCAGGATCAGTAAAAGGCTGGAAGGGTGAATACCCTTCTGCTGGCTCTATCTCCTCTTGAGGCTAGAAGGGTGAATACCGTGTTGCTGGCTCTGCCTCCTCTGGGTGATAGTAAGATGGCTCAGCTGAAGATTCTGGTTGAGGTGGATCCGCCTGGGCTGGATAAGAAACTTCAGGGGATGGAGAGGGTTCTTCATCAGATATCTCCACTATAGGAGAACATTTTGATGCTTTCCTCTTGCTCAAGGCCTTCCAGATTTTGCCTAGGAGGCCTTTGACTTCTTTGTTGTCCTTCCTCAGGGCTTCCACCTCGCGTTGGGTTCGGCATTTGCCTCCCCTGAGCTGCTGTGTTTCTTGCCTCCAAGCTTCGGTAGATGCAGCAGCTGGAGCTTCTGGGGCTTCCCATGCTCTAGGAGATGCATGAGCAGCTACGTCTAGGGCCTCCCATGCTCTAGTTCTAGGTTGTGAAGTAGCTTGTTGGTCTCCAGAGATGAGGGCCATTAATTCTTCAAATTGGGCACTAGTGATGTGCCCATTAGTGACTGCCCAATTGATGACCTCCACTTCGCTCACCACCTGCCCACGAATGCCTTGAAAGAAATTGAAAATATCTTCTTTGTGTACATTGAACTGCATGTACATGGCAGTGAGTCTGTATAGAGTCTGCTTCCTTTGATCCAAATGAGGAGAGGTCTCCCTTGCAAAGTCAGTGGATCGCTCCACATGAACACTGTGCCTAGCGGGTCGTGATGGAGGAGGAACATTGGTTGCCCAATGACCTCCTGGTACCGATCCCCAAACCCCCTTCGAGATGCAATACTCTTAACACCCAGTGAGAAGGAAAAGTGATGCTATCCATGGAGGAAAAATGCAAAGCAGGCATGCTTTGAAATATCAAACACAAAAGTCTGCCATTTATCTGCTTTGATGAGTTTTTTTTCCACCATTTAAAAATGATCAATGGTCCAATCCACATTTAGCATACGATCAATGCTATACATGAACTCCAGGTGTGGCTTAGGCACACTATCTATCCCACTAGTCTGAATCAATAAGCATTTCCCTACCAGGTAGGCTAGGCATCTAAATCTTCCAACAAAACCATTCTTGGTATACTGCCTTCGACTTTGAAATTTTCTAGCATAGTTGCATGCAGTACCAAATTCTCCTAGGCTTAGGCGAGGGAAGCTATCACTGGGTGCAGGGAGGTTAAAGCAATGTCTAATAATTTCAGGGGTAATTTGACATAAACCCCTTGCACAACCCCTATCAGTTCATCCTCACTCACATAGACAGATGCATAAAATTCTTGTAGGGCAGAGTAGCAAATAGCTGGCTGGGTAGATACTAACCTTTGTAATCCCAGATTTTGAATTTTAAGAGCCACCTCTCTAACCCAGCCCAGCTCTGAAGCCTCCAAAGACTACATATCAAGAGCATGCCCCAAGAGTATCTCCTCCTCAGGTTGGCTATCAGCACTAGGTGAGTGCACCTCCTCCTGGCCAGTCCTCCTTGTGCGCACCATCTTTGGAATGAGATTAAAGAGCAAAGAGCAGAAAATTGAAGAGCAAGAGAGCAAAAGAGC
The DNA here is from genome assembly GCA_023512835.1 of Taxillus chinensis. Taxonomy (NCBI): domain Eukaryota; kingdom Viridiplantae; phylum Streptophyta; class Magnoliopsida; order Santalales; family Loranthaceae; genus Taxillus; species Taxillus chinensis. The sequence goes on from CM042091.1 coordinate 23,807,206, forward strand.
AGAGTTTCTCTAATACTCAGATCTGGAGTGATTTTGGTGTGGAAGCCTTTGAAGATGGCCTCTCTTTATATAGCGTGCAGAAGGAAAGATGCTTCAATTGGCGTGATACACGTGCCCCTAAATTTTTAGAGTGTTCTGACCAAAATAGCCCTTGCACGTGAATTGGTTGAATTGGCGTGCAGGTCAGAATCGTCCCAAACTTGGGTGGTGGCTCCCCCTTGAGCTGGCAAGCAATAGTCCCTTCTGCACGTGAATTGTTTGAAGCTTCGAGGAGGGCTAAAATCGGTAGTTTGCATTTTTGAGCCTCCATATGACAGCTAGCAATTCGCGTGCAAGAGTAAACGTGATTCACATGGTCTTCATCTACCATTCCAGAAAGTTATAGCTCAAAAGGAGGTGCACGTGAATTGGGCAATTCACGTGCAAATTCACGTTCAGGCCCAAACGGGCCCAAATTTTTCCACTTAGTTGCTTGTGCATTATGGACCATCTTTAAGTCTTGCACGTGAATTATTTGAGCCCATCTTCAAGCACTTTTGGGCTTCACTTGCTCCTTGCTCCTTGACTTTGACTTTAAAAAAAATTCCACAAGTTCAGGACCCAATAATTTGCTCATCCTGCAAATGGTTAGTTAAGAAAGGAACAAAGTCTCCTGCACAATGGTTAGCTTGCAAACAAATTTATTGAATAAAATAAATAAAAGAAAATAACATAAAATAAAACATAGCAATAAACATTGGGTTGCCTCCCAACCAGCGCTTTATTTAAAGTTTGTAGCTAGACTTTCAGTTATGATCATGCAATGGTGAAAGAGAGGGAATCAACTATCTCCCTCTGAGTTGAATCAAAGTATGGTTTCAGTCTGTTGCCATTCACCCAAAATTTCTTGCCATCTACAGCTTGGAGCTCAAAGCTCCCATATGGCTTCTTATCAACTATCACAAAAGGTCTCATCCACTTGGACCTTAATTTTCCAGGAAATAACCTCAACCTTGTGTTAAATAGAAGAACTTTCTGCCCTAAGGTTAAAGGTTCATTGTTGAGTTGCCTATCATGCTATTTCTTAGTTCTTTGTTTGTAAAATTTAGCACTATCATAGGCATCCAGCCTAAAGCTCATCTAACTCAATTAATTGAGTCATCCTAAGCTCCTTGGTCTCTTGTGGGTTAAAATTTAACTTCTTCAAGGCCCAATGAGCCTTGTGTTCTAGTTCCACAGGCAAGTGACATGCCTTACCATATAGAATACGGTAAGGTGACATCCCAATGGGAGTTTTGTAAGCTGTCCTATATGTCCATAAGGCTTCATCAAGCCTTTGAGACCAATCTTTCCTATTGGCTCCAACAGTTTTCTCTAAAATGACCTTAATCACTCTATTGGACACTTCTGCTTGTCCATTAGCTTGCGGGTGGTAGGCTAAAGACTTCCTATGAGTGACACCATACTTGTTCAATAATTTGTCAAACAATTTGTTGCAGAAATGACTACCCTCATCACCTGATTATAGCCCTTGGTGTCCCAAAATGGCTAAAGATGTTCCTAGTAAGGAAGTGAGTCACAACCCTAGCATCATTCACTCTAGTAGGAATAGCTTCTACCCACTTAGACACATAATCCACAGCAAGCAAAATGTATGAGTACCCATCAGAATTGGGGAATGGCCCCATGAAGTCAATGCCCCAAATGTCAAAACTTTCAACTGGAAGGATTCCGGTTAAGGGCATCTCATTTTTTCTAGACAGACCACCTACCCTTTGACATCTATCACACTTTTTGATGTGGACATAGGTGTCATTCACCATGTGAGGCTAATAAAAGCCACACTACATGATTTTAGCCACAGTTCTTTGCACCCCAAAGTGGCCCCCATAATGTGATGCATGACAATGATGTATTATGTCATCTACCTCCTCCTCAAGGACACACTTTCTAATGATTTGGTCAGAACACCTCCTATAAAGAATTGGGTCTTCCCAAATGAATTTCTTAGCATCCACTAACAATTTCTTTCTCCTGGTGGTAGTCTAACCGCTTGGGTATGAACCCAGGTGGCTAAATAATTTGCTATGTCGGCAAACCAAGGAAGCCGGTGCACCTCAAACAACTTCTCATCAGGAAAGTCATCTACAATGGGTAGAGACTTAGGTGCATTCTCCACCCGGGAGAGGTGATCGGCCACGAAATTGAGGGCTCCCTTTGTGTCTCTAATTTCAAGATCAAATTCCTGTAAAAGGAGTACCCACCTAATCAAGTGTGGCTTGGCTTCCTTTTTAGAAAATAAATATTTCAAAGCTGCATGATTAGTATAAACAATTACTTTAGACCCAAAAAGGTAGGGTCTAAACTTACTTGTTGCAGCCATAAACCACGGCCAACAACTCTTTTTCGGTGGTAGTGTAGTTCAGTTGAGCATCATCTAAGGTCTTACTAGCATAGTAAATGACCCTAAACACCTTATCACGTCTTTGCCCTAAGACTACCCCAACAAAGATAGTCACTTGCATCACACATTAGCTCAAAAGGTGAGCCCGGTGCGGGTGTGACTATAATTGGTGCAGTGACTAACTTACCCTTAAGGATGTTGAAAGCTTCTAAGCAATCTTCATTGAACTCAAAACTTGTGTCCTTCTCTAACAGCCTACTCATGGGTTTTACAATTTTAGAGAAGTCCTTAATGAATCTCCTATAAAAGCCAGCATGGCCAAGGAAACTTCTCACCCCTTTTTCATTTGTTGGAGGTGGCAAAGTCTCAATAGTAGAGATTTTTGCCTTGTCCACCTCCAAACCTTGTGAAGACACCTTGTGCCCTAGAACTATCCCCTCAGTTACCATAAAATGGCATTTTTCCCAATTTAGGACTAGTTCCTTCTCCTCACATCTTTCTAAGACCACATCTAAATTTTTCAAACACTGTTGGTAGGAGGAACCAAACACCGAAAAGTCATCCATGAAGACCTCTATGATCTCCTCAACCAAACCCTGAAAAATGGCCATCATACACCTTTGAAAGGTGGCAGGGGCATTACAAAGCCCAAATGGCATTCTCCTAAATGCAAAAGTGCCAAAAGGGCACGTGAAGGTGGTCTTTTCTTGGTCCTCGGGCTTAACCATGATCTGATTATACCCGGAATAGCCATCTAAAAAGCAGTAGTGACTATAGCTAGCTAACCTATCCAACATTTGGTCAATGAAAGGAAGAGGAAAATGATCCTTCCTAGTAGCCTGGCTCAGCTTTCTATAGTCAACACACACTCTCCACCCCGTCACAGTGTGAGATGGGATCAATTCATTTTTCTCATTTTTAATCACGATCATGCCCCCTTTCTTGGGCACAACATGCAATGGACTCACCCACTCACTATCGGAAATAGCATAAATTATACCCGCATTTTTCCATTTTAAAATTTCTTTTCTAACAACTTCTTTCATGGCAGGGTTTAATCTTCTTTGTCTTTCAACGATTGGGTTTAAAATCATCATTCATCAAAATTTTATGCATGCAAATCCCTGGACTAATACCTCTAATGTGTTCAATGTTCCATCCTAGGGCCTTTTTGTGTTTCCTAAGGACTTCTAGCAATTGAGTGCACTCCACATCATTCAAATTAGAAGCAACAATGACAGGGAATTAATTTGTAGAGTCTAGAAATCCGTACCTTAGGTGTCCAGGCAGCACCTTCAGTTCTGGAGCTGGAGGCATGTCATCTTCTTTCTCCTCCTCAGCTTGCTCCAGAGAGTTTGTAGTTTGCTCATCTTCCTCAGCTGTCAAGTACATCTCTTCATCTTGTTGAGCTTCTATAAGCTGAAGGGCTCCATTATTGGTGGTGGTAATTTCTTCTGCCAAGTAGTCTTCCACCAATTCCTCAAGGTCTTCAACCCAAAGGCAGTCCTCCTCTTGACCTTGCAAAGCCTTCCCCATGTGGAAGACTAAGGTCTCCTCATTAATTCTCAGAGTTAGCTGCCCTTGAGCAACATCAATCAATGCACAACCCCTTATGAGAAACGGTCTTCCAAGGAGTAGCTGAACTCCTCAATCTTCTTCCATCTCCAAAACTACAAAGTCCGCTGGAAATATGAAGGAGCCCACTTTGACAAACACGTCTTCAATTATCCCTTCAGGCCTTCCAGTAGACCGGTCAGCAAACTGCAATGATATGGAAGTGGGCTTCATGCCCTTAAGCCCAAGCTGCTTGTACAAAGCAAAGGAGATCAAATTGATGCTGGCCCCTAAATCACATAGGGCCTGCTGCTGCGGTGCATTGCCAATCACACAAGGGAGACTAAAACTGCCCGGATCTTTATACTTGATGGGCAAACTCTGTTGAACAACACTGTTCACCTCGTTAGTGACTGCCACCGTCTCATGATCCCCATATTTCCTCTTCTTCTTCACAAAATCTTTGATGTACTTTCTGTACCTAGGCATCTGCTCCAAGATTTCCACAAATGAAATGTTAATTTCAAGCTTCTTGAACAAACTCAGAAAGCGCTCATGCTCTTCTTCAACCCTCTGGTTCCTCAGCCTCTGAGGAAATGGCATAGTAGGCCTGAGCTCTTGCCTCTATTCTTCAGCTATTCTGTCTTGACTCAGCTGCTGGTCCTTCTTTTCTTGCACTCTTTCTTCAGCTTTATCTGATTTTCCTTGGTCATCAGCTTCCAAGGGTCTGCTCTGTTCTTCTGGAATTGCCTTCTTCTTAGGCTCTTCAGCTTCTTTCAGTGCCTTCCCGCTTCTTAGAGTAATAGCCTTGCAGCTCTCCTTGGGGTTCACCTCAGTATCACTTGGAAAAGATTTAGCTGAGACTCCTTGATTTACATTCTGGGCCAAACTCATAAGCAGCATTTCTATATTCTTCATTGAAGATTCCATGGTGACTACCCTTTCCTCCAAATTATCCTCTCTTTTGGTTGGCTCATCCACATTCTGATATATATACCCTTCCTCTTTGCTGTTGAGGCTGAGGCTGTTTCTGCTCAAATCCTGGAGGTGGGTGTAAATAATTATCCGTAGCATACGGATTCTGCTTCATCCCTGGGGGCACATATTTGTACTGAAATGAGGTATCTCCCCCTCGGTTCTAGTTTTTCTGAAATGGCTGAGATTGCTGCTGGTTCTGGTTGTACCCTTGTTGTTGTTGTTGAGGATAAAATTGTTGCTTCTGATACAAGCCCTTTCCTCCAACATAATTTGCTTCTTCAGCTCCACTCCAGCCCTGCTCAGCTATTGGTAAAGCTTGTTGTGATCCTTCAACTTTAAGAGCCAATACTTCCATGCCTTTCACTAAAGCTTGAATCTGTGCTTGCATATCATTGGAAGAATTATCAATTGAAGCTATCTTCTCCCTTGGTTTTGAAGTACGCACATTAGACCACTGCCAATCAGCTAATGACAACCTCTCCAAGAGCTCTGCTGCTACGTCAGGCTCTAGATTAATCAAGCATCCTCTAGCAGCTGCATTCACCTTGTCTTGTGAGTGGGACTGAAGACCTGTGTAGAAAGATTGAATTTGAATCCACTGGGGTCTTCCATGATCAGGGCATCTTCTCACTAAGTCTTTGAAACGCTCCCAAGCTTCATGAAGAGTCTCCATCTCATCTTGCCTGAATCTGCTAATCTCCCCTCTGAGCTGGATCACCTTGGAAGGAGGGAAGTACTTTGACATGAACTTGGTCTACATCTCCTCCCAAGTGTTGATTGAACCTGCTGGCAGATTGTTGAACCAGCCAAGAGCTCTATCCCTTAAAGAGAAAGGGAAAAGCCTTAGCTTTATTGCCTCCTCCGATACATTGTTGATCTTTATGGTGTCGCACATCTAGTAGAACCTCATCAAATGCTAGTGTGGATCATCCACGGCTGTTCCTCCAAACGCGTTGTTGCTCACCATGTTGATCAATGCCGGCTTCAGCTCGAAGCTATTTGCTTGGACTCTGGTCTGCCAAATCCCAGAATAATGGTCTGACATCATCGGTCTCGCATAGTCTAAGAAGGTTCTGGGCATAAACCTATTACCCTCTTCTTCTGGATATTGGCCATTGTAATTGGCCCCTCCTTGCGGTGCACCACCATCAGGCCTTAAATCTGCCATCAATTCACCTACTGAATGCTCTAAGCCTTGCAATGCTTCTTCAGCCTCACGTGCTACTTCCCTAGCTGCTCTACGACGAGCTCTGAATAATCTTTCAGGTTCCCGATTAAATGGTATAAACTCCTGTCTTCGCATGCACAACTAGGAATTCCTCAAACATTTGGTGTATGTTCCTGTAAAACAACAAGAACACACCCAGCAGCTCCAAACAATGCAAAATAAACAAATAAAGAACACAAAATAACAGAAAATAAAAGACAAAATAAAACACCAAGATCAAAATTCAAACAATTTCACTCAATGTTAATTTTAAAAACTAGTTAACCGTTGAATCCCCGACAACGGCGCCAATTTGACAAATGGGTATTTCGTGAGCGAAACCCAAGTGAGGGTTAAGCTACTGTCATTTAAATCCCTTCTCAAAATATTAATTCCCTTAACTAATGCTAAATAGAATAGCGACAAGAAAGGGGTTGATCCCACAGAGATTACCAAGTTATCTAGCTTTAACTCAAATCACCAAATTAATCTTGCTTAAAACAATGTCTCGGCAAATAAAATTGTTTTTAAAATTACTTTACTGAAAACAGAATTGCAATTGAAATAACTAAAAACGTTGGATTTAGAATCAAGGATTAAGGCATCTAGGGTCACAATTTCACCTCCCTATGTTATCTCTACTGGTTCATGGTATTAGGGTTGTCTGATTGAAAACATGCTAAACATAAGCCAAGGACAACAAATGGTCATTGAGGTCCTTTTAAGAGTTGTATGCCAGAATGGTCATCTAAACACACAAACATGCAAAGCCAATAAATCATACTTGCAAAAGGATAATGATCACACCAATTACAAATAAGTTATGAATCTTAATCTGCCCCAGACTAGGGCTAAGAATACCAAGGTGTACATCCAAAGATAGAAATTATGAACAGATTCATAAAACATGCAAAACTCAATCATCCAAACCCAATATTCATAAACACAGCAAAGCAACAAGGGGGCTATATTGCTCCCCTAGATTATAAGAACTACTCACGCATGATTACAAGCAAAACCATAGCAGTAAAGCTAAACATCTTCTTCTAATCCACGCGCGCAACAAGGCTTGAAATCCAGGCTCCAAAATCCGCGATGGGTGACTGCGACGGCTGCGACGGCTGTGATGGCTACTCTCCTAGGTCAAGGAGCAGCCTCCAAGTCGTGAAGCCTCTCTCTCCCTCTAAAAACGTGTAGGGGGGTCTAGGTATGTCACGCCCCGGATTTCCAACCCGAGGAAACCGGTACGTGACTCCCCTTGTACCCACACGGAGGGCAAAGGGGTTAGGGTGCAAACCCTGAACATAACATTTTAAACATCCACAACACATTCAAAACAGTAAAGTTCAATAAAGCAATCCACAATCCAAAATAGTCTTTATTACAACAATCCTCTTTTCAATCCATCCCCACTGGGGTTACATCAATTCTCATAACAATAACAAATGGTAAACAGTAAAGTAAATAAGGTATTCCACCTTGGGGTCCCTCCTAACGCCTGTACGTTCCTGAAAGAAAACACAACATAGAGGGAGGGGTGAGCAACCACAGCTCAGTAGGGATCAAGTCTCCCCAACCCATCCCATGCTCCTAGCGTGTACATGAGTGTGTACAGGTGCAGTGTAGTGACAATTAAATGTAAACAAGTAGTATTCCACATTCACAAGGCACACACCTATCCACAGCCATACAGGCTTAGCCACATAGGCTAACAAATCCACAGCCACTCAGGCTTAGCCGCACGGGCTAACATATCCACAGCCTCTCAGGCTTAGCCACACAGGCTAACATATCCACGGCCATATAGGCTTAGCCACACCGGCTAACATTTCCAGTCCCGGGCTTCCACAGCCATCGGGTTCCACAAGCACAGCATACAAGGTCACACAGGCATTAAACCAAACACGTAGCATACACACTTTCACAGGCATAATACCAAACACTTAGTTCGCACAACCCCTCAGGCATAAAATCAAACACATACTAGGCATATTCACACAGGCATTTTATCGAACACTTTATATGCACACCATCCAACACCAGAATACACCAAAAACTGCCATTGAAGGCCAACATCCATATAGGAGATCACACCTATATGGATTACATATGTATATATAACAGATATAACCCATAATCTGCCCTAGAACCCTAGGACAAAGGAGGATTTTGGAAGAACAGAACCCCTACCTCAAGTAAAACGCAACAACACAGCAACGTCCCGATCCCACGTTGAACGCCGTTCACCCACGAAGCACCGACCACCCACGCAAGACGCCCGACAGCAATCAGGAGCTCTCCTTCCCTCTCTCTCTCTCTGGGACGGCTGGTGGAGCAACAAACCCTAACCCTAAAACAGAGGGGCTTCTCCTCCTTATATAGACAACACAACATCAAAACGACGTAGTTTTGATTAAGTGAATCCCAGGATCAAAACGACGTAGTTTTGATCACACAAGTTAGCACCTTCCCGCACCCATATAGGCCAAAATACTCAGAATTTCAACATGGTCCTTTGGAGAAAGATCATTAGAATGTCAAAACCAAGGGAACCATGCAAAAATATGGCTGCACGCCAATTTGCACGTGAATTCCCCAATTCACGTGCAACTCCAAATGCACTCCAAATGTACTCAAACTTCACCCCTAGCCTCCTTGCATCATGTAGAAGACAACCACACTTGCACGTGAATTGGACCCATATCACGTGCACCTCACATACACGTCCGTTTGGCCTGAAACTTCTGTGGTAGATAGAGGACATCATTCTAAGCATCTTTCCTTTTGCACGTGAATTCATTGGAGTCCATTTACTAGGCCAAAATCTAGAAAAACTCTACTCAGAAGGCAAAACTGTGACTAACTCAAGGTACGGGTCCTTACATCCTCTCCCCCTTAAGACTTTTCATCCTCGAAAAGAAATGACATATAAGGAAAACACATACAAGCTACCCATTTGCCACCCGGCAAGCCACCACACCCAAATGGGTCATACACCGCACACAAGACAACAAAGACATAACAAGGTACCACCATAATTCATAACCACAATAATGCATATAACACATGTCCGCATGTCACGACTACACATCTCAAAACACATCACAAATAAGAACACATGTCTTTAAAAGACAATACAAATACACCAAATCGTACACAACTAATACAAGAAAACACAAAACACCTCACTATCCCGTAGCCAAGATGGTCCTAACAAGTGCGGGGGGCGGCTCACGCATCACGGACTCACTCCCATGCCCCCTCAAGCCCCGGTGCGCAGCGCGAACCAAAGGAATAGCACGACCACGCAAAAGCTTCTCTCGCCGATCTAGGATACGGATAGGGGCCTCAACAACGGACATGTCATCCTCAATGTCTAATGTCCCCCAATCGATGACATGAGTGGGGTCAGGGTGATACTTCCTCAACTGGGACACGTGAAACACGTTGTGCACGCGACTCAGCCGCGGTGGTAACGCTAACCGGTAGGCCACAGGCCCTACACGATCCAGAATCTCAAAAGGACCAATAAACCGCGGAGATAGCTTGGAACCTCGCCCAAACCGTCGATGTCCACGACGTGGGGAAACACGAAGAAACACATGATCACCAACAGAAAACTCCAATGGTCGCCGCCGCTGATCCGCATAAGATTTCTGCCGACTCTGAGCTGATAACAACCGCTGTCGAATCAACTTAACATTCTCGGTAGCCTCTTGAACCAACTGTGGTCCCAAGAGAGCTGTCTCCCCCACCTCGGTCCAACACAAAGGTGATCGACACAGCCGCCCATACAACGCCTCAAAAGGAGCCATCCCAATGGATGCCTGATAACTGTTATTGTAGGCAAACTCCACCAAAGGAAGGTGAGTCGCCCACGAACCCCCAAAATCTAACACACAGGCCCGTAACATGTCCTCCAAAGTCTGATTTGTCCTCTCTGTCTGACCGTCAGTCTCAGGGTGAAAGGCTGTACTCAAGTGAAGCTTGGTCCCCATAGCCTCCTGCAAACCTGCCCAAAAACGGGAAGTGAACCTCGAATCCCGGTCAGAGACGACTGATGATGCAGTCTCACAATCTCGTTCATGTACAGCTGACTCAAGGTCCCAATGGAGTCCCGCTCGCGAACAGCCAGGAAATGGGCCGACTTTGTGAGTCAATCCACAATCACCCAAATCATATCTTTCCTTCCCGTGGTGGGTGGAAGACCAGTCACAAAATCCATCGCTATGTGGTCCCACTTCCACTCCGTTATGGGCAATGGCTGTAACATGCCCGCCGGCCGCTGATGCTCAGCCTTCACCGGCGACACGTGAGGCACCGCGAAACAAAGGCAGCCACATCGCGTTTCATCCCAGGCCACCAAAAATGTCCCCGAAGCGCATGGTACATCTTCGTACCCCCCTGGATGCACAAGAACTCTAGGCTGGTGAAACTCCCTCATCACCTCATCCCCGAGGGAAGAAGCCACTACCAAGCTCCCCCGAAATGACAACTCATGCTCGGGACCCTCCGTCCGGTCCTCGGATAGCTCACCGGCCTCAATACGAGCACGGAGAACCTCACACTCGATGTCACCCACTGTTCCTCCCGGACGCGCTGGTACAACTCAGGCACAACCACCAAAGGACTCAGGACTGTCCCACCATCACGAACAATAGGCTACAGCTGCAACATCACCAACTGCTCCATCAGCTTCCACTCTCTCACGGCCACCTCAGTTTTCCCTTTTCTGCTCAACGCGTCAGCCGCAATATTACCCTTGCCCGGGGTATAGGCAAGAGTAAAATCAAAGGTCTGCAAATACTCCACCCATCTCCTTTGCCTCAAATTCAAGTCCTTCTGGGTAAAGATGTACTGAAGGCTCTTGTGATCTGAGAACACCACAAATTTCTCCCCCAAGAGGTAGTGCTGCCAACTCTTCAGGGCGAAGATGACAGCCGCTAACTCAAGGTCATGAGTAGGATAATTCTGCTCATGAGGCTTTAGCCGCCTCGACCCATAAGCTACCATGCCGTGCTCCCGCATAAGCACACACCCCAAACCAACCCTGGACGCATCACGGTATACCTCATACCGAATATCCTCCCTAGGTAACCTCAACACAGGTGCGGTGGTCAAACGGGTTTTGAGAGTCTCAAACGCCCGCCGACACTTGTCGGTCCAATCAAACTTCACGCCCTTCCGAGTCAACGTCGTCATAGGAGCTGCCAAACGGGAGAACCCCTCGACAAAACGACGATAGTACCCCGCCAAGCCAAGAAAACTACGGATCTCAAAAACGTTGGTTGGCCTCGCCCACGATGCCACGGCCTCAATCTTGGCCGGGTCCACCCTAACTCCCTCGGTGACACCACATGGCCAAGAAAGTGAACCTCCTGCAGCCCAAAACTCACACTTGCTAAACTTAGCAAACAACTGGTTGGTCCCTCAAGGTTTGCAACACTGTTGCCAAGTGCTCCACATGCTCCTTCTCGGTCTTGGAATACACCAAGATATCGTCGATAAACACCACCACGAACGAGTCTAAGTATGGGGCAAAGACTTGGTTCATCAAATGCATAAATACTGCCGACGCATTAGTGAGCCCAAAAGGCATCACTATCCACTTGTAGTGCCCATACCTGCACCGAAAGGCCATTTTAGGGATGTCTCCCTCCCTAACCCTCAACGGATGATACCCCGACCGTAAATCTATTTTGGAAAACCACTGGGCCCCACTCAACTGGTCAAATAGGTCATCTATCCGAGGCAACGGGTACTTGTTCTTCACAATCACTGAATTCAGCTTCCTGTAGTCGATGCAGAGACGAAGTGTGCCATCAGCCTTCTTAGCAAAGAGCACCGGAGCACCCCAAGGTGAGGTACTCGGTCTGATATACCCTTGGCCCACCAACTCCTCGATTTGCCTCTGAAGTTCCCTCAACTCAGCTGGCCCCATACGATATGCTACTTGGGAAATCGGACCCGTTCCCGGCACCAACTCAATGGTAAACTCCACACTCCTCTACGGAGGTAAACTCCTCAACTGGTCAGGGAAGACATCCTGAAATTGGTCCACAACAGCGGGCCACACCCTCTTTTCCACCTTACCCACCTCAGCAAAGGTCAGGGCTGCCAACCTGTGGGTAATGGCACCCCACTGGTCCATCACCGGCCCGGCCCGACTCGCCTCACAGTCCCACTCCCCCTGCAAGGTGCAAGAGATCCCTGCAGGTGTCACGAAGGACATACGCCGCCGGTAACAATCTATCTTGGCCTGGAAAGCTATAAGCCAATTCATACCCAAGATCAGGTCAAAAGTATGCAAAGGCATCACATGCAAGTCAAAACTCAGCTCCACCTCGCCTATGGTTAACACACAGTTACGACACACACGCCGTACCTCAATCATGCCTCCCACCGGAGACTCCACAACTAGGGGCCTCGCGGCCTCCACACAAGCTAACCCCAAGCCGTCTATTATAAGCTTAGCAACAAACGAACATGATACACCCGTATCGAAAAGAACAGAAGCTAATGTACGGGAGATCAAAAGGGTACCTCTAACCACCGATGGTCCTGCTCCACCCTCAGCTGGTGGGGGTGGTAGCTCAGCCTCCTCCGGGTGCGTCGCCTCCAGCGCAAACACCCTTCCTTGGCCCGTGCCACTGGTCGGCTCACTCACTGGACGCTTCCCGCTAAGGTTGCCTCCAGCCTCAGTCTGCTGCCACTCCGGCCTCCCCTGGGGTCGGGTCTGACTCGATCCTGCCTGACTAGCCTGCCACTGACGAGCTGGTCTCTCCGCTGGTGTACGGAAACTGGCGTCACTCCTCATGCTGGATGCCATGCCTCCAACTCCCTTGTTGCTACTCCGGCAAACCCGGCTCAAATTGCCTTCTCGTCCACAGCTATTGCATCGCCAGTTCTTCTTGGGACACTCCCTCTTGAAGTGGCCTTGCTCCCCATAGCAATGACAACCGCTGGGGAGTCCTCCTGCTGGACCTTCCTGCCTCCCGCAACACTCGTCCACCACTCCAAAGCATCCCCCTCCAGCTGCCGAATTGCCAGTCGCACCTTATCCTCCTCCCGGGGCAGGAGAAAGGAGAACACATGCTCTATCTGCCTCAACCACTGTTCAGCTACCACGGGTTCACCTTCCCCCTTGAATCGCGGAGGTTGTTCCTTCCAGAACCGTGTCACCACGTCATCCTCTGCATGAGTTGGTATGCCACCCAGCGAACTCTCACGCTCACGAGGCAGCTCTCCTACTGGTGGTGGTGGTGGTGGCACCACCGTGTCTTTGCCATCTCACGGCGCACCTCCTCCCGAACGTCCTGCCGGAGTCCCTCCCATAGCTCTTGTACCTCCAGCTGGATGCCTTCTCGTAGGCGTGCCGGTAACAACGCATGCCCTCCAACGGACGGTCCCGCACCCGGACCCTCATGGGCAGATGACTCATCGCCCATTGCCCCGGACGCACGTGTCACTCTCCTCGGCGGCATTCTTACTACACGAAGTAAGAAGCACAACGTCAAAACAATTTTATAATCTATCGCGTCACTACCTCTACCCCACTGATCAATTCCACTATCACATGACATTACACACATACATTGCATCAATCATATTGCACAGTTCGGTACACATTGCCAAACAAATCGAGTTGCACATTTCACTTAATCATATGATTTTATCCATAGTTTAGCATACATTCACAACGAATGCAACTAGTGCCCTAATGCCAATGCATGCAAATCCTACCACAAGACCGGACTACCCTAAGTACACCTTGGAGGCGCAAAGAGGACCATGTTGATCAGGCATGTCCCTCCAGGCTCCTCCAAAGGACTTAGGATAACCAGGTCCGCCCACTACCCTAGGCCAACTAGACCATGCTCGATACCATATTGTCACGCCCCGATTTCCAACCCGAGGAAACCGGTACGTGACTCCCCTTGTACCCACACGGAGGGCAAAGGGGTTAGGGTGCAAACCCCGAATATAACATTTTAAACATCCACAACATATTCAAAACAGGAAAGTTCAATAAAGCAATCCACAATCCAAAATAGTCTTTATTACAACAATCCTCATTAACCCCCCCCCCCGGGGTTACTTCAATTCTCATACAATACAAATGGTAAACAAGAAAGTAAATAAGGTCTTCCACCTTGGGGTCCCTCCTAACGCCTGTATGTTCTGAAAGAAAACACAACATAGAGGGAGGGGTGAGCAACCACGGCTCGGTAGGGATCAAGTCTCCCCAACCCATCCCATGCTCCTAGCGTGTACATGAGTGTGTACGGGTGCGGTGTAGTGACAATTAAATGTAAACAAAGTAGTATTCCACATTCACAAGGCACACACCTATCCACGACCATACGAGCTTAGCCACATAGGCTAACAAATCCACGACCACTCAGGCTTAGCCGCACGGGCTAACATATCCACAGCCTCTCAGGCTTAGCCACACAGGCTAACATATCCACGGCCATATAGGCTTAGCCACACCGGCTAACATTTCCAGTCCCGGGCTTCCATAGCCACCAGGTTCCACAAGCACAGCATACAAGGTCACACAGGCATTAAACCAAACACGTAGCATACACACTTTCACAGGCATAATACAAAACACTTAGTTCGCACAACCCCTCAGGCATAAAATCAAACACATACTAGGCATATTCACACAGGCATTTTATCGAACACTTTATATGCACACCATCCAACACCAGAATACACCAAAAACTGCCATTGAAGGCCAACATCCATATAGGAGATCACACCTATATGGATTACATATGTATATATAACAGATATAACCCATAATCTGCCCTAAAACCCTAGGACAGAGGAGGATTTTGGAAGAACAGAACCCCTACCTCAAGTAAAACGCAACAACACAGCAACGTCCCGATCCCACGTCGAACGCCGTTCACCCACGAAGCACCGACCACCCACGCAAGACGCCCGGCAAGAATCGGGAGCACTCCTTCCCTCTCTCTCTTTCTACGACGGTGGTGGAGCAACAAACCCTAACCCTAAAATAGAGGGGCTTCTCCTCCTTATATAGACAACACAACATCAAAATGACGTAGTTTTGATTAAGTGAATCCCAGGATCAAAACGACGTAGTTTTGATCACACAAGTTAGCACCTTCCCGCACCCATATAGGCCAAAATACTCAGAATTTCAACATGGTCCTTTGGAGAAAGATCATTAGAATGTCAAAACCAAGGGAACCATGCAAAAATATGGTTGCACGCCAATTTGCATGTGAATTCCCTAATTCACGTGCAACTCCAAATGCACTCCAAATGTACTCAAACTTCACCCCTAGCCTCCTTGCATCATGTAGAAGACAACCACACTTGCACGTGAATTGGACCCATATCACGTGCACCTCACATACACGTCCGTTTGGCCTGAAACTTCTGTGGTAGATAGAGGACATCATTCTAAGCATCTTTCCTTTTGCACGTGAATTCATTGGAGTCCATTTACTAGGTCAAAATCTAGAAAAACTCTACTCAGAAGGCAAAACTGTGACTAACTCAAGGTACGGGTCCTTACAAGGTATTATAGCATGGGGCGTGGAGCCTCTATTTATAGAGGTTGGATGGGCCTTGAGGTGTGTACCCTAGCCCATCTATCAAAACAACGTAGTTTTGATAAGTGACACTCCATACTTTAAAATCTCTATCTTCCATCCACAATTTGGACATGGGCCTTCAGGAACAAATGATCAGCATGGAAAATCGATAGGATCGATCCAAAAATATCTCTGCATGTCAGTTTGCACGTGATATGGTGAATTCACGTACAGCTCCAAATCAGCTCAAACTTCTCCCCAAGCTTCCTTGCATCCTATAGAGGCCTGAGAAGCAAAAATATGCTTGCACGTGAAATGGGTGAATTCACGTGCAGCTCCAAATGCTCTAAAATTTCTATGGTAGGTAGAGGACATCATTCTAAGTAACGTTTGTTCTTACACGCCAATTGTCTGAGGCCATCTACTATATCAAAAGTGAGCTCCAAAATCTGCCAAAATAGCTTAAAAATGCATGTATTTGCAAATAGCATCTTCCTAGGGGTTAGAGCAAATATATATGATATATGAAGCAATAAGGCTCTAATCATGCTCTTAAACATCCTAAATAAACACTAGAATAACGGCATAAAATGCATGTTATTAGGGGCGTCAGCAGCATCCGGATCATCGGAGGCATCCGGAGCAGCAGATCCACTTTGACCAGAGAGGTCAACAACGGGAATGGCTGCAGCAGGAGAGGCAGGCCAAGCTGCAGCAGGAGAAGAAACTCGTGCGTTAGGAGCCGGGCCAGAGGTAATAGCAAAGGGAACATCCAGAATGTGGGCCGGCATAAGGAAACCATGATCCAGATTCCAGATGATCATATCTTCTAGGGAGCGGGTGTGTTTGGCATAAAATACCTTGATGTCGGTGTCGGGGACGGAGGCAGTGCAGGCGAGGCTAAAACGGAACCAGAGGTCCGTTAAGATGTCGGCGGAGAGATGGGCATGGTAGTCATGAGGTTGAGGTTGGGGAGGTAAAGGTGCTTCCGGAGGAGAAGGAGGGACATCTGCCATTGCCGTAGCAACGGCAGCATCAATAGCAGCAGCAACAGCAGGGGAGTCAGGTGTGGGGACATCAGCGGGAGAAGACGCTGGAGAGTCAGCCGGATGACGACTTGGCTGAGAGGGCCCTGCAACCTCGAATGGGTCGCCACGAACGCTATGCTGAGAGGCTCGGGAGATGGACGGGGCAGCAACAGACCGAATCCGGGAGGACCGGTGAGCTGACCTAACTTCAGGGGCATGGCTGTCGGCTGGGTCACCAACCGAACTACCCTGTTGTTCCGAGGCGAGAAGGAGGCGGAGAGCAGCAGATGGCCGGCAAGCCATCATGGTCCCATCAGGCGTAAGGTGGTGGAGATAGTAGGCCTAGGGGAAAGGGATAGTGCCAATTCCATTAAAATGGGACGGACGCAAATGCCGGAAGACCATGCTGAGGATCCACCCAAAAGATTGGTTCTTAGGCCCGTTCTTTAGCAATCGGAATAGGAATGTCCCCCAGTCCATCGGGAGACCTTCGAAGACTCCGTACATGGCTAGGAAACGGTCATATGGAATGGAGTCCAGAGCGGAAGTACGAGCCAGGAAACATCAGCTCAGTATGGTCGCCATACATCGATAGCGACATTGGAAGGACTTCACCTTGTATTCCTTCCCCTTAAAAGTGCATGTAAAGACTCGTATTTGGGTAGTGTGAGAGATAGCCATTCTATGGGAATGCAACTATCTAGATGGTAGTGTAGTCGTCGATGTGAGCATTTTGACTGTACTTGGGACTGATTTCGAGTCGGGGCCCCGTTTGACCTGATTGTTGACTTTTCGGGGTTTATTGGTTAACTTTGCGTTTGGGCTGTCTTTTTGGTGTAATAATATCTGTTTAGTGTTATGCTCATTATTTCGAGCGTTTTGACAGTAATTTGACTCAATTTAGAGTTCGTGACCTCGGGAGGTCAATTATTGCGTTCGGGTCAATTATTGTTGGGAGGCCAATTATTGGCAACAGTATATATATAATTAAGAACTGCCTTATCTATTTAATTGCCAATTATTGGTGCATGCGTGTTTGAACAAGAGAGAGAGAGAGAGAGAGGTGAAGAGCGTGAAGAGCTTTCTTGGCGATTTTGGGGCGATTGGAGCTCGTGGATCGCAAATAATCTCCCGGGTAGGTGTCCTTAACTGTCTTATCTCGATCCTATCTTTGAATATGTGATCCGTGGTTGTATGAGTGTGTATTTTATGAGGATTGAGAAGTCAACCATGGAGGTTTAGATTTAGATCTAGATAAATATATGATTTGTGTGTATTTCTGCTGTTATCGTGCGGATTAGAGGCGTTTAGGACGCGGTTTAAGGTAAATATTGCAGTTTGTTGCATAAAACATGTGTTTATGAGTGTCTGGGGGTCACTGGGTTGCTTCCAGACGAAGAATAGGCCAAAAACGATGATGAACAAGACTTGGGCGAACCGCAGGTCGGGTTCGTAGTCGCAGCCTATGGAGTCAGCAGCTATAGAGTTAGCAGCTTCGTAGTCAGCAGCTATGGAGTCAGCATCTATGGAGTTAGCAGCTTCGTTAGTCCGGATCAGTAATCCGGAGGAATTAGTCCTGATCAGTAGTCCGGAGTAGTTAGTCCGGATTAGTAATCCGGAGGAGTTAGTCCGGACGTGGTCCGGATAGTTAGTCCGGATTAGTAATCCGAGGAGTTAGTCCGGGTCGATTAGTCCAGGATCAGAATAGTTGTCCGGATCAGGAGCATTAATCCGTAGCATCGATCCAGTAGCATCGATCCTGAGATCAAATCCGCAGCTTCAATCCACAACAGTGTTCCGCAGCAGTGCAACTGCACTACACTGGACATTTACATTGTAAACCATTATGCCTCTCCACATTTAAATATTAATTCCTACTCTTTCAAAATGTGAAAATTGGGTTTTAGTGTAAAATCTCGGAAAAACCCAAAAGTTCATAGTGGTGAATTTTGGGAAAGTGGGGTTAGACATCTCAGAAAAATCCCCAAAAATCAGATTAACTTATTTATGATATGGGAACCCAATGCCGGGACTTTTGATTTCAAGAAAATAGCTGCTATGGGTACTTCCTTCATAAATCGAGGATTGAGGATTTACTTGTGAAGACTGGCTACAGTTTTAAAGGAAATGTTGAGAATGACATGCCATACTCATGTAGTATGTTGGTGTGAGGTATTGGGGCATGGACCCCGTGACTTGTTTGGGTTCTCACCGTGATGCACCGATGGTGCTATATACGTGGTTGACGTGGCAGGCATATGCACCGATGGCAGGCCTATGTGGCGACTGTGGCCGGGCATATTGCGCTGTGGACAGGCTAAGGCCTAAGTTGAGCCGTTGAGCTCGTGGAGCTAGGGCTGAGTGCCCTGAGCTGGGATCCGATGGAGGATCATGGACAAGTTGTCCTGTATAGGCAGGCTGACTCCTGATGTTTGTTTGCAGGTTGAGTCTTGTTGATTGTGCACACTACACAGTGTACGAGTACACAGAGCATGTAGTATAGACTTATATGTCTGCACGATGTTGAGTGTTGGGGTCACCTACTGAGCTTGTCGCTCACCCCTACTTGTTGTTTACCTTTTTCAGGTGTGACCCGTGACTAGTGGAGGACTTTCTTCTAGGAGGACGCCCACTACTCTGATGTATGATACAGTACTATATTCTATATTGTGTATTGTATTATGTTTGTATCCCGGACATGGGTCCGTGGACAGTTATATTTGCATATGTTTGTGATGTGATGTCTGTATGACTGTTTGACTTATTGTATGCATGATGATGTATGGGAAAGTACAGGATTACCCTTGATGTATGACTGTACAAGGTTGCATATTTGAGACAGCACCCGCGGTGTAGTCTATATTGGTGCTAATCACAAACCCCTTGACCTTTCGGGTGCAGGCAAGGGGAAGTCATGTTCCTGGTTCTGGGTTTTCTTGGAATTTGGGGGCGTGACAAGTTGGTATCAAAGCATGGTCTAGCGGACCTAGGTTAGTTAGGGGTGGTTAATTGATTCCATGTGACTTGGAAAACTGTAGGGAGGGCGCCTGATCAACGCAGTCCTTACATGTGTTCTAGGTTATTTTGGTGTCAGTTAGATCATCCTAGGAGCATACATGGGGATGGGGTGCATTGCTAGTGGTATGATTGTGTGCATATAGGGCACTAGATTGTTTTTGTGTGTGATATGATTGCATGTGGTGCCAGGATAGCACGTGGCCGTGAGAGCCAGGACTTGATTGTGGTGTACCCTGAGGGGTGACACGATGTTATATGCATGGTTGTAGACCTACGGGTCGTGTGGTGTACCCTGATGGGGGACACGATGCTATATGCATGGTATGGACCTACGGGTCGTGTGGTGAGAACCTACAAGTCGGTTGTGCCTTTGATGGCTGTTTGTGCTAGCAGTGCTAGTATTGATTGTTTGATTATTTGTTGTTGTGGCCAGTGTGATGGCACCACCGAGGAGGGTTGTCCGAGGCTAGGGTCCGGCAGAGGAGCCCATGATAGAGTCGGGGCACCAGGGGCAGCAGAGCCCGCAGCAGAAGTTATCAGCTCCCGTTGTGGGACCTGATTTGACGCAGGTGTTGATTTAGTTGCAGGAGGCCTTGCAGGGTATGCAGGGCTCGATGAGGGATATGGCTAGAGAGGTGGATGAGCTGAAGAGGCAACGAGAGCCTCGGCGGCCACCACGGCCTCAAGCAGCAGGAGGCGAGGGTGGTGCAGGATGTGCACCAGCAGGAGGTCGTGATAGAGCCAACACGACGAGGAGTGGATTGGGCTGCACAGTTTTTGAAATATGCACCCAAGACTTTTGAGGATGGTTCATGGCTTGAGGTAGCCGAGGACTGGATTAGATGGACAGAGGATATCTTTGAGATGATTGGGGTGCCAGATGAGGAGTGGGTGCAAGTGGCGACGCACTATTTATTGGGGATCCCACACAGGTGGTGGGAATCCACTAGAGCTGTCTATGGCAGTCATATGAGTTGGAGAGAGTTTGTTGAGCGCTTCTTTGGGGAGTATTTTCCCAGCTCGTTGCAGTATGCCCGACGGAGAGAGTATTATGAGCTTCAGCAGGGTGGCCAGACGGTGGGTGAGTATGTGCAAGCCTTCACAAATTTAGGGCGGTTTGCTCTTGAGGCTTGGGAAAAGGAAGGCCGGAAGACGCAGGACTTTATTCAGGGCTTGAGACCATCTCTGAAAAGACAGCTGGAACCGATGCAGTTGACCAGCTACCGGGAGGCGGTCGACAAGGTGCTCATTATTGAGCGAGGTTAGGATCAGGCGAGAGCCCAGAGGCCGGGCGGATCGGCAGGTCCGAGCAAGAAGAGGCAGAGTGGGGAGAGCAGTGCCGCTCGGCTCGAGAGGAGGCAGGTGCGAGGGGTTTCCAGCCAGGCGGTGGGACCCCATGAGAGTTCATCCAGCAGGAGGCCAGGGGCCTGTTGGAGTTGTGGTTTGACCGGGCATGTCTCGAGAGACTGCCCAAGGAAAAAGATGACCTGTTTCCGATGTGGGAAAGTGGGGCATGGAGCTAGGGAATGTGTTACCCTTAGCTCAACCAGTAGTGTAGGCCCTCGTCCGAGAGATCAGGGGCAGAGGAGTGGGGCTCCGTCTCAGAGGTCAGTGCCGCCGGCACAGAGCACGCAGATGCGACATGCGGTGCAGCAGCCTCAGCGGGAGGCGCAGGGTCATGTTGATCAGCGGGGCAAGGCCCCAATGGGCCAGGCTAGTGGCAGTGGGCCACGAGGGAGGACGTTTGCCCTTACCAGCAGAGAGGCAGAGGTTCCTCCAGTGGGCGAGGCAGGAGCAGGACCTTCAGTGGTGAGAGGTACCATTATCATTTCTCATACTATATGTTCAGTTTTGATTGATACTGGTGCTACCCATTCTTTTATTTCGTATGCTACGATGGTTGGATTGGAGTTAGACCAGGAGACAGTGAGTCAGTCTCTGATGGTTGCTTCACCTTTGGATGGAATTGTGATACTTGAGAGTATCTGTCGTGCTTGTCAGGTAACACTTGGGGGTGTTAACCTGTTGTGTGATTTGTATATCATGGAGTTAGATGATTTTGATGTTATCCTGGGTATGGACAGGTTGGTCTCCGTGGAGGCCAAGATTGATTGTTTTCGACGGCGTGTGACGTTCCTCACACCAGAGGGCACGCGAGGTGTCTTTGTGGGTGAGTGGACTGAGGACGCATGCAGGTTGGGACCTTTGAGGCATGGGTGGGGTGATGTGACCCACCAGTTAGCCAACTTGACATTGGTTGACAGGAGGAGAGAGGGGAAGGCTATTTTGCCACCCATTGTAGATCAGTTCCCAAATGTGTTTCCCGAGGGCTTGGTCAGTTTGCCACCCGTGAGGGAGGTAGAGTTTTCGATCGAGTTGTTGCCAGGGACAACACCGATCAGGTTAGCGACCTACAGGATGGCACCGATAGAGCTTAGAGAGCTCAAGAGACAGATAAACGATCTTTTGGCACGAGGCTTTATCAGGCGGAGTAGCTCACCGTGGGGCGCTCCAGTGTTGTTCGCCAAGAAGGCAGATGGTTCACTTCAGCTGTGTATAGACTACTGGAAGCTGAACCAGGTGACTGTGAAGAACAGGTATCCATTGCCGAGGATCGATGACCTGTTTGATCAGTTTCGCGGTGCGAGGTGGTTTTCCAAGATAGACTTGAGATCTAGATACCATCAGTTGAGGGTTAAGGAGGCAGACATCCCTAAGACCGCGTTCAGTTGTCGCTATGGGCATTATGAGTGGCTTATGATGCCGTTTGGGCTCACGAATGCTCCAGCAGTGTTTATGGGATTGATGAACCAGGTATTTGCTCCGTATTTAGATATGTTTGTTGTGGTGTTTATCGACGATATTTTGGTCTATTCAGCGACCAAGAGGGAGCATGAGGAGCATTTGCAGGTTGTGTTGCAGACCTTACGGGAGCATCGGTTGTACGCGAAGTTCATGAAATGTGACTTCTGGTTGCAATAGGTGCACTTCTTGGGGCATGTGGTATCTTCGGAGGGTATCACAGTGGATCCTGAGAAGATCGAGGCGGTTATGTCGTGGAAAAGGCCCACGAATGTGTTTGAGATTCGTAGCTTCCTTGGTTTGGCAGGCTATTATCGGAGGTTCGTGGAGGATTTTTCCAGGTTGGCAGCTCCTATGACGAACCTGACCAGGAAGGGAGTTCCTTTTGTTTGGTCTGAGGCTTGTGAGAGTGCTTTCATGGAGCTGAAGGCACGATTGACCTCAGCCCCCATCTTGATCCTCCCATAGGAGGGTGTGCCTTTTGAGGTGTATGATGCTTCCAGGGTGGGACTTGGTTGTGTGTTGATGCAGACTCGGCATGTGATTGCTTATGGGTCTAGGCAGTTGAGACCACATGAGCAGAACTATCCCACGCATGATTTGGAGTTGGCTGCAGTGATCTTTGCACTTAAGAGCTGGCAGCATTATCTCCTTGGGGAGAAATTTGTGGTGTATACGGACCACAAGAGCTTGCAGTATATCTTCTCTCAGCGAGATCTGAACCTTAGGCAGAGGCGGTGGGTGGAGTACCTACAGCAGTTTCAGTTTGATATGATGTACACCCCTGGGAAGGGTAATGTGGTGGTAGATGCTCTGAGTAGGAAGAGCAGGGCCATGGTGGCCCATTGTGCCATTAAAGAATGGGAGATGATGGGTCAGTTGGCAGCGATGAGGTCGCGGATGGTGACCAGTGAGGGGCGAGGGACCCTCAGTGTTGTTGTCGCAGTCCCTGAGTTGCAGCGCAGGATCATGGAGGATCAGCTGGGGGACATTGATTGTGAGGTCATCCACGACAGGATTCATACTGGGCAGGCATCTTCTAACTGGACTGAGGATGCAGAGCACATGCTGCGGTATATGGGTAGATTGATAGTTCCCACTTCTCTTCAGGAGGAGGTTCTTCGGGAATTTCACCAGTCGAGGTTAGCTGTACATCCTGGTGGGACCAAGATGTACCATGCCGTGAGGAGGCAGTTTTGGTGGCCATGCCTGAAGAAGGCCGTTGCTGATTTTGTGAGGAGGTGTTTGACCTGTCAGCAGGTCAAGGCAGAGCACCTGAGATCAGCTGGTGAGTTGTAGTCATTGCCAGTGCCAGAGTGGAAATGGGACCACGTGACCATAGATTTTGTCACTAGACTTCCTCGTTCCAGGGGACACGACACTATATGGGTTATTGTGGACCGATTAACCAAATCGGCGCATTTTATTCCGATTCGAGAAACAGACCCAGTGAGGACTTTGGGACAGAGGTATATTGTTGTTATTGTGCGGTTGCATGGAGTCCCATTGTCTATTGTATCTGATCGGGATGCGAGGTTCACCTCTCAGTTTTGGAGACAGTTGCAGCGAGCTTTGGGTACTAGGGTGAACCTCAGTACAACCTTTCATCCGCAAACAGATGGTCAGTCGGAGCGGACGATTCAGACGCTCGGGGATATGTTGCGTGCCTGTGTCCTAGATTTTGGAGGTTGTTGGGAGACTCACCTTCCTTTGGTGGAGTTCTCTTACAACAACAGTTATCAGGCCACGATTGGGATGGCTCCGTATGAGGCGCTGTATGGGCGGCCTTGTAGATCACCCTTGTGTTGGGCACAGACGGGAGAGATAGCAGTTCTCGGTCCCGATATGGTTCGAGAAACCACGGAGATAGTGCAATTGATTCGATAGCGTATGCTGACAGCACAGAGTAGGCAGAAGTCCTACGCGGACCAGAGGCGTCGACCTTTGCAGTTTGAGGTGGGTGATTGTGTACTTTTGCGGGTTTCACCGCGTCGAGGGCATCGGAGATTTGGACGTGGATCCAAACTTTCCCCTCATTTTGTGGGGCCGTTTGAGATTGTTGCCACCGTGGGCGCAGTGGCTTACCGATTGGCTTTGCCACCAGAGTTGGTGCGAGTACATGATGTGTTTCATGTGTCTCAGTTGAGGCGGTATCACCCTGATCCTTCTCATGTGTTGGACTATCGCGAGATAGACTTGGCTGATGATGGTGCCGTTGTTGAGCTGCCGGCACAGATTTTGGACAGGCGGGACCAGGTCTTGCGAGGCAAGACGATCTCATTAGTTCGGGTGTTATGGCGACACCGAGGCATGGAGGAGCAGACTTGGGAGAAAGAGAGCCAGATGCGGGTTCTTCATCCTGAGCAGTTCGAGGACAATCAGTCCTGAGGTGGGGAGGATGTGAGGACCTTCCCTGAGGTATGAGTTATGTTTTATGCATTTGTTTTGCATATGTTGTTTGAGATATTCTGTAGCTTGTTAATTGTTGGCATCCTGGCATCGTGTGAGCCTTTTGGCTTGTTGTGAGTTGCATTGCACATGTGTGGTTGGTGATCATGTGTTTGAGCTTGAGCTTGAATTTTGCTATGTCTTTTGGGCATGTGTTTTATTTTCGAGGACGAAAAGTCCTAAGGTGGGGAGGATGTAAAGACTCGTATTTGGGTAGTGTGAGAGATAGCTATTCTATGGGAATGCAACTATCTAGATGGTAGTGTAGTCGTCGATGTGAGCATTTTGACTGTACTTGGGCCCGATTTCGAGTTGGGGCCCCGTTTGACCCGATTGTTGACTTTTTGGGGTTTATTGGTTGACTTTGCGTTTGGGCTGTCTTTTGGGTGTAATAATATCTGTTTAGTGTTATGCTCGTCATTTCGAGAGTTTTGACAATAATTTGACTCAATTTAGAGTTCGTGACCTCG
Source organism: Taxillus chinensis (assembly GCA_023512835.1). Taxonomy (NCBI): domain Eukaryota; kingdom Viridiplantae; phylum Streptophyta; class Magnoliopsida; order Santalales; family Loranthaceae; genus Taxillus; species Taxillus chinensis. The sequence continues at coordinate 23,832,669 of CM042091.1, forward strand.
GGAGGTCAATTATTGCGTTCGGGTCAATTATTGCTAGGAGGCCAATTATTGGCAACAATATATATATAATTAAGAACTGCCTTATCTATTTAATTGCCAATTATTGGTGCGTGCGTGTTTGAACAAGAGAGAGAGAGAGAGAGAGAAGGTGAAGAGCGTGAAGAGCTTTCTTGGCGATTTTGGGGCGATTGGAGCTCGTGGATCGCAAATAATCTCCCAGGTAGGTGTCCTTAACTGTCTTATCTCGATCCTATCTTTGAATATGTGATCCGTGGTTGTATGAGTGTGATTTTATGAGGATTGAGAAGTCAACCATGGAGGTCTAGATTTAGATCTAGATGAATATATGATTTGTATGTATTTCTGCTGTTATCGTGCGGATTAGAGGCGTTTAGGACGCGGTTTGAGGTAAATATTGCAGTTTGTTGCGTAAAACATGTGTTTATGAGTGTCTGGGGGTCACTGGGTTGCTTCCAGACGAAGAACAGGCCAAAAACGATGATGAACAGTACCCTGGGCGAACTGCAGGGCCGAAGTTCGTAGTCAGCATGGAGTCAGCTATAGAGTTAGTAGCTTCGTAGTCAGCAGCTATGGAGTCAGCAGCTATGGAGTTAGCAGCTTCGTTAGTCCGGATCAGTAATCCGGAGGAATTATTCCGGATCAGTAGTCCAGGAGTAGTTAGTCCGGAGCAGTAGTCCGGAGTAGTTAGTCCGGATCAGTAGTCCGGAGTAGTTAGTCCGGATCAGTAATCCGGAGGAGTTAGTCTGGAGCAATTAGTCCGGATCAGTAGTCCGGAATAGTTAGTCCGGATCAGGAGCAGTAATCCGTAGCATCAGTCCGTAGCATCAGTCCGCAGCATCAAATCCGCAGCTTCAATCCGCAACAGTGTTCCGCAGCAGTGCAACTGCACTACATTGGACATTTACATTGTAAACCATTATGCCTCTCCACATTTAAGTATTAATTCCCACTCTTTCAAAATGTGAAAATTGGGTTTTAGTGTAAAATCTCGGAAAAACCCAAAAGTTCGTAGTAGTGAATTTTTGGAAAGTGGGGTTAGACATCTCAGAAAAATCCCCAAAAATCAGATTAACTTATTTATGATATGAGAACCCAATGCCGGGACTTTTGATTTCAAGAAAATAGCTGCTATGGGTACTTCCTTCATAAATCGAGGATTGAGGATTTACTTGTGAAGACTGGCTACAGTTTTAAAGGAAAAGTTGAGAATGACATGCCATACTCATGTAGTATGTTGGTGTGAGGTATTGGGGCATGGACCCCGTGACTTGTTTGGGTTCTCACCGTGATGCACCGATGGTGCTATATACGTGGTTGACGTGGCAGGCATATGCACCGATAGCAGGCCTATGTGGCGACTGTGGCCGGGCATATTGCGCTGTGGACAGGCGAAGGCCTGAGTTGAGCCGTTGAGCTCGTGGAGCTAGGGCTGAGTGCCCTGAGCTGGGATCCCATGGAGGATCGTGGACAAGTTGTCCTGTATAGGCAGGCTGAGTCCTGATGTTTGTTTGCAGGCTGAGTCCTATTGATTATGCACACTACACAGTGCACGAGTACACAGAGCATGTAGTATAGACTTATATGTCTGCATGATGTTGAGTGTTGGGGTCACCTACTGAGCTTGTCACTCACCCCTACTTGTTGTTTACCTTTTTCAGGTGTGACCCGTGACTAGTGGAGGACTTTCTTCCAGGAGGATGCCCACTACTCTGATGTATGATACAGTACTGTATTCTATATTGTGTATTGTATTATGTTTGTATCCCGGACATGGGTCCGTGGACAGTTATATTTGCATATGTTTGTGATGTGAAGTCTGTATGACTGTTTGACTTATTGTATGCATGATGATGTATAGGAAAGTACAGGATTACCCTTGATGTATGACTGTATAGGGTTGCATATTTGAGACAGCACCCGCGGTGTAGTCTATATTGGTGCTAATCACCAACCCCTTGACCTTTCGGGTGCAGGCAAGGGTAGTCATGTTCCTGGTTCTGGGTTTTCTTGGAATTCGGGGGCGTGACAGTGCAGCCCATGAAAGCTTCCATCGATTCTAGGTCCGGACGCTGAGGTTCACCTGGAGGTAGGTTGAGAGTGGTGCGGAGGACAGCGGGGGTGATGACGTTGGATTCACCCTGAACATGGGAAAGGATGGAATCGGTGGTGCAGCGAATAGGCTAGTAGTACTCAGTACTGTCATCGATGAGAAGAGCGATGGGATTGGAGACCAGATTCAGAATGTGGGAGGCTTCCAGGAGAGAGCATAGATCCAAGAACCAAGCCGGAGGATCGGAAATTGCAGGCCAATCGACCAGATGGCCAGGATTTACGCCAGAAAGAGAGAGCTTGGGTGCCATTACGATGGAGAGGAGAGGGGTAAGGAATAAGGAAGGGAGGTCTTAGAGATTTGAATAACGACGAGGTTTTAGGGATTTAGAAAGGTAAACTCGCGCTGCGAGTGAAAATCTAGTATATATAAGACCGAGTCCGTGGTTGCCAACGGATCTTGGGATTAAGCAAGAAGAATAGTGATCCGCCTGACTAGCTGATGTCATTTATCTTGAGACGTGAGCGCCTCCGAATGTGAAAATGACGTGGAGGCTGAGGAATCAAGTATATATGACAGCTGTATACCTTCTTCCGGAAATTTCTTGTCTCGAGACTTGCATTTTAAATAGACCATCATTATTCCTCCTCAAAAACACGCGATGAGACTTGAGTGTTTCAAAAGTCCGGAGGAAATGAACCGACAATCATCCGGATGAAAAATAATCCATGGAAGAATATCCGGATGATCAACAGAGTGTGTTTGTAGAAATAGATTGTGGTAAGAGAGAAAATGATTCCTTTGCTGTCTTGAAGTCGAAGAAGGACGAAGTACCACAACACTTCATATCCGAAACTTTAGACAAGATATTTCGGTAAGTAGGCAAAGTGAATCGAAACCTGTAGCTGCATAAAGATAAACTAAAAGGAATACAAAGCTTTGACAGGTTGGGATTAGTAAGGATGTAAACAAATATGAAAATAAGCATAATCTGAACTAATGAAAAGGCAGAACTCATGCATTGAAAACAAGTGCTAGACACATACGAACAAATGACTGATTCAACGTTACTAAAAATAGGCATATGTTAGATTAGAAACACATAAGTTCACATTGGTCAACATAGTGCAACCGTCATGCTGAACAATGTAGCCAAGATAAATTAATTATAGATGAGTTACTCTGATTAAGATTCATGAGTGAGAATGGAAGAAAAAACAAATGCCAGATGCTATCAATTGATTATCCGATTAAGATGCATAGTTGAAGAAATAAAAACATCCAAACATGCCACAAATCTGATTCAACAAAGCATGTCAGTCAGATTCGGAAGTGAGAGGTGAGATGGAGGAGCATCCGAGACATATTAGGGGGTTATATTACTAAAATAATAGATAAAACTTTTGCTCCCCCGAAGATCGTGCGATCCTCTCAGTGATGAACTCCCCCTCAGATAGACAGTCGGGAAAGAGGTCACGAGACATATAAGGGGGGTATTACTTGAGTAATTAGTAAGCATTTTCTCCCCCTTAGATCTTGTAATCTTCTCGATAGACATTTCCAGCTAAAAGATTTAGATTTTGAGAAGTATGTTGTCTATCCTTTCGGAACTTCACTTCAGAAGCTGAACAGACTGCCACTGTGATTTCATCCACCAGCATTCCGAGCTAACCCATTTCATTTCATCAACTAGACATGTTAATAGTGTAATCAATATGAAACAGCATTGGACATGAGATGATACATGAAAATATGAATCATGAAATCCGAAGAAGAGTAAACTCATATAGTGTTAATTATGTCATCTTTACAACTTCAGTCGGGAAACACAAGCATCGTTCCAAATTGAAAATATGAGAAAATTATCAGAGACAAAATGCATGACACGAGTAAAGAGGACCTGTATGAAATACAGTAAGTATCTAACCTTTACCTTAAAACGTAATGCATGTTCGAGTGTTATACAGTTGGAATGATAAATTAAAAACTATGCAGACAGGTCAAGCATGCCTAATTTGAGGAGTAGTTCAGAAAATCTTACATCCGGTAGGGGCTTGGTGAGTGTATCTGCGAGTTGATACACCATGTTCAAGAGATATATGCTTTTTGAGAACATGATCTCGGATGAAGTGATACCTGACTTCAATGTGCTTAGTCTTTGGGTGCATAACTGTATTATTGTTGATGGCAATCGCACTGGTATTATCGCAGTACAGTGGAACAGATGTCATGTTGTACCCGTAGTCAGCAAGTTAACTTTGCATCCAGAGTAGCTGTGCGCATCAACTCCCAGTAGCTATATATTCCGCCTCAGCAGTAGAAGTTGATACGGAATTCTACTTCTTACTGAACCATGAAATCAATCTGCTTCCATGGAACTGACAAGTACCGCTAGTGCTCTTCCTATCGATGCGACACCCGACAAAATCAGCATTTGAATATCCGGATAAGGAGAAGTTGGACTCCTTTGGGTAGCAAAGTCCCAAATTCACTGTCCCTTTTAAATACCACAATATCCGTTTCACATGTAGCATGTGTGACTCTTTGGGATTCGCCTGATATCTTGCGTAAATGCAAGTTGCAAACATTATATCCGGGCGACTTGCTATGAGATACAGCAATGAACTAATCATCCCTCTATATTCTGTCACATTTACTGATTCTCCGTTAAGATCAGGATCAAGTTTGGCACTGACTGGCATGGGAGTTTTCACGAGAGTAGAGTTTTGCATTCCAAAATTCTTGATTAAGTCCCGTGTGTACTTTGCTTAGTTGATGAAGATTCCATCCTTCATTTGTTTAAGTTCTATCCCAAGGAAATACGTTAATTCTCACATCATGCTCATTTCAAATTTGTCAGTCATCAACTTTGCAAATTCTTCACAAAGCATCGGATTTGATGATCCGAAAATGATGTCATCCACATAGATTTGTACGATCAGAGAATAATCTTTCTCTTTCCATAAAAATAGAGTGGTGTCTATCTTCCCTTTTCTGAAATTGTGTTCGAGCAAGAATTCTGACAGTGTGTCGTATCAGATCCTTGGAGCTTGCTTCAATCCATACAAAGCTTTCCGTAGTTTATAAACCATATGTTCAGCCTTGTGTTCAACGAAGCCCAGAGGTTGTTCTACATAAACCTCCTCTTGAAGATCTCCATTCAAAATGCGCTTTTGACGTCCATTTGATAAACTATAAAGTTTTCATATGAAGCATACGCCAGGAACATACGGATCGCCTCGAGTCTAGCTACTGGTGCAAATTTTTCGTCATAATCAATGCCTTCTTCTTGACGATATCCTTTTGCTACCAGTCTGGCTTTGTTCCGGATCACTATTCCATCAGTATCCAATTTGTTCTGGAACACCCATTTAACTCCAATGACTTGTTGCGACCTCGGTCTTGGTATTAAAGTCCACACTTTGTTCCTCTTGAACTGATTAAGCTCTTCTTGCATAGCGTCTATCCGGTTTGAGTCTTGAAGGGCTTCATCCACGACCTTTGGCTCTATCTCGAGATAAGAAACATGAGTAGAGGCATAGATTGGAAGTGGCTGACCTCGTTCTTACTCCAACAGTAGGATCACCAATCACTTGATCTGATGGGTGGTTCCAAGTCCACCTATAGTTCTGCGCAAGTGGTGGTGAGTAGTCGATGATTTGAAGCTCTACCAGATCGGGTGGATCTTGTATATCGGCTAGTTAAGCTTCTTCCGGATCTGTTGTATCCGTATGATGAATAGTTCCAGAACTACTTGGAAGTGCTTCGGTACTGTTACTTTCAGTATGAATAGGTGCAGACGGACTAGAGGGTTCTCTGGAGTTATGGATGTCCGTAACAGTTTGTCCGGAGTTAAGTAGAAGTCCTGAGTTCGAGTCTTCTGAAGCATCATTAGGAGCATTTCTTGCTTCATCGGTACTAAGTGATTCATCAGGAATTGCAACAGGTACATGCCTGAACTGAGAATAGTCAATCGAGTCCTTGTGATCCTACAAAATTTGATTTGAAGATCCTATACTTGACCAGTCAAGGTTAGATTCATCAAAATTAACATGGATAGATTCCTCAACTGTTAGACGTTTTCTGTTGAAAATGGGATAAGCCTTGCTGTGCAATGAGTATCCGACAAAGATCCCATCATTGGATTTTGGCTCAAATTTACTCCGGGCCTCTTTGTCGTTGTTTAACACATAGCAAGCACACCAAAAGGCTTTGAAATGAGAGATTGATGGCTTCCTGCCTCTCCATATCCCATAGGGTGTTTTCATGGTAACCTTATTGATAAGAGTTCTGTTCTGAACATAGCAAGCAGTGGACATAGCTTCAGCCCATCGACTGAGAGGAAGCTTTGCCCCTACTAACATGGATCTACCAGCTTCGACTAACGTGTGATTCTTACGCTCAGAAACTCCATTTTGTTGTGGAGTCCTGGGTGTAAAGAAGTCGTGCTGAATGCCCTTTTTAGAATAATAGGATCTCATAAATGAAAAGTCAAACTTCGTACCACGATCACTCCTGATACACTTAATGCTTAGTCTGTCACGCCCCGGATTTCCAACCCGAGGAAACCGGTACGTGACTCCCCATTCACCCACACGGAGGGCAATGGGGTTGGATTACTGGATGCCACACAAGCAAGTCTAACAATTACAATAAATCAAATAAGCCACATCTTTATTTAATTCCAAAACATCAAAGGTTCACAAAACAACCAAGTCCCCGATTACGATTCAATCCCTTAGTACATTCCCCTCCCCTGGGGTTACATAAATCATAAAAGTACATTACTTGAAATGAACAATAAAGTGGAGAGGGTCTTCCACCTTGGGGTCCCACCTAACGCCTGTAGGTTCCTGTAAAGAAAACAACATGGTAGGAGGGGTGAGCAACCACAGCTCGTATGAGGATCATGTCTCCCCAACCCATCCCATGCACCTAATATCTACATGCCTTGTGTACAAGTGTTGTGTCGTGATACAATTATTCCACCAGATATAGTTACAAGGCTATAACAAAGAAACACAATCATACATGGGCTGGTACATAAACACTCCCGGGCTTCCACAGCCACCGGGTTTCAAGAACAGTCCCGGGCTTCCACAGCCACCGGGTTCCACAAAACAGTCCCGGGCTTCCACAGCCACCGGGTTCCACAAAACGGTCCCGGCTTCCACAACCACCGGGTTCCACAAAACAGTCCCGGGCTTCCACGACCACCGGGTGTACAAGAAAACACGCAACACACATGGCCATACAGGCATAACATCAAACACTTAGTATGCTTAGTCACACAGGAATAACATCGAACACTTAGCATGCATATATCCACAAGCTCATAAACCCAGCCACACGGACATAATCTAACACACTGGACGTGCGTGGCCTTACAGGCATTACCTCAAACACATATCATGCACAGCCTCACAGGCATTATCTCAAACACATAACATGCACAGCCTCACAGGCATTATGTCAAACACTTGGCAGGCATATATACATATATCCAAACAACACGCCATTTGAAGGCCAACATTCATATAGGAGATCACACCTATATGAATTTACATATAAATAGTATGATAACAAGGACAATATCCAACGGGTAATTCACCACAGGGCCTAACCCCGGATCAGGTATAAGAAAACAGAACCCCTACCTTAATGAAGATCCTCCTTGCTCCCGCGTTAGATGCCGTCCTCCCCACGCAAGATGCTCCGGCAGCAACCAGCAGTTCTCCCCCTTTCCCTCTCTCTAGCTCTCTCTCTCTCCTCGACGGCTGCAGTGGCTGAAAAACCCCTAACCCTAGAACAAGGAGTCTCCTCATCCTTATATAGGCCTTCCACTATCAAAACGACGTAGTTTTGATTAAGTGAAACCCAGGATCAAAACGACGTAGTTTTGATCACACAAGTTAGCACCTTTCCGCACCCATATAGGCCAAAATACTCAGAATTTCAACATGGTCCTTTGGAGAAAGTTCCTTAGAATGTCAAAACCAAGGGAACCATGCAAAAATATGCCTGCACGCCAATTTGCACGTGAATTCCCCAATTCACGTGCAACTCCATATGCACTCCAAATGCTCTCAAACTTCACCCCTAGCCTCCTTGCATCATTTAGAAGACAACCACACTTGCACGTGAATTGGACCCATATCACGTGCACCTCACATACATGTCCATTTGGCCTGAAACTTCTGTGGTAGATAGAGGACATCATTCTAAGCATCTTTCCTTTTGCACGTGAATTCATTGGAGTCCATTTACTAGGTCAAAATCTAGAAAAACTCTACTCAGGAGGCAAAACTGACTAACTCAAGGTACGGGTCCTTACATAGTCCTTGTGAATTGCTTATCCAATCGAAGAGATCTACAAGATGTTCAAAGGTTTGATCTTTTGATTTCAGGAACATTACCCATGTATACCTGGTGAAGTCTGTTGGATCAAACCTAGAATTTGGATGATGCGGATGAAACCCTATGTAATTTGATTTAAGATGTTTCATGTTTATTCTAAGTCTGTGCAGAAGATAAAACTTTAATCCGGAACTACTCCTGTAAGAGCAAAGCAAAGGACAGGATATATAATCTTGATCCGGATTATCATGAGTGTCGTCAAACACTTGGTAAATAACCAAGTCTTCATCCGGAGTAAGGACTCTCCGTACGAACTAATCACTTGACAAAACGACTAAGGAATCCGCGCTTTTATTGTTGATTGGACTAAGTCATTTTATGTGGAATGAGAATCCGAGTCTACACCTCGTACGGAGTAAGAGAGATTTATTGTAGAGAAAGAATTAAGTCTTTCACTCCAGTTGTCTAAGGAAAAGAAGATACGGACTAAGGAATCCAAGTCTTTCGTTCTAGCGGAGTAAGAAATGACTGATGCGGAGTAAGGAAGCGCTGATGCGGAATAAGGATTCCGCATATTTACCTCATGTGGAGTAAGGAATAGCTGACACGGAATAAGGATTTCAGGACTTCATGTACACGAAGTAAGCAAAACTGACACAGAGTAAGGATCCGAGCCTCATTGATACGGAGTAAGGAAATCTACACCAGACTAAAAAGATGTTACTTCAACTTATCCATACCGCATTTATGATATCAGCTCGTTGTGTTCCGATGTAAGACAAACTCATTGAACATCTAAACTGTCTTACACGTGGAGCACTCAGAGATGTCGATGCAGTCCCAAATGCAATTGGAATCAAGCGAAGTAATTCAATTCACTTATGCTTCCAATATTTCGAGCTCCACATCCGAAGCAGTTATAGCAGAAGCATTTTCCGAGAAGAACTTAATGTTTACACAGTGCTTGGAAAATACAGTTCCAAGTTAGATTCCTAGGATGTCTATATATATGTAGTGTTGTACATTCAAGGGGTGCGCATACATACAAAGGAAGAACTGATACGCGCGTGAAGTAATCTATTGTATAGGAGCTCATACAGATTATCAACGCCAGTGTGTGTAACTGTAAAACCGAGTGCTGTTGTAATCAGCTGTAATTGCTGCTTATTTTTTTGTAATTATTATCAGATAATAAAGCAAAATACTTCCACTATCTGGTTAACTTCCGCACTGATTTTATATCTTTTTAACCAAATTGTGTTATACCTATGAGATCAAAAGAGTTTTGATTTGAGCCTATTCACCCCCCTCTAGGCTCCTAGGGACCAACAAGTGATATCAGAGCAAGTTCTATTTGTTCCAAGTAGAGATCCCACTCTTTCACTCTTACCAATGGCCGAAGAAAGCAGCATGCTATTCAACACACGCGTTAACTCCGGAAGAGCACAAGAGCCCCTTCCCAATCGAAGTAGCAGTGAAAATGTTGATCCACCTCAACTCTCTACGCATTTGCTCCACAACCACGGAGTTCTGGCTTCACTTTGACAAAGCCACCCAAATTCACACCAGAGCTTTTCTCCCAGTGGAAAGGTCGCATGAGAATGTTCATGGTCTGCCATGATCATCTCATGTGGCCATGTCTTCATCAGGAGATACCCACTCTGATGACTATCGGAGAACATGGAGTCAGAAGACCAAAGAATGATGCCGAACTCACCAATGATGAAAGAGCCTGGCAATGTGCCAACAAAAAGGCTCTGGCATATGTTACATCATCTTCGGATTCTGAGGCTTTCACGGACGTCCAGGGCTAAACGACAGCAAAAGCTGTCTGGGATAAACTGACAATCCTCTATGAGGGAAGTCAGTCCCAAATGCGAAACGTTATCTCGTACTCTCCAGACGTAACTTTGAGAGTTTCAATCATAAACCGGGTGAATCACTCGAGAGCATCTATCGTTCGTCAAGCTTACTTGGAGCTGAAAACTGTAAATGAGCATTATTCTCAATCTCAGATCAATGACAAGTTCTTTCGCTCCTTGACGGATTGCTACTACTGCAAACAACTCCAGATGCAATCCAACAAGAACTGGCAGTATGTTCCCCTTGGACAACTATGTCACGCCCCGAATTTCCAACCCGAGGAAACCGGTTCGTGACTCCCCTATACCCAACCCGGTGGGCAGGGGGTAAATGTACAAAACAAATATTCATGCAGGTCAACGTATACATTCACCACCGATAGTCACAAGGATGTAAATTAAATATCTTTATTAATCTTCAACCCATAGTAAGTGTTCACAACCACACATGTCTATTACATTCCAAATCCTTTTACAATATCTCCCCACTGGGGTTACATCAATTTCCATAAGATAACATAATCGAAAAGAAACGATTAAGCAAATACAGTCTTCCACCTCGGGATTCCACCTAATGCCTGTAAGTTCCTGAAAGAAAACACATCACAGTAGGAGGGGTGAGCAACCACAACTCAGTAGGGATCATGTCTCCCCAACCCATCCCATGCTCCTAGCATCTACATGCCGTGTGTACAAGTGCAGTGTCGTCGTAATACAATTATTTCAACAAATATAATAGTAAGCCATCAGCAAGAACAAATATTTTAAACGACCACACAGACTAGCACATGAACAGTCCCGGGCTTCCACAGCCACCGGGTTTCCAAGAGCAGTCCCGGGCTTCAATAGCCACCGGGTTCCAAGAACAGCCCCGGGCTTCCACAGCCACCGGGTTTCACAAAAGTGCCGGGCTTCCATAGCCACCGAGTTTCACAAAAGTCCCGGTTTCCACGACCCACCGGGTTTCACAAAACAGTCCCCAGGCTTCCACAACCACCGGGTTTCACAAAACAAGACACATAGCCTCTCGGGCATAAAACCAAACACTTAGTAGGCACACATTCACAAATGTACAAACCCAGCCACTCAAGCATAAAAACAAACACTTAGCATGCACACCTTTACCAACTCACAATTCTAGCCTTACTGGCATATTATCAAACACATACTAGGCATATTCACACAGGCATTTTATCGAACATTTAACATGCACTGCCCACCCAACATCATAATCACACCAAAATGCCATTGAAGGCCAACATTCATATAGGAGATCACACCTATATGAATTTACATATAAGTATTATAGAAATAACAATAAAAACTTTAGAAAATATCCGTAGGGCCTAACCCCAGAACAGACCAGGAAAGACAGAACCCCTACCTTAAAGAAGATCCTCCTTGCTCCCGCACTAGACGCCGTCCTCCCCACGCAAGACGCTCCGGGCGGCGACCACCGGCCTCTCCTTCCTTCCCTCTCTCTGCTCTCTCTCTCTCTCTCTATGACGGCCAGCAGGACCGAAGAGAACCCTAAACCTAACACAAGGAGCCTTCACCTCTTTATATAGGCAACTCAAACCCCAAAACGACGTAGTTTTGATTAAATGAATCCCAAAGATCAAAACGACGTAGTTTTGATGACAGACTACAACCTTTTTGCAACCACACGGGACAAAGCACTCATAATTTCACCATGGTCCTTTAGCAAAAGAGGATCAAAACAACAAAACAAGGGTAATGGAGGCTACACGTGAGAAAGACTTTTCTCACGGGCACCTCCAAATGCTCTAGAATTTCACCACAAGCCATGGAACAACATCAGGAAGGCTCCCATGCAAAAATCTCACTGCACGTGAAAAGCCCTTCTCACGTGCACTCCCTATTGGGCACAAACTTTGCCTCTTGCTTGCTTATCAACATACAAGATGATTTAACCAAAGTGTGTGGAAATAAAACTCCCTAAAACCCAACAATTTCCACCTGAAAAGGCAAAACTCACTAACTCCTCACATCCCAAAATACGGGTCATTACAAACTATATGGAGAGTCGGGACTCACGAAGTCGAGGTTTAAATACTCGACCGGGATGAGAAACTAGCTCGGAAAGAAAAGGGGGTAGCTCTCAAAGCTATGGAATGTCTCAGCATACTGAGGAATGATGATACGGACGAGTCCGAGAATTCTGACTCTGATGAAGAGGAGAAAATAGCTCTCCTTGTCAAATCCTTGGAGCGATTCCTACGGAAAAGCAAAAAGGATTCAGGAGACGCTCCTCATCATCTTTCCGAAGGAAGGAAAGACCGGAGTCCGGTTCCCAGGGAATGCTACAACTATGGGAAAATCGGTCACTGGGCCAAGGATTGTAGATCCAAATTTAAAGTGGCCGAGAAAAGTGACAAGGTAACTCCTCGCCGCCCCACCTCACACAACAGCAAGAACAAGAGAAAGGCGTTCGTCACAAAATACGTTAGTGGCTCGGAAGAAGAGGAGGAATCCTCGGATGATGAGCCAACTCCCAAGCCGAATGTCTGCCTCATGGCAAATACTGAGGTACCTTCAATCTTAGAGCTCATGAGTAAATTAGAATCTCTTATTACTAAACGTGATCATGAAAAGAATGAGAGACTAATAATTACTCAAATGTACAAAGATATGGAAAGTCAGAATAAACGTCTTAAATTTACTATTACTAGACCTGAAAAGGACATAGCTGACTTCGGAGGAAAAGAGGCTTGGTATCATGATCTAAGAGCTGAAAACCATCTGCTAAATACCAACCTATCAGGCCTAAAAGTTATTGTGAAAAGACTCGAGAATGAACTTGAACAAGAAAAGGAAATAAATCGTAAGTGGCTAAAATCCGGGGAAATAGCCTCTACATTTAGGACCGATCCGGATAACATTCGAGTCAAACTTGGCCTAGGCTCTGAATCATCAACTTCCAATGCTCAAGCTACTGAGTGTCCTCCAGACTTCATTCTGAAACTAACCAACTTATATCCTGTTAGTACATCTAAACCGTTGGATCGTTTCATTTCAGGTGGCACCATAATTTATGATCAGGAAGAGAGGTCATTCTTGCACTTCCCGAAGCGGTAGCACCCGTACTTAATGATGAAGGGAAGGCCGTCAGCTTCAAGCCAAAATCGTAGCACTCAAAAAGAAAGGAAAGGCAAAAGCCGACGCATCTAGGGCCAAGAGCGCGTCACCTAAACGCAATGGACTAGGCCATAGGGAACGAGTAAAAAGTCCGTAAAATCTAAGAGACATGCATCCCCCGTTTGTACTTCGCATTATAGTGTCTATTCCATCTGTAGGGAAATAGGTCATTATCACTATGAATGTTGGAGTTTATCTGATAACTGGCTTTGTAATCAAGTTCGTATCAATAAAGATCAGTTAAATAAAAAGGGTTCTTCGAGCAAAACAAAATCTAGATCTCAAAGGAATGCCTCTCCCAAGAAAACCCAAGTAAAAGAAGCAGCTGAAACTAACAAATTAAAGTCAACCTGGAAAGCTAAAAGTCCTAGCAAAGTTAAATCCGGAACTGTTGACACTAATGCTATTCTTTTTAACTGCCAGAAATAAGTTTGGGCACCAAAAGTGTAAACTGTTGTCTTTCAGGAGCATCTCTGGAATGCATTTCCGGATCACTTGAAGTTAAAGATCAATCAAAGCAAGTGGATCCTCGATAGTGGATGCTTCGGACGTACGATGGGTGATCAGACTTTACTTGTTGAAATTAATGACAAACGAGGTCCATCCATTTCATATGGTGACAACAGCAAAGGTAAGACTGTCGGGTATGGCACTTTAACCAATGGCTGTGTATCAATTACTAAGGTTGCACTAGTCGAAGGTTTGAAGCATAATCTACTGAGTGTCAGTAATTTATGTGACAAAGGTTTCACCGTTTCCTTTTTTGTCCAACACCTGCACGATCGAGAGATAACTTATCCGGAGATATTAAATTATCCGGATCAAAAGATGGGGACATATACTCTGTGGTCTTAAGAAATAATTCTTCTGACCCTATATGCTTCCTCACTACATCATCAAATGAAAATAGTTGGCTATGGCACAAGCGTTGCGCTCATTTCAATTTTAAGACTCTATCTAAATTAGCACTGCTCGATTTGGTTACTGGTCTGCCTAAACATAAATACTCCGAGACACTCTCGTCGAGAATGTCAACTTGGCAAATAGACCAAACATAGTTTTAAGAGCAAGTCAGTTAATCCAATAACTGCTCCTCTACAACTTCTTCATATGGATCTCTGCGGTCCCATTTCTGTAGCTTCACTTGCCGGTGCGAGATATACCCTTATGGTTATCGATGACTTCACTAGGTACACATGGGTGATGTTCCTGAAATCTAAGGATCAAACACTTGAGCATCTTGTAGATCTTTTCAACTGGATAAGCAACTCACAAGGACCGAGCATTAAATGCATCGGGAGTGATCATGGTACGAAATTTGATTTTTCGGATATAAGGTCATATTGTTCTGAACAGGGCTTTCAGCATAACTTCTCTGCACCCAGAACTCCACAACAAAATGGGGTAGCTGAGCGCAAGAATCGCACTTTAGTCGAAGCTGGCAAATCTATGTTAGCAGGGGCAAAGCTTCCTCTCAGTTTATGGGCTGAAGCTGTGTCCACTGCCTGCTATGTTCAGAACAGAACTCTATAATCTACCATGAAAACACCCTATGAGATATGGAGAGGACGAAAGCCTTCAATTTCACATTTCAGAGCTTTTGGATGTACTTGTTATATATTAAACAACAGCAAAGAACCCTGGAATAAATTTGAACCAAAATCTGATGATGGGATCTTTGTCGGGTACTCATTACATAGCAAGGCTTATCGGGTCTTCAATAGAAAACTTTTAAAAGTTGAAGAATCTATCCATGTGACTTTTGATGAAGCTAACCTGGATTGGTCAAAAGATGGTCCTTCAAGTTTACATGCGCGAGGATCGGGATGACAACACCGACTATTCAAAGTTTATGAATGTTCTGTTACACATATTGACCAACCACGTGCCACAAGTGAAGCACAAAGAAATGATATGGATGATGCTATGGATGAATCGAATTGTGGACTTCCATTTAACTCCGGACATACTCCTATGGATATCCAAAATTCGGAGTACCTTCAAGTCCCTCTGGACTAGTTAACATTGAAAGCAACGATGGTCGAAAAACAACCTAGTTCTTCCGAACCCGCAAATACGGAAACATCTAGTCCGAAAGAAGCTCAACCGGCGAATGTACCTGAACCACCTAATCTGGCAGAGCTTCAAATTATTCAAGATCAACCATCACATGCACAAAATTACGGTGGACTCGAAACCACCCTTCGGAACAAGTGATTGGTGATCCTACTGTTGGTGTAAGAACAAGAGCAGCCACCTCCAACATTTGTCTTTACTCATGTTTTCTATCTTAAATAGAACCAAAGGTGGTAGATGAAGCTCTTCAGGCTTCGACTCGGATAGAAGCCATGCGACAAGAGCTGAATCAATTTAAGAGAAATGATGTGTGGACTCTAGTACAAAGGCCCGAGTCTCGGCAAGTCATTGGGGTTAAATGAGTGTTCGAAATAAACTTGATACTGATGGAATAGTAATCCAGAACAAACCCAGACTGGTAACCAAAGGATATCGTCAACAAGAAGGAATAGACTATGACGAGACCTTTTCTCCGGTGCAAGACTTGAGGCAATCGGAATGTTTTTGGCATATGCTTCTTATGAAAACTTCGTAGTTTATCAAATGGATGTCAAAAGCGCATTTCTAAATGGAGATCTTCAAGAGGAGGTGTACGGTGAACAACCTCCCGGTTTCATAGAACCCAAGGCTGGACATCTAGTCTACAAGCTATGGAAAGCCTTGTATGGGTTGAAGCAAGCTCCAAGAGCCTGGTATGACACACTATCGGGAATTCCTACTTGCTCACAACTTTCAAAAAGGGAAGATAGACACTACTTTATTTCTACTAAAAGAGAAAGGACATACTCGATCGTACGAGATATATATGGATGATATCATTTTTGGATAATCAAATCCGAAGCTTTGTGAAGAGTTTGCAAAGTTGATGACTTGGCAAGTTTGAGATGAGCATAATGGGAGAACTGTCCTACTTCCTTGGAATAGAAGTTAAACAATTGAAGGAAGGGATCTTCATTAACCAAGCTAAGTATACTCGTGATCTTATCAAGAAGTTTGGTATGGAAGGTTCATCTCCCGTCAAGACTCCAATGCCGATCGGTGCCAAGTTAGATCCCGATGTGGACGGAAAATCGATAAATGTGACTGAATACGGAGGGATGATAGGATCCTTGTCGTATCTTACAGACAAGTCGCCCCGACATTATGTTTGCAACTTGCATCTCGTGCATGATATCGACGAATCCCAAGGAGTCACATATGCTTCATGTCAAACGGATATTAAGGTATCTTAAAGGGACTGTGAATTTGGGACTCTGGTACCCAAAGGAGTCCAACTTCACCTTATCCGGATATTCTCATGCTGATTTTGCTGGGTGTCGCATCGACAGGAAAAGCACAAGTGGTACGTGTCGGTTTCTTGGAAATAGATTAATTTTATGGTTCGGTAAAGAAGCGGAATTCGTATCAACCTCTACTACCGAGGCGGAATATATAGTCGCTGGGAGTTCTTTGCGCATAGCTACTCCGGATGCAAAGTCAACTTACCGACTACGGTTTCAATATGACATCTGTTCCACTCTCTTTGTGACAACACCGGTGCAATCGCTATCAGCAACAATCCGTCATGCACCCAAAGACGAAGCACATTGAGGTCGGGTATCACTTCATTCGCGACCATGTTCTCAAAAAGCGTATATCTCTGGAACATGTTGCTACCGAAGATCAACTGCGGACATACTTACAAAGCCCTACCCGATGCAAGGTTTTTTCGAATTGCTCTTCCGATTAGGTATGCTTGACTTTTCTGCATAGCTTCACTTAAATCACTCAACAAGATATCTTTTTTTTGAACATGCATTGCGCTTTTATTGAAAGTAATAGATTCATACCGAACTTAATTTTTGATCACACTTACTGCTTAACGTGTCCTATGAGTCGATAAATACCAAAGTTTTTTTTCGGGAGGATGCTTGCGTTTCGATTAAGTCGTTTAAGCAACATGATTAAAACTTATATGAATAATCTTTTTAGGATTTCATGATCTTGATTCTCATTCTCCACCACATGACAAATGCCGGTTCATTTAGATTGCTCTATTATCATGTATAGTTGAAGAAATGAAATGGGTTAGCTGGAATGTCTGTGGATGTATATGTGATGCTGATCCTAATCAGCTTTTGAAGTGTAGTTTCCTAATAGGGTAGACAACCTTAACTTCCTTTAAGCGGAAATGTCAACCGAGAGGATCGCACGATCTACGGGGGATAAAATGCTTCATTGATCAATCTAGTAATACCCCCGTATATGTCTCATGACCTCTTTCCTGGTTGTCTATCCGAGGGGGAGTCTTTCACCGAGAGGATCGCATGATCTAAGGGGGAGCAAAAGCTTCATGTATTACCTCTGTAATGACCCCTTTTATGTCTTTGTATGCTCCTACCTCTAAACTTTCACTTTCGGATCCGATCGGACATGCAATGATGAATCAGAATCGTGGCGTGGCTGGATGTCTTTCTTTCCTCAATTGTGCATTTTAATCAAACAATCATCCGCCTACTTTTGATATGTGTTCATATCCCAGTCTCACTCATGAATCCTAACTTGGGAAAATCATATGATTTTTTAATTTATCTTAGCTATCACTGTCAGTATGAAGGTTTCGCTATGTTGACCTACATGAACTTATGTGTTTATCAGTTGTCATATGCATTTTCTTCAGTAATTTGATCATAATTCACCTGTATGTGTTTTGTTAGTTCGAATTACATATGCATAAGTTGTCTCTTTTTAGTTCGAATTATGATATTTTCACTTAGTCTATTTGATCCATATCCGTACTAACTCAACCTGTTAGTCTACTATTTCTTTAGTTTATTTTTCAAGCTACAGGTTCAGATTCTCTTTGCACTTCATTGCTCTATCTTGTTTTGATGTCTCGGATTTGAAGTGTTGTGGTACTTCTTATTTCCTCGACACCAAGATAGCAAAGGAATCATTCTTTATCAGCACTCAGCTTCTACGGACAGTCAGTCTATCATCCGGATATAATTCACACGCACAATATCAAGCCCGGATGAGAGTCGGTTTAATTCCTCCTGACTCTTGGAATTCTCAATTCGCGATAAACCAAGTGATTATCTTACATTGCATCTTGTTGAGGAGGAATAATGATGGTTCATTAAATGCATGTCTCGAGCCCCGTAATTTGTCTTTTCAAAATTCGGCAGTATAAATACAGCTGTCATTATTGAATGGTTAGCACGTCCGCCACGTCATTAGTTTACTCAACGACACTAATACATCAAATCTAATGACATCGGATTGTCAGGCGGATCATTGCTCATCTCGCTTAAACCCGAGACCCGCTGGCTTCCACGGAATAGGTCCTATTTATCTTTGAACCCTCACGCATGCGCAAGGCTATCACTTTCACTCCTCGAACCCTAAACCCTCGTTGTTCTCTATTCATTAAAGACCTCCCCTTCCTTCTCCTTCAATCTTCCAATTCCAATGGGATCTCCCGCTCTCTACGGCATTGTTCCTGGCCATCTTGTCGACTGGGCCGGCATTTCTGACCCTCCTGCCTGGCTCGACGAGGTTCGCTCCTTGCTAGCCTCCAGTGGTCTCCTCGACATCATCTCTGCCCCGGCTGATCTTCTCGTCTCAGACGTCCGATCTTTCTATGAGCACTTCGAATCCAGTGACCAGTCGATTGTCTCTTGTATTTGAGGTCAAACAATTAAGATCACTCCCCAAGTGACCCGTGACGTCTTCCATTTCCCAAGCGGTAGTGATTACCGGCCGACGCTCAAACCATGGCTCGCCATGGGATGTCCCTCCAAAGTGAAGGAATACAAGCTAAAGTCTTTTCGAGGGCCCTATCACTGTATGGCCACCATACTCGGTCGATGCTATCGGCACACTCTACGGCTCTTGACTCAGTCCCGTACGATTTGCTCCTGGCGATGTACGTGGTCTTTGAGCAATTGCCTCTAGTCGGGGCGATTTTCTTTTTCGGGTTATGCGAAATGGCAAACGGAATTCGTCTTTCGGAACGGCAAAGTCAAACTCCATACCACGATCACTCCTAATGCACTTAATGCTCGGTCCTTGTGAATTGCTTATCCAATTGAAAAGATCTACAAGATGTTCAAAGGTTTGATCTTTTGATTTCAGGAACATTACCCATGTATACCGGGTGAAGTCCGTTGGATCAAACTTAGAATTTGGATGATGCGGATGAAACCCTATGTAATTTAATTTAAGATGTTTCATGTTTATTCTAAGTACGTGCGAGAAGATTATTCTGTCACATTTATCGATTCTCCGTTAAGATCGTGATCAAGTTTGGCACCGACCGGCATGGGAGTTTTCACGAGAGTAGAGTTTTGCATTCCAAAATTCTTGATTAAGTCCCGTGTGTACTTTGTTTAGTTGATGAAGATTCCATCCTTCATTTGTTTAAGTTCTATCCCAAGGAAATACGTTAATTCTCACATCATGCTCATTTCAAATTTGTCGGTCATCAACTTTGCAAATTCTTCACAAAGCATCGGATTTGATGATCCGAAAATGATGTCATCCACATAGATTTGTACGATCAGAGAATAATCTTTCTCTTTCCATAAAAATAGAGTGGTGTCTATCTTCCCTTTTCTAAATTGTGTTCGAGCAAGAATTCCGACAAAGGTGTCGTATCGGATCCTTGGAGCTTGCTTCAATCCATACAAAGCTTTCCGTAGTTTATAAACCATATGTTCAGCCTTATGTTCAACGAAGCCCGCAGGTTGTTCTACATAAACCTCCTCTTGAAGATCTCCATTCAAAATGCGCTTTTGACGTCCATTTGATAAACTATAAAGTTTTCATATGAAGCATACGCCAGAACATACGGATCGCCTGGGAGTCCAGCTACTGGTGCAAATTTTTACGTCATAATCAATGCCTTCTTCTTGACGATATCCTTTTGCTACCGATCCCGCTTTGTTCCGGATCACTATTCCATCGCATCCAATTTGTTCGGAACACCCATTTAACTCCAATGACTTGTTGCGACCTCGGTCTTGGTATTAAAGTCCACACTTTGTTCCTCTTGAACCGATTAAGCTCTTCTTGCATAGGCGTCTATCCGATTTGAGTCTTGAAGGGCTTCATCCACGACCTTTGGCTCTATCTCGAGATAAGAAACATGAGTAGAGGCATAGATTGGAAGTGGCTGACCTCGTTCTTACTCCAACGATAGGATCACCAATCACTTGATCCGATGGGTGGTTCCAAGTCCACCTATAGTTCTCGCGCAAGTGGTGGTGAGTAGTCGATGATTTGAAGCTCTACCGGATCGGGTGGATCTTGTATATCGGCTAGTTAAGCTTCTTCCGGATCTCGTTGTATCCGTATGATGAATAGTTCCAACTACTTGGAAGTGTTCGATCGTTACTTTGGTATGAATAGGTGCAGACGGACTAGAGGGTTCTCCGGAGTTATGGATGTCCGTAACGCTTGTCCGGAGTTAAGTAGAAGTCTCGAGTTCGAGTCTTGAAGCATCATTAGGAGCATTTCTTGCTTCATCGGTACTAAGTGATTCATCGGGAATTGCAACGGGTACATGCCTGAACCGAGAATAGTCAATCGAGTCCTTGTGATCCTACAAAATTTGATTTGAAGATCCTATACTTGACCAGTCAAGGTTAGATTCATCAAAATTAACATGGATAGATTCCTCAACCGTTAGACGTTTTCCGGTGAAAATGGGATAAGCCTTGTCGTGCAATGAGTATCCGACAAAGATCCCATCATTGGATTTTGGCTCAAATTTACTCCGGGCCTCTTTGTCGTTGTTTAACACATAGCAAGCACACCAAAAAGGCTTTGAAATGAGAGATTGATGGCTTCCGCCTCTCCATATCCCATAGGGTGTTTTCATGGTAACCTTATTGATAAGAGTTCCGTTTCCGAACATAGCAAGCAATGGACATAGCTTCAAATCCATCGACCGAGAGGAAGCTTTGCCCCTACTAACATGGATCTACCAGCTTCGACTAACGTGTGATTCTTACGCCCGTAAACTCCATTTTGTTGTGGAGTCCCGGGTGTAAAGAAGTCGTGGCCGAATGCCCTTTTTTAATAATAGGATCTCATAAATGAAAAGTCAAACTTCGTACCACGATCACTCCTGATACACTTAATGCTTAGTCTGTCACGCCCGGATTTCCAACCCGAGGAAACCGGTACGTGACTCCCCATTCACCCACACGGAGGGCAATGGGGTTGGATTATTGGATGCCACACAAGCAAGTCTAACAATTACAATAAATCAAATAAGCCACATCTTTATTTAATTCCAAAACATCAAAGGTTCACAAAACAACCAAGTCCCTGATTACAAGTTCAATCCCTTAGTACATTCCCCTCCCCGGGGTTACATAAATCATAAAAGTACATTCTCGAAATGAACAATAAAGTGGAGAGGGTCTTCCACCTTGGGGTCCCACCTAACGCCTGTAGGTTCCTCGTAAAGAAAACAACATGGTAGAGGGGTGAGCAACCACAGCTCGTTAGGGATCATGTCTCCCAACCCATCCCATGCACCTAATATCTACATGCCTTGTGTACAAGTGTTTGTGTCGTGATACAATTATTCCACCAGAGTATAGTTACAAGGCTATAACAACGAAACACAATCATACATGGGCTGGTACATAAACACTCCCGGGCTTCCACACCCACCGGGTTTCAAGAGTGCCCCGGGCTTCCACAGCCACCGGGTTCCACAAAACAGTCCCGGGCTTCCAGGCCCACCGGGTTCCACAAAACGATCCCGGGCTTCCACGCCACCGGGTTCCACAAAAAGTCCCTAAGCCCACACCACCGGGTGTACAAGAAAACACGCAGCACACATGGCCATACGCATAACATCAAACACTTAGTATGCTTAGTCACACAGAATAACATCGAACACTTAGCATGCATATATCCACAAGCTCATAAACCCACCATACACAGACATAATCTAACACACTTGGACGTGCGTGGCCTTACAGGCATTACCTCAAACACATATCATGCACAGCCTCACAGGCATTATCTCAAACACATAACATGCACAGCCTCCACGGGCATTATGTCAAACACTTCAAGGGCATATATACATATATCCAAACAACACGCCATTGAAGGCCAACATTCATATAGGAGATCACACCTATATGAATTTACATATAAATAGTATGATAACAAGGACAATATCCAACGGGTAATTCACCACAGGGCCTAACCCCGGATCGGGTATAAGAAAACGGAACCCCTACCTTAATGAAGATCCTCCTTGCTCCCGCGTTAGATGCCGTCCCTCCCCACGCAAGATGCTCCGGCAACGAACCAATCGCTTCTCCCCCTTTCCCTCTCTCTAGCTCTCTCTCTCTCCTCGACGGCCGCAGTGGGTGAAAAACCCCTAACCCTAGAACAAGGAGTCTCCTCATCCTTATATAGGCCTTCCACTATCAAAACGACGTAGTTTTGATTAAGTGAAACCCAGGATCAAAACGACGTAGTTTTGATCACACAAGTTAGCACCTTTCCGCACCCATATAGGCCAAAATACTCGAAATTTCAACATGGTCCTTTGGAGAAAGTTCCTTAGAATGTCAAAACCAAGGGAACCATGCAAAAATATGCTTGCACGCCAATTTGCACGTGAATTCCCCAATTCACGTGCAACTCTATATGCACTCCAAATGCTCTCAAACTTCACCCCTAGCCTCCTTGCATCATTTAGGAGACAACCACACTTGCACGTGAATTGGACCCATATCACGTGCACCTCACATACATGTCCATTTGGCCTGAAACTTCGTGGTAGATAGAGGACATCATTCTAAGCATCTTTCCTTTTGCACGTGAATTCATTGGAGTCCATTTACTAGGTCAAAATCTAGAAAAACTCTACTCAGGAGGCAAAACTGACTAACTCAAGGTACGGGTCCTTACATAGTCCTTGTGAATTGCTTATCCAATCGAAGAGATCTACAAGATGTTCAAAGGTTTGATCTTTTGATTTCAGGAACATTACCCATGTATACCTGGTGAAGTCTGTTGGATCAAACCTAGAATTTGGATGATGCGGATGAAACCCTATGTAATTTGATTTAAGATGTTTCATGTTTATTCTAAGTCTGTACGTGGAAGATAAAACTTTAATCCGGAACTACTCCTCAGAGAGCAAAGCAAAGGACAGGATATATAATCTTGATCCGGATTATCATGAGTGTCGTCAAACACTTGGTAAATAACCAAGTCTTCATCCGGAGTAAGGACTCTCCGTACGAACTAATCACTTGACAAAACGACTAAGGAATCCGCGCTTTTATTGTTAATTGGACTAAGTCATTTTATGTGGAATGAGAATCCGAGTCTACACCTCGTACGGAGTAAGAGAGATTTATTGTAGAGAAAGAATTAAGTCTTTCACTCCAATTGTCTAAGGAAAAGAAGATACGGACTAAGGAATCCAAGTCTTTCGTTCTAGCGGAGTAAGAAATGACTGATGCGGAGTAAGGAAGCGCTGATGCGGAATAAGGATTCCGCATATTTACCTCATGTGGAGTAAGGAATAGGCGACACGGAATAAGGATTTCCAGGACTTCATGTACACGAAGTAAGCAAAACTGACACAGAGTAAGGATCCGAGCCTCATTGATACGGAGTAAGGAAATCTACACCAGACTAAAAAGATGTTACTTCAACTTATCCATACCGCATTTATGATATCAGCTCGTTGTGTTCCGATGTAAGACAAACTCATTGAACATCTAAACTGTCTTACACGTGGAGCACTCAGAGATGTCGATGCAGTCCCAAATGCAATTGGAATCAAGCGAAGTAATTCAATTCACTTATGCTTCCAATATTTCGAGCTCCACATCCGAAGCGATTATAGCGAAGCATTTTCCGAGAAGAACTTAATGTTTACACGGTGCTTGGAAAATACGGTTCCAAGTTAGATTCCTAGGATGTCTATATATATGTAGTGTTGTACATTCAAGGGTGCGCATACATACAAAGGAAGAACCGATACGCGCGTGAAGTAATCTATTGTATAGGAGCTCATACAGATTATCAACGCCAGTGTGTGTAACTGTAAAACCGAGTGCTGTTGTAATCAGCTGTAATTGCTGCTTATTTTTTTGTAATTATTATCAGATAATAAAGCAAAATACTTCCACTATCTGGTTAACTTCCGCACTGATTTTATATCTTTTTAACCAAATTGTGTTATACCTATGAGATCAAAAGAGTTTTGATTTGAGCCTATTCACCCCCCTCTAGGCTCCTAGGGACCAACAAGTGATATCAGAGCAAGTTCTATTTGTTCCAAGTAGAGATCCCACTCTTTCACTCTTACCAATGGCCGAAGAAAGCAGCATGCTATTCAACACACGCGTTAACTCCGGAAGAGCACAAGAGCCCCTTCCCAATCGAAGTAGCAGTGAAAATGTTGATCCACCTCAACCTGCTACTGCCGCTGCTCCACAACCACGGAGTTCTGGCTTCACTTTGACAAAGCCACCCAAATTCACACCGAGCTTTTCTCCCGGTGGAAAGGTCGCATGAGAATGTTCATGGTCTGCCATGATCATCTCATGTGGCCATGTCTTCATCGGGAGATACCCACTCGATGACTATCGGAGAACATGGAGTCGAAAGACCAAAGAATGATGCCGAACTCACCAATGATGAAAGAGCCTGGCAATGTGCCAACAAAAAGGCTCGGCATATGTTACATCATCTTCGGATTCCGAGGCTTTCACGGACGTCCAGGGCTAAACGACAAGGAAAGGCGTCCGGGATAAACCGACAATCCTCTATGAGGGAAGTCAGTCCCAAATGCGAACGTTATCGTACTCTTGGACGGAACTTTGAGAGTTTCAATCATAAACCGGGTGAATCACTCGAGAGCATCTATCGTTCGTCAAGCTTACTTGGAGCTGAAAACTGTAAATGAGCATTATTCTCAATCTCAGATCAATGACAAGTTCTTTCGCTCCTTGACGGATTGCTACTACTGCAAACAACTCCAGATGCAATCCAACAAGAACGCGAGATGTTCCCCTTGGACAACTATGTCACGCCCGAATTTCCAACCCGAGGAAACCGGTTCGTGACTCCCCTATACCCAACCCGGTGGGCGGGGGGTAAATGTACAAAACAAATATTCATGCAGGTCAACGTATACATTCACCACCGATAGTCACAAGGATGTAAATTAAATATCTTTATTAATCTTCAACCCATAGTAAGTGTTCACAACCACACATGTCTATTACATTCCAAATCCTTTTACAATATCTCCCCACTGGGGTTACATCAATTTCCATAAGATAACATAATCGAAAAAGAAACGATTAAGCAAATACGGTCTTCCACCTCGGGATTCCACCTAATGCCTGTAAGTTCCCGAAAGAAAACACATCACAAGAGGAGGGGTGAGCAACCACAACTCGGTAGGGATCATGTCTCCCCAACCCATCCCATGCTCCTAGCATCTACATGCCGTGTGTACAAGTGCGGTGTCGTCGTAATACAATTATTTCAACAAATATAATAGTAAGCCATCAGCAAGAACAAATATTTTAAACGGCCACACAGACCAAAGACATGAACGGGTCCCGGGCTTCCACAGCCACCGGGTTTCAAGAGCAGTCCCTGGGCTTCAATAGCCACCGGGTTCCAAGAACAGCCCCGGGCTTCCACAGCCACCGGGTTTCACAAAAGTGCCGGGCTTCCATAGCCACCGAGTTTCACAAAAGTCCCGGGTTTCCACAGCCACTGGGTTTCACAAAACAGTCCCAGGCTTCCACAACCACCGGGTTTCACAAAACAGTACACATAGCCTCTCAGGCATAAAACCAAACACTTAGTAGGCACACATTCACAAATGTACAAACCCAGCCACTCAAGCATAAAAACAAACACTTAGCATGCACACCTTTACCAACTCACAATTCTAGCCTTACTGGCATATTATCAAACACATACTAGGCATATTCACACAGGCATTTTATCGAACATTTAACATGCACTGCCCACCCAACATCATAATCACACCAAAATGCCATTGAAGGCCAACATTCATATAGGAGATCACACCTATATGAATTTACATATAAGTATTATAGAAATAACAATAAAAACTTTAGAAAATATCCGTAGGGCCTAACCCCGGAACAGACCAGAAAGACAGAACCCCTACCTTAAAGAAGATCCTCCTTGCTCCCGCACTAGACGCCGTCCTCCCCACGCAAGACGCTCCCAGCGGCGACCACACGGCTCTCCTTCCTTCCCTCCCTGCTCTCTCTCTCTCTCTCTCTATGACGGCTGCAGCAGCTGAAGAGAACCCTAAACCTAACACAAGGAGCCTTCACCTCTTTATATAGGCAACTCAAACCCCAAAACGACGTAGTTTTGATTAAATGAATCCCAGCATCAAAACGACGTAGTTTTGATGACAGACTACAACCTTTTTGCAACCACACGGGACAAAGCACTCATAATTTCACCATGGTCCTTTAGCAAAAGAGGATCAAAACAACAAAACAAGGGTAATGGAGGCTACACGTGAGAAAGACTTTTCTCACGGGCACCTCCAAATGCTCTAGAATTTCACCACAAGCCATGGAACAACATCAGGAAGGCTCCCATGCAAAAATCTCACCGCACGTGAAAAGCCCTTCTCACGTGCACTCCCTATTGGGCACAAACTTTGCCTCTTGCTTGCTTATCAACATACAAGATGATTTAACCAAAGTGTGTGGAAATAAAACTCCCTAAACCCAACAATTTCCACCTGAAAAGGCAAAAACTCACTAACTCCTCACATCCCAAAATACGGGTCATTACAAACTATATGGAGAGTCATGGACTCACGAAGTCAGGTTTAAATACTCTGACCGGGATGAGAAACTAGCTCGGAAAGAAAAGGGGGTAGCTCTCAAAGCTATGGAATGTCTCAAAGATACTGAGGAATGATGATACGGACGAGTCCGAGAATTCTGACTCTGATGAAGAGGAGAAAATAGCTCTCCTTGTCAAATCCTTGGAGCGATTCCTACGGAAAAGCAAAAAAGGATTCAGGAGACGCTCCTCATCATCTTTCCGAAGGAAGGAAAGACCGGAGTCCAGTTCCCAGGAATGCTACAACTATGGGAAAATCGGTCACTGGGCCAAGGATTGTAGATCCAAATTTAAAGTGGCCGAGAAAAGTGACAAGGTAACTCCTCGCCGCCCCACCTCACACAACAGCAAGAACAAGAGAAAGGCGTTCGTCACAAAATACGTTAGTGGCTCGGAAGAAGAGGAGGAATCCTCGGATGATGAGCCAACTCCCAAGCCGAATGTCTCATTCATGGCAAATACTGAGGTACCTTCAATCTTAGAGCTCATGAGTAAATTAGAATCTCTTATTACTAAACGTGATCATGAAAAGAATGAGAGACTAATAATTACTCAAATGTACAAAGATATGGAAAGTCAGAATAAACGTCTTAAATTTACTATTACTAGACCTGAAAAGGACATAGGTGACTTGGAGGAAAAGAGGCTTGGTATCATGATCTAAGAGCCGAAAACCATCTCGCTAAATACCAACCTATCAGGCCTAAAAGTTATTGTGAAAAGACTCGAGAATGAACTTGAACAAGAAAAGGAAATAAATCGTAAGTGGCTAAAATCCGGGGAAATAGCCTCTACATTTAGGACCGATCTGGATAACATTCGAGTCAAACTTGGCCTAGGCTCGAATCATCAACTTCCAATGCTCAAGCTACCGAGTGTCCTCCAGACTTCATTCGAAACTAACCAACTTATATCCCGTTAGTACATCTAAACCGTTGGATCGTTTCATTTCAGGGTGGCACCATAATTTATGATCAGTGGAAGAGAGGTCATTCTTGCACTTCCCGAAGCAGTAGCACCCGTACTTAATGATGAAGGGAAGGCTGCTGCAGTTCAAGCCAAAACTGTAGCACTCAAAAAGAAAGGAAAGGCAAAAGCTGACGCATCTAGGGCCAAGAGCGCGTCACCTAAACGCAATGGACTAGGCCATAGGGAACAGAGTAAAAAGTCTGTAAAATCTAAGAGACATGCATCCCCTGTTTGTACTTCGCATTATAGTGTCTATTCCATCTGTAGGGAAATAGGTCATTATCACTATGAATGTTGGAGTTTATCTGATAACTGGCTTTGTAATCAAGTTCGTATCAATAAAGATCAGTTAAATAAAAAGGGTTCTTCGAGCAAAACAAAATCTAGATCTCAAAGGAATGCCTCTCCCAAGAAAACCCAAGTAAAAGAAGCAGCTGAAACTAACAAATTAAAGTCAACCTGGAAAGCTAAAAGTCCTAGCAAAGTTAAATCCGGAACTGTTGACACTAATGCTATTCTTTTTAACTGCCAGAAATAAGTTTGGGCACCAAAAGTGTAAACTGTTGTCTTTCAGGAGCATCTCTGGAATGCATTTCCGGATCACTTGAAGTTAAAGATCAATCAAAGCAAGTGGATCCTCGATAGTGGATGCTTCGGACGTACGATGGGTGATCGACTTTACTTGTTGAAATTAATGACAAACGAGGTCCATCCATTTCATATGGTGACAACAAAGAAAGGTAAGACTCCAGGGTATGGCACTTTAACCAATGGTCGTGTATCAATTACTAAGGTTGCACTAGTCGAAGGTTTGAAGCATAATCTACCGAGTGTCGGTAATTTATGTGACAAAGGTTTCACCGTTTCCTTTTTGTCCAACACCTGCACAGTCAGAGATAACTTATCCGGAGATATTAAATTATCTGGATCAAAAGATGGGGACATATACTCTGTGGTCTTAAGAAATAATTCTTCTGACCCTATATGCTTCCTCACTACATCATCAAATGAAAATAGTTGGCTATGGCACAAGCGTTGCGCTCATTTCAATTTTAAGACTCTATCTAAATTAAGCTTGCTCGATTTGGTTCTTGGTCTGCTAAACATAAATACTCCAGAGACACTCTCCGTCGAGAATGTCAACTTGGCAAATAGACCAAACATAGTTTTAAGAGCAAGTCGGTTAATCCAATAATCGCTCCTCTACAACTTCTTCATATGGATCTCTGCGGTCCCATTTCTGTAGCTTCACTTGCCGGTGCGAGATATACCCTTATGGTTATCGATGACTTCACTAGGTACACATGGGTGATGTTCCTGAAATCTAAGGATCAAACACTTGAGCATCTTGTAGATCTTTTCAACTGGATAAGCAACTCACAAGGACTGAGCATTAAATGCATCAGGAGTGATCATGGTACATAATTTGATTTTTCGGATATAAGGTCATATTGTTCCAGAAAAGGGCTTTCAAAGATAACTTCTCTTGCACCCAGAACTCCACAACAAAATGGGGTAGCCGAGCGCAAGAATCGCACTTTAGTCGAAGCTGGCAAATCTATGTTAGCAAGGGCAAAGCTTCCTCTCGGTTTATGGGTCAAGCTGTGTCCCTCGCTTGCTATGTTCGAAACGAACTCTATAATCTACCATGAAAACACCCTATGAGATATGGAGAGGACGAAAGCCTTCAATTTCACATTTCAGAGCTTTTGGATGTACTTGTTATATATTAAACAACAAAGAAAGAACCCCGGGAATAAATTTGAACCAAAATCTGATGATGGGATCTTTGTCGGGTACTCATTACATAGCAAGGCTTATCGGGTCTTCAATAGAAAACTTTTAAAAGTTGAAGAATCTATCCATGTGACTTTTGATGAAGCTAACCTGGATTGGTCAAAAGATGGTCCTTCAAGTTTACATGCGCAGGATCAGGATGACAACACCGACTATTCAAAGTTTAT
Organism: Taxillus chinensis; assembly: GCA_023512835.1. Lineage (NCBI taxonomy): Eukaryota > Viridiplantae > Streptophyta > Magnoliopsida > Santalales > Loranthaceae > Taxillus > Taxillus chinensis. Next base: position 23,863,016 of record CM042091.1, read on the forward strand.
GAATGTTCCTGTTACACATATTGACCAACCACGTGCCACAAGTGAAGCACAAAGAAATGATATGGATGATGCTATGGATGAATCGAATTGTGGACTTCCATTTAACTCCGGACATACTCCTATGGATATCCAAAATTCCGGAGTACCTTCAAGTCCCTCTGGACTAGTTAACATTGAAAGCAACAGTGTCGAAAAACAACCTAGTTCTTCCGAACCTGCAAATACGGAAACATCTAGTCCGAAAGAAGCTCAACCGGCGAATGTACCTGAACCACCTAATCTGGCAGAGCTTCAAATTATTCAAGATCAACCATCACATGCACAAAATTACAGGTGGACTCGAAACCACCCTTCAGAACAAGTGATTGGTGATCCTACTGTTGGTGTAAGAACAAGAGCAGCCACCTCCAACATTTGTCTTTACTCATGTTTTCTATCTTAAATAGAACCAAAGGTGGTAGATGAAGCTCTTCAGGCTTCGAACTGGATAGAAGCCATGCAAGAAGAGCTGAATCAATTTAAGAGAAATGATGTGTGGACTCTAGTACAAAGGCCTGAGTCTCAGCAAGTCATTGGGGTTAAATGAGTGTTCCGAAATAAACTTGATACTGATGGAATAGTAATCCGAACAAACCCAGGCTGGTAACCAAAGGATATCGTCAACAAGAAGGAATAGACTATGACGAGACCTTTTCTCCCAGTAGCAAGACTTGAGGCAATCGGAATGTTTTTGGCATATGCTTCTTATGAAAACTTCGTAGTTTATCAAATGGATGTCAAAAGCGCATTTCTAAATGGAGATCTTCAAGAGGAGGTGTACGGTGAACAACCTCCCGGTTTCATAGAACCCAAGGCTGGACATCTAGTCTACAAGCTATGGAAAGCCTTGTATGGGTTGAAGCAAGCTCCAAGAGCCTGGTATGACACACTATCAGAATTCCTACTTGCTCACAACTTTCAAAAAGGGAAGATAGACACTACTTTATTTCTACTAAAAGAGAAAGGACATACTCTGATCGTACAGATATATATGGATGATATCATTTTTGGATAATCAAATCCGAAGCTTTGTGAAGAGTTTGCAAAGTTGATGACTGGCAAGTTTGAGATGAGCATAATGGGAGAACTGTCCTACTTCCTTGGAATAGAAGTTAAACAATTGAAGGAAGGGATCTTCATTAACCAAGCTAAGTATACTCGTGATCTTATCAAGAAGTTTGGTATGGAAGGTTCATCTCCCGTCAAGACTCCAATGCCAGTCAGTGCCAAGTTAGATCCCGATGTGGACGGAAAATCGAAGAATGTGACTGAATACAGAGGGATGATAGGATCCTTGCTGTATCTTACAGCAAGTCGCCCGGACATTATGTTTGCAACTTGCATCTGTGCATGATATCAGACGAATCCCAAGGAGTCACATATGCTTCATGTCAAACGGATATTAAGGTATCTTAAAGGGACTGTGAATTTGGGACTCTGGTACCCAAAGGAGTCCAACTTCACCTTATCCGGATATTCTCATGCTGATTTTGCTGGGTGTCGCATCGACAGGAAAAGCACAAGTGGTACGTGTCAGTTTCTTGGAAATAGATTAATTTTATGGTTCAGTAAGAAGCAGAATTCCGTATCAACCTCTACTACTGAGGCGGAATATATAGCTGCTGGGAGTTGCTGCGCATAGCTACTCTGGATGCAAAGTCAACTTACTGACTACGGTTTCAATATGACATCTGTTCCACTCTACTGTGACAACACCAGTGCAATCGCTATCAGCAACAATCCTGTCATGCACCCAAAGACGAAGCACATTGAGGTCAGGTATCACTTCATTCGCGACCATGTTCTCAAAAAGCGTATATCTCTGGAACATGTTGCTACTGAAGATCAACTGGCAGACATACTTACAAAGCCCTACCTGATGCAAGGTTTTCTGAATTGCTCTTCCGATTAGGTATGCTTGACTTTTCTGCATAGCTTCACTTAAATCACTCAACAGTATATCTTTTTTTTCAGAACATGCATTGCGCTTTTATTGAAAGTAATAGATTCATACCGAACTTAATTTTTGATCACACTTACTGCTTAACGTGTCCTATGAGTCTGATAAATACCAAAGTTTTTTTCTGGGAGGATGCTTGCGTTTCCTGACTGAAGTCGTTTAAGCCAACATGATTAAAACTTATATGAATAATCTTTTTAGGATTTCATGATCTTGATTCTCATTCTCCACCACATGACAAATGCCGGTTCATTTAGATTGCTCTATTATCATGTATAGTTGAAGAAATGAAATGGGTTAGCTCGGAATGTCTGGTGGATGTATATGCAGTCGCAGTCTAATCAGCTTTTGAAGTGTAGTTTCCTAATAGGGTAGACAGCGCTAACTTCCTTTAAGCAGGAAATGTCAACCGAGAGGATCGCACGATCTACGGGGGATAAAATGCTTCATTGATCAATCTAGTAATACCCCTCGTATATGTCTCATGACCTCTTTCCTGGTTGTCTATCTCGAGGGGAGTCTTTCACCGAGAGGATCGCATGATCTAAGGGGGAGCAAAAGCTTCATGTATTACCTCTGTAATGACCCCTTTTATGTCTTGTATGCTCCTACCTCTAAACTTTCACTTTCAGATCTGACTGGACATGCAATGATGAATCAGAATCGTGGCGTGGCTGGATGTCTTTCTTTCCTCAACTGTGCATTTTAATCAAACAATCATCTGCCTACTTTTGATATGTGTTCATATCCCAGTCTCACTCATGAATCCTAACTTGGGAAAATCATATGATTTTTTAATTTATCTTAGCTATCACTGTCAGTATGAAGGTTTCGCTATGTTGACCTACATGAACTTATGTGTTTATCAGTTGTCATATGCATTTTCTTCATGAATTTGATCATAATTCACCTGTATGTGTTTTGTTAGTTCGAATTACATATGCATAAGTTGTCTCTTTTTAGTTCGAATTATGATATTTTCACTTAGTCTATTTGATCCATATCCGTACTAACTCAACCTGTTAGTCTACTATTTCTTTAGTTTATTTTTCAAGCTACGAGGTTCGATTCTCTTTGCACTTCATTGCTCTATCTTGTTTTGATGTCTCGGATTTGAAGTGTTGTGGTACTTCTTATTTCCTCGACACCAAGATAGCAAAGGAATCATTCTTTATCAGCACTCGACCTTCTACGGACAATCGATCTATCATCCGGATATAATTCACACGCACAATATCAAGCCCGGATGAGAGTCGGTTTAATTCCTCCTGACTCTTGGAATTCTCAATTCGCGATAAACCAAGTGATTATCTTACATTGCATCTTGTTGAGGAGGAATAATGATGGTTCATTAAATGCATGTCTCGAGCCCCGTAATTTGTCTTTTCAAAATTCGGCAGTATAAATACAGCTGTCATTATTGAATGGTTAGCACGTCCGCCACGTCATTAGTTTACTCAACGACACTAATACATCAAATCTAATGACATCGGATTGTCAGGCGGATCATTGCTCATCTCGCTTAAACCCGAGACCCGCTGGCTTCCACGGAATAGGTCCTATTTATACTGAACCCTCACGCATGCGCAAGGCTATCACTTTCACTCCTCAGAACCCTAAACCCTCGTTGTTCTCTATTCATTAAAGACCTCCCCTTCCTTCTCCTTCAATCTTCCAATTCCAATGGGATCTCCCGCTCTCTACGGCATTGTTCCTGGCCATCTTGTCGACCGGGCCGGCATTTCGACCCTCTTCCTGGCTCGACGAGGTTCGCTCCTTGCTAGCCTCCAGTGGTCTCCTCGACATCATCTCTGCCCCGGCTGATCTTCTCGTCTCAGACGTCCGATCTTTCTATGAGCACTTCGAATCCAGTGACCAGTCGATTGTCTCTTGTATTTGAGGTCAAACAATTAAGATCACTCCCCAAGTGACCCGTGACGTCTTCCATTTCCCAAGCGGTAGTGATTACCGGCCGAGCGCTCAAACCATGGCTACTGCCATGGGATGTCCCTCCAAAGTGAAGGAATACAAGCTAAAGTCTTTTCGAGGGCCCTATCACTGTATGGCCACCATACTCAGTCGATGCTTACTGGCACACTCTACGGCTCTTGACTCAGTCCCGTACGATTTGCTCCTGGCGATGTACGTGGTCTTTGAGCAATTGCCTCTAGTCTGGGGCGATTTTCTTTTTCGGGTTATGCGAAATGGCAAACGGAATTCGTCTTTCGGAACGGCAAAAGTCAAACTCCATACCACGATCACTCCTAATGCACTTAATGCTCAGTCCTTGTGAATTGCTTATCCAATTGAAAAGATCTACAAGATGTTCAAAGGTTTGATCTTTTGATTTCAGGAACATTACCCATGTATACCTGGTGAAGTCTGTTGGATCAAACTTAGAATTTGGATGATGCGGATGAAACCCTATGTAATTTAATTTAAGATGTTTCATGTTTATTCTAAGTCTGTGCAGAAGATAAAACTTTAATCCGGACCTACTCCTGTAAGAGCAAAGCAAAGGACAGGATATATAATCCTGATCCGGATTATCATGAGTGTCGTCAAACACTTGGTAAATAACCAAGTCTTCATCCGGAGTAAGGACTCTCCCTACGGACTAATCACTTGACAAAACAACTAAGGAATCCGCGCTTTTATTGTTGATTGGATTAAGTCATTTTATGCGGAATGAGAATCCGAGTCTACACCTCGTACGGAGTAAGAGAGATTTATTGCAGAGAAAGAATTAAGTCTTTCACTCCAGCTGTCTAAGGAAAAGAAGATACGGACTAAGGAATCTAAGTCTTTCATTCGAGCAAAGTAAGAAATGACTAATGCGGAGTACGGAAGCGCTGATGCGGAATAAGGATTCCGCATATCTATCTCATACGGAGTAAGGAAGCGCTGACACGGAATAAGGATTTCAGGACTTCATGTACATGAAGTAAGCAATAACTGACACGGAGTAAGGATCCGAGCCTTGTTGATACGGATTAAGGAAATCTACACCGGACTAAAAAGACGCTACTTCAACTTATCCATACCGCATTTATGATATCAGCTCGCTGTGTTCCGATGTAAGACAAACTCATTGAAGATCTAAACTGTCCTACACGTGGAGCACTCGGAGATGTGGATGCAGTCCCAAATGCAATTGGAATCAAGCGAAGTAATTCAATTCACTTATGCTTCCAATATTTCGAGCTCCACATCCGAAGCAGTTATAGCATAAGCATTTTTCGAGAAGAACTTAATGTTTACACAGTGCTCGGAAAATACAGTTCCAAGTTAGATTCCTAGGATGTCTATATATATATATATATATATATATATATATATATATGTAGTGTTGTACATTCAAGGGGTGCGCATACATACAAAAGAAGAACTGATACGCGCGTGAAGTAGTCTATTGTACAAGAGCTCATACAGATTATCAACGCCAGTGTGTGTAACTGTAAAACTGAGTGTTGTTGTAATCAGCTATAATTGCTGCTTATTTTGTTGTAATTATCATCAGATAATAAAGCAAAATACTTCCACTATCTGGTTATCTTCCACAGTGATTTTATATCTTTTTAACTAGATTGTGCTATACCTGTGAGATGAAAAGAGTTTTGATTTGAGCCTATTCACCCCCCTCTAGGCTCCTAGGGACCAATAAAGTCATCGATAACCACGAGGGTATATCTCGCACCGGCCAGAGAAGCAATAGAAATGGGACCACAAAGATTCATGTGAAGAAGTTGTACCGGAGCAGTTATTGAATTAACTAATTTGCTCTTAAAGCTGTGCTTGGTCTGCTTGCCGAGTTGGCATTCTCTACAGATGGAGTCTCTGGAGAATTTATGTTTGGGCAAACCATTTACTAAGTCAAGCGACACTAATTTAGACAAGGTCTTAAAATTTAAATATGCACAATGCTTGTGCCATAGCCAACTTTCTTCATCTGATGCTTTAGTGAGGAAGCATACAGGGTCAAAAGAATTATTTCTTAAGACCATTGAGTATATGTCCCCATCTCTTAATCCAGATAACTTGATATCTCCAAATAAGTTTTCCCTAACTATGCAGGTGTTGGACATAAAGGAAACAGTAAATCTTTTGTCACATAAATTACTGACACTCACCATATTATGCTTCAAACCTTCGACTAGTGCAACTTTAGTGATTGATACATAGCCGTTTGTTAAAGTGCCATACCCCACAGTCTTACCTTTGCTGTTGTCCCCATATGATACAAATGGGCCTCGTTTGTCAGTAACTTCAACGAGCAGAGACTGATCACCCGTCATATGTCCAGAGCATCCACTATCGAGGATCCACTTGCTTTGACTGATCTTTAACTTCAAGTGATCCAGTAGTGCAATCCAGAGATTCTCCTGTAAGACAAAAGTTTACACTTTTGGTGCCCAAACTTGTTTCAGTCGATTAGGAGAAACAACAGTAGTGTCAACAGTTCCAGATTTAACTTTGTTAGGAACTTTAGCTTTCCAGGTTGACTTTATTTTGTTAGTGTCAGCTGCTTCTTTTACTTGGGTTTTCTTGGGAGAGACACTCCTTTGAGATTTAGATTTTGATTTGCTCGAAGAACCCTTTCTGATGAACTGATCTTTATTAATACGGATTTGATTATAAAGCTAGTTATTAGATAAGCTCCAACATTCATAGTGATAGTGACCTATTTCTCTACAGATGGAACAGACACTATGACAGGTTTCTTAGGTTTTACAAATTTTCTACTCTGTTCCCTATGACCTAATGCTTTGCAATTGGGTGACACGCTCTTGGCCCTAGATGCGCCAGCCTTTGCCTTTCCTTTCTTTCTGGGTGCTACAGTTCCGGCTTTAACTACAACAACCTTCCCTTTATCGTTAGATACGAGTGCTACTGCTTCGAGAACAGCAGTAACAGCCTCCATTCCACAATCATAGACTATGGTGCCACCTGAAATAAAACCATCCAACGGTTTAGATGTACTAACAGGATAAAGGTTGGTTAGTTTCGGAATGAAATCCGGAGGACACTCAGTAGCTTGTGTAGAGGTTGATGGTTCGAAGCCAAAGCCAGGTTTAACTCGGATATCATCCGGATCAGTTCTAAATGTAGAGGCTATTTCCCCGGATTTTAGCCACTTACGATTTATTTCCTTTTCCTTTTCAAGTTTATTATCAAGTCTTTTCAAAATAACTTTTAGGCCAGTTAGATTAGTATTTAGCAAATGATTTTCTACTCTTAGATCATGATACCAAGCTTCTTTACCCCTGAAGTCAGCTATGTCCCTTTCAACTCTAGCAATAGTAATTTCAAGACGTTTATTCTGACTTTCCATATCCTTGTATATTTGAGTAATTATTAGTCTCTTATTCTTTTCATGATCATGTTCAGCAGTAAGAGATTCTAATTTACTCATGAGCTCAGAGATAAAAGATACCTCAGTATTTGCCATGAGGCAAACATTCGGCTTTAGAGTTGGCTCTGATAACGTGCATTTATGACATTATTTTATAGCTTATTTAGGGTTTTTAAGAGCATGTTCAGAGCTTGTTTAGTACCATATTTCATATATATTTGCTCTAACCCCTAGAAAGACAATGTTTGTGCTATATATGTGTTTTTGAGCTATATTGGGCAAGTTTTTGGATGACTTCTTCTCTAGTCATCAGATAGACTACTCTATCTCCTAAAGAGGGAGCTTGTGGCAACTTATGAGCTCAAAAGGAGGCATTTTGAAGGCTACAAGCGACAAGGCTGCAAGAGGTCTCTTCACACTATTAGTGCTGAACAAGTGTTTTGATTTATTTGACCATGAAGATGGCCTTAACAATATCACGTGCAGAAGGGAAAGTTGCTCCAAATGATACCCTCTACCTCCCATAAAACTTTCAAAGCAAAAGGACAACAAAAGATTTTGCACGTGATATTGGGATTTGATTTTTTTGACCTAGTAGGAGGCCTCATATGATCTCACGCGCAGAACAAAAGTTGCTCCAAATAATGTCATCTACTTCTCAAAAATATTTCAGACCATTTGGAGGTGCCTGTGACAATGACCTTTGTCACGGGCAAGGATGTTTTTGCATGGAAAGCTTCTATATGATGTGATAAAGTCTTGGGTGAAGTTTAGAGCAAATGGAGGTGCCCGTGACAATGACCTTTGTCACGGGCAAGATTGTTTTTACACAGTCACCTTTGTTTTGTTATCTTGATGATTTTTCTCTTCCGGAGCTTGATCCAATTCGCTTTGTTTAAGGTGTTTTTAAGGTTTGAATGAAGAATAAGGGTCACTTACCTAAACTATGTCGTTTTGGTTGCGACAACAACTAGCATTAGGGCACACTTTATATAATACCTGCAGCCCTATAAGAGGAGGGATCTTGGAGGCAGCAACGTATCAATTATTGGAGGCTGAGACGCGGACAAAGGATAGAGAGAGACGTTCTTGGAGTTAGAAGCGGCGCTTGAGTTTGATGGCAAGGGGCTGCTTGGAGAGAAGGAGAAGTATTGGGGCTGTTAATCATCTCTATTCCTCTCTCTCTCTCTCTCTACGGTACTGTAATCATGTGTTATTCTGAACTTTCTGGGTTTGTAAACTTGATTATGGGGTAAAACCTTATTTCTAGGGGAGCAATGTAGCCCCCAAGGTCTTGTAATGTTCTGGATTATGGAATTTTGCTTGCTGTTATATGAAATTTTGGGTTTTTAATTAGTTCATTAATGTTTTAATGCAAAGTCTGATGTATGCATGGTTAGACTATCGATCTTAGCCCTTGTTTAGGGTGGAATTTGATGAACTAGATTTGACATTACATGATGGACCAAATCTGTATCTGTTGAATTGGTTGTTTTCCTTTGAACACTTTTATTCTCATGGACCAAATGGTTTAAAAGACTTAAACTTCCCTTTTCATGGGCCAAGTGTTAAGGCAGTGGGTGATGACCATTATAAACTTGGAATTAATCAAATGTTTTTAAGCAAGTACCATAACCAGAATATTATCAGGCATTGGGTGGTGAAATTGTGACCCTAGATCCTTTAATTCATCGCTATCTTTGAATTGCGTTACAACCTCATTAGTTTCTTCATTTTGCATGTTTAAGACTTTTACTTTAATTTAAAACTCAAAATCCAATTGTCCAGACATAAATTCAACTTGGTAGCTTAGTGTTTGCTGCTTAACAACATTAGCTACCTCCCTATGGGTTAGACAACTGGAGTCTTAATACTCCATTTTATTACTTGACCAGTGCACTTGCTGCAAAACCTATAGACACAATTTATCCAGGTCAGGCTCATCATCCAAGGATTCCTCCTCTTCCGAGCCACTTACGTACTTGGTGACGAACGCCTTCCTCTTGTTCTTGCTGTTGTCTGAGGTGGAGCATCGAGGAGTAACCTTGTCACTTTTCTCAGCCGTCTTAGATTTGGATTTATAATCCTTGGCCCAGTGACCGGGTTTCCCACAGTTATAACAATTTGGGAACTAGACTCCAATCGCTCCTTCCTTCGGAATGATGATGAGGAGCCTCTTCTGAATCCTTTTCTGCTTTTCTGCAGGAATCGCTCGAAGGATTTCACGAAAAGAGCTATTTCCTCTTCAGTGTCAAAGTCAGAATTTTCTGATTCTTCCGTATCATCATTCCTCAGTATGCTGAGACATTCCGTAGCTTCGAAAGCTACCCCCTTTTCTTTTCGAGCTATTATCTCATCTCGGTCAGAGTACTTGAACCTAACCTCATGAGTCCGTAGCTCTCCATATAGTTCTTCAAGGGGAACATACTGCCAGTTCTTGTCGACTTGCATCTAGAGTTGCTTGGAGTAGAAGCGATCCGGCAGTGAGCGAAAAAACTTATCATTGATTTGAGATTGAGAGTAGTGCTCATTGACAGTTTTTAGCTCAAGGATGAGCTTGCCGAATCTCTGATAGATGCTCTCGAGAGATTAAGTTATATCTTTTGCAATAACTTAAAATGAAACAACAAAAGTCTCAGATCACATTACATAGGGTTTTATTAGCATCATTCAAATTTTGGGCTTGATCCAACAGTTTGAATTATGGGTATTATATCATGTGTGGATGCAGGAAGGTTGTAGCCTGTTTAATCAAAACTACATCGTTTTAATGTTGGGGTTGACTTAATCAAAACTACGTTATTTTGACGCTGAGGTGTCTATATAAGGAGGACGAGCTGTGAGGGCCCGTGTCCTAGTCCTGAGAGTTAGAGGTTGTGAGGTGCCTTATCTTGTATCGACACGTGTTTGGGCTTGGATGAATTAGTCTTTTTTTTTGTGTTTGGGCAAGCACCTTGACCCGACGGCCACCGGGAGTCCGAGGGCGCAGCGCTCCTTGCGGGGATTCTGGGGCAGCGCCCCGGAAGCCAAATTATTTTGGTGGAAGCTAAGTTGAATTTTCGTGTGTAGCTTGGTCGATGTGGCCTTGGTCGGTGTGGCAAGGGTCGACGTGGTCGACCTGGCAGAATGAGCAGTCGACGTGCATCGATGTGTGTGGTCGATGCGAGATTCTTGTTCGACGTAGGTTGATGTGTGGTCAAGGTCGACCAAGAGCAATTTCCCGAGAGCTTTTCCATGTGTATTGGTCGATGCGAGAAATGTTCGACATGGGTCGATGTGAGTTCGACGTGGGTCGATGTGAGTTCGACGTGGGTCGATGTGAGGTCGACGTGGTCGATCTAGCTTGAGATCGACCTGATGCGATGTGGGTTTGGGCTGTGTCTTGATGCAAGAGAGGCAGGTTATAGCCTATGGTTCAAGGCAGTTGAAGCCTCATGAGCAGAACTACCCAACACATGACTTGGAGTTGGCAGCTGTTATCTTTGCGTTGAAGAGTTGGCAGCACTACCTATTAGGAGAGAGGTTTGTGGTGTATTCGATCATAAGAGTCTTCAATATGTGTTTACTCAGAGGGATCTGAATCTGTGACAGAAGAGATTGATGGAGTACCTTCAGCAGTTTGATTTCACTTTGACTTATACTCCTGGAAAGGGGAATCTAATGGCTGATGCCTTGAGTAGGAAAGGTCAAACTAAGGTTGCCTTGAGAGAGTGGAGGATCGTGGAGCAGGTAGCTTCATTATAGCTATCTGAGTGTGATGATAGAGCTGTTTTGAGTCCCATTGTGGTTGCGCCTGAGCTGTATCTTCATGCCCAAGAGGGACAACAGTAAAATGAGGAGTATAACAAGCTTTGTGCTAGGATCGAGGCCAAAGAGCTCACAGCGGAGTGGACTTTGGGAGAGAAGCAAGAGTTGAGGTTTCGAGGGAGGTTGTTTGTGATTTCTTCTCTTCGGGAGGAAGTGATGAGAGCATTTCATGCTTCGAGGTTAGCGGTTCATCCGGCTGGCACCAAGATGTACCATTCCCTTTGTCAGCATTTTTGGTGGCCGGGGATAAAGAGGAGTGTGGCGAGTTTGTCTCGCGTTGCCTTACTTGTCGGCAAGTGAAGGCCGAGCACTAGCGGCCACAGGGATGTTGCACCCATTGCCGTGGCACAATGGAAGTGGGACTATATCACAATGGATTTTGTGACTGGACTTCCACCCACTTCGGGAGGGAAGAATATGATTTGGGTCATTGTGGACCATTTGACCAAGTCGGCACATTTCTTGGCAATCAAGGAGAAAAGGAGCATGAGTAGTCTTAGTCAGCTTTATATTGATGAGATTGTGAGATTGCATGGTGTGCCTGTGTCTATTGTATCGGATCGAGATGGCCGTTTTACTTCCCGATTTTGGAAGGGTTTGCAGGAGACTTTGGGAACCGAGTTGAGTTTGAGTACGACCTTTCATCCAGAGACAGATGGGCAATCGAGAGGACTATTCGGACTTTGGAGGATATGCTTAGAGCTTGTGTGATGGATTTTGGGGGTTCGTGGGCCACCCACCTTCCATTAGTGGAGTTTGCTTACAACAACAGTTATCAAGCCTCCATTGAGATGGCTCCATATGAGGCGTTGTATGGTAGACCTTGCAGGTCACCCCCGTGTTGGGCCGAGGCCGGTGAGACAGCTTTATTGGGTCCGCAATTAGTACGGGATGCCACGAGAGAAAGTGCGAGTGATTTGGCGGCGTTTGTTAACGGCTCAAAGCACGCAGAAATCTTATGCCTGACAGGAGGAGGAGACCATTAGAGTTTCTTTGTGAGGGATCATGTGTTTCTCGAGTTTCCCCGAGGAGAGGGCATCGCCGGTTTGGAAAAGGTTCCAAGCTATCTCCACAGTACATTGGACCTTTTGAGATTCTGGAGTGAATTGGTCCCGTGGCATATCGATTAGCGCTCCCTCCGCATTTGACTCGGGTACATGATGTGTTCCATGTGTCCCAATTGAGGAAATACCATCCTGATCCAGTGCATGTGATAGCTTGGGGAGATTTGGATATCGCAGATGATATTACAGTCGTGGAGACTCCTATTCGGATTTTGGATAGGCGGGAGAAGATCCTTCGTGGGAAGATCATTCCTTTAGTTCGTGTCTTGTGGGCACATCGAGGCATTGAGGAGGAGACTTGGGAGCGAGAGTCTATGATGCGCGATCAGTTTTCGGAGTTGTTCGAGGGCGAACGGGCTTAAAGGAGGGGAGGAAGGCTGGTATGTTTTACCTTTTTGGTGTATTGTTTGTTTTGTTTTCATGTGCGTTGTTTGTTTGTGTTAGTTCTTTCTTATGTGTTATGTGTTTTATATAGTTATGCTGAGTATGTGAAATGAATGTCTTCTAAATGTGTATCCTTTATGCGTGTGGTTGCATGTTTTTGGAGTGTCATGTGTTGTGGTGGAGGAGTATGAGTAGTTCTCATGTATTGGCATTGTGACATGTTGGTGTAGAGGAGTATGAGGTGTGGTCCCTTGACCCAGTATATTGTGGGAATGTGAGTATTTCGTGTTCTTCCACGAGTTGTAATGTGAGTATTTGGAGTTTGTGTTTGTCCTAGTGGGTGATTGTGGGAGACCCGGGATAGCCTTTTCGAGGGCGAAAAGCTTTTAAGGGGGGAAGGATGTGAGGACCCGTGTCCTAGTCCTGAGAGTTAGAGGTTGTAAGGTGCCTTATCTTGTATCAACACATGTTTGGGCTTGGATGAATTAGTCTTTTTTTTGTGGTTGGGCAAGCACCTTGACCCGACGGCCAGCGGGAGTCCGAGGGCGCAGCGCCCCTTGCGGGGATTCTGGGGTAGCGCCCCAGAAGCCAAATTATTTTGGAGGAAGCTAAGTTGGATTTTCGTGTGTAGCTTGGTCGATGTGGCCTTGGTCAGTGTAGCAAGGGTCGACGTGGTCGACCTGGTAGAATGAGCGGTCGACATGGTCAACGTGCGTCGATGTGTGTGGTCGATGCGAGATTCTTGTTGGACGTAGGTCGATGTGTGGTCAAGGTCGACCAAGAAAAATTTCCCGAGAGCTTTTCCATGTGTACTGGTTGACGCGAGAAATGTTCGACGTGGGTCGATATGAGGTTGACGTGGTCGATCCAGCTTGAGATCGACCTAATGCGATGTGAGTTTTGGTCGACGTCGAGGCTTGGTCGAAGCGAGAAGGGCAGTCGATGTGGGTCGATCCCGCCTGTTTTTGGGTCAACGTCGCCTCTGTGACAACGTATTTTCAATACGACTTCTGTCTTTCGATTTTAGAGTTCTTTTTTCCGTAGCCGCTGACGCAGAAAGAGAGAGAGAGAGAGAGAGAGAGAGAGAGAGAGAGAGAGAGAGAGAGAGAGAGAGAGAGATTGTCGTCTGTACAATCGTTGCGGGTGCGTTCTTGGAATCGGGAGGCACCATTGGAGAGGAGCAAGGAGGAAGGAGGATCATCCAATTTCTTGATTTCCAAACCCTAACACAATCGGATCTATGGTAGGTGGTTCTATCTCCTGGAACCCGTTTTATCAGTTGTAATTGTTTGAGATGACGATTGCAGGGAGTTTGTTTATGAGACATGCGTGAATTTATGTAGATATATATATATATATATATATATATATATATATATATATATATGTTCTACGTTGAGAAACATGTGGTAGAGATGTCCTTGATATTAAGGTGTAATGTGGGTTTGAACATATGTGTATGATTTGTTATGCTTAAACGAGAGATGTTCCATGAGTTAAATTTTGTATTTCGTTATCATGCTTGTGTTTGAGATATGAGGTCCCAGTGAGGGGGGGCAGTCCTAGATTGGACATGAGATATGAGGTCCCAGTGAGGGGGCCATCCTAGATTGGACATAAGATATGAGGCCCGAGTGAGGGGATCGTCCTGGATTGGACATGAGATATGAGGTCCCAGTGAGGGGACAGTCCATGGGATGGACATGAGACATTGAGGTTCCATTGAGGGAACCTCCTGTGAATTTCTTGTGTGTATTTCATTGTACTTTAATTACATTACACTGCACATATCTGCACAGAGCATTTTGTGGAGGAGATGTTGGGTTGGTCCAGGGAGACATAACCTCTATTGAGCTGTGGTTTGCTCACCCACCTTTAATGTCTTTTTCTGCAGGACCTAGTAGGCGCTAGGAGATTGTCACACCATGGATGCATGAGTGTTGTTTTATTGTTCTCTTTGATATATTGTAATTGAGGAGACTGAGACTCTTGTATTTGCTTGAGATTGGTGTACTTATTTGAGACACCGTGTTTTGGGGCTGGTGACCCTATTTATTATGTGACAGTTTTATTACATGGAGTATTATATTGTGTGGTTTGTGCATGTCATGTGTGAGATTGTGACAGGTTTTGGGGCAGCACCCAAGAGGGAGCCCTATTAGGTGACCATTCACCAACCCCTTGTCCTCCTGGGTGCGAGGCATGGGGCATCACTAACCGGTTATTCGGTGTTGGGAAATCCAGGGCATGACAGGAGCCCTCTTTGTTTAGGTTTTAGGGTTTCAGTTGTTAGCCGTTGCAGAGAGAGAGAGAGAGAGAGAGAGAGAGAGAGAGAGAGAGAGAGAGAGAGAGAAGGGAGAGCTCCTGGTCGTAGTTGTTGGGGTGACTCGCGTGGGCGGATGGCATCTAGCGTGTGAGCAAGGAGGATTTTCCAGAGGTAGGGGTTTTGTTCTTCCTTGAATCTATCCCAGGGTTTTGGCCTTGTAGTAGGTGATTTGTGGATTTTTGGATATATATATATATTTAAATCCATATAGGTCTCATCTCCTATATGGATGTTGGCCTTCAATGGCATGTTTCGTTTAATTCTGACATTGAGTCCAGGGTATGGGAACTCTTGGGGTTCGTTGCGAGGCAGTGGGCCTTAGAGGCCGTTGGGATGTCTGTGGTTCGTTAGGCTTCGTTCCGTTGTAGGATCACGTGGGAAACCTTGGGGTTTCCGGGGGTGGGGGGGGAATATACTTGATATAATGATTATTGATCCAGATGCATGCTATGTGTTTGATTGTATGCCTGTGTGGCTGAGATGCATGCTATGTGTTTGATTGTATGCATGTGTGGATGAGATGTATGCTATGTGTCTGATTGTATACGTCAGTGTATGTTATGTGTTTGATTGTATGCCTGTGTGGCTGGAGCCTTCGAGGTTGGTTATGGAGCCTGCGTGGCTATGGCAATGGTTGTACCTGTTGATGTGGCTTGTTTGTGTATAAATGTTGATTATGGCCTATCTGTATAGTATTGCCACGACACTGCACTCGTGCACGTCAACATATAGATGTTAGGAGCATGAGATGGGTTGGGGAGACATGATCCCTACTGAGCTATGGTTGCTCACCCCTCCCATTGTGTTTTGTTTACTTTTCAGGAACCTACAGGCGTTAGGTGGGAACACCAAGGTGGAAGACTTTTGCTTTATTGCTTTGTTTAATATTATTTTGTGTTGTTAATTCTTGTGGGACCTTTGTAACCCCAGTGGGGAGATATTGTAAGGGGAAATTTAGTTGTAATAAAGGCATATTTGGTTTGTGAACGTTAATTGTGTTTCAAATGTAATAAAGCTAATTAAATTGCCTTGGTGATTTTCTGATGTGGAGGATGTGACATCCTGTGTGGAACCTTGTATCCTATCCCCTTATCCACCGCATGGGTAAAGGGGACTCACGAACCTCGGGTTGGAAATCCAGGCGTGACAACATGATTGAATTGTGAATAGTCAATCTTGTCTTTTTGATCCTGCACGTTTTGATTCGAAGCTCCTATACTTGACCAATCAAGATTAGATTCATCAAGAGCAACATGGATAAATTCTTCTACTTTTCAAAGTCTTCTATTGAAAACGCGATAAGCTTTGCTATGTAACAAGTATCCGACATAGATCTCATCATCGGATTTTGGCTCAAATTTACTCCAAGCCTCTTTGCCGTTGTTTAACACGTAGCAAGCACACCCAAAAGCTTTGAAATGAGAGATTGACGGCTTCCTGCCTCTTTACATTTCAAAAGTGTTTTCATAGTAACCTTATTAATAAGAGTTCTGTTCTGAACATAGCATGCAGTGGACATAGCTTCAGCCCATAGACTGAGAGGAAGCTTTGCCCCTACTAACATTGATCTACCAGCTTCAACTAATGTGCGATTCTTATGCTCAACAACTCCATTTTGGTATGGAGTTTTGGGCATAGAGAAGTCGTGCTAAATGCCCTGTTCAGAGCAATATGACCTCATATCTGAAAAGTCAAATTCCGTACCATGATCACTCTTGATGCATTTGATGCTCAGTCCTTGAGAATTGCTTATCCAGTTGAAGAGATCTACTGGATGTTCAACGGTTTGATCCTTTGATTTTAGGAACATCACCCATGTATACCTGGTGAACTCATCGATAACTGCAAGGGTGTATCTCGTACCAACAAAAGAAGCAATAAAAATGGGACCATAGAGGTAAATATGAAGAAGTTGTAAAGGAGCAGTTATTGAATTAACTGATTTGCTTTTAAAACTATGCTTGGTCTGCTTGCCAAGTTGGCATTCTCGACAGAGTGAGTCTCTGGAGTATTTATGTTTGGGCAGACCAGTGACCAAATCAAGCGATGCTAGTTTAGACAAAGTTTTAAAATTTAAATAAGTGCAACGCTTGTACAATAGCCAACTCTCTTCATTTGATGCTGTAGTGAGGAAGCATACAGGATCAGAAGAATTATTTCTTAAGACCACTAAATATATGTCCTCATCTCTTGATCCGAATAACTTAATATCTCTGGATAAGTTTTCCCTAACTCTGCAGGTGTTGGACATAAAGGAAATAGTGAATCTCTTGTCACATAAATTACTGACACTCAGTAGATTATGATTCAAACCTTCGACTAGTGCAACTTTAGTTATTGATACACAGCCGTTGGTTAGAGTGTCATACCCCATAGTCTTACCTTTACTATTGTCACCATATGATACGAATGGTCCTCGCTTGCCAGCAACATCTATGAGTAGAGACTTATCACCCATCATATATCCGGAGCATCCGCTATCGAGTATCCACTTGCTTTGATTGATCTTTGACTTCAAGTGGTCTAGCAGTGAATTTGAGAGATGCTCCTGCAAGACAACAAATTACACTTTTGGTGCTCAAACTTGTTTCGGGCCGTTAGGAGAAACAACAGTGTCAACAGTTCCAGATTTTGCTTTGTTAGGAACTTTAGCTTTCCATGTTAACTTTACTTTGTTAGTGTCAGTTGCATCTTTTACTTGGGTTTTCACGGGAGAGTTACTCCTTTGACATTTAGATTTAGATTTGCTAAAAGAACCCTTTTTGATAAACTAATCTTTATTAATATGAACTTGATTACAAAGTCAGTAATCAGATAGACTCCAACACTGATAGTGATAATGGCCTATTTCTCTACAGATTCAACAGACACTATGATGCAGAGCGAAAATAGGGGATACAGGTTTCTTTGGGTTAACAGGTTTTCTACTCTGTTCCCTATGGCCTAATCCTCTGCAATTGGGTGACGCACTCTTGGCCCTAGATGCATCAGCCTTAGCCTTTCCTTTCCTTTATGGGTGCTACAGTTTCGGCTTTAACTGCAGCAACCTTCCCTTCTTCTTTAGGGACGGTTGCTACTACTTCGGGATTAGCAATAACAGCCTCTTTTCCACAGTCATAAACTATGATGCCACCTAAAATAAAACCATCTAACGGTTTAGATGTACTAACAAGATAAAGGTTTGTTAGTTTCGGAATGTAGTCCGAGGGACACTCAGTAGCTTGTGTGGAGGATGATGGTTCGGAGCCTAGGCCAAGTTTGACTCGGATATCATCCGGATCAGTCCTAAATGTAGAGGCTATTTCCCCTGATTTTAGCCACTTATGATTTATTTCCTTTTCCTTTCAAGTTCATTCTCGAGTATTTTAAGATTAATAGTTAACCCATTTAGGTCAGTATTTAACAAATGATTTTCAGCTCTAAGATCATGATACCAAGCTTCTTTACTCCTAAAGTCAGCTATGTCTTTTTCAAGCTTAGAAACAGTGTATTCAAGACGCTTAGCTTGACTGCTCATGTCTTTCTACATTTGAGTAATTATTAATCTCTCATTCTTTCATGATCACGTTCAACAGTAAGAGATTCTAATCTACTCATGAGCTCAGAGATAGAAGGTACCTCAATGTTTTCCATGAGGCAGACATTCAACTTTCGGTTGGCTCATCATCAGAGGATTCCTCCTCTTCTTCCAAGCCACTAACGTACTTCGAGATGAATGCCTTCCTCTTGTTCTTATTGTTTTCTAAGGTGGAACATCGGGATTTAACCTTATCACTTGTATCGGCCGTCTTTGGTTTTGATTTGCAATCCTTGGCCCAGTGACCTGGTTTCCCACAGTTGTAGCTGTTTTGGGTAGTAGACTCCGATCGCTCCTTTCTTCTAGATGATGATGAGGAGTCTCTTCTAAATCCTTTTCTACTTTTCCTCAAGAATCGCTGGAAGGATTTTACCAGAAGATCTATTTCTTCTTCAACGTCAGAGTCAGAGTTCTCTGACTCTTTTGTATTACATCGTGATGTATGCTCAAGCTTTCCGTAGCTTTAAAAGCTACCCCCTTTCCTTTCCGACCTATTTTCTCATCTTGGTAAGTGTATTTGAACCTGACCTCATGTGTCTGTAGCTCGCCATAAAGTTCTTCGAGGGGAGCATACTACCAGTTCTTGTTAGCTTGCGTCTGGAGCTACTTGGAGTAGTAGCGATCCAGCAAGGAACGGAAAAACTTGTCATTGATTTAAAATTGTGTGTAATGCTCATTGACAGTTTTCAAGTCAACAATGAGCTTGCCAAATCTTTGATAGATGCACTAGAGGGATTCGCCAAGTTTGTGAGTGAAGCTCTCAAAATTCTATCTAAGAGTACAAATGACGTTCTGTATTTGGGACTGACTTCCCTCATAGAGGATTGTCAGTTTATCCCAGACTCCTTTCGCTGTCGTGTAGCTCTAGACGTCCGTGACCTCGGGAGTTCGTTTTGACAGTAATTGGGCTCAATTTGGAGTTCGTGACCTCGGGAGGTCAATTATTGCATTCGGGTCAATTATTGCTGGGAGGCCAATTATTGGCAGCAGTATAAATAATTAAGAAACTGCATTATCCCTTTATTTTTGCTTGGTGCGTGCGTGTTTGAGCAAGAGAGAAAGAGAGAGAGAGAGAGAAAGTGAAGAACTCCTTTTGGCGATTTTGGGGCGATTGGAGCTTGTGGATCGCAAATAATCTTTCAAGGTAGGTGTCCTTGAACCTCTTATCTCGATTCTGTCTTGGAATATGCGTGAGTTTATCATGAATTATGAATTTGAGCATGAACCCTAAGTTTTGGGGGAAACCCAATTTTGGGGTTAGATCTGATGATTTAGCATAAAATCTGTGGTTTAGAACTGAATTATATCAGTTTGGGTACGTAATTTTGTACTCTGTTTAGTAAAACGTGTTTTTGTGAGTGCCTGGGGGTTGCTGGGTTGATTCCAGACGAAGTTAGGCCAAAAACGATGATGAACAGTACCCTGGGCGGACTGCAAGGTCGAAGTTCGTAGTCAGCAGCTGTGGAGTCAGCAGCTTCATTAGTCCGGATCAATAGTCTGGAGTAGTTAGTCCAGATCCGTAGTCCGGAGTAGTTAGTCCGGAGCAATAGTCCGGAGCAGTTAGTCCGGAGCAGTAGTCCGGAGCAATTAGTTCGGATCAGTAGTCCGTAGCAGTTAGTCCGGATCAGTAGTCCGGAGCGGTAGTTCGGAGCAGTTAGTGCGGAGCAGTAGTCCGGAGCAATTAGTCCGGATTAGTAGTTTGGAGCGATTAGTCCGGCGATAGTCCGGAGCGTTAGTCCAGATCGATGATCCGGATCAGCAGCAGTGATCCGTAGCATCGTTCCGCAGCAGTGATCCGTAGCTTCGCTCCGCAGCAGTGTATCCGCAGAAGTGTTCCGCAGCAGTGCAACTGCACTGCACTGGACATTTACATTGTAAACCTTTATGCCTCAAGTAATATACTTAAGCTACAATGAAAATAACGAAATACCCCCCATTTGGATTCAAAGAAAAATTACGAGAAAAATTAATTCCCACTCTTTCAAAATGTGAAAATTGGGTTTTAGTGTAAAATCTCGGAAAAACCCAAAAGTTCGTAGTGGTGAATTTTTGGAAAGTGGGGTTAGGCATCTCAGAAAAATCCCCAAAAATCAGATTATTTTATTTATGATATGGGAACCCAATGCCGGAACTTTTGATTTCAAAAAAATAGCTGCTATGGGTACTTCCTTCATAAATCAAGGATTGAGGATTTACTTGTGAAGACTGGCTACAGTTTTAAAGGAAATGTTGAGAATGACATGCCATACTCATGTTAGTATGTTGGTGTGAGGTATTAGGGCATGGACTCCGTGACTTGTTTGGGTTCTCACCGTGATGCACCGATGGCGCGATGTGGTTGACAGGGCAGGCATATGCGTCGATGGCAGGCCGGTGTGGCGACTGTGTCCGGGCATATAGCGTTGTGGTAGGGCTGAGTGCCCTGAGCTGGGATCCTGTTGAGGATCGTGGACAAGCTGTCCTGTGTGGGCAGGCTAGGTCCTGATGTTTGTTTGCAAGCTGAGTCCTGATGATTGTGCACACTACATAGTGCACGAGTACACAGAGCATGTAGTATAGACTTGTATGTCTGCATGATGTAGTGTTAGGGTCACCTACTGAGCTTGTCGCTCACCCCTACATGTTGTTTACCTTTTTCAGGTGTGACCCGAGACTAGTGGAGGACTTTCTTCCAGGAGGACGTGCCCACTACTCTAATGTATGATATAGTACTGTATTCTGTATTTTGTATTGTATTATGTTTGTATCTCGGACATGGGTCCGTGGACAGTTGTATTTGCATACTGTTTGTGATGTAATGTCTGTATGACTGTTTGGCTTATCATATGCATGATGATGTATGGGAAAGTACATGATTACCCTTGATGTATGACTGTACAGGGTTGCATATTTGAGACAGCACCTGCGGTGTAGTCTCCATTGGTGCTAGTCACCAACCCCTTGACCTTTCGGGTGCGGGCAAGGGGAAGTCATGTTCCTAGTTCCGGGTTCCCTGGAATTTGGGGGCGTGACAACTTAGGTTATCGCGAAGTGAGAGATTCAAGAGTCAGGAGGAAGTAGACCGACTCTCATCCGGGCTAAAGATTGTCCGTTTAAACTATATCTGGATGATAGACAACTGAGACCGAAGAAGCTGAGTGCTAAAGAAAAATGATTCCTTTGCTGTCTTGGTGTCAAGGAAATAAGAAGTACCACAACACTTCAAATCCGAGACATCAAAACAAGATAGGGCAATGAAGTGCAAAGAGAATTTGAACCTGTAGTTGGAAAAATAAACTAAAGAAGAGTAGACTAACAGGTTGAGTTAGTACAGATATGGAGCAAATAGTCTAAGTGAGAACATCATAATCCGAACTAAAAAGAGACAGAACTTATGCATATGTAAGAATAGTAACAAGACACATACATGTGAATTATGATCAAATTACTAAAGAAAATGCATATGACAACTGATAAACACATAAGTTCATGTAGGTCAACATAGCGAAGCCTTTATACTGACAGTAATAGCTAAGATAAATTAAAAAAAATATGATTTGCCAACCTTGGAGTCATGAGTGAGATGGTAGGAGTGAACACATGTCGAAAGCAAGCAAATGATTATCCGATTAAAATGTACGGTTGAAGGAAGAAAAACATCCTTGCATGCCACATATCTGATTCAACAATGCATGTCCAGGTAGATCCGGAAGTGATAGTTTAGAGGAAGGAGCATCCGAGACATATCAGGGGAGTATTACAAAGGTTGCTTCCCCTTAGATCATGCGATCCTCTCAGTGATAGACTCCCCCTCAGATAAACATCCAGGAAAGGGGTCATAAGACATATACAGGGGGTATTACTTGGATAATGAATAAAGCATTTTCTCCCCCGTAGATCATGCGATCCTCTCGATAACATTACCTATTTAAAAATTGAGATCTTGAAACATCACTGTCTATCCATTAGGAAACTACACTTTAGAAGCTAATCAGACTGCGATTGTGAGTACCATCACCAAGCATTCCGAGCTAACCCATTTCATTTCTTCAACCATACAAGTTAATAGAGCAATCAATATGAAACAGCAATCATCATGTGGTGATGAGTGGAGATTAGAATCATAAAGTCCTAAAGAGGTTATTCATATCCATTTTAATTATGTCAGCTTAAACGACTTCAATCGGGAAACGCAAGCATCCTCCCATTAAAAACTTTGATATTTATCAGACACATAGGACATGTTAAGCAATAAGTATGATCAAAAATTAACTTCGGTATGAATCTATTACTTTCAATAAAAGCACAATGAAAGTGGATATACTGTTGAGTGATTTAAGTGAAGCTATGCAGAAAAGTCAAGCATACCTAATCGGAAGAGTAATTCAGAAAACCTTGCATCAGGTAGGGGCTTTGTAAGTATGTCTGCCAGTTGATCTTCAGTAGTAACATGTTCCAGTGATATTTGCTTTTTGAGAACATGATCTCGAATGAAGTGATACCTTACCTCAATGTGCTTCGTCTTTGGGTGCATGACCGGATTGTTGCTGATAGCAATTGCACTGGTGTTGTCGCAGTAGAGTGGAATAGATGTCATGTTGAAACCGTAGTCAGTAAGTTGACTTTGCATCCAGAGTAGCTATGCGCAGCAACTCCCAGTAGCTATATATTCCGCCTCAGCAGTAGAGGTTGATACGGAATTCTGCTTCTTACTGAACCATGAAATTAATCTATTTCCGAGAAACTGACACGTACCGCTTGTGCTTTTCCTGTCGATGTGACACCCAGCAAAAATCAGCATCAGAGTATCCGGATAAGGTGAAGTTTGACTCCTTTGGGTACCAGAGTCCCAAATTCATCGTTCCTTTGAGATACCTTAATATCCGTTTAACATGAAGCATATGTGACTCCTTGGGATTCGCCTGATATCGTGCACAGATGCAAGTTGCAAACATTATGTCCGAGCGACTTGCTGTAAGATACAGCAAGGATCCTATCATCCCTCGGTATTCAGTCACATTTACTGAGTTGCCATCCACATCGGGATCTAACTTGGCACTGACTGGCATCGAAGTCTTGACGGGAGATGAACCTTCCATACCAAACTTCTTAATAAGATCACATGTATACTTAGCTTGATTAATGAAGATCCCTTCCTTCAATTGTTTAACTTCTATTCCAAGGAAGTAGGACAGTTCTCCCATCATGCTCATCTCAAACTTGCCAGTCATCAACTTTGCAAACTCTTCACAGAGCTTCGGATTTGTTGATCTGAAAATGATATCATCCACATATATCTGTACGATCAGAGTATGTCCTTTCTCTTTTCGTAGAAATAAAGTGGTGTCTATCTTCCCTTTTTGAAAGTTGTGAGCAAGTAGAAATTCTGACAGTGTGCCGTACCAGGCTCTTAGAGCTTGCTTCAACCCATACAAGGCTTTCCGCAGCTTGTAAACTAGATGTCCAGCCTTGGGTTCTATGAAACCGGAAGGTTGTTCAATGTACACCTCCTCTTGAAGATCTCCATTTAGAAATGCACTTTTGACGTCCATTTGGTAAACTATGAAGTTTTCATATGAAGCATACGCCATAAACATTCTGATTGCCTCAAGTCGTGCTACCGGAGAAAAGGTCTCGTCATAGTCTATTCCTTCTTCTTGACGATATCCTTTGGCTACCAGTCTGGCTTTGTTCCGAATTACTATTCCATCCGTATCAAGCTTGTTCCGGAACACCCATTTAACTCCAATGACTTGCTGAGACTTAGGCCTTGGTACTAGAGTCCACACATCATTTCTTTTAAATTGATTCAGCTCTTCTTGCATGGCTTCTATCCAGTTCGAATCCTGAAGAGCTTCATCTACCACCTTTGTTCTATTTGAGATAGAAAACATGAGTAAAGACAAATGTTGGAGGTGGCTGCTCTTGTTCTTACACCAACAGTAGGATCACCAATCACTTGATCTAAGGGATGGTTTCGAGTCCACCTGTAATTCTGTGCATGTGATGGTTGATCTTGAATAACTTGAAGCTCTGCCAGATTGGGTGGTTCAGGTATATCTGTTGGTTGAGCTTCTTCCGGACTAGATGTTTTCGTGCTAGCAGGTACGGTGGAATCAACACTGTTGCTTTCAGTGTTAACTGGTCTGGACGGACTTGAAGGTACTCCAGAATTTTGAATATCCGTAGGACCATGTCCGAAGTTTAACGGTAGTCCTGAGTCCGATTCATTCGTAGCATTGTCCATATCATTTCTTTGTGCTTCACTGGTGCCACATGGTTGGTCAGTATGTGTAATAAGAACATTCATAAACTTTGAATAGTCGATGTTATTGTCCTGAACCTGTATGTTAGAGCTTGAAGAAGCAACTTTTGACCAATCAATATTAGTTTCATCAAAGGTCACATGGATAGATTCTTCAACTTTAAAAAGTTTTCTATTGAAGACCCGATAAGCTTTGCTATGTAATGAGTATCCGACAAAAATCCCATCATCAAATTTTGGTTCAAATTTATTCTGGGGTTCTTTGCCGTTGTTCAATATATAGCAAGTGCACCCAAAAGCTCTGAAATATGAAATTGAAGGCTTTCGTCCTCTCCACATCTCATAGGGTGTTTTCATGGTAGATTTATTTATTAGAGTTCTGTTCTGAACATAGCAGGCAGTGAACACAGCTTCAGCCCATAGACTGAAAGGAAGCTTTGCCCCTGCTAACATAGATCTGTCAGCCTCGACTAAAGTGCGATCCTTACGCTCAGCTACCCCATTTTGTTGTGGAATTCTGGGCGCAGAGAAGTCATGCTTAATGCCCTATTCAGAACAATATGACCTCATAACTGAGAAATCAAATTCTGTACCATGATCACTCCTGATGCATTTTATGCTCAATCCTTGTGAATTGCTTATCCAGTTGAAAAGATCTACTAGATGCTCAAAGGTTTGATCCTTAGATTTCAGGAACATCACCCATGTGTACCTGGTGAAATCATCGATAACCACAAGGGTATATCTCGCACCAGCTAGTGAAGGAACAGAAATGGGACCACAGAGGTCCATATGAAGAATTTGTAGAGGAGCAGTTATTGAATTAACTGATTTGCTCTTAAAGCTATGTTTGGTCTGCTTGCCAAGTTGGCATTCTCGACAGAGAGTGTCTCTGGAGTATTTGTGTTTAGGTAGACTAGTGACAAGATCAAGTGACGCTAACTTAGACAAGGTCTTAAAGTTTAAATGTGCGCATCGCTTGTGCCATAGCCAACTATCTTCATCTGATGTTGTAGTGAGGAAGCATATAGGGTCAGAAGAATTGTTTCTTAAGACTACTGAGTATATGTCCCCATCTCTTGATCCGGATAACTTAACATCTCCGGATAAGTTTTCCCTTACTGTACAAGTGTTGGACATAAAGGAAACAGTAAACCCTTTGTCACATAAATTACTGACACTTAGCAAATTATGCTTCAAACCTTCGACTAGTGCAACTCTAGTGATCGATACACAGCCGTTGGTTAAAGTGTCATACCCAACAGTCTTATCTTTGCTGTTGTCACCATATGAAACGGATGGACCTCGTTTGTCATTAACTTTAACAAGTAGAGTCTGATCACCCGTCATATGTCCGGAGCATCCACTATCGAGGATCCACTTGCTTTGATTTATCTTTAACTTCAAGTGATCTGGCAATACATTCCAGAGATGCTCCTGAAAGACAACAGTTTACACTTTTGGTGCCCAAATTTGTTTCGGGCGGTTAGAAAGAACAGCAGTAGTGTCAACAGTTCCGGATTTAACTTTGCTAGGACTTTTAGCTTTCCAAGTTAACTTTAATTTGTTAGTTTCACTTGTTTCTTTTACTTGGGTTTTCTTTGGAGAGACACTCTTTTGAGATTTAGATTTTGTTTTGCTCGAAGAACCCTTTTTATTGAACTGATCTTTATTGGTACGAACTTGATTACAAAGCCAGTTATCCGATAAGCTCCAACATTCATAGTGATAATGGCCTATTTCCCTACAGATGGAATAAACACTATAATGTGGAGTACAAGCAGGGGATACAGGTTTCTTAGATTTTACAGACTTTCTACCCTGTTCCCTATGGCCTAGTCCATTGCGTTTGGGTGACACGCTCTTGGCCCTAGATGCGTCAGCCTCAGCCTTTCCTTTCTTTTTGGGTGCTACAGTTTTGGCTTGAACTGCAGCAGCCTTCCCTTCATCATTAAGTTCGGGTGCTACTGCTTCAGGAAGTGCAGTAACAGCCTCACTTCCACAGTCATAAACTATGGTGCCACCTGAAATGAAACCATCCAACGGTTTAGACATACTAACAGGATATAAGTTGGTTAGTTTCAGAGTGAAGTCCGGAGGACACTCAGTAGCTTGAGCAATGGAAGTCGATGGTTTGGAGCCTAGGCCAGGTTTGACTCGAATGTTATCCGGATCAGTTCTAAATGTAGAGGCTATTTCCCCGGATTTTAGCCACTTACGATTTATTTCCTTTTCCTGTTCAAGTTCATTCTCTAGCCTTTTCACAATAACTTTTAGGCCTGAGAGGTTGGTATTTAGCAGATAATTTTTAGCTCTTAGATCATGATACCATGCCTCTTTTCCTCTAAAGTCAGCTATGTCTTTTTCAAGTCTAGTAATAGTAAATTCAAGACGTTCATTCTGACTTTCCATATCTTTGTACATTTGAATAATTATTAGTCTATCATTCTTTTCATGATCACGTTCAGTAATAAGAGATTCTAATCTACTCATGAGCTCAGAGATGGAAGGTACCTCAGAATTTTCCATGAGGCAGACGTTCGGCTTGGGAGTTGGCTCATCATCTGAGGATTCCTCCTCTTCTTCTGAGCCGCTGACGTATTTTGTGACGAACGCCTTCCTCTTGTTTTTGCTATTGTCTCTGTTGTCTGAGGTGGAGCGGCGAGGAATTACTTTGTCACTTTTCTCGGCCACTTTAGATTTGGATCTGTAGTCCTTGGCCCAGTGACCGGTTTTCCCACAGTTGTAGCATTCCTGGGAACTGGACTTTGGTCGCTCCTTCCTTTGGAAAGATGATGAGGAGCATTTCCTGAATCCTTTTCTGCTTTTCCGTAGGAATCGCTCAAAGGATTTGACGAGAAGAGCTATCTCCTCCTCTTCGTCAGAATCAGAATTCTCGGACGCGTCCGTATCATCATTCCTCAGTATGTTTAAACATTCCGTAGCTTTGAGAACTACCCCCTTTTCTTTCCGAGCTATTTTCTCATCCCGGTCAGAGTACTTAAACCTAACTTCATGAGTCTGCAGCTCTCCATATAGTTCTTCCAGGGGAACATACTGTCAGCTCTTGTCGGATTGCATCTGAAGTTGTTTGGAGTAGTAGCGATCCGGCAAGGAGCGAAAGAACTTGTCATTGATCTGAGATTGAGAGTAATGCTCATTGACAGTTTTCAGGTCCAAGATAAGCTTTCCAAATCTCCGATAGATGCTCTCGAGTGATTCGCCCAGTTTATGATTGAAACTCTCAAAGTTCTGTCTGAGAGTGCAGATAACGTTCTGCATTTGGGACTGACTTCCTTTATAGAGGATTGTCAGTTTATCCCAAATAGCTTTTGCTGTCGTGTAGCCCTGGACATCTGTGAAAGCCTCGGAATCCAAAGACGATGTGACATATGCCAGAGCCTTTTCGTTGGCACACTGCCAGGCTCTTTCATCATTGGTGAGTTCGGCATCAGTCTTTGGTCTTCTGACTCCATGTTCTCTGATGGTCATCGGAGTGGGTATCTCCTGATGAAGACATGGCCACATGAGATGATCATGGCAGACCATGAACATTCTCATGCAAGCTTTCCACTAGGAGAAAAGCTCTGGTGTGAATTTGGGTGGCTTCGTCAAAGTGAAGCTAGAACTCCGTAGTTGAGGAGCAGCGGCAGCAGCAGGTTGAGGTGGATCAACATTTTCACTGCTGCTTCAATTTGGAAGAGGCTCTTGTGCTCCTCCAGAGTTAAGCATGCTGCTTTCTTCAGCCATTGTTGAGAGTGAAAGAGTGGGATCTCTATTAGAACTAATAGAACGATGCTCGATACCACTTGTTGGTCCCTAGTAGCCTAGAGGGGGGGTGAATAGGCTTAAATCAAAACTCTTTTTCTCTCACAGGTATAGCACAATCTGGTTAAAAGATATAAAATCGGTGCGGAAGATAACCAGGATAGTGGAAGTATTTTGCTTTATTATCTGATGATAATTACAACAAAATAAGCAGCAATTACAGCTGATTACAATAGCACTCAGTTTTTCAGTTACACACACTGCGTTTTTAATCTCTATGAGCTCTTGTAGAATAACCTTTCTCACGCGAGTATTAGTTCTTTCTTTTGTATGTGCGCGCTTATTTAAGTGTACAACACTACAGATATATATAGACATCCTAGGAATCTAACTTGGAACTGTATTTTCCGAGCACTGTGTAAACATTAAGTTCTTCTCGGAAAATGCTTCTGCTATAACTGCTTCGGATATGGAGCTCGAAATATTGGAAGCATAAGTGAATTGAA
This sequence comes from Taxillus chinensis, assembly GCA_023512835.1. Taxonomy (NCBI): domain Eukaryota; kingdom Viridiplantae; phylum Streptophyta; class Magnoliopsida; order Santalales; family Loranthaceae; genus Taxillus; species Taxillus chinensis. The sequence goes on from CM042091.1 coordinate 23,892,044, forward strand.
TTACTTCGCTTGATTCCAATTGCATTTGGGACTGCATCCACAACTCCGAGTGCTCCACGTGTAAGACAGTTTAGATCTTCAATGAGTTTGTCTTTCAACGGGACACAGCGAGCTGACCATTAAATGCGGCTTGGAAAAGGTGAAGTAACGTTTTTCTTAGTCAGTAGTAAGGTTCCTTACTCCATATCAACGAAGTTCGGATCCTTACTCCATGTCAGTAATTGCTTACTCCGTGTCAGTACAGTCTTGGAATCCTTGTTCCTTGTAAGCGCTTCCTTACTCCGCATAGAGTAGGTACGGAATGCTTACTCCACATCAGCGTTTGGTTCGGATTCCTTACTCCACGTTAGCTTCCCTTACTCCACATAGAGTAGGTACGGAATGCTTACTCCACATCAGCACTTGGTTCGGATTCCTTACTCCGCGTTAGCTTCCCTTACTCCGCAATAGTTGTCTTTACTCCGCATCAGTGACAGACTCGGATTTCATAGTCCATGTCTTTATTTCCTTGGTCAGGTGGAGTGACAACTTCGATTTGTTCTCCGCAACAAGTCTCTCTTACTCCGTGCGAGTTGTAGACTCAAAATCTTACTCCGCATCACTTGACATGGTCTAGTTGAAAGTTAGACGCGGGTTCCTTGGTCATTTTGTCTAGTGATTAATCTTCACGAAGGATCCTTACTCCAGATGATACCTTGGTTATCTACCAAGTGAATGACGACACTCACGATGATCCGGATCTGGATTATGTATCCTATCCTTAGCTTTGTCCTTATGAGTAGGTCCGGATTAAAGTTTTATCTTCTACACAGACTAAGAATAAACATGGAACTTCTAAAATCAAGTTACATAGGGTTTGATCCGCATAATCCAAATTTGGGGTTTGATCCAACAGAGATAAACCCCCAACCCATATTGAGTCATTAGCAATACATTTCCCTATGCATCCCCACATACACCACCTTACATTCCATGCATCATTTGCATACATTCAGCATCTTCGTAATTTCAGGAACGTCATCGCCTTTGAAGATCCCAAGAACTTATCCGCAAGCAAGCTTCTCATCAAGCCCTACTAGCTTCCTTTGTTCAAACTCCACGAGTCTTTCTTTTCAATTTCCCCAAGCCATAAAAGCACCGTTATGACACTCGAACAAACCCCCTCTCTTTTTGGGTAACTTCGTAGATCCATCTCCTTGAGTGAACTCGAAGAGGGAGCCCATATTAGGTCATTAGCAACCTTCTTCAACAATTAGTCACCTTTGTCCAGTCCTTGGATGCCTTATTAATTTTTGTTAGGCCTTGGATGCCTTCTCCCTTTCTGTTAGGCCTTGGATGCCTTTTCCCTTCTGCTAGGCCTTGGATGCCTTTTTAATTTCTGTTAGGCCTTGGATGCTTTTTCAATTCTTGTTAGGCCTCGGATGCCTTTTCAATTCCTGTTAGGCCTCGGATGCCTTTTCAATTCCTATTAGGCCTTGGATGCATTTTCAATTCTTGTTAGGCCTTGGATGCCTTTTCAATTCCTATTAGGCCATGAATACCTTTTCAATTCCTATTAGGCTTTGGATGCCTTTTCCCTTTTTCCTAGGCCTTAGATACCTTTTCATTTCCTGTTAAGCCTTAGATGCCTCATCAAAATTGTCCAAAGTCCACCGTCCTGAGAAGCCCCTTTTCACTCTTAGGGATAAACCCAACCATTGCATTCTACTCTTCCTCCGTTCAAGGTAAGTCAGGTAAGTGCTCCAACCCGTCCAAAATGATTCCCTTTTATCTTTGTATACTATTTGTATACAAATAATGCATAAAGAGGGGCAGCTATTGGACGTCATATACCGTGTTGAATAGGTTCTTAAGGATTCCCCACTACCAAGGAATGGTTTGGAGTTGTTGTTAACCCCAATTTGCACAAGATGGATATACTAACACGAACAGGGAAGCCCAAAATTGATAACCCCTGTTAGAACATCAGATGATAGAGGATGAAATTTAGAGATTAACGCACTTGACCAAGCTCAATTCCGACTTAAAACGAAGAAATTATGGCAAAAATAATATGCGTCGAAAAAAGGTCAAACTTGCCAAAAGACACTCTGGTCAAAGGGCCCAGAAATGTGACCATGTGAGATTCTCCAAAAATGACTATTTAGGCGAATACAAGGCTTCCCAAACAATTCCCAAAAGTTCATCCACTTTGGCATTTTGGGTGGGGGTAAAAGGGTAAAAAAAACCAATCTGGAGTATCGTAGTCAAATCCGGAGCATCATGGTCAACTTCGAGACAGCATTGATCAGGACTAAGCCTCATTGATACGGAATAAGGATTAGAGCCTTTCATTGATTCAGACTAAGCCTCCACTAATATAGAATAAGGATCTAAGCCTTCCATTGATTCGGACTTAGCCTCCACTGATACGGGATAAGGATCCAAGCCTTTCATTGATCCGGACTAAGCCTCCAACGATACGGATTAAGGATCCGAGCCTTCCATTGATCTAGACTAAGCCTCCACTAATACGGAATAAGGATCTGAGCCTTTTATTGATCCGGATTAAGCCTCCACTGATACGGAATAAGGATCCGAGCCTTCCATTGATCCGGATTAAGCCTCCACTGATGCGGAGTAAGGATCTGAGCCTTCCATTGATCCGGACTAAGCCTCCATTGATACGGAATAAGCCTCCAATCATCCGGATTAAGCTTCAATCATTCGGAATCATCCAAAATAAACTCACATTGATCCGGATCCAAGCCTTCACTAACCTTCGACCCTAGCTACCAACCTTTGACCTTCACTGTTTGGCCTATCCACAGGCTCGCTCACTATTTCTTCACGGGATATGTTAGTATTAGCTATACAAATGCTTTTCAACGCCTGTCGGTCACATGTGCTCATATGAAACCAAAAGGGAAATCATAGGTCATTAGTCCACCGGACATAAGATGGAATACGAAAATAAAAAATGTTGGCATGAATAATACATCAATAAGTGCAGCAATAATCAAGCTACATCCAAAGGCATTAAAAAGGGGGTCCTTCCCCTCACATAAAGGACTCACGCCCAGAGACGACGCCCAAGCTTACACCCAAGAACACTCAGCAATTTTTTTTTTTGCCAGAATTACGCCGAATCACTTTCTTTCCCTTACAAGCCTTTCCAAAAAAACCGCCCCCTTTCCAACTTCTCTGTCCCGAATATCTCGTTCCAGCTCTCTTTTTTCCAGTAAAAGAAAAACACAAAAACAACTTCAATTCTGCTCACCCTCTTTCCTACGTTTCCATCACAAAAACAAAAGCAAAAAAAACAATTCCTTTTCATCCCGCCATTTCTTACGCCCACTCTCCTTATTTCCAGCCACCAAAAAAATTCAATCTAAAAAAAATGTCATTCCAAGTCTCCAAGTACAAATTCAGTTTGAGTTTGACAAATCTTGCTGCTAGATTTGTTGGTTCTATTTTCAAGTATGCGACTATCGGCGCAGACAGAACAATTCAAACGAAAGTCCAGTGTTGAAGCCCCATTCAAGCCAAAGTCGGTTCATTTAATTTGTATTTGTTTCTTTATAACTTTTTAGCTTATTTATATTTATACTTGATGTAATTCTTAGTATTTTCTTTTTTTTGTTTTTATTCTATTGGTATATGTTGTATTTTTCTTTTCTTATATTGTACATTGTAATATGTAAAGTATAGTAAAGACAAAGCAAAAAAAAAAGAGCAAAGAGAGGCATAAAAAAAGATAAAGAAAAACAGAAAAAAAAGAAGAAAAGAGAGTTGTTATTTAATTTGTGGATGTCACAATCACACACATAACTTATTATGTTATTTTTTTACCGGTGTTAGTTCATAGTTTTATCCTTTCAAAAAAAGAACAAAAAACGTTTTCTAACCAAAAACCAAAAAATTATTTCAATGTTTAGGATTTCAATTTTCAAAACAAAAAAAAAACAAAAAAAAAAAATCTTAGGGTTCCATTTTCTACTTCAAACAAAAAAAAAATAAAACAAAACAGAACCTTTAAGATTCTCTTAGAAATTTAGGATAAATCAATTAGAACCATAACTTTGACAACTAAGTTAGCTAAATAAAAAAACATAGACTTTCTTGGAAAACTATAGTGCCTCGACCCAATCACAACAGTAAAAATAAATAGAAAATAACCACTTTCGAAAATAGATACCGAAAGGGCGCTATAGGGGTGTTAATCCTCCCCTACACGTAACTAACTCCTGAACCTTTCTATGATAACGCAGACCACACCTTAAACTACTCAAAGTAGAGGGTATCCAATTGTACCCTAAAAATAGTTGGTGGCGATTCTAAATTTCCTACCATTGGTTTAGTTTGAGCCCACCCCAAAAGAGCCCGGATGAAAACCGGTGATAACACATATAGTATAGATTTATATGTTTTGCATGATGTAGAGTTTTGGGGTCACCTACTGAGCTTGTAGCTCACTCATACTTTATTGTTTACCCTTTTCAGGTGTGACCCGAGACTAGTGGAGGACTTTCTTCTAGGAAGATGTGCTCACTACTCTACTTTAGGATACAGTGTTGTATTCTGTATTGATTATGTATTGTATCCTAGATATTCTGTAGACAGTTGTATTTGCACATTATTTGTGTGATGTGATGTCTTTATGACTGATTGACATATGGTATGTATGATAATGTATGAGAAGGTACAGGATTATCCTCAATGTATGACTGTACATGTGTGCATGACTGAGATAGCACCCCCGTGGTGTAGTCTCTATTAATGCTTGTCACCAACCTCTTGACCTTTCGGGTACAGGCAAGGGGAAGTCATGTTCCTGGTTTTGGGTTCCCTAGAATTTGGGGGTGTGACACAAATTGTGCTAATTTGAAGATTTTCTCTATTTTTTTGACTTTGGGGCACACTTTTTAAAACTTTTCTACTCTTCATCTCATATTAAGTTGTCTACAGTAGTTTAAAAAAAATTGTCTACTGCTAGCTTTACCCTTTATCCATTTATTACTAGGGGTGATCAAGAATCGTACTAAACCGGTGAACCAAATCAAACGGAACTGATTGAACCAAAAAAATGGTTTTTGAAATAAGTTTAGTTTATTTGGTTTTTATTGTTGAAGAAACGATGGTATTCGGTCGATTCGTGATTTTGGTTGTTCGAACCAATCAAACACATTATCCTGTGGTGAACGTGCTTAGATGTTTGTTAGTCCTTGATTTAATATACCCCGATAGATTTATACACGTGTTTCGGGTTTTATTTGTTAGGTTTTTAAACGGTGACATTTCAAATTTAAATTTAATATCTCATTTTCTTATTTGAATGTCTAATGTTTTCATACTATTTTTCTTTGCTAGTGCCTTAAAAGCTCATTGGTGATGATGTTTGAGAAGAATATATTTTTTAAATTTGTTGTTAAAACTCAAAAACTAGTGAACCAAACCAAACTTTATGCACTGAACGAACCAAGAGTTAATGATTTTTAATCTTTATTAGTTGGTTCTAGTATGAATTTTTACGAAACTGAATGTCTTTGGTTTTATTTAAAAATTATATATAAATCAACCGAACCGACTTATGATCATTCCTATCTATTACTATAAGAATATAAAAAATGGAGCCCCAACAAATTAGGTTTCTCATGCTGCCGTGTTAGGTGGCATAATGTCCAAGCTAACTCTATAAATAGATATTAGTACTATTTGCGAAAAGACATACAAACTGATATGCATTATTTTAGATTTTATTAAGTTCTTGCTCTATTTTATCATAATATTTTATATTAAAGACAGTTTCTTTTAAACTCTCGATCATTTTATGGTGATGGTTATGCTACTGATATTCATGTTTATTTTTAAAATTTCATAATATATATAGATTTGAGTTTGTAATGATTGTTGTCGGATTTTTTTATTTGTTTCTTTAAAATAGTTTTAATATGAGGGACAGCGACTCGGAACACATGTGGAGTGTGTGGATCCCGCCTAAATTCATATCACGATCATTGTCGTTTTGAACGCGGTGTCGATTTATGTGTTTGGTCAACAACATTACCTTTCCTGCATTGCACGAGAATAGACGAGCACGAAGCGGCACTCATTGCTTTGCTTCATCATACTATACGTGAGGTGGTGGTCCCGATTGCCGCGCGGTCTCGCTGATTGGGTTGACTATGTATAGGGAAGCAGTGAGACAGAGTCGTCTCATCGCATCGTTGCATGATGAGAAACCACGCTATTGGCCAAAGTTACTGCTAGTTGTAGCGTTTGTTTGTTAGAGTCGTTCTCCTTTCTCACTTATTTTTTTAAGCTTTTTTCAAACCTTGTATGTTGAAAAGTAGGTTTAAATTTTTATAATTTTAGTATTAAGTTATTATTTATTTTTAAAATTAATTATTAGATTAAATATTTATATAATATGTATTATGTTCGTAAAATTTTACGGTATTAGATTAATTTGTGCATAAATTAAATTAAAAAATTATAAATTAAATTAAACTTATTTTAACTTATTTAAATTTAAATTCTTTCTAATTTAATTTGCGCCAAATTAAATGTTAGATTACGGTAAAATTTTACAGACATGATACATATTATATGAATATTAAATTTAGTGGTTAATTTTTAAAATAAATATAAACTTAATACTAAAATTATTCATATTTTCACGATAGAAATTTAAACTTGTTTTTCCAGCAATTCAAGCCGTATATTAATGGTTTAAAGCACGTTAAATGAGCTCACCAGGTTTGTAGAAGGATCAGATTGTGATATTTGGAAACCAAAAGTCTATTTGAAATCGGCGTTGCATTTCCTTTGCGTCTCCGGCTGATGTGAAAATTGTTGTGTCAGTAAAATTACTTAAAACTTAATGTGCAATGTACTACATCTGAGATAAAGAGAAAAAGAGCGGAAGAGGTAGGAAGGGGACTCAAACGATAAATCTGACAGGAAAGGATAAAACACGACATAAAATCTAGATTTAGAGGCGAAAGAATGCGTTTTTTGGAAATCTGAGAGCGACAAACCCCTTACAGGTGTTTGGAGCCTCTGCATTTCATCGATACCTACAAATAAAAACAGGCCTAAATCGGACCATTATGCATAAAGTTATGACCATTTGAAGTTTTCATCGAAAATTACAATTAACGAAACCCAGAAACCTGTAGATTTGGCCATGAAAGAGATTATCCTGCCCCTACTCGATGCTCGAGACTTACTCGAACCCTGCTTGAGTCTCAAGCAAAGGCTGGAGTAGGAGGCTTGAGCATATGTGTTCGAGACCTGCAGGAGCCTATGCTCGAGGCGTACTCAAGCAAGCCTCGAGCAGGGTGTCTCAAGCACATATGCTTGAGACCTACTCGAGCCTATGCTCCAGGCGTGCTCGAGCAAAGGCTCAAGCAGTGGTTCGAGCATATGTGCTCGAGTCTCAAGCTCGAGCGCGCCTCGAGCAAAGGCTTGAGTAGGAGTTCGAGCGAGCTCGAGTGATGATCCGAAAGTGCACTGAGTCATGAAAAAAACTACTAATATGACTTTTTCCACGTCAGTCGGAAACACAAAAATGCCGCAACACGGATTATACATATCACTACTCATTTGTAAATACTCAATCACATGACTTTCGTGTGACTCCATGGCATTTCCTTTTTATAAAAACAAATATCGCACTTTGTATATTATAATTAAGCTACCAGAAATAATTTTCGGAGTCAACAAAGAAAACCCATTTATATTCGATACTCAATAGCGGGTGAGCATGACGAAAGAAGAAAAGTACACGATTAAAATTTATATTTTTTTTATTAGCTCTCTGTTTACGTAATAATTTTTTTTAAAAAAAATAAAATTAATAAAACAAATAAAAAATTATTATTGCAATATTTGTGTCAACTGATTAACAAAATAATAAAAGGTAAACAAAATTATATGACTTAATCATTTAGTTTTTGACACAACTACCCTACCTACTAACAATTTTAATGCTCATTTGACGGAAAACAATTACTATTTTTCTAACCATTTTGCATCTCTTCCAACAATTTTATTTGGCCTTCCTTGACCACACTACACTTTCTGGTTTGGTATTCTTTTTCTACGCTAACTCAGACATATATGGTCAGGTCATCAACCAACCATAGATAATTATTAATTTAGCTGTAGTAGCTCCATGATTATAGCTATCTTCAATATCATCACTACACTCTCATAGGGCACATCGGCTAGCAAAACAGATGTTATGGTTTTGGGAGATTTCTGGTTCAAGTCCCTTGAGAGACATTGAATTGACGGATTTTTTTAGGACTTTAATACGGTAACATTCCAAATTTAAGTTGAGCTGACGGTCTGTGTTAGCTTATGCCTTACATACTTCAAATCTAATGGAGCCTGAGTGAATGGAGGGAAAGGAACCCGTCATCTACACGATAATTTTTTTTAAAATATCATCACTACAAGTGTTAAATGTGTCCTAGTAATAAAAGAATAAAAAACACAATGAAAAAATTTTCACTCCAAAATTTATCCTTTTCCTTCGGTTAGTTTTATTTCTTTAAAAAATCATTTTTTAAAAATAAAATTAATATTGTTTTTTGGACTTACTCTATGAATTTTTTTTATAAACATGAAAAGATTGAAAGACTATCTAACTTATGAGTCATATATATAAATTTAGAAATAAACATTTAAAATTTATTGTAAAATCTTCATTTGAAATTATTATTTAAATGATTGTAACTTCTTATAAAATATTTTAAACCTTTTAGTAGCCTGCTAAATTTTTGTATGAAAATATAAATAAAAATTAAACAAGACTCTACAAGTTTTTTGTGATTGTTTTCTTGAAATGAACAATTTTTTTATACCTTGGCCTTATTTTTTTCTAACTTATAGAGGCTTTTAAATATATATATAATAGAGCACATAAGGCTCACCTCAGGTTGTGTTTTTAATCTCCATAAAATGGAAAGCAGGCTTGCTATCACGGTTAACCCTTAAAACATGTATCTCAATCTTATAAAAGAGGCAGTCTATAATGTCTAATCCCTATAACTTATATTTCCCTCTGGCATTTTGTACTCCCATGCAATTATAAAAGGAGGAGAAAAAGCTTAACATTAAGGATAATATGGAAGAGAGAAGAGGAAGATGACCTTTAGAAAACCAGATATAAGGGAGGAGAGGGAAGCTTATAGGGAGACTACCTTTGAAAAGAAAAGGCAAGTACATATAGAGTAAAGAAAGCATCCATCTTTGTATACATATTTTCTTCCCTTCATTTCTTGAAAGAAAGAAAGAAAGAGAGAGAGTAGAAAGTAGGAAGAGTGAGTGTCTTTTTTACAAGATGAAAAAGAGAGAGAGAGAGAAAGAGGGCATTACCAAAGAAAAGCAAGGAAAGAAAACATCTATTGTAAATTCATTTGTCCAATTGAAATTGCCAAATACTTATTCGTTTTCCTCTTAAAGTAGTGTATGTGTAGAAAATTTAATAAGAATATGCTTCTTATAAGTTTGTGAATGTTTCTTGTTGTTAAATTGTGTGTTTGAGCCTATTTTTATCGTAATAGTTTTAAAATGTAGACTTTAATAAAACATGGCAAGGAATAATGTATCTTTGGTCTATCTCCTTATTTTAAAAAATATCAAAATTTCCTTTTTAATATGAGTGTGGGAAAATTAATGATATATTTTTAGTTTTAACCAACTAAAAGAAAACGAAAACAACAAAATGTAAGAGGATTTTTTTTTTTGAAAACCTAGTAAAAAATCTCATAACTAAAATAGGTACTAAGTTTAGGCATCATGAGTGTTAATCTTTATTCATATGTAAACGTACTCTATAACCTAATTACGACAACACATACAATTTTAGTTTTTTGCCACTATTAGCCATGGGTGTCCAACAATGCCTTTTTTCAGTTGGTAGTAACTCTAAAACTATTTCCTTTTTAGTTTTCTTAAGCCCAAATTTGTTGTGATAACACTTTATTATTTAAAAAATCAGCAACGAGTTCAAACATAAATAAGTGATAGTAATTAAGGTGTTTAGTAACATTTAGCCTAAACAATAGTAAATATTAAAAACAAATATTTATATAAATTAATATTTAAAAATTCCATTAGTGGTTCAAATATCAAATTCACCTACAAATATTAAAATACACCCACATATATGTATATAACATTTTTATATAATTTATAATTTTAAAAACAAAAATGCCAAAATAAATTTTTTGTTATATGGTCTTTGTTTTTATTCTAATTATTGATCCCACAATCTATTGGGCTGTCATTGTTGTCAACAGTATGCGGAAGTAAGTAGCCGCATGGTTGAAGATCCGTACTTGGTTGGATAACTTTGTAAAGTGATATCTTAGATGGAGTCTACCTATGTACGCTGTTAATTTGTTTAGGGTCAAAGATCTGCAGACTCGAAAATCTGTAGAGTAGAAGATACTTAGGCTCGAAGCACCAGACTCAAGGTCCACAGGGTCACAAATTTGAAGATCCACAGGGTCAAAGATTCGAAGACCCAAAGTGCAGTCAGATGAAGAGTAGCGTCTTGAAGACTCGAAGACTCATTGGGTGTAGAGCAGCGGTGTCACAGAGTTGAAGCTCGAAGGGTCAAAGATTTAGAGACTCGCTTCCATAAATAGATACTCATTCATGTGAACCAATGATTGTCATCACTAGTTTTTGTTCGGGCCAGTTTTGGGTGGGCTCAAACTAAACCAATAGTGAGAAATTTAAAGTCGCCATCAACTATTTTTGGGGTACAGTTGGATACCCTCTATTTTGAGTAGTTTAAGGTGTGGTCTACATTGTCAGAGAAGACGTCGGGAGTTGGTTACGTGTAGGGAAAGATTAACACCCCTACAATGCCCTTTCGGTATCTATTTTTAGAGGAGGAGATTTCTATTTATTTTCACTATTGTAATTGGGTTGAGGCACTATGGTTTTCCTAGAAAGTCCATACTTTTTATTTAGTTAAGTTATTTATCAACGTTATGGTTAAAATTGATTTACCTTAAACTTCTAAAGGGAATCCTAAAAGTTTTATTTTACACTTCACATTTTTTATCTTCTTCTTTTTTTTGTTTTTTTATTATCTATGAAAACATTTTTTCTTTAGTTTGTTTGTGTTGGTCCCTAGGAGCCTAGAGGGGGTGAATAAGCTCTAATCGAAAACTCTTTTCTCGTCTCTGACATAACACTTATACTGGTTAAAAGATAAGATCAATGCGGAAGATAACCAGATAGTAGAAGTATTCTGCTTTATTATCAAGAGATAATTATGACAAAATAAAGCAGATTAAAGCTGATGAAGCTTTTCGATCTACTGAAAACTCTCAAGCACTCTGTTTACAATTACTCACACACTAGCCAATTTAATCTCTAAGAGCTCTTGTACATGTACGCGTATATACACATATATCTCTCTATTATGCACTTCTATAAATACACAAGTGTTAATATATATAGCCATCCTTTAAAAACATCTTTGGAACTTATTCTTCCAAGCAACATGTAGCATTGACTGTTCCTCGAAAATCTCTCTGCCTTGATTGTTGCGGATGTGGAGCTGAAGATCTTGGGTTTGTAAAATATAAGTGTGATAACGTGCATTTATGCCGTTATTCTTGTACATATTTTAGATAGTAAAGAGCATGTTTTGAGCCTAATTTGTTCTATTAATGCATAGATACTTGCTCAACACCTAGGAAGATACTGTTTGCATATATATATATATATATATATATATATATGTTGGAAATATAGGATTTGATGAAGTTGCCAAAATATAGTCTAAGTTTGGAGGCTCGAAGAATCGAAGGTCGTAGGGTCGAAGAGTCGAAGTTCATAGAAGTGAAACTGTCATAGGACATATTGGCAAGAGACTCGTAGACTCGTAGCGTCTGGAGACTCAAGGCGAAACAGTGACAGAACATTGCGACTCGTAAATCTAGGGTCGAAGGTCGTAGAGTCATAGTTCGGAAAAGAGAGTGTTACTGTAAGCATCAATAAGCTCGGAGACTCATAGAGTCGAAGAATTTTTTAGAACAGTAACTAAAGCTAAATGACTCGTAGACTAGTAGACTCGTAGACTCGTAGCACGTAAAATTGTAGAGTCCCCATAAATACTTGAGTCAAAACCTTCGAACACTGTTAAGAAAACAGGACTCGTAGACTCGTAGATCGAAAGTCGCAGAGTCGAAGCCTTCGAACAGTGTAGAGAAAACCGGACTCGTAGACTCGTAGATTGAAAGTCGTAGAGTCGAAGCATTCGAACACTGTTAAGAAAACTGGACTCGTAGACTCGTAGGTTGAAGGTCGAAGAGTCGATGCTATAAAGACTGGCAAACAAATGAAACTGTAACTCAAGCGTCGTAGAGTCGTAGACTCATAGACTCAAGGGACATAGTCACTATAGAGAAATTGCCACACTTCCAGACTCGGAGATCGATGGCGGAGAGTTGTAGCTAAAGGGTCGTAGCTATACAGAAACTCAGTTTATGAGCCTCTATGAAAGACTAAGGAAGAAAAGCGAAGTTGAAGACTCATAGAGTCAAAGATTTTCAGACCACTTAGTCAAATATGGTTGTCACGCCCCGGATTTCCAACCCGAGGAAACCGGTACGTGACTCCCCTTTTACCCACACGGAGGGCAAAGGGGTAAGGATACAAATCAAGAATTTAGCATTTTAAAACTTTCACAATACATTCAAGAAAAATAAAGTCCATCAAAGCCGTCCACAAACCAATAACAAAGTCAGTCTTTATTACAAAGTCCTCTGTTTAATCCATCCCCATTGGGGTTACATCAGTTCCCATAAAAATAACATAAACAGTAAAGTAAATAAGGTCCTCCACCTTGGTGTATCCACCTAACGCCTGTAAGTTCCTGGAAAACAAACACAGTAGGAGGGGTGAGCAACCACAGCTTAGTAGGGATCATGTCTCCCCAACCCATCCCATGTTCCTAGCATCTACATGCCATGTGTACAAGTGCAGTGTTGTGTTACAACAATTTTCAACAAACATAATAACAACCACATCAACAATTTACAATCCTCCACTGCCACACAGGCTAACACTTTAACCACAAGTGATTTAACCGCCTCTTCAGGCCAAGTGATTTAACCGCCTCTTCAGGCCAAGTGATTTAACCGCCTCTTCAGGCCAAGTGATTTAACCGCCTCTTCAGGCCAAGTACCACAGTCAAGCACACAACACACATGGTCACACAAGCATACAACCAAACACTTGGTGAGCACCCGTTCACAAGCGCACAAACCCAACCATTCAGGCCATAGAGCAAACATCCAAAGATATATATATACACTAAACCACAAGTCCAGTCACACGGACATATTACCAAACACTTAATGGGCATATACACACAGCTAAGTTCACACAGGCATTTCATCAAACATGTAGCAGGCATGTCGTACAGGCATTTTATCAAACACGTTTCATGCATCACACAAACACCAGAAACACCAAAATCGCCATTGAAGGCCAACATTCATATAGGAGGTCACACCTATATGAATTTACATATAAATAATATAATATTCTGCCCTAAGACCCTAGGACAGAGGGGGATTTAGGGAGAACAGAATCCCTACCTTAAAACAGATCTTCCTTGCTCCCGCGCTAAACGCCGTCCTCCCCACGCAAGATGCCCGGCAGCAACCAGGAGCTCTCCTTCCCTCTCTCTCTCTCTCTGCGACGGCTGGTGAAGCAACAAACCCTAAACCTAAAACAGAGAGCTTCTCCTCCTTATATAGACAACACAACATCAAAACGACGTAGTTTTGATTAAGTGAATCCCAGCATCAAAACGACGTAGTTTTGATCACACAAGTTAGCACCTTTCCGCACCCATATAGGCCAAAATACCCAGAATTTCAACATGGTCCTTTGGAGAAAGTTCATTAGAATGACAAAACCAAGGGAACCATGCAAAAATAAGCCTGCACGCCAATTTGCACGTGAATTCCCCAATTCACGTGCACCTCCATATGGACTCCAAATGCTCTCAAACTTCACCCCTAGCCTCCTTGCATCATTTGGAAGGCAATTACACTTGCACGTGAATTGGACCCATATCACGTGCACCTCACATACATGTCCATTTGGCCTGAAACTTCTGTGGTAGATAGAGGACATCATTCTAAGCATCTTTCCTTTTGCACGTGAATTCATTGGAGTCCATTTACTAGGTCAAAATCTAGAAAAACTCTACTCAGGAGGCAAAACTGACTAACTCAAGGTACGGGTCCTTACAATGGTAAACTGAGAGACCCGAAGGTCGTAGACTCGCAGAAGTCACTCTAAGCGTTATTCGAAGAGTCCCAGACTCATAGAGTCGTAGACTCGCAGAGTTGTAGACTTTAGTTAACAGAATGACACAAAAGGCTAATCCAACTTGACCTCTAGCCTCGAAGACTCGAAGATATGAGTCGTAAACTCACAGAAACACCATAATGCCTGAAGCAAAACTTCTCAACTTTCTACAGGTGCTAACTGAAATCTTCGAGTCACCGAACCTATGAGGCATCTACCTCCGAGGCAAACTTACAACCCTAAACACAGCCACTTAGCGATATTGTCAGCTAGGGTTTGTACAACAAGTTCGGTGAGCGCATTAATGACGCATTAATTGCTGCCAACTACCATCCATGGATGAATAGTCAAGATCGATTGCATGCCAAACACGCAATATGGGCATCCGATCTGCAAATCAAAGCAGATCAACCCATCCCCTGACATTCCGCATTTTGAGTGGCGGGAAGTCAGTCTGTTGAGATGGACATCATGGCGCACGAGCACTTTAATCTTAAAAATATATCTCTCATGTACTTAATGACAAAATCAAGAGTTTAATCTCTCTCTTTGAAAAGAAGGAAACACACAGAACACAAGAAAATGGTTCTGACGGACTAAGTGAAAAATAATCTGAAGTAGAACCAACAAGCAAGAGTTCTAATGCTAGAGAGAGAGACTCTAAGAGAAATTAAAGAAGTGCTGTGCGCCGTGTGAGTCAAGAACAATAGCAATCTGTTTGAGTATTCATGAATCTCTTGTTCATCAAAGATCTAACACTTTCATTCAGTTTTGATCTCTGTGTTGTTTGTTTTCCACACTTCGATCTATCAGAAACCATCTCTTTCATAACTGAGATCTGTTGAGAAAAGAGCATTTACTCTTATCTCAGTTTTGTCTGATAGTTCATTATCACTCACTTTATCCTCACAATACTTCTGTCATCTTCTCCATAAATACTTCCATCATAGTCATCTGTAGAGGAATCCAAAACCAACTAACAGTCTAGCTTCTGCACACGAAGAAAGTCTATCCACCCCCCTCTAGACTCACTTTGGGACCTACAATATATATATATATATATGTGTGTGTGTGTGTGTGTGTGTGTGTGTGTGTGTGTGTGTGTGTTTTGGAGCTGTTTTGGCAGGTTTTTAGGTATTTTATTCTCAAACAAATTAGCCAAATCAGTTTATGGACCAAAAAGGGAGCTTTTAGCAAAAAGAGGGCAGTCTGGGGAGGCAAAATGGCATGTGCACGTGATAATGGCCATTATCACGGGCAGGCTGATATTCAAGCACTGCCTTTTATATGATGATACAAAGCTTGGGGCAAAATTTCAAGGCATTTGGAGCTGCCTGTGATATCACCATATCACGGGCATTGTCACGGGCATGGATATTTCTGCACAGTTCAGTGTGTTTTGTCATTCTGATCAATTTTCCCTTTTGGAGTGTCATCATCGGATTTTGTCCGGGGGAAACCCGCTTTTGAGGATGCGGTTCTCCCGCCCTTCATCCAAATGGTGATGAAAAAGAACAGAGTCACCACCAACAGTTTCTAGTTGGTCACCTAGAATGATCTACGTCGCCGGAGCTGAGTTCGGGAGTTTAATTACGCGTGGGGAAGGACTAGCACCCCCATAACGCCCTTTCGGTACCTATCTTAGGAGTTTGGAGGTTTCTAATTTGTTTTAAGTGTTTAATTAATATTTCACTTATCTAGGGCTAAATTTGTTTTCCTAAGAGCCTAAATTGCCTATTTTTTCTAAATTCTTTATTCAAATTTCTTAAAAGTCTAAGAGAGATCCTAAAAAGTAAAGTATTTACAAACCAAAGCCTAGTCTTTAAAATTTGCTTTAACGGATTCTAAAAGAGTTTTTAAAAAAAGTCTAAGAATGTAAAAATATTTAATGAAAATAAGTACAAGAAAACCCCCTTTTTTATGTGTTTGTTTATAAAAACGTTTTTAAGGAAAACAATTTGTTCTTGTTGTTTTCGGTGTTTTTTTTATTAAGAATGGTCTAGAGAATCCAAATAAAAAAAATAAAAAGTAATAAAGGAAAAGGATTGAAGAAAACCTATTTTTGAATATTTAGAAAATATTTTTTATTTTTGAAAGTCCCTTTTTTTTAGGTAAAATAAAAGATGCATAAATAAATTAAACAAATGTGAAGTGTGTGAAAGTGACATTCATAAAGTAAAAAAAAAGCTCACTTTTCTCTCTTTTTTTGGTTTTGTTTTTCTACCATCTTTCCTTTCTTTTTCTCTTTTTTTTTACTATACTTGATTTACAAATTACAAGCATTAGGTTATAAAACCCATAATTACATAATGCAATGGCCCAAAACTAACATTTACCCTAAGGCCAATTTAAAAAAAGAAAATGAGACTAACAAATTTTACATGGGGAAAGAAAACAATAAAATTACATTCGATATACATCAAAGAAGACTAACTAGAAAATGATAAACCTAGCAAAAATGGATCCACTGTACCCAAAACAAAATGTGTAAACTGCCCTGTTAACGACACAGCCAATAAAATAAACAAAACGAAAAAGAAAGAAAAAAAATGCAAGCAAAAACCAAAACGAGCCTCATGAATGAGGACCAAACCACCACACGAACACCAAAGCAGTGGGGGAACAATAAAACGTAATAAGGACTGGGCATCTAGAAAATGTAGCGGGTAGTGTTGCGGCTTCGTAGAGGGTTGAGGTGATGGTGGTTGGAGTAATTAGCATTGGTCGGCTAGTATTGTGAATCCCGGCCAAGGGGAGCCCTCTAGATTCGAAGGAGAGGAAGGTGAAAGGATATTTGGTAAGTTTTTTTTTTTTATTTTTCAGAGAGCCCCCCTGCGTCTGGTTTTGGAATGGCTTTTTATAGGTAAGGAGGGAGGGTTCGGCTATGGCAGAACACGGCTCGATGGGAGTTCGGCCATGGGTTCAAGGAGGATGGGTTCTGGCGCGGGGCGTAAGCCATGGACTTGGTTCGGCCGAGAGAGAGGGTGTGGTATGGACTTGGTCTGTGGGAGGCCGAGAGAGAGGGAGAGAGAGGGAGAGAGAGGGGATAAGGGCAGGCTGGCATCGACGTGGATCCCCAGCTGGTGCGGCACGGCAAGGGGGGAAGCGACGACTGCGTCGTTTTCGTTGAGGGAGGTGACGACGAAGAGAAGAGATAAGGATGAATGAATGTGTGGTTGTGATTTTTTTTGTTTTGTTTAATTTTTGTTTTATTATTAATTTTTGTTTTTTTTTTGTTTTATTATTGTGAGCAAATGGAATATTGACACGTGGCAACGGGTAGGTGCGAAAAGGAAGGAGAAAAGAGAAAAACAAATTTTTATTGCTCCATTTTGTAATTTTCAATTGATGTTTTGGGTTTTTGGAATCGGCAAAACAATTTTGGCTTTCAATGAAATATAAAACAATTATTTTTGGACTCGGGGCGTCACGGCGAGCGACCCCGTATCCGTTTTTCTTGAAAATTAGTTTATTTTTGTACTAAAACTGTACTGCGTGTCCCTAAACCGCTTTATTGCTGAAAAAGTTTTTTTTTTTTTTTGCAAAAATAAGCTCTTTGAGCAAATATATGCAATATATATTTCAAAATTAACGACGAGTGGAGCAAGAAAAAGAGGGTCGTGACCTGATCCGGGGTGTCGTTTTGAATATTGGCCGCTGGTTCATCGCCGTTAGCAGTCCAAATACGGTTTTAACCATAACTTCTTCGTTTGACCTCGGATTTGAGTGCAGTCGAAGGTGTCGATCCTCAAATTTAATTCTCTATCACCTGGGACTGAATTTTTGGTGTTTGAAAGCCTTTAAAGAAGTCATCGAAATACTGCCTTGAATCGACGGTCACGTCTTTTATTTAATGTATAAAGTGAAAAATGAATGTTATGTCCAACCCAGACAAAATGGGGTCCAGCATGGAGTTTAGACTAATTTTGCTTGGTTTGAGCTGTATTTTAGATTTTAAGTTGAATTTTGGTTCACTAAACAAAATTGCATAGTTTTGATTAAGAGGTGACAGCTGTGGGTTAGGTCAACTCCTTAGCCTATCCAGCAGCCCTATGTAAGATGGTAGAGGCTGGTGGCTAAAGGTAGACAGATTCTAAAGGAAAAATAGAGGAGAGTAGTTGGAAATCACCTAAAAAGGCGGGGATTGCTGCTGTAACTTGAAGAACAAGGTCGAGATTGGATGCACCTTGCACCTGGAGGAAGGGAGCTGCCTTAAAACACTTCTTATCTCTAGAATCAGGTTTTGATGTATTGTAATTTCTGGGTTTCCTCTGTAACTTGCAATATGTGTGAGTAGTCTTTCAATTCTAGGGGAGCAATGTAGCCCCCCTATGTTGTAATGACTGGTACTTGGTAATTTCTGAGTTTGAGGAATGATTATTTGCATGTTTTATGAATCTTTCTTCAACTTCTATAATCTGGAATGTGCACTTCTGGATCTTATCAGTCCTAGTTTGGGACAGATCATGATTTATGACACTTCAGGCATTGTGTGACCATTATCTTTTCTTGTTGTGATTTATTGGCTGTGTAAGCTGCTGCAATGATGACCATTCATGTAGCAAGCCCTTAAAAGGTCTGACTATGACCATTTGCAGATCCTTGGTTGATAAATGGCTTGCATATCAGTAAACAAACTCAAGAATACTAAAACCAGTAGAAACAGTGTAAGAGTGGTGCATTTGTGACCCTAGAAGCCTTAAATCTGTAATTCAAACCTAAAAAGCAATTTCTGCATCATCAAACTTTAATTTCTATAGCTTTAATATTCAGAAAATCATAAAAATTAGTTCACCATTTGCAAAATTCCAAAACTGTATGCTAAAACATTTTATAGGACTTAAGCAAATTAGTGATTTGATAAAAAGTTAGGAAACCTGGTTAATCTTTGTGGTTCGATCCCCTACTTGCTGCTATATTGAGAAGTAACAATAAGGGGATTTAAATTATTATTTGAAGAACAGGATTAAATGATAATAGTTTCACTACAGCTGTGCATGTGAAATTCTGTTTATCAAATTGGCGCCATTGCCGGGGATTCAATGGTTTACTGATTTTGTTATTAACATTGATTGAACTTGTTTGAATTGTGATTTTAGCAAATAAATTCTGTGTTATTCTCTGTGTTATCCACTATTTGGTATTGTTTGGCGCTGCTGGGGTGTTCTTGGTGTTTTTTAGGAGCGCCCACTAGGTGATTGATAATATTCGGAGCAGCGCACAGTAGGTGTTAGACGAAATTCCAGCTGTGCATGCGACGCCGAGACCTTGTTCCATATAATCCAGAACCCGAACGGATTCTCAGAAGACGTCACAGGCCAGCTAGGGACATAGTTAGAGAGGCTGAAGACGCTCTTCAGGGTCTAGAAGATACAATTTTGGACTTGATGGCTGAAAACAGACCAGAAGGAGGTGGACAACAGCAAGGGGCAAACTTCAATGGACAACATCCTGATGAGGGTAACCGTTGCATGCCCCGCACGTTTTTGGAGTACGCCAGACCCACTATGTCGGACCACTATTCTGGAATCCGACAAACAAGAGTCCAGGCGAACAGTTTCGAATTAAAACTTGCTCTGATCAACATGGTTAGCAACAATGCCTTTGGAGGCACAACCGTAGATGATCCTCATCAACATTTGATGAGATTTTACCAGATGTGCGATACCATCAAGATCAACAACGTATCAGATGAAGCAATAAAACTAAGGCTCTTTTCTTTCTCATTGAGGGATAGAGCTCTTGGTTGGTTCAACAGCCTACCGGCTGGATCCATTTCGACTTGGGAAGAGATGCAAAATAAATTCATGTCCAAGTACTTCCCTCCTTCTAAGGTGATACAACTCAGAGGTAAAATTAGCCGGTTCAGGAAGGATGAAATGGAAACTCTCCATGAGGCATTGGAGAGGTTTAAGGATTTAGTACGAAGGTGCCTAGAGCATGGATGACCTCAATGGATTCAGATTGAGTCCTTTTACACAGGTTTGCAGTCTCATTCGCAAGATAAAGTCAACGCAGCTGCTGGAGGATGCTTAATGAACTTAGAACCCGATGCAGTAGCTGATCTACTTGACAATGGGCATTGTCACGTGCATTGTCATGTGCATTGTCATGGGAAAGTGTATTTGTGCTCCGAAGGCTTAGCTTCATTGTTCTGATAATTTTTGCCTAAAGGACCTGGTTCAAATTCGGTTTGGATTGTGTTTTATTGAGCTTGGAATGAAGAATAGTGTTCCTTACCAAACTATGTCGTTTTGGTAGCGACAGTAGTTAGCAACTAGGGCATATCTTGTTTTACTTATGCAGCCCTATAAATAGAGGCTAGTGGTGCATAGCAAAGGGATCTGGATTCCTGGAGAGCAATCATTCATTGCTGGAGACACAGACAGATCATTGTGGGACGCTAACGGTGGTGGAGATCAACTTTTGGTGGCAGAGGCTAGGGTACAGAAGAGGAGAAGGCTGAGGCTACTATTTATCTATTTGTCTCTCTCCCTATTCTCTGGTACTGTAATCATGGATTATTATGCAGTTTATGGTTTTATAAACATGATATTGGGGTAAAACTCTTCCATCTAGGGGAGCAATGTAGCCCCCGATGAGATGTAATAACTTTGGGTTATGGATTTTGCTTGCGCATTTGGAGAAACATTTTATTCATGTTTAATTCATTATTGGTTGAATGCAAAGCCTGATTTATGCATGATTGGGTTATCTCAGCCCTTGTCTAGGGTGGATTTAGTGAGATAGGTCTGATGATTGCATGATTGACCAAGTCTGCAATTGTTAGATTGATTATCTTCCTCTGATAACTTTTATTCTCATGGACCAAATGGAATAAAAGACTTAAACCTGTCTTAGCATGGATCAAGTGTAAGATAGGTAGGTGATAATCAACGTGAATATGAGTTAAGGCTTAGATTGATGAATTCAAGACCAAATGCCATAACCAAAGTATTATAGTCCATTGGGTGGTGAAATTGTGACCCTAGATTCTTATATCAGTGAAATCTCCAATTTAAGTGATTTGCCAACAGTTTGTGAATTTCATCTTTGCATTTACTTGCCTAGAATTTAGGTTACACGCACAACAAAAACACTTATCTAGACATAAAAGAAAACCTGCTAGCTTGGTGTTCATTGCTTAACAACAATAGCTATCTCCCTGTGGGTTCGATAACTGGAGTTTAAAGACTCCACTCTATTACTTGATCAGTGCACTTGCTGTAAAGCCTATCATAATAATTTTTAGGTCAAGTTTTTGGTTCCATTGCTGGGGACACAAGCCAATTGTTGTTAGGATTAGGTGACATTAGTGACCAAGTTTATTTGTGATCTGGGACTTTTATTTTCCTGTTTTGTTTTTGTTCTTTCTAGTGCGGTGTTACCCGGTATTCCTCTATTTTTGTTGCAGGGGTACACACCAAATGTTAGAGGAAATTACTCAGTGCATGCGTCATTCTCGTGGTGAGTTGTTGCCATATGATCCAGAAATAGAGCAAACTTTGCGCGATTAACGAAGAGCTAATAGAGTGTTAGCTGTAGCTAAACAGCAATTGGACGGTCTACACACCTTGTGTGAAGAAATTATGGTTGACAACAGAGCAAGAGAAGATCTTGCACCCAACGCAGGTCAACTGAATGAAAATGGACAAGGTGGTCAGCCGCCACGTACTTTTATGGACTATGCCAGACCTGTTCTTTCAGATGAGTATTCTGGCATCAGGAGAGTGCCAGTCCAAGCTAACAATTTTGAGTTGAAGCCATCTTTGTTGCAGATGGTTGGGCAAGAAGCATTCAGAGGTTCAACATTAGATGATCCTCATAAACATTTAGTGAGGTTCCTCCAGATTTGTGATACCATCAAGATTAACGGAGTTCCGATGATGCAATCAAACTCCGACTCTTTCCATTTTCATTGAAGGACAGAGCTCTTAGATGGTTCCAAGCATTACCAATTGGAAGCATCACAACATGGGAACAAATGGTGGAAAAGTTCCTCTCCAAGTACTTTCCATCAACAAGGGTGATGCATTTGAGGAGTCAAATTAGCAAATTTAGCCAGCATAGCAAAGAATCTCTCTATGAAGCTTGGGAGAGGTTCAAGGATTTAGTTAGGAGGTGTCCTAACCATGGAAGACCTGAATGGTTGCAAGTAGAGTCCTTCTTTATGGGCTTGGAACCATCCATCCGAAATATGGTAAATGCTGCTGCTGGAGGAACTTTCATGATGATGGAACCTACCGCCGTTGTTGTGTTGTTAGAGCGAATGGCCATATTTAATTGCCAAATGGTCAACTGATCGGCGTATAAAGGCTGCACTAGTTGCAGCAGTGTCCAACTCAAATCAGCTAAATGAGCTTACCAAGAAAATGGAGATGTTGACTGAGCAAATGTCAGTCATGGCTGTGAGAATAGAGGGAAGGACTGATCAGCAGGCTGTTGTTGAGGACAATGCTGCTGCCCCATCCCTTGAAGAAGCTCAGTATGTTGGGAATAGAGGAGGTGGATTCCAAAGGCCATTTCAGAACCAATATCAAAACCCTCTGCTTGCCAACAATTATCAGAATCAGGGAGGATCTCAGAATTTTCAACTACCTTTTTTGTGGCAGAGACAAAACAAGGCCCCCACCAATGGAGTTACACAATATGGTGAGAGTCCTCAGCCACAACTACCTCTCGGATTTCAGAAGCTTCCACAGCAGAAGGAGGAGGATAAGGAGAAGGCCAAGGATGAAGAGATGTGCAACTTTTTCTATCAATTTGCCAAACAAGCAACTGACCAGATGAGTAGGGGAGAAACGAGGATTGAATCCCTTACTACTTCAGTACAAGATCTTCGAGCTGCCATGAAGACTATAGAGCAGCAAATTGGTCAGTTGGCGAATGCAGTCAAGCCATCTTTATCAATCACCTTCCCAAGTAACACTGAAGTTAATCCTAGAGAGCAGTGTAAGGCCATTATGCTGAGAAGCGGGAAAGAACTGCAGTCTAGTGGAAACAAAGCTGAGTCAAGCAAGGGGGAAAATCAATAGCAAATTAACGTGGAACAGGAAGGGGGAAATGCTTATCAGAAAGTGGAAGAGAAAGCAAAGGCTGAAATAAGCCAACCTGCAGCCATTACACCTGCACCATATCAGCCTCCTATGCCATATCCTCAAAGATTGAGGAAGCAAAAGCTGGATGCTCAATCCCGTAAGTTCTTAGAGATGTTCAAGAAGTTGGAAATGAACATTCTATTCATTGAAGTGTTGGAGCAGATGCCAAAGTATGTTAAGTTCTTGAAGGATCTGCTTTCCAAAAAGAGATGCTATACAGATTGTGAGATTGTGGCTCTCACAAATGACATCAGTGCAGTATTACAGCATAAGCTATGACCCAAGTTGAAAGATCCAGGTAGCTTCACCCTAACCTGTACTATTGGCACTTCACAGCTAGAGCAAGCCCTTTGTGATTTAGGGGCCAGTATTAATCTGATGCCAATGTCTATTTATCGATGATTAGGCTTAACGGGTATGAAGGCTACATCGATTTCATTGCAGTTTGCTGATCGTTCGATAAGCAAAACAGCAGGCATCATTGAAGACGTACTCATTAAGGTGGACAAGTTTATCTTCCTAGTTGATTTTGTGGTGCTGGATATGGAGGAAGATAAAGGTGTCCAGCTGATACTCGGAAGGCCATTCCTTAGCACAGGAAGGGCTTTGATAGATGTCAATTCAGGGGAATTAACGCTGCGCGTTGATGAGGACACAGTTGTGTTTAATATGGAAAGATCTATGCGCAGGGTTGATGATCATTCAAGCTATTTCTGGATTGATCATGTAGCTGATTTCGTGGATGACTATTTTAAAGAGAGTCTTATCACTGACAGCTTGGACCATGAACTGTAGCAAGTTGATTTTGCTGAAGCTGATCCAGAGGAGAATTTTAAAGTTCTGGTTGAGCAGGCTGAGCAGCAGTCTTCCATACCTACTAACTCTTCAGCAGTTACAGAACCACTACCAATATTAAAACAGCTTCCAGAACACTTGAGATATGAATTTTTAGTCACAGGGCAAATATCCTGTGATAGTAGTTGCAGCCTTAACAAAAGAAGAAAGTGACCAGCTACTTGAAGTATTACGGAAGCACAAGCAGGCCTTGGGATGGTCGATTGAGGACATCAAAGGAATTAGCCCAACGTTCTGTATGCACAAGATTTTGATGGAGGAGTCATTCACTCCTACAGTGGAACGCCAACGCAGGCTTAATCCTGCTATGAAGGAAGTGGTTGGCAAGTAAATACTCAGGTGGAGAAAAGCAGGAATTATTTTTACTATCTCCGACAGTTCATGGGTGAGTCCAGTGCAAGTGGTTCCGAAGAAGGGGGTATGACAGTGATCAGAAATGAGAAAAATGAACTCATTCCTTCCCGAACTGTTACAAGGTGGCGCATTTGTATTGACTATAGGAAATTAAACAAAGCTACCCGCAAGGACCACTTTCCACTGCCATTTATTGATCAAATGTTGGACTGCCTTGCAGGTTATCCTTATTACTGCTTCCTGGATGGGTACTCGGGATATAACTAGATCGCTGTTGCACCAGAGGACAAGGACAAGACAACATTTATGTGCCCCTTCGGCATGTATGCATTTAGGCGAATGCCATTTGGTCTCTGCAACGCACCTGCTACATTTCAGAGGTGTATGATGGCGATTTTCCAAGGCCTAGTGGAAGACATAATGGAGGTGTTTATGGATGACTTT
Organism: Taxillus chinensis; assembly: GCA_023512835.1. Classification (NCBI taxonomy): domain Eukaryota; kingdom Viridiplantae; phylum Streptophyta; class Magnoliopsida; order Santalales; family Loranthaceae; genus Taxillus; species Taxillus chinensis. Next base: position 23,917,132 of record CM042091.1, read on the forward strand.
TCTGTTTTTGGATCTTCCTTCTCCACATGTTTAACGAATTTGGAAATGGTACTAATCCGTTGTGAGGAAAAAGATCTAGTGTTGAACTGGGAAAAGTGTCATTTTATGGTCAAAGAGGGTATCGTCCTTGGCCATAAAGTTTCTACTGCTGGGCTAGAGGTAGATAGAGCAAAAATCTATACTATTGAGAGTTTACCTCTGTCACGCCCCGGATTTCCAATCCGAGGAGACCGGAACGTGACCCTCCCTTTACCCGGCTTTGGATAAAGGGGTAGAATACAACATGCACTCCACATTTTATTTTCAGAGACCAAATCACATAATTATTAAATTCAAATCACACGCCTTTATTATGTTTCAAACTCCATTACAATATCTCCCCGCTGGGGTTACAAGGCCTCAACACAATTACATAACACAATAACATAAAACAAAGCCACAAAACAGAATTCTTCCACCTTGGTGTTCCCACCTAACGCCTGTAGGTTCCTGCAAGAAAACACACCACAGTAGGAGGTGTGAGCAACCACAGCTCAGTAGGGATCAAGTCTCCCCCAACCCTTCCCATGCACCTATCCTCTATATGTGAGCGTGCACCAGTGCAGTGACGTGACATAGACATAGCAAGGAAATCACACCACACAAACGGGCACAACCTCAGTCCCAGCCATACAGCCTCTCAAACAAGTGATTTAACCGCCTCTTCAGGCCAAGTTATTTAACCGCCTCTTCAGGCCAAGTAATTTAACCGCCTCTTCAGGCCAAGTAATTTAACCGCCTCTTCAAGCCAAGTGATTTAACCGCCTCTTCAGGCCAAGTACCAAACAGACAAGTACACAGCATACACCTTGGTCACTCAGGCATAAAACCAAACACTTAGCATGCACACATTCACAAGTGCACAAACCCAGCTTCTCAAGCATAAAAACAAACACTTAGCATGCACATGTTTACAAACCCACAAGTCCAGCCTCTCAGGCATAAAAACAAACACTTACCGGCATATTTACACTAACATAATCACACAGGCATTTTATCGAACATGTAACATGCACTAACAACCCAACATCAGAAACACACCCAGGGCGTCATTGAAGGCCAACATCCATATAGGAGATCACACCTATATGGATTTACATATAAATATTATAACAATAGCCATAGAAACTCTGTAAAACCTCTACGCAGGGCTAACCTCAGAACAGACCGGGAAAGATAGAACCCCTACCTTGTATGTCCTCCTGCTCCCACTTCCACGCAAGATTCCGACCACCCACGCAAGACGCTCCGGCAGCCACCAAAAGCTCTCCTTCCCTCTCTCTCTCTCTCTCTCTGCGACGGCTGGTGGAACAACAAACCCTAAAACCTAATATAAAGGGCTTCTCCTCCTTATATAGACAACACAACATCAAAATGACGTAGTTTTGATTAAGTGATTCCCGGCATCAAAACGACGTAGTTTTGATGGAACAAGCTATGACCTTCCCACATCCATACACACCAAAATATCCACAATTCCAACATATCCCTTCGGGAATAGATGTTTAGAATCACAAAACCAAGGTGACGGTGCAAAAATATGCCTGCACGTCACAATGCACGTCATATGCCCCATATGACGTGCACCCCATGTATGCCTCCCTAGGCAGCCCAAATCCTGCCTATTGCTTGATCAACATCATACAAGGTGTTCTATCCAAAGAGAGTGGGGGAAAAACTCCCTAAAACACAATAATTGCCACCCAAAGGGCATAACTGTGACTAAGTCCACATCCCAAAAGTACGGGTCATTACACCCTCTCCCCCTTAAGACTTTTCGTCCTCAAAAAGAACCAACATGCAAGGATTAACACACATGCTACCTAATTGCAATACAACATGCCACAACACCCAAAAGGGTTCCTACGCTTCACACAACACAGAACAACACATAACAAGACACCACCATAAGCAATAACACAAGCATCACAATCCCTAGAAACCCATCACAAAACATGCCTCAATGCAAATACAACGATATAGTACATGTCCAAAGGATAATGCAAAAATAAATACACCAGGTCAAACAAAACAACATACAAAGCACAACATTATCCCTTGGCCAAACGCCACCTCCCACCCTTAGGATTGTTCGTCCGCGAACAACTCTGGGTGCTGCTCACGCATCACGGACTCACGTTCCCATGTCTCCTCCTCAATGCCACGGTGCTGCCACTGCACGCGAACCAAAGGAATAGCACGACCACGCAAAAGCTTCTCCCGTCGATCAAGGATACGGATATGGGCCTCAACAACGGACAAGTCATCCTCAATATCTAATGTCCCCCAATCGATCACATGGGTGGGGTCAGGGTGATACTGCCGCAACTGGGACACGTGGAACACATTGTGCACCCGACTCAATCGCGGTGGCAATGCTAACTGGTAAGCGACAGGCCCCACACGAGCTAGAACCTCAAATGGACCAATGAACCGGGGAGAGAGTTTGGAACCTCGCCCAAACCGTCGATGTCCACGTCGTGGAGAGACACGGAGAAACACATAATCGCCCACTAAAAACTCCAAAAGGTCGCCGCCGCTGATCTGCATAAGATTTCTATCGACTCTGGGCCGATAACAAGCGTTGACGAATCAACTTGACCTTCTCAGTAGCCTCTTGAACCAACTGTGGTCCCAAGAGAGCTGCCTCTCCTACCTCAGTCCAACACAAGGGTGAGCGGCATGGCCTCCCATACAACTTCAAAAGGGGTCATTCCAATGGATGCCTGATAACTATTATTGTAGGCAAACTCTACCAAAGGAAGGTGAGTTGCCCACGAACCCCCAAAATCTAGCACACAAGCCCTCAACATGTCCTCCATGGTCTGATTCGTCCTCTCAGTCTGACCGTCAGTTTCAGGGTGAAAGGCTGTACTCAAGTGAAGCTTGGTCCCCATAGCCTCCTGCAAACTTGCCAAAAAACGGGAAGTGAACCTCGAATCCCGGTCAGAGACAACTGATGATGGTACGCCATGCAGTCTCACAATCTCGTTCATGTATAGCTGACTCAAGGTCCCAATGGAGTCCCGCTCGCGAACAGCAAGGAAATGGGCTGACTTTGTGAGCCGATCCACAATCACCCAAATCATATCTTTCCTTCCTGTGGTGGGTGGAAGACCAGTCACAAAATCCATCGCTATGTGGTCCCACTTCCACTCCGCTATGGGCAAGGGCTGTAACATGCCCGCCGGCCGCTGATACTCAGCCTTCACCTGCTGACACGTGAGGCACCGCGAAACCAAGGCAACCACATCACGTTGCATCCCAGGCCACCAAAAATGTCCCCGAAGTGCATGGTACATCTTCGTACCCCCTGGATGCACAGCAACTCTAGACTGGTGAAACTCCCTCATCACCTCATCCCTGAGAGAAGAAGCCACAACTAACCGCCCCTGAAAAGACAACTCATGCACAGGACCCTCTGTCCAGTCCTTAGATAGCTCACCAGCCTCAATACGGGCACGGAGAACCTCAAACTCAATGTCACCCAACTGTCCCTCCCGGACGCGCTGGTACAACTCAGGCATAACCACCAAAGGACTTAGGACTGTCCCACCATCACGAACAACAGGCTGCAACTGCAACATCACCAACTGTTCCATCAGCTTCCACTCTCTCATGGCCACCTCAGCTTTCCCTTTTCTGCTCAACGTGTCAGCCACAACATTACCCTTGCCCGGGGTGTAGGCAAGAGTAAAGTCAAAGGTCTGCAAATACTCCACCCATCTCCTCTGCCTCAAATTCAAGTCCTTCTGAGTAAAGATGTACTGAAGGCTCTTGTGATCAGAAAACACCACAAGCTTCTCCCCCAAAAGGTAATGTTGCCAACTCTTCATGGCAAAGATGACAGCCGCCAACTCAAGATTATGAGTAGGATAATTCTGCTCATGAGGCTTCAGCTGTCTCGACCCATAAGCTACCACACTGTGCTCCTGCATAAGCACACACCCCAAACCAACCCTGGACGCATCACAATATACCTCATATGGGATATCCTACCGAGGTAACCTCAACACCGGTGCAGTGGTCAAATGGGTTTTGAGAGCCTCAAACGCCTGCTGACACTTGTCAGTCCACTCAAACTTCACTCCCTTCCGAGTCAACGCCGTCATAGGAGCTGCCAAACGGGAGAATCCCTCTACAAAACGACGGTAATAGCCTGCCAAACCAAGAAAGCTATGAATCTCGAAAACATTAGTTGGCCTCTCCCATGATGCCACAGCCTCAATCTTGGATGGGTCCACCCTAACTCCCTCAGCGGACACCACATGGCCAAGGAAATGAACCTCCTGCATCCAAAACTTACATTTGCTAAATTTAGAAAATAACTGCTGGTCCCTCAAGGTTTGCAACACTGTTGCCAAATGCTCCACATGCTCCCTCTCCGTCTTGGAATACACCAGAATATCGTCTATAAATACCACCACGAACGAGTCTAAGTATGGGGCAAAGACTTGGTTCATCAAATGCATAAACACTGCCGGTGCATTAGTGAGTTCGAAAGGCATCACTACCCACTCATAGTGCCCATACCTGCAACTAAAAGCAGTCTTAGGGATGTCCTCCTCCCTAACCCTCAACTGATGATACCCCAACCGTAGATCTATCTTGGAAAACCACCGAGCTCCACTCAACTGGTCAAACAGGTCATTTATCCGGGGCAACGGATACTTGTTCTTCATAGTCACCGAGTTTAGCTTCCTATAGTCGATGCAAAGGCATAACGTGCCATCTGCCTTCTTTGCAAAGAGCACCGGAGCACCCCAAGGTGAAGTACTCGGTCTGATATACCCCTGGTCCACCAACTCCTCTATCTGCCGCTGAAGCTCCCTCAGCTCGGCTGGCCCCATACGATATGCTACTTGGGAGATTGGACCAGTCCCCGGTACCAACTCAATGGTGAACTCTACACTTCTCTTAGGAGGTAGACTCCTCAACTGGTCAGGGAAGACATCCTAAAATTGGTCAACAACAGCTGGCCACACTCTCTTCTCCACTTTCCCTTCCTCAGCAAAGGTCAGGGCTGCCAACCTGTGGGTAATGACACCCCACTTGTCTAACACTGGCCCAGCCCGACTCGCCTCACAGTCCCACTCCCCTTGCAGGGTGCAAGAGGTCCCTGCGGGTGTCACAAAGGATACATGCCGCCGGTAACAATCTATCTTGGCCTGGAAAGCCATAAGCCAATCCATACCCAAGATCAGATCAAATGTACGCAAGGGCATTACATGCAAGTCAAAACTCAGCTCCACACTTCCTATGGTTAACACACAGTCACGACAAACATGCCGCACCTCAATCATACCCCCCACTAGAGACTCAACAACTAGGGGCTTTGCTGCCTCCACACAAGCTAACCCCAGGCTATGTATCACAAGTTCAGTAATAAAAGAACACGATGCACCCATATCAAAAAAATAGAAGCTAATGTACGGGAGATCAAAAGGGTACCTCTAACCACCGATGGTCCTGCTCCACCCTCCGCCGGTGGGGGTGGTAGCTCAGCCTCCTCCTGGTACGTCGCCTCCAGCGCAAACACCCTCCCTTGGCCTATGCCACTGGTCGGCTCACTCACTGGGCACTTCCCGCCAAGACTGCCTCCAGCTTCAGTCTGCTGCCGCTCTGGCCTCCCCTAAGGTCGGGTCTGGCTAGATCCTGCCTAGCTGGCCTGCCACTGACGAGCTGGCCACTCAGCTGGTGTACAGAAGCTAGCATCACTCCTCATGCTGGATGCCACGCCTCCTGCTCCCTTGTTGCTACTCCTGCAAACCCGGCGCAAATGGCCCTCTCGTCCACAATTGTTGCATCGCCAGTCCTTCTTAGGACACTCCCCCTTGAAGTGACCCCCCGATGGACCCCCCCGTCCACTACCACCAAACGTAGACCTCCCTGGGTTCACAGATGGATGACCTCGGCTACGGAAAGAACTGCCGTCTCTCTCCTCAGTCTTGAGCCTCTTGGACCCAGAATCTCGATCAGGCGCACTCTGCAACTGGCGACCCAGATGAGCCTTCCTCCCATCATCCAGCTCCCTCTCAGCTATACGTGCTGTCTCCACAACCTCAGCATAGGTCTTCAAACGCAGAATTGCCACCCTTTACCTAAGGGCCGGTCTTAGACCCAAGGTGAACTTGTGGGCCTTCAGGTCCTCCTGCACCACTGTCTCGGGAGCAAATCTACTCAAGCTCCGAAATTCGCGCTCATACTCAGGCACCGTCTTTGTCCCCTGCTTCAGACTGCCGAATTCCTCCCTCTTCTGCCACGTCAAAGATTCCGGGAAGAACTCATCATGGAAGAGCTGTAGGAACTCCTCCCAAAGCATGAACTGCACCGCATGGCTCCCCGCGACACTCAACCACCACTCCAGAGCACTCCCCTCTAGCTGCCGAATGGCCAGTCTCACCTTATCCTCCTCCCGGGGTAGGAGAAAGGAAAACACATGCTCGATCTGCCTCAGCCAGTGCTCAGCTAACACTGGGTTCCCCTCTCCTTTGAATCGCGGAGGTTGTTCCTTTCGGAACCGTGTCACCACGTCATCCTCTGCACGAGTCGGTATGCCACTCAGTGAACCCTCACGCTCCCTTGGTAACTCCCTCGCTGGTAGTGGCGGTGGTGGTGGCACCACCTGCTGTGCTGCCATCTCACGACGCACCTCCTCCCGGACTTCTTGCCGGATACCCTCCCTGAGCTCTTGGACCTCTAACCGGATGCCTTCTCGCAGCTGCGCCAGCAACAGTGCATGTCCTCCAACGGACTGCCCCGCACCCGGGCCCTCATGGGCAGATGACTTATCAGCCACTGCCCCGAACGCACGTGTCACTCTCCTCGGTGGCATTCTTACTACATGAAGTAAGAAGCACAAACGTCAGAACGTGTTCGACAATTATCAGGTTTCACTACCTTTACCCCACTATCAAGTCAAGTACTACATGGCATCACACACATTTTACACATTGCACCAATCAACATTGCACACAGTTCAAATAAACAAGGACCTTTCCTTGTAGTCATGCTCAAGGTACTTCAAGTAAAACCAGAGTTGCACAGTTCACACCTTATCACATTTTTTCTTTCATCACAATTACAATTTTAACAGGTATCTACACCTTCACATACAACAACCAATACAACTAGTGCCCTAATGCCAATGCATGCAATTCCTACCTCAGGTTTGGACTACCCCAAGTATACTTTAGAGGCTCCAAGAGGACCGTGTTGATCAGGCACGTCCCTCCAGGTTCCTCCAAAGGACTCAAGATAACCAGATCCGCCCACTACCCTAGGCCAACTAGACCATGCTCTGATACCATATTGTCACGCCCCAGATTTCCAATCCGAGGAGACCGGAACGTGACCCTCCCTTTACCCGGCTTTGGATAAAGGGGTAGAATACAACATGCACTCCACATTTTATTTTCAGAGACCAAATCAAAAAATTATTAAATTCAAACCACATGCCTTTATTATGTTTCAAACTCCATTACAATATCTCCCCTAGGTTACAAGGCCTCAACACAATTACATAACATAATAACATAAAACAAAGCCACAAAACAGAACTCTTCCACCTTGGTGTTCCCACCTAATGCCTGTAGGTTCCTGCAAGAAAACACACCACAGTAGGAGGGGTGAGCAACCACAGCTCAGTAGGGATCAAGTCTCCCCCAACCCTTCCCATGCACTTATCCTCTATATGTGAGCGTGCACCAGTGCAGTGACGTGACATAGACATAGCAAGGAAATCACACCACACAAACGGGCACAACCTTAGTCCCAGCCACACAGCCTCTCAAACAAGTGAATTAACCGCCTCTTCAGGCCAAGTTATTTAACCGCCTCTTCAGGCCAAGTAATTTAACCGCCTCTTTAGGCCAAGTAATTTAACCGCTTCTTCAGGCCAAGCGATTTAACCGCCTCTTCAGGCCAAGTACCAAACAGACAAGCACACAGCATACACCTTGGTCACTCAGGCATAAAACCAAACACTTAGCATGCACACATTCACAAGTGCACAAACTTAGCTTCTCAAGCATAAAAACAAACACTTAGCATGCACATGTTTGTAAACCCACAAATCCAGTCTCTTAGGCATAAAACAAACACTTACCGGGCATATTTACACTAACATAATCACACAGGCATTATATCGAACATGTAACATGCACTAACAACCCAACATCAGAAACACAACCAGGGCGTCATTGAAGGCCAACATCCATATAGGAGATCACACCTATATGGATTTACATATAAATATTATAACAATAGCCATAGAAACTCTGTAAAACCTCTATGCAGGGCTAACCCCGGAATAGACCGGGAAAGACAGAACCCCTACCTTGTATGTCCTCCTGCTCCCACTTCCACGCAAGATTCTGACCACCCACGCAAGACGCTCCCGCGGCCACCGAGCTCTCCTTCCCTCTCTCTCTCTCTCTCTCTCTCTCTACGATGGGCGGTGGAACAACAAACCCTAAAATCTAAAACAGAGGGCTTCTCCTCCTTATATAGACAACACAACATCAAAACGACGTAGGTTTGATTAAGTGAATCCCAGCATCAAAACGACGTAGTTTTGATGGAACAAGCTATGACCTTCCCACATCTATACACACCAAAATATCCACAATTCCAACATACCCCTTCGGGAATAGATGTTTAGAATCACAAAACCAAGGTGACGGTGCAAAAATATGCCTGCACGTCACAATGCACATCACATCCCCATATGACGTGCAACTCCAAATGCTCTGAAAATCCACCCCAAGCTTCCTTCAATCATGAAGAAGACATGCAAGCATTAATACCCTTGCACGTCATATGCCCCATATGATGTGCACCCCATGTATGCCTCCCTAGGCAGCCCAAATCTTGCCTATTGCTTGATCAACATCATACAAGGTGTTCTATCCAAAGAGAGTGGGGGAAAAACTCCCTAAAACCCAATAATTGCCACCCAAAGGGCATAACTGTGACTAACTCCACATCCCAAAAGTACGGGTCATTACAACCTCCACCACTGAATGTGAAGGGTGTCCGAAGGTTCTTGGGTCATGCTGGGTTTTGCCGACGCTTTATTAGAGATTTTTCTAAAGTGGCAAAGCCCCTTAGCAAGCTACTGGAAAAGGACACACCTTTCATTTTTTCTAAGGATTGCCTCCATGCCTTTGTTGAGCTGAAGGAGAGATTAATCTCAGCACTAGTAATTATGGCTCCAGATTGGAATCAACATTTTGAACTGATGTGCGATGCCAGCGACTATGCAGTCGGCGCTGTGCTTGGGCAGAAGTGGGACAAGGTTTTCAGGGCAATATATTATGCCAGTCGCATACTTAATGAGGCCCAGCTCAATTACACTACTACAGAGAAGGAGTTACATGCTGTGGTGTTTGCTTGTGATAAATTTCGGTCGTATTTATTAGGAACTAAGGTCATTGTCTACACCAACCACGCAGCCTTGAGATACTTGTTTAGCAAGAAGGATGCTAAACTTAGGTTGATCAGATGGGTTCTATTACTCTAGGAGTTTGACGTGGAGATTAAAGACTTGAAGGGGACCTCCAACACTGTGGCAGACCATTTATCGAGGCTGGAGCTAGGGGAAGGTAGCACTAAAGGTTCTACTATTTTTGACACCTTCCCTGATGAGTAGCTCTTTGCAGCTGAAGCCCAGACGCCATGGTTTGTTGATATAGTGAACTATCATGCATGTGACTATGTACCTATCGAGTTCACTTATCAGCAAAAGAGGAGGTACCTCTCTAATGCAAGAAGATACATTTGGGATGAGCCTGTCCTCTACAGGCAATGTGCTGATCAGATCATCAGAAAATGTGTGCCAGAAGAGGAAGTGGACATCATACTGAGGCATTGTCATTCATCTGACTATGCTGGCCATTTGGGAGTGCAAAGAACGATAGCAAAGATCCTACAATGTGGGTTTTACTGGCCAACTATGTTCAAGGACACATACACCTTCATTAAGTCATGTGATCCATCTCAAAGAACAGAAGGCATTACAAGGAAGCAAGAGATGCCCCAAACTCGAATTATGCTCGTAGAACTATTTGATATATGGGGAATCGACTTCATGGGACCTTTCCCGCCATCGATGGGTTTTCCTACATCCTTTTAGCTGTGGATTACCTCTCAAAGTGGGTTGAAGCTATACCTACAAGGAAGAATGATGCTCAGGTAGTAATCAAGTTCCTTCGCCGCAACATATTCAGCAGGTTTGGAACACCTAGAGCAATTATCAGTGATGAAGGGAGTCACTTCTGCAATAAGTTTTTTGAAAAGCTCTTAAACAAATATGAAGTTCAACATAGGCATACTTTAGCCTATCATCCACAAGCAAACGGCCAAGTCAAGTCTCAAACTCGTGAGATCAAGCAAATTTTGGAGAAGACAGTGGGAGGCAACCAAAAAGAGTGGTCGCTAAAGCTCAATGAGGCATTGTGGGCTTCCGCACAAGATTCAAAACGCCCATCGGAATGTCTCCCTATTGTCTACTATATGGAAAGGCCTGCCACTTGCCTGTTGAATTGGAACACAAGGCATTTTGGGTAGTTAAAAAGTTGAACATGGATCCCACTATTGCTGCTGAACTGAGATTGCAACAACTAAATGAGTTGAAGAATTTCGCTTTTGTAATGACCCATGTGAGGAGTGTGAGGATTTAGTCACAGTTATGCCATTTGAGTGGGTTTTTGGGAGATTTCTTCCCACACACTTTAGGTAAAACACCTTGTATGTTGATGGGCATGTTTGGAGTAAGAGATGAGCCCATGAGGCAACTTTTGGGAGGTGCACGTGACAATGCACGTGATATGGGGATGTCACGTGCAAAGAGATTTTTGTATGCCTGCCTTCTACGTGATGCAAGGAAGCTTGGGGTAGAATTTCACAGCATTTGGAGCTGCACGTCATATGGGGATATGACGTGCATTGTGGCGTGCAGCCATATTTTTGCACCATCACCTTGGTTTTGTTATTCTAGCAATCTTTTCCCAAAGGACCATGTTTGAATTATGGATATTTTGGCATGTATGGTTGTGGAAAGGTTATAGTGTGTAATCAAAACTACCTCGTTTTGATGGTGGGATTTCACTTGATCAAAACTACGTAGTTTTGATGCTGGATTCACTTAATCAAAACTACGTCGTTTTGATATTGATGTGTCTATATAAGGATGAGGAGCCCTCTTATTTTAGGTTTAGGGTTTCTTTTCTGTCAGCTGCCGCAGCCTGAGAGAGAGAGAGAGAGAGAGAGAGAGAGAGAGAGAGAGAGAGAGAGAGAGAGAGAGAGAGAGAGGAGTTTCTGATCGCTGCCGTGGTGGTTCACGTGGGTGGTCGGTGTCTAGCGTGGAAGCAAGAGCAGGAGGACACTTACAAGGTAGGGGTTCTGTTCCTCCTTGAACCTATCCTAGGGTTTTGGCCTTGTGATAGGCAGTTTGTTGTATATTCTGGATATATATATATATGTAAATCCATATAGGTGTGATCTCCTATATGGATGTTGGCCTTCAATGGTGTGTTTGCTTGGATATTTGTATATGTGCCCGTGAGGCTGGGGATTATGCATGCTAAGTGTTTGTTTTTATGACTATGTGGCTATGCATGTTAGGTGTTCGATGTTATGCCTGTGAGACTTTGCAAATCATGTGTTTAATGTTATGCCTGTGAGACTATGCAAATCATGTGTTTGATGTTATGCCTGTGAGACTATGCAAATCATGTGTTTGATGTTATGCCTGTGAGATTATGCAAATCATGTGTTTGATGTTATGCATGTGTGGCTTTGTGTGCTGTATATTTGTTGGTACACCCGGTGGCTGTGGAAGCCCGGGACTGTTTTGGAACCCGGTGGCTGTGGAAGCCCGGGACTATTTATGTTAGCCTGTGTGGCTGTGGATACGTTAGCCTATGTGGCTGTGGCAAAGGTTGTTCTTGTTCTGTGACTTATGTGTTGGCGCTTGACTGGATTATAAACTCCTTAAATCTTATTGTCACTACACTGCACTTGTACACGTCCTCATGTATAGGGGTGTAACTCTAAACCGCCAAACCGCTGAAACCGGTCCAAACCGATCCGCCAAAACTGCCAATTTATCAAACCGTTGAAACCGAACAAAAATCGGTTTGGTTTGGTTTGAAACCGAATAATATATCAGTTTGGTTTGGTTTAAGATTTTAAAACTACGGTTTAAACCAAACCGAACCGAATAATATTGTTATTTACTTATTTTATATTTTTATTTTATGTTTTAGATTTATTTATTTAAAATTATTTGGTAATACTTGATATGTTATATTTATGAATTATATTATCAAATTTTGAGACTTATAATTATAAATTTAATATGTATTAATATTGATATGCTTACACACTATTTATTTTTTTTATTTTACATCATTTTAATTTAAGAATTAAAAATTTTATGAACTAAACCGACTCAAACCGATCCAAACTAATAATAATTCAAACCGCCGGTTTAAACCGAACCAAACCAAACCGAATCAATTCGGCCCGGTTTGTTTTGGTCCAAGTAACAGGTTTGGTTTGGTTTGATTTTGTCCAAACCAAAACACATCAAATTGGTTTGAAAAATGGCTTATACCAATCCAAACCAAACCGATTTCACCCCTACTCATGTAGATGCTAGGAGTATGGGATGGGTTGGGGAGACATGATCCCAACTGAGCTGTGGTTGCTCACCCCTCCTACTGTGATGTGTTTTCTTTCAGGGACCTACAGGCATTAGGTGGAACCCCAAGGTGGAAGATTCTGTTGTTGTTTATTTTTCTTCTTGTGTTTTTGAGGAATTTATGTAACCCTAGTGAGGAAATATTGTAATAAAGAATTTAATTGTAATAAAGGCAAGTTGTTTGGCTTGTATACATTTATTCTGGTTTGTGCTTAATAAAGATAACTGATTTCGTCTGTGAATATCTGTTGTGGATGTGTACGATGTCATGCATGGATATTTGATTGTATATCTACCCCTTGCCGGCCGGGTGGGTAAAGGGGAGTCACGAACCGGTTTCCTCGGGTTGGAAATTCGAGGCGTGACAGTATGATATCAGAGCATGGTCTAGTTGGCCTAGGGTAGTGGGTGGATCTGGTTATCTTGAGTCTTTTGGAGGAGCCTGGAGGGACGTGCCTGATCAATATGGTCCTCTTGGAGCCTCTAAGGTGTACTTGGGGTAGTCCAGACCTGAGGTAGGATTTGCATGCATTGGAATTAGGGCACTAGTTGCATTTGTTGTCTATGTGTGCTAAATTGTGATAAAGTTTAAAATGTGCAACTCTGAATTTTCTTGGGATACCTTGAGCATGATGACAAGGAGAATGTCACGCCCCGGATTTCCAACCCGAGGAAACCGGTACGTGACTCCCCTTTACTCACACGGAGGGCAAAGGGGTTAGGATACAAACCAAGAACTTAACATTTTAAACATTCACATCACATTCAAGAAAAATAAAGTCCATCAAACCAAATCAGTCTTTAATACAAAGTCTTCTTTCCAATCCATCCCCATTGGGGTTACATCAGTTCCCATAATAAAATAACATAAACAATAAAATAAATAAGGTCTTCCACCTTGGGGTTCCACCTAACGCCTGTAGGTTCCTGTAAAGAAAACAACATGGTAGGAGGGGTGAGCAACCACAGCTCAGTAGGGATCATGTCTCCCCAACCCATCCCATGCACCTATTATCTACATGCCTTGTGTACAAGTGCTGTGTCGTGATACAATTATTCCACCAGATATAGTTACAGGCTATAACAAAGAAACACAATCATACATGGGCTGGTACATAAACACTCCCGGGCTTCCACAGCCACCGGGTTTCAAGAACAGTCCCGGGCTTCCACAGCCACCGGGTTCCACAAAACAATCCCGGGCTTCCACAGCCACCGGGTTCCACAAACAGTCCCGGGCTTCCACAGCCACCGGGTTCCACAAACAGTCCCGGGCTTCCACAGCCACCGGGTTCCACAAAATAGTCCCGGGCTTCCACAGCCACCGGGTGTACAAGCGAACACGCAGCACATAAGGCCATACAGGCATAACATCAAACACTTAATATGCTTAGTCACACGGAAATAACGTCGAACACTTAGCATGCATATATTCACAGGCTCACAGACCCAGCCACACAGCTATTATTCCAAACACATAATATGCATAGCCTCACAGGCATTATTTCAAACACGTTCTGAGCATACACACAGGCATATTCATACAGGCATATCCACACCGGCATTTTATCAAACACTTAACATGCACTAACCACCCAACCTCAGAAATCACACCAAAACGCCACTGAAGGCCAACATTCATATAGGAGGTCACACCTATATGAATTTACATATAAATAATATAACAGATATAACTCATATTCTGCCCTAGGACCCTAGGACAGAGGAGGACTTAGGAAGAACAGAATCCCTACCTCAAGGAAAACGCAACAACACAGCAACGGTCTGATCCCAAGCCGAACGCCGTCCTCCCCACGCGAGATGCTCCTGACAGAACCAAGAACTCCCCTTCCTTCTCTCTAGCTCTCTCTCTCTCTCTACGACGTGCTGCTGCAGTGAAGAGAACCCTAAACCTAAAACAGAGGGCTTCTCCTCCTTATATAGACAACACAACATCAAAACGACGTAGTTTTGATTAAGTGAATCCCAGCATCAAAACGACGTAGTTTTGATCACACAAGTTAGCACCTTTCCGCACCCATATAGGCCAAAATACTCAGAATTTCAACATGGTCCTTTGGAGAAAGTTCCTTAGAATGTCAAAACCAAGGGAACCATGCAAAAATATGCCTGCACGCCAATTTGCACGTGAATTCCCCAATTCACGTGCAACTCCATATGAACTCCAAATGCTCTCAAACTTCACCCCTAGCCTCCTTGCATCATTTAGAAGACAATTACACTTGCACGTGAATTGGACCCATATCACGTGCACCTCACATACATGTCCATTTGGCCTGAAACTTCTGTGGTAGATAGAGGACATCATTCTAAGCATCTTTCCTTTTGCACGTGAATTCATTGGAGTCCATTTACTAGGTCAAACTCTAGAAAAACTCTACTCAGGAGGCAAAACTGACTAACTCAAGGTACGGGTCCTTACAGAGAAGTCCTTGTTTAATTGAGCTGTGTGAAATGTGAATTTAGCTGTGTGTAATGTGGATTGATGCAATGTATGTGTGTAATGCCATGTGATGGTAGAATTGATAGATGGGGTAGAGGTAGTGACACGCGATAGATTATGAATGCGTTTTGACGGTTGCCTTTCTTACTTCGTGTAGTAAGAATGCCACCGAGGAGAGCGACACGTGCATCTGAGGCAGTGGCTGATGAGTCATCTGCCCATGAGGGTCTGGGTACGGGGCAGCCCACTGGAGGACATGCGCTGTTATTGGCACAGCTGCGAGAGGGTATCCGACTGGAAGTCCGAGAGCTGAGGGAGGGTATCCGACAAGAGGTTCGGGAGGAGGTGCGCCGTGAGATGGCAGCACAGCAGGTGGTGCCACTGCCACCACCACCAGTGGGGGAGTTACCTCGTGAGCGTGAAAGTTCGCATGGTGGCGCACCGATTCGTGCAGAGGAAGATGTGGTGATGAGGTTCCGAAAGGAACAACCTCCAAGGTTCAAGGGAGAAGTAGATCCCGTGGTGGCTGAGCATTGGTTGAGGTAGATTGAGCATGTGTTTTCCTTTCTCCTACCCCGGGAGGAAGATAAGGTGAGACTAGCCATTCAGCAGTTGGAGGGGAATGCTTTGGAGTGGTGGCAGAGTGTTGCGGGGAGCAGTGTAGTGCAGTTGATGCTATGGGAGGAGTTCTTGTAACTCTTCCACGATGAGTTTTTCCCTGAGTCCTTGAGATGGCAGAAGAGGGAGGAATTTGGCAGCCTGAAGCAAGGATTAAAGACGGTGCTCGAGTATGAGCGAGAGTTCCAGAGCTTGAGTAGATTTGCTCCCGAGACTGTGGCAAAGGAGGACTTGAAGGCCCACAAGTTCACCTTGCGTCTCAGGCCAGCCCTTAGGGAGAGGGTGGCGATTCTGCGTTTGAGGACCTATGCTGAGGTTGTGGAGACAGCTCGTATAGCTGAGAGGGAGTTGGATGATGGGAGGCAGGCCCATCAGGGTCACCAGTTGCAGGGTGGGTCTGAACGAGATTCAGGGTCCAAGAGGCCCAAGACTGAGGAGAGAGATAGCAGTTCCTTCTGCAGGCGGGGGCAACCATCTGTGAACCCAGGGAGGATCACCTTTGGTGGATGTAGGCAGGGAGGTTCAGCAGGAGGTCTCCCCAGCGGTTGTCATTGCTGTGGGGAATAAGGCCACTTCAGGAGGGAGTGTCCCAAGAAGGATTGGCGATGCAACAGCTGTGGACGAGAGGGCCATTTGAGCCGGGTTTGCAGGAGCAACAATAAGGGAGCAGGAGGCATAGTATCCAGCATGAGGAGTGATGCCAGTTTTCGTGCACCAGCAGAGAGACCAGCTCGTCAGTGGCAGGCTAGTCAGGCAGTATCTAGTCAGACCCGACCTCAGGGGAGGCCGGAGCGGCAGCAGATTGAAGCTGGAGGCAGCTATGGCGGGAACTGTCTAGTAGGTGAGCCGACTAGTGGCACGGGCCAAGGGAGGATGTTTGCACTGAATGCGACACCCCAGGAGGAGGCTGAGCTACCACCTCCACCGGTGGAGGGTGGGGCAGGACCATCGGTGGTTAGAGGTACCCTTTTGATCTCTCGTACGCTTGTTTCTGCACTTTTTGATACGGGTGCATCTTGTTCGTTTGTCGCTGAACTTCTGATTGAGGGATTGGGATTAGTGTGTGTTGAGGCAGAGAGGCCCCTAGTAGTGGAGTCTCCGGTAGGGGGTATGACTGAGGTGTGCACGTATGTCGTGACTGTGTGTTAACTATAGGGGATGTGGAGCTTAGCTTCGATTTGTATGTGATGCCTATGAGGACATTTGACCTGATCTTGGGTATGGATTGGCTTAGGGCTTTCCAGGCCAAGATAGATTATTATTGACAGTGTGTATCCTTCATGACACCTGCAGAGACTTCTTGCACCATGCAGGGGGAGTGGGACTGTGAGGCGAGTCGAGCTAGGCCAGTGCTGGACCAGTGGGTTGCCATTACCCACAGGTTGGCAACCCTGGCCTTTGCTGAGGAGGGGAAAGTGGAAAAGAGAGTGTGGCCAGCAGTTGTTGACCAATTTCAGGATGTCTTTCCTGAGTAGTTGAGGAGTTTACCTCCTAAGAGAAGTGTGGAGTTCACCATTGAGTTGGTACCGGGGACTGGCCCAATCTCCCAAGTGGCATATCGTATGGGGCCATCCGAGTTGAGGGAGCTTCAGAGGCAAACAGAGGAGTTGGTGGACCAGGGGTATATCAAACCGAGTACCTCACCCTGGGGTGCTCTGGTGCTCTTTACAAAGAAGGCAGATGGCACGCTCCGCCTCTGCATTGACTATAAGAAGCTGAATTTGGTGACTGTGAAGAACAAGTATCTGTTGCCTCGTATAGACGACTTGTTTGACCAATTGAGTGGGGCCCAGTGGTTTTCCAAGATAGATCTGCGATCGGGGTATCACCAGTTAAGGGTTAGGGAGGAAGACATCCCTAAGACGTCATTTTGGTGCAGGTATGGGCACTATGAGTAGGTCGTGATGCCTTTCGGGCTCACTAATGCACCGGGAATGTTCATGCATTTGATGAACCAGGTCTTTGCTCCATATTTGGATTCCTTTGTGGTGGTGTTTATTGACGATATCTTGGTGTATTCCAAGATGGAGAGGGGGCATGTGGAGCATTTAGCGACAGTGCTGCAAACCTTGGGGGACCAGCAGTTGTTTGCTAAGTTTAGCAAGTATGAGTTTTGGATGCAGGAGATTCACTTTCTTGGCCATGTAGTGTCAGCTGAGGGAGTTAGAGTGGACTTAGCCAGTATTGAGGCTGTGGCATCGTGGGAGAGGCCAACCAATGTTTTCGAGATTCGTAGTTTCCTTGATTTGGCGGGGTACTATCGTCGTTTTGTGGAGGGCTTCTCCCATTTGGCAGCTCCTATGACGGTGTTGACCAGGAAAGGAGTGACGTTTGAGTGGACTAATAAGTGTCAGCAGGCGTTTGAGGCTCTCAAAACCCGTTTGACCACTGCACCCGTGTTGAGGTTACCCAGGGAGGATATCCCATATGAGGTGTATTGTGATGCGTCCAGGATTGGTTTGGGGTGTGTGCTTATGCAAGAGCACAGTGTGGTGGCTTATGGATTGAGGTAGCTGAAACCTCACGAATAGAATTACCCGACACATGATCTTGAGTTGGCGACTGTCATCTTTGCCTTGAAAAGTTGGCAACATTATTTCTTGGGAGAAAAGTTCGTGGTGTTCTCAGATCACAAGAGCCTTCAGTACATCTTTACTCAGAAGGACTTGAATTTGAGGCAGAGGAGATGGGTGGAGTATTTGCAGACCTTTAACTTTACTCTTGCCTATACCCTGGGCAAGGGCAATGTTGTGTGGACCTACGCGCAGAAAAAGGGAAGGCTGAGGTGGCAATGAGAGAGTGGAAGCTGATGGAGCAGTTGGCGATGTTGCGGTTGCAGCCTATGACTTGTGATGGTAGAATAGATGGTAGGACAGTGCTGAGTCCTATGGTTGTTGTATCCGCGTTATATCAGTGAGTCCAGGAGGGACAATTGGGTGACATTGAGTGTGAGGTTCTCCGTGCCCGTATTGAGGTTGGTGAAGCTATCTGCGGATTGGACAGAGGGTCCTGAGCATGAGTTGTCTTTTCAGGGGCGGCTAGTAGTGGCTTCTTCTCTCAGAGATGAGGTGATGATGGAGTTTCATCAGTCTAGAGTTACTGTGCATCCTGGGGGTACGAAGATGTACCATGCACTTCGGGGACATTTTTGGTAGCCTGGGATGAAGTGTGATGTAGCTGCTTTTGTTCCAAGGTGCCTCACGTGTCAGCAGGTGAAGGCTGAGCACCAGCGGCTAGCAGTGTAATGACCCGTGTGTAAACCGTGTGTAAGAAGTTAACCACAAACACCTTGGAGGTTAGTGCACAAGTTTGAGGTAAGAGATGAGCCTAAGAGGGGACTTTTGGGAGGTGCATGTGACAAGTGGTAACGTACCTTTATGCCCTAGGAAGATGCTATGCAATATACAGGCGCTTTTAGGCGATTTTGTCAGGTTTTGGAGAGCTATTTTGACCTAGTAGATGGCCTCAAACAATTGGCGTGCAAGAACAAAAGTTTCTTAGAATGAGGTCCTCTATCTACCACAGAAATTTCAGAGCATTTGGAGCTGCACGTGAATTCACCCATTTCACGTGCAAGCATATTTTTGCTTCTCAGACCTCTACTAGATGCAAGGAGGTGAAGTTTGAGTGCATTTGGAGCTGCACGCCAATTGGGGAATTGGCGTGCAAATTGGCGTGCAGGCATGTTTTTGCATGGTTGCCTTGGTTTTGTCATTCTAATAATCTTTTCCCAAAGGACCAGGTTAGAATAGTGAGTATTTTGGTGTGTATGGATGCGGAAAGGTTGTAACTTGTGTAATCAAAACTACGTCATTTTGATGCTGGGATTCACTTAATCAAAACTACGTCGTTTTGATGTTGTGTTGTCTATATAAGGAGGAGAAGCCCCTCTGTTTTAGGGTTAGGGTTTGTTGCTCCACCAGCCGTCGCAGAGAGAGAGAGAGAGAGAGAGAGAGAGAGAGAGAGAGAGAGGGAAGGAGAGCTTCGGTGGCTGCCAGGAGCGTCTTGCGTGAGTGGTCGGAGTCTTGCGTGGAAGCGGGAGCAGGAGAACATACAAGGTAGGGGTTCTGTTCTTCCTAAATCCTCCTCTGTCCTAGGGTTCTAGGGCAGATTATGGGTTATATCTGTTATATATATATATATGTAATCCATATAGGTGTGATCTCCTATATGGATGTTGGCCTTCAGTGGCATTTTGGTGTGATTCTGCTATTGGGTGGTTGGTGCATGTCACATGCTTGATGAAATGCCTGTGTGAATATTGATGTGTGTATATGCCTAGTACATGATTGATAAAATGCCTGTGTGGTTGGACTTGTGATTCGGTGTAAGTATGCATGCTGGGTGTTTGTTCTATTGCCTGAATGACTGGGTTGGTGCACTTGTGAATGGGTGCAAACCAAGTGTTTAGTTTTATGCTTCAGTGACCGTGGTGTATGTTGTGTGCATGACTGTGCTATCTGGCCTGAAGGGGCGATTAAATCACTTTGCCTGAGAGGCGGTTAAACCAGTGGCCTGAAGAGGCGGTTAAACTACTTTGCCTGAGAGGCGGTTAAATCAGTGGCCTGAAGAGGCGGTTAAATTACTTTCTTGAGATGTGGTTTGTTAGCCAGTGTGGTCTGGGGCTGGGGTTACGCCCACTTGTGTGGAATGTTTTATTTTCTTTTTTCCTAATACCGTCACGTCACTACACTTGTGCACATGCATGTAGCCTTTAGGAGCATGGGAAGGGTTGGGGAGACTTGATCCCTACTGAACTGTGGTTGCTCACCCCTCCTAGTGTGTTTGCTTGTTTTCCAGGGACTTAGAGGCGTTAGGTGGATACACCAAGGTGGAAGACCTTATTTATTTTACTCTCTTCCATTTATGTTATTTTTTTTATGGGAATTGATGTAACCCCAATGGGGATGGGATTGGAAAGGATTTTGTTGTAATAAACTGGTTTGGATTGCTTTTATGAACACTTTCTTGAATGTGTTGTGGATGTTTAAAATGTTATAATCTTGGTTTGTATCCTAACCCCTTTGCCCTCCGTGTGGGTAAAAGGGGAGTCATCTACCGGTTTCCTCGGGTTGGAAATCCGGGGCGTGACAATATGGTATCAGAGCATGGTCTAGTTGGCCTAGGGTAGTGGGCGGACCTGGTTATCCTAAGTCCTTTGGAGGAGCCTAGAGGGACATGCCTGATCAACATGGTCCTCTTTGAGCCTCCAAGGTGTACTTAGGGTAGTCCAGTCTTGTGGTAGGAGTTGCATGCATTGGCATTAGGGCACTAGTTGCATTTGCTGTGAATGTGTGCTAAACTGTGGATAAGATAAAATGATTAAGTGAAATGTGCAACTCTGATTTGTTTGGCAATGCGTACTGAACTATGAAATGTGATTGATACAATGTATGTGTGTAATGTCAGGTGATAGTGGAATTGATCAGTGGGGTAGAGGTAGTGACGCGATAGATTATAAATTCGTTTTGACGTTTGTGCTTCTTACTTCGTGTAGTAAGAATGCCGCCGAGGAGAGTGACACGTGCGTCCGGGGCAGTGGCTAATGAGTCATCTGCCCATGAGTGTCCGGGTGCGGGACCGTCTGTTGGAGGGCATGCGTTGTTACTGGCACAGCTACAAGAAGGCATCCGGCTGGAGGTACGAGAGCTACGGGAGGGACTCCGGCAGGATGTTTGGGAGGAGGTGCGCCGTGAGATGGTGTAAGGACCCGTACCTCGAGTTAGTCAGTTTTACCTCCTGAGTAGAGTTTTTCTAGATTTTGACCTAGTAAATGGACTCCAATGAATTCACGTGCAAAAGGAAAGATGCTTAGAATGATGTTCTCTATCTACCACAGAAGTTTCAGGCCAAATGGACATGTATGTGAGGTGCACGTGATATGGGTCCAATTCACGTGCAAGTGTGGTTGTCTTCTAAATGATGCAAGGAGGCTAGGGGTGAAGTTTGAGAGCATTTGGAGTGCATATGGAGTTGCACGTGAATTGGGGAATTCACGTGCAAATTGGCGTGCAGGCATATTTTTGCATGGTTCCCTTGGTTTTGACATTCTAAGGAACTTTCTCCAAAGGACCATGTTGAAATTCGAGTAGTTTGGCCTATATGGGTGCGGAAAGGTGCTAACTTGTGTGATCAAAACTACGTCGTTTTGATCCCTGGGTTTCACTTAATCAAAACTACGTCGTTTTGATAGTGGGAGGCCTATATAAGGATGAGGAGACTCCTTGTTCTAGGGTTAGGGGTTTTTCGGCCATTGCGGCCGTCGTGGAGAGAGAGAGAGCTAGAGAGAGGGAAAGGGGGAGAACTGCTGGTTCTTTGCGGGAGCATCTTGCGTGGGGAGGACGGCATCTAACGCGGGAGCAAGGAGGATCTTCTTTAAGGTAGGGATTCTGTTTTCTTATACCTGATCCGGGGTTAGGCCCTGTGGTGAAATACCCATTGGATATTGTCCTTGTTATCATACTATTTATATGTAAATTCATATAGGTGTGATCTCCTATATGAATGTTGGCCTTCAATGGCGTTGTTTGGATATATGTATATATGCCTGCCAAGTGTTTGACATAATGCCTGTGAGGCTGTGCATGTTATGTGTTTGAGGTAATGCCTGTGAGGCTGTGCATGTTATGTGTTTGAGGTAATGCCTGTGAGGCTGTGCATGTTATGTGTTTGAAATTATGCCTGTGAAGCTGTGCATATTATGTGTGAGATTATATCTGTGTGGCTGGGTTTATGAGCTGGTGAATATATGCATGCTAAGTGTTCGATGTTATTCCTGTGTGACTAAGCATACTAAGTGTTTGATGTTATGCCTGTATGGCCATGTGTGCTGCGTGTTTGCTTGTACACCCGGTGGCTGTGGAAGCCCGGGACTGATTTGTGGAACCCGGTGGTCGTGGAAGCCCGGGACTGTTTTGTGGAACCCGGTGGTGTGGAAGCCCGGGACTGTTTTGTGGAACCCGGTGGTTGTGGAAGCCCGGGACGTTTTTGTGGGACCCGGTGGTGTGGAAGCCTGGGACTGTTCTTGAAACCCGGTGGTCGTGGAAGCCCGGGAGTGTTTATGTACCAGCCCATGTATGGTTGTGTTTCTTTGTTATAGCCTGTAACTATATCTCGGTGGAATGATTGTATCACGACACAACGACTTGTACACAAGGCATGTAGATATTAGGTGCATGGGATGGGTTGGGGAGACATGATCCCTACTGAGCTGTGGTTGCTCACCCCTCCTACCATGTTGTTTTCTTTACAGGAACCTACGGGCGTTAGGTGGGACCCCAAGGTGGAAGACCTTATTTATTTTATTGTTTATGTTATTTTATTATGGGAATGATGTAACCCCAATGGGGATGGATTGAAAAGAAGACTTTGTATTAAAGACCGATTTGGTTTGTGGACTACTTGATGGACTTTATTTTTCTTGAATGTGTTGTGAATGTTTAAAATGTTCAGTTCTTGGTTTGTATCCTAACCCCTTTGCCCTCCGTGTGGGTAAAAAAGGGGAGTCATGTACCGGTTTCCTCGGGTTGGAAATCCGGGGCGTGACAATATGGTATCAGAGCATGGTCTAGTTGGCCTAGGGTAGTGGGCGGACTTGGTTATCTTGAGTCCTTTGGAGGAGCCTGGAGGGACATGCCTGATCAACATGGTCCTCTTTGAGCCTCCAAGGTGTACTTAGGGTAGTCCAGTCTTGTGGTAGGATTTGCATGCATTGGCATTAGGGCACTAGTTGCATTTGTTGTCATGTGTGAAGGATGTGCATAACATGAACATGTGTGAGTCGTGCAACTCTGAATATTCTTGGAATGCCTTGGGTATGACTACAATGTGGACTGGTGTGTGCAATATTGGTTGATGCAATGGTTAAAATGTGTGTAATGCCATGTACGGCTTGACTTGATAATGAGGTAGAGCTAGTCAACTTGTTAGTAGTCAAACGCGTTCTGACGTTTGTGCATCTTACTTCATGTAGTAAGAATGCCACCGAGGAGAGTGACACGTGCGTCCGGGCGAGTGGCTGATGAGTCATCTGCCCATGAGGGTCCGGGTGCGGGGCCATCCGTTGGGGGGCATGCGTTGTTACCGGCACAGCTACAAGAAGGCATCCGGTTGGAGGTACGAGAGCTACGGGAGGGACTCCGGCGGGACGTTCGGGAGGAGGTGCGCCATGAGATGGCAAGACGGCAGGTGGTGCCACCACCACCACCACCAGTAGGAGAGCTGCCTCGTGAGCGTGAGAGTTCGCTGGGTGGTGTACCGACCCGTGCAGAGGATGACGTGGTGACACGGTTCCGAAAGGAACAACCTCCGCGATTTAAGGGGGGAGAAGACCCTGTGGTAGGCGAGCAGTGGTTAAGACAGATTGAGCATGTGTTCTCCTTTCTCCCGCCCAGGGAGGAGGATAAGGTGCGGCCGCAATTCGGCACTGGAGGGGGATGCTTTGGAGTGGTGGACGAGCGTTGCAGGGAGCCGTGCAGTGCAACTCATGTTTTGGGAGGAGTTCTTGCAACTCTTCCATGATGAGTTCTTTCCGGAATCAGTGAGATGGCAGAAGAGGGAAGAATTTGGCAGCTTGAAGCAGGGATCCAAGACGGTGCCCGAGTATGAGCGGGAGTTCCGGAGCCTGAGTAGGTTTGCCCCCGAGACAGTGGCAAAGGAGGACCTGAAGGCCCACAAGTTCACTCTGGGACTTAGGCCAGCCCTTAGGGAGAGGGTGGCGATTCTACGCTTGAGGACCTATCCTGAGGCCGTGGAGACGGCCCGTATAGCCGAGAGAGAGCCGGATGGTGGGAGACAGGCCCATCAGGGTCGCCATTGCAGAGTGGGCCTGATCGAGATGCAGGGTCCAAGAGGCTCAAGACGGAGGAGAGGGATAGCAGTTCCTTCCGCGGCAGGGGACAGACATTGGTGAACCCAGGGAGGTCTAGCTTTGGCGGTGGCGACAGGGCGGTCCAAAGCAGGGGGTCTCCCCAGGTGGTTGTTACTGCTGTGGGGGAGCAAGGCCACTTGAGAAAGGAGTGTCCAAAGAGGGACCGGAAATGCCATAGATGTGGACGAGAGGGCCATCTCGAGCCGGGTTTGCCGGAGTGGCAACAGGGGAGTTGGAGGCATGACATCCAAGACAAGGAGTGATGCCGGTTTTCGTGCACCAGGAGAGACCAGCTCGTCGGTGGCCGGCTAGTCGGGCAGGATCGAATCGGACCCGACCTCGGGGGAGGCCGGAGCGGCAACAGACCAGGCTGGAGGCAGCCTTGGCGGGAAGCGCCCGGTGAGTGAGCCGACCGATGGCACGGGCCAAGGGAGGGTGTTTGCGCTGGAGGCGACGTACCCCGGAGGAGGCCGAGCTACCACCCCCACCACCGAGGGTGGAGCAGGACCATCGGTGGTTAGAGGTACCCTCTTGATGTCCCGTACATTAGCTTCCGTACTTTTCGATACGGGTGCATCGTGTTCGTTTGTTGCTTGAGCTTGTGATAGATAGCTTGGGGTTAGCTTGTGTGGAGGCAGGGAAGCCCCTAGTTGTTGAGTCTCCAGGTGGGGGGGTATGATTGAGGTGTGGCGTGTTTGTCGTGGACTGTGTGTTAACCATAGGAGAGGTGGAGCTGCGTTTTGATTTGCATGTGATGCCCATGCGTACGTTTGACCTGATCTTGGGTATGGATTGGCTTATGGCTTTCCAGGCCAAGATAGATTGTTATCGGCGGCGTGTGACCTTCGTGACACCTGCAGGGACCTCTTGCACCCTGCAGGGGGAGTGGGATTGTGAGGCGAGTCGGGCCGGGCCGGTGTTGGACCAGGTGGGGTGCCATTACCCACAAGTTAGCAGCCCTGACCTTTGCCGAGGAGGGTAAGGTGGAAAAGAGGGTGTGGCCCGTTGTTGTGGACCAATTTCAGGGATGTTTTTCCTGAGCAGTTGAGGAGTTTGCCACCTAAGAGGAGTGTGGAGTTTACCATTGAGTTGGTGCCGGGAACGGGTCCGATTTCCCAAGTAGCATATCGTATGGGGCCAGCCGAGCTGAGGGAGCTGCAAGGGCAAATCGAGGTGTTGGTGGGCCAAGGGTATATCAGACCGAGTACCTCACCTTGGGGTGCTCCGGTGCTCTTTGCTAAGAAGGCTGATGGCACGCTTCGTCTTTGCATCGACTACAGGAAGTCGAATCGATGACGTGAAGAACAAGTACCCGTTGCCTCGGATAGATGACCTGTTTGACCAGTTGAGTGGGGCCCAGTGGTTTTCCAAAATAGATATACGGTCGGGGTATCACCGGCTCAGGGGTTAGGGAGGAGGACATCCCTAAGACGGCTTTTCGGTGCGGTATGGGCATTATGAGTGGGTAGTGATGCCTTTCGGGCTCACTAATGCGCCAGCAGTTGTTCATGCATTTGATGAACCAAGTCTTTGCCCCATACTTAGACTCGTTCGTGGTGGTGTTTATCGACGATATCTTGGTGTATTCCAAGACCGAGAAGGAACATGTGGAGCACTTGGCAACATGTTGCAAACCTTGAGGGACCAGCACTGTTTGCTAAGTTTAGCAAGTGTGAGTTTTGGTCACAGGAGGTTCACTTTCTTGGCCATGTGGTGTCACTGAGGGAGTTAGGGTGGACCCGGCCAAGATTGAGGCCGTGACATTGTGGGCGAGGCCAACCAACATTTTTGAGATCCGTAGTTTTCTTGGTTTGGTGGGGTACTATCGTCGTTTTGTAGAGGGGTTCTCCCGTTTGGCGGCTCCTATGACGGCGTTGACTAGGAAAGGAGTGAAATTTGAGTGGACGGACAAGTGCCGGCGGGCGTTTGAGACTCTCAAAACCCGTTTGACCACTGCACCTGTGTTGAGGTTGCCTAGGGAGGATATTCCGTATGAGGTATACTGTGATGCGTCCAGGGTTGGTTTGGGGTGTGTGCTTATGCAGGAGCACAGTGTGGTAGCTTATGGGTCAAGGCAGCTGAAGCCTCATGAGCAGAATTATCCTACCCATGACCTTGAGTTAGCGGCTGTTATCTTCGCCCTGAAGAGTTGGCAGCACTACCTCTTGGGGGAAAAGTTTGTAGTGTTCTCAGATCACAAGAGCCTTCAGTACATCTTTACTCAGAAGGACTTGAATTTGAGGCAAAGGAGATGGGTGGAGTATTTGCAGACCTTTGACTTTACTCTTGCCTATACCCCGGGCAAGGGTAATGTTGTGGCTGATGCGTTGAGCAGAAAAGGGAAAGCTGAGGTGGTCGTGAGAGAGTGGAAGCCGATGGAGCGGTTGGCGATGTTACGACTGCGGCCTGTTGCTCATGATGGTGGGACAGTCCTGAGTCCTTTGGTGGTAGTGCCTGAGTTGTACCAGCGCGTCCGGGAGGAACAGCTGGGTGACATTGAGTGCGAGGTTCTCCGTGCCCGTATTGAGGCTGGGGAGCTATCTGGGGACTGGACAGAGGGTCCTGAGCATGAGTTGTCATTTCAGGGGCGGTTGGTCGTGGCTTCTTCCCTCAGGGATGAGGTGATGAGGGCGTTTCACCAATCTAGAGTTGCTGTGCATCCCGGGGGTACGAAGATGTACCATGCGCTTCGCGGACATTTTTGGTGGCCTGGGATGAAACGCGATGTAGCTGCCTTTGTTTCGCGGTGCCTCACGTGTCAGCAGGTGAAGGCTGAGCATCAGCGGCCGGCGGGCATGTTACGGCCCTTGCCCATAGCAGAGTGGAAGTGGGACCATATAGCGATGGATTTTGTGACTGGTCTTCCACCCACCACTGGGAGGAAGGATATGATTTGGGTGATTGTGGATCGACTCACAAAGTCGGCCCATTTCCTGGCTGTTCGCGAGCGGGACTCTATTGGGACCTTGAGTCACCGTACATGAACGAGATTGTGAGACCGCATGGAGTACCATCATCGGTTGTCTCGGACCGGGATTCGAGGTTCACTTCCCGTTTTTGGCGCAGGTTTGCAGGAGGCTATGGGGACCAAGCTTCACTTGAGTACAGCCTTTCACCCTGAGACTGACGGCCAGACAGAGAGGACGAATCAGACTTTGGAGGACATGTTACGGGCCTGTGTGTTATATTTCGGGGGTTCGTGGGCAACTCACCTTCCTTTGGTGGAGTTTGCCTACAACAACAGTTATCAGGCATCCATTGGGATGGCTCCTTTTGAGGCGTTGTACGGACGGCCGTGTCGGTCACCTTTGTGTTGGACCGAGGTGGGGGAGACAGCTCTCTTGGGGCCACAATTGGTTCAAGAGGCTACTGAGAAGGTCAAGTTGATTCGTCAGTGTTTGTTGTCGCTCGAGTCGGCGAAATCTTATGCAGATCAGCGGCGACGACCTTTGGAGTTTTCGGTTGGTGATCATGTGTTCCTTCGTGTTTCCCCACGTCGTGGACATCGACGGTTTGGGCGAGGTTCCAAGCTATCTCCGCGGTTTATTGGTCCTTTTGAGATTCTGGATCGTGTAGGGCCTGTAGCCTACCGGTTAGCGTTACCACCGCGGCTGAGTCGAGTGCACAACGTGTTCCACGTGTCCCAGTTGAGGAAGTATCACCCTGACCCCACTCATGTGCTCGATTGGGGGACATTAGACATTGAGGATGACATGTCCGTTGTTGAGGCCCCTATCCGTATCCTAGATCGGCGAGAGAAGCTTTTGCGTGGTCGTGCTATTCCTTTGGTTCGCGTGCTGTGGCAAAGACCGTGGCATTGAGGAGGAGACATGGGAACATGAGTCCGTGATGCGTGAACAGTACCTGGACTTGTTCGAGGACGAACAATCTTAAGCGTGGGAGGTGGCTGTTGGCCAAGGGTGTGATGTGTTTTGTGTTTTCCTTGTATTAGTTGTGTACGATTTGGTGTATTTGTATTGTCTTTTAAAGACATGTGTTCTTATTTGAGATATTTGAGATGTGTATTCATGACATGCGGACATGTGTTATATGCATTATGGTGGTACTGTTATGCGCTGTTATGTTGTGTGTGGTGTATGACCCATTTGGGTGTTGTGGCTCGCCGTGTGGCAAATGGGTAGCTTGTGTTTGTTTTCCTCGTAAGTCATTTCTTTTCGAGGACGAAAAGTCTTAAGGGGGAGAGGATGTAAGGACCCGTACCTTGAGTTAGTCAGTTTTGCCTCCTGAGTAGAGTTTTTCTAGATTTTGACCTAGTAAATGGACTCCAATGAATTCACGTGCAAAAGGAAAGATGCTTAGAATGATGTTCTCTATCTACCACAGAAGTTTCAGGCCAAATGGACATGTATGTGAGGTGCACGTGATATGGGTCCAATTCACGTGCAAGTGTGGTTGTCTTCTAAATGATGCAAGGAGGCTAGGGGTGAAGTTTGAGAGCATTTGGAGTGCATATGGAGTTGCACGTGAATTGGGGAATTCACGTGCAAATTGGCGTGCAGGCATATTTTTGCATGGTTCCCTTGGTTTTGACATTCTAAGGAACTTTCTCCAAAGGACCATGTTGAAATTCTGAGTAGTTTGGCCTATATGGGTGCGGAAAGGTGCTAACTTGTGTGATCAAAACTACGTCGTTTTGATCCCTGGGTTTCACTTAATCAAAACTACGTCGTTTTGATAGTGGGAGGCCTATATAAGGATGAGGAGACTCCTTGTTCTAGGGTTAGGGGTTTTTCAGCCATTGCAGCCGTCGTGGAGAGAGAGAGAGCTAGAGAGAGGGAAAGGGGGAGAACTGCTGGTTGCTGCTGGAGCATCTTGCGTGGGGAGGACGGCATCTAACGCGGGAGCAAGGAGGATCTTCTTTAAGGTAGGGATTCTGTTTTCTTATACCTGATCCGGGGTTAGGCCCTGTGGTGAAATACCCATTGGATATTGTCCTTGTTATCATACTATTTATATGTAAATTCATATAGGTGTGATCTCCTATATGAATGTTGGCCTTCAATGGCGTTGTTTGGATATATGTATATATGCCTGCCAAGTGTTTGACATAATGCCTGTGAGGCTGTGCATGTTATGTGTTTGAGGTAATGCCTGTGAGGCTGTGCATGTTATGTGTTTGAGGTAATGCCTGTGAGGCTGTGCATGTTATGTGTTTGAAATTATGCCTGTGAAGCTGTGCATATTATGTGTGAGATTATATCTGTGTGGCTGGGTTTATGAGCTGGTGAATATATGCATGCTAAGTGTTCGATGTTATTCCTGTGTGACTAAGCATACTAAGTGTTTGATGTTATGCCTGTATGGCCATGTGTGCTGCGTGTTTGCTTGTACACCCGGTGGCTGTGGAAGCCCGGGACTGATTTGTGGAACCCGGTGGCTGTGGAAGCCCGGGACTGTTTTGTGGAACCCGGTGGCTGTGGAAGCCCGGGACTGTTTTGTGGAACCCAGGTGGCCGTGGAAGCCCGGGACTGTTTTGTGGGACCCGGTGGCTGTGGAAGCCCGGGATTGTTCTTGAAACCCGGTGGCTGTGGAAGCCCGGGAGTGTTTATGTACCAGCCCATGTATGGTTGTGTTTGCTGTTATAGCCTGTAACTATATCTGGTGGAATGATTGTATCACGACACAGCACTTGTACACAAGGCATGTAGATATTAGGTGCATGGGATGGGTTGGGGAGACATGATCCCTACTGAGTTGTGGTTGCTCACCCCTCCTACCATGTTGTTTTCTTTACAGGAACCTACAGGCGTTAGGTGGGACCCCAAGGTGGAAGACCTTATTTATTTTATTGTTTATGTTATTTTATTATGGGAACTGATGTAACCCCAATGGGGATGGATTGAAAAGAAGACTTTGTATTAAAGACTGATTTGGTTTGTGGACTACTTGATGGACTTTATTTTTCTTGAATGTGTTGTGAATGTTTAAAATGTTCAGTTCTTGGTTTGTATCCTAACCCCTTTGCCCTCCGTGTGGGTAAAAAAGGGGAGTCACGTACCGGTTTCCTCGGGTTGGAAATCCGGGGCGTGACAGATGGCAGCACAGCAGGTGGTGCCACCACCACCACCACCAGTAGGAGAGCTGCCTCGTGAGCGTGAGAGTTCGCTGGGTGGTGTACCGACTCGTGTAGAGGATGACGTGGTGACACGGTTCCGAAAGGAACAACCTCCGCGATTCAAGGGGGAAGGTGAACCGGTGGTAGCTGAGCAGCGGTTGAGGCAGATCGAGCATGTGTTCTCCTTTCTCCTGCCCCGGGAAGAGGATAAGGTGCGACTGGCAATTCGGCAGCTGGAGGGTGATGCTTTGGAGTGGTGGACGAGTGTCGCAGGGAGCCGTGCGGTGCAACTCATGCTTTGGGAGGAGTTCTTGCAACTCTTCCATGATGAGTTCTTCCCAGAATCAGTGAGATGGCAGAAGAGGGAAGAATTCGGCGGCAAGGCAGGGAACCAGGACGGTACCTGAGTATGAGCGGGAGTTCCGGAGCTTGAGTAGGTTTGCTCCTGAGACTGTGGCAAGGGAGGACCTGAAGGCTCACAAGTTCACTTTGGGCCTCAGGCTAGCCCTTAGGCAGAGGGTGGCAATTCTACGCTTGAGGACCTATGCTGAGGTTGTGGAGACGGCCCGTATAGCTGAGAGGGAGCTGGATGATGGGAGGCAGACCCATCAGGGTCGCCAGTTGTAGAGCGGGCCTGATCGAGATGCAGGGTCTAAGAGACTCAAGATGGAGGAGAGGGATAGCAGTTCTTTTCGCAGTCGGGGTCAGACATCTGTGAACCCTGGGAGGTTCACCTTTGGCGGCGGAAGACAGGGTGGTCCATCTGGGAGTCTACCTAGTAGTTGCCACTGCTGTGGAGAGCAGGGTCACTTCAAGGGGGAGTGCCCCAAGAAGGACTGGCGATGCAACAACTGTGGACGAGAGGGTCATTTGCGCCGGGTTTGCAGGAGTGGCAACAGGGGAACAGGGGGCGTGGCATCCAGCATGAGGAGTGATGCTAGCTTCCGTGCACCACTTGAGAGACCAGCTCGTCGGTGGCGAGCCAGCCAGGCAGGATCCGGTCGGACCCGACCCCAGGGGAGGCCAGGAGCGGGCAGGACCGAGGCTGGAGGCAACCTTAGCGGGAAGCGTCCAGTGAGTGAGCCGACTAGTGGCACGGGCCAAGGAAGGGTGTTTGCACTGGAGGCGACGTACCAGGAGGAGGCTGAGCTACCACCCCCACCAGCTGAGGGTGGAGCAAGACCATCGGTGGTCAGAGGTACCCTTTTGATCTCCCGTACATTAGCTTCTATTCTCTTCGATACGGGTGCATCATGTTCTTTTGTTGCTGAACTTGTGGTAGATTGCTTGGGGTTAGCTTGTGTGGAGGCAGCGAAGCCCCTAGTTGTTGAGTCTCCAGTGGGGGGTATGATTGAGGTACGGCGAGTGTGTCGTGACTGTGTGTTAACCCTAGGAGAGGTGGAGCTGAGTTTTGACTTGTATGTAATGCCTTTGAGGACGTTTGACCTGATCTTGGGTATGGATTGGCTTATGGCTTTCCAGGCCAAGATAGATTGTTATCGGCGGCGTGTATCGTTCGTGATGCCTGCAGGGACCTCTTGCACCCTGCAGGGGGAGTGGGACTGTGAGGCGAGTCGGGCCGGGCCAGTGTTGGATCAGTGGGGTGCCATTACCCACAGGTTAGCAGCCCTGACCTTTGCTAAGGAGGGTAAGGTGGAAAAGAGGGTGTGGCCCGCTGTTGTGGACCAATTTCAGGATGTTTTTCCTGAAGAGTTGAGGAGTTTGCCACCTAAGAGGAGTGTGGAGTTCACCACTGAGTTGGTGCCGGGGACGGGTCCGATTTCCCAAGTAGCGTATTGTATGGGGCCAGCCGAGTTGAGGGAGCTTCAGAGGCAAATCGAGGAGTTGGGGGACCAGGGGTATATCAGACCGAGTACCTCACCCTGGGGTGCTCCGGTGCTTTTTGCTAAGAAGGCTGATGGCACGCTTCGTCTCTGCATCGACTACGGAAGCCGAATTCGGTGGATCGTGAAGAACAAGTACCCGTTGCCTCGGATAGATGACCTATTTGACCAATTGAGTGGGGCCCAGTGGTTTTCCAAAATAGATTTACGGTCGGGGTATCACCAGCTCAGGGTTAGGGAGGGGGACATCCCTAAGACGGCTTTTCGGTGCAGGTATGGGCATTATGAGTGGGTAGTGATGCCTTTCGGGCTCACAAATGCGCCAGCGGTGTTCATGCATTTGATGAACCAGGTCTTTGCTCCCTACCTGGATTCGTTTGTGGTGGTGTTTATTGATGATATCTTGGTGTACTCCAAGACCGAGAAGGAGCATGTCGAGCACTTGGCAATAGTGTTGCAAATCTTAAGGGACCAGCAGCTGTTTGCTAAGTTTAGCAAGTGTGAATTTTGGCTGCAGGAGGTTCACTTTCTTGGCCATGTGGTGTCAGCTGAGGGAGTTAAGGTGGATCCCGCCAAGATTGAGGCTGTGGCATCGTGGGCGAGGCCAACCAACGTTTTTGAGATTCGTAGTTTTCTTGGCTTGGCAGGCTATTATCGCCGTTTTGTAGAGGGGTTCTCCCGTTTGGCGGCTCCTATGACGGCGTTGACTAGGAAAGGAGTGAAATTTGAGTGGACGGACAAGTGCCAGCAAGCGTTTGAGACTCTCAAAACCCGTTTGACCACTGCACCTGTGTTGAGGTTGCCTAGGGAAGATATTCCGTATGAGGTGTATTGTGATGCGTCCAGGGTTGGTTTGGGGTGTGTGCTTATGCAAGAGCACAATGTGGTAGCTTATGGGTCAAGGCAGCTGAAGCCTCATGAGCAGAATTATCCTACTCATGATCTGGAGTTGGCGGCTGTCATCTTCGCCCTGAATAGTTGGCAGCACTACCTCTTGGGGGAAAAGTTTGTGGTGTTCTCAGATCACAAGAGCCTTCAGTACATCTTTACTCAGAAGGACTTGAATTTGAGGTAAAGGAGATGGGTGGAGTATTTGCAGACCTTTGACTTTACTCTTGCCTATACCCCGGGCAAGGGTAATGTTGTAGCTGACGCATTGAGCAGAAAAGGGAAAGCTGAGGTGGCCGTAAGAGAGTGGAAGTTGATGGAGCAGTTGGTGATGTTGCAGCTGCAGCTTGTTGCTCGTGATGGTGGGACAGTCCTGAGTCCTTTGGTGGTTGTGCCTGAGTTGTACCAGCGCGTCCGGGAGGGACAGTTGGGTGACATTGAGTGTGAGGTTCTCCGTGCCTGAGTTTGCCTACAATAACAGTTATCAGGCATCCATTGGGATGGCTCCTTTTGAGGCGTTGTATGGGCGGCCGTGTCGATCACCTTTGTGTTGGACTGAGGTGGGGGAGACAGCTCTCTTGGGACCACAGTTGGTTCAAGAGGCTACCGAGAAGGTTAAGTTGATTCGTCAGCGTTTGTTATCCGCTCAGAGTCGGCAGAAATCTTATGCGGATCAGCGGCGACGACCTTTGGAGTTTTCTGTTGGTGATCATGTGTTTCTTCGTGTTTCTCCACGTCGTGGACATCGACGGTTTGGGCGAGGTTCCAAGCTATCTCCGCGGTTTATTGGTCCTTTTGAGATTCTGGATCGTGTGGGGCCTGTAGCCTACCGGTTAGCGTTACCACCGCGGCTGAGTCGAGTGCACAACGTGTTTTACGTGTCCCAGTTGAGGAAGTATCACCCTGACCCCACTCATGTGATTGATTGGGGGACATTGGACATTGAGGATGACATGTCCGTTGTTGAGGCCCCTATTCGTATCCTAGATCGGCGAGAGAAGCTTTTGCGTGGTCGTGCTATTCCTTTGGTTCATGTGCTGTGGCAGCACCGTGGCATTGAGGAGGAGACATGGGAACGTGAGTCCGTGATGCGTGAGCAGCACCCAGAATTGTTCGAGGACGAACAATCTTAAGCGTGGGAGGTGGCTGTTGGCCAAGGGATAGTGATGTGTTTTCTTGTATTAGTTGTGTATGATTTGTTTTGTCTTTTAGACATGTGTTCATATTTGTGAGGTGTTTTGAGATGTGTATTTGTGACATGCGGATGTGTTATATGCATTATTGTGATGCATGTGGTTATGGATTATGGTGGTACCTTGTTATGTGCTGTTATGTGCTGTGCGCAGTGTATGACCCATTTGGGTGTTGTGGCTCGCCGTGTGGCAAATGGGTAGCTTGTGTTTGTTCCTCGTATGTCATTTCTTTTCGAGGACGAAAAGTCTTAAGGGGGAGAGGATGTAATGACCCATGTGTAAACCGTGTGTAAGAAGTTAACCACAAACACCTTGGAGGTTAGTGCACAAGTTTGAGGTAAGAGATGAGCCCAAGAGGGGACTTTTGGGAGGTGCATGTGACAAGTGGTAACGTACCTTTATGCCCTAGGAAGATGCTATGCATATACAGACGCTTTTAGGCTGTTTTGTCAGGTTTTGGAGAGCTATTTTGACCTAGTAGATGGCCTCAAACAATTGGCGTGCAAGAACAAAAGTTTCTTAGAATGAGGTCCTCTATCTACCACAAAAATTTCAGAGCATTTGGAGCTGCACGTGAATTCACCCATTTCACGTGCAAGCATATTTTTGCTTCTCAGACCTCTACTAGATGCAAGGAGGCTTGGGGTGAAGTTTGAGTACATTTGGAGCTGCACGCCAAATGGCGAATTGGTGTGCAAATTAGCGTGCAGGCATGTTTTTGCATGGTTGCCTTGGTTTTGTCATTCTAATCATCTTTTCCCAAAGGACCAGGTTGGAATAGTGAGTATTTTGGTGTGTATGGATGCGGAAAGGTTGTAACTTGTGTAATCAAAACTACGTCGTTTTGATGCTGGGATTCACTTAATCAAAACTACGTCGTTTTGATGTTGTGTTGTCTATATAAGGAGGAGAAGCCCCTCTGTTTTAGGGTTAGGGTTTGTTGCTCCACCAGCCGTCGCAGAGAGAGAGAGAGAGAGAGAGAGAGAGAGAGAGAGAGAGAGAGAGAGAGAGAGAGAGAGAGAGAGAGAGAGAGAGAGAGAGAGAGAGAGAGAGAGAGAGAGAGAGAGAGAGAGAGAGAGAGAGAGAGGGAAGGAGAGCTTCTGGTGGCTGCCGGAGCGTCTTGCGTGGGTGGTCGGAGTCTTGTGTGGAAGCGGGAGCAGGAGAACATACAAGGTAGGGGTTCTGTTCTTCCTAAATCCTCCTCTGTCCTAGGGTTCTAGGGCAGATTATGGGTTATATCTGTTATATATATATATATATATATATATATATATATATGTAATCCATATAGGTGTGATCTCCTATATGGATGTTGGCCTTCAGTGGCATTTTGGTGTGATTCTGCTGTTGGGTGGTTGGTGCATGTCACATGCTTGATGAAATGCCTGTGTGAATATTGATGTGTGTATATGCCTAGTACATGTTTAATAAAATGCCTGTGTGGTTGGACTTGTGATTCGGTGTAAGTATGCATGTTGGGTGTTTGTTCTATTGCCTGAATGACTGGGTTGGTGCACTTGTGAATGGGTGCACACCAAGTGTTTGGTTTTATGCTTCAGTGACCGTGGTGTATGTTGTGTGCATGACTGTGCTATCTGGCCTGAAGGGGCGGTTAAATCAGTTTGCCTGAGAGGCGGTTAAACCAGTGGCCTGAAGAGGCGGTTAAACTACTTTGCCTGAGAGGCGGTTAAATCAGTGGCCTGAAGAGGCGGTTAAATTACTTTCTTGAGATGTGGTTGTGGTTTGTTAGCCAGTGTGGCTGGGGCTAGGGTTACGCCCACTTGTGTGGAATGTTTTATTTTCTTTTTCCTAATACTGTCACGTCACTACACCTGTGCACATGCATGTAGCCTTTAGGAGCATGGGAAGGGTTGGGGAGACTTGATCCCTACTGAGCTGTGGTTGCTTACCCCTTCTACTGTGTTTGCTTGTTTTCCAGGGACTTAGAGGCGTTAGGTGGATACACCAAGGTGGAAGACCTTATTTATTTTACTCTCTTCCATTTATGTTATTTTTTATGGGAATTGATGTAACCCCAGTGGGGATGGGATTGGAACGGATTTTGTTGTAATAAACTGGTTTGGATTGCTTTTATGAACACTTTCTTGAATGTGTTGTGGATGTTTAAAATGTTATAATCTTGGTTTGTATCCTAACCCCTTTGCCCTCCGTGTGGGTAAAAGGGGAGTCACGTACCGGTTTCCTCGGGTTGGAAATCCGGGGCGTGACAAGTAGGTATGTTACAGCCGTTGCCAATAGTGGAGTGGAAGTGGGACCACATCGCGATGGACTTTGTGACTGGTCTTCCACCCACTACTGGGAGGAAAGACATGATATGGGTGATTGTGGATCGGCTAACGAAGTCGGCCCATTTTCTTGCCGTCTGAGAGCGGGAGCCCATTAGGGCATTGAGCCAGCTATATGTGAACGAGGTTGTGAGACTACAAGGAGTACCATCGTCAATTGTGTCTGACAGAGATTCACGCTTCACTTCCCGTTTATGGGCAGACTTGCAGGAGGCTATGGGGACAAAACTGCACTTGAGTACAGCCTTTCACCCTGAGACTGATGGTCAGACAGAGAGGACGAATCAGACATTGGAGGGCATGCTGAGGGCCTGTGTGCTAGATTTTGGGGGTTCGTGGGCAACTCACCTTCCCTTGGTGGAGTTTGCCTACAATAACAGTTATCAGGCCTCCATTTGGATGGCTCCTTTTGAGGCGTTGTATGGAAGACCGTGCCGATCACCTTTGTGTCCGACTGACATCGGCGAGGCAACTCTTTTGGGACCATAGTTGGTTCAGGAGGCTATGGAGAAGGTCAAGTTGATTCGTCAGCGCTTGTTGTCAACTTAGAGTCGACAGAAGTCTTATGGAGACCAGCGGCGGCGACCTTTAGAGTTTTCTGTGGGAGATCATGTGTTTCTCCATGTTTCTCCATGTCGTGGACATCGACGGTTTAGGCGAGCTTCCAAGATATCTCTACGGTTTATTGGTCCTTTTGAGGTTATGGCTCGTGTGGGGCCAGTGGCCTACCGGTTAGCATTACCACCGCGATTGAGTCGGGTGCACAATGTGTTCCATGTCTCCCAGTTGCAAAAGTATCATCCTGACTCCACTCATGTGATCGATTAGGGGACATTGGATAATGAGGATGACATGTCTGTTGTTGAGGCCCCTATCCGTATACTCGATCAACGGGAGAAACTTTTGTGTGGTCGTGCTATTCCTTTGGTTTGCGTGCTGTGGCAGCACCGTGGTATTGAGGAGGAGACTTGAGAGTGTGAATCCATGATGCGTGAGCAACACCCAGAGTTGTTCGAGGATGAACAATCTTGAGGGTGGGAGGTGGTTGTTGGCCAAGGGGTAGTAATGTGTTTCTGTTTTCTTGTATGTGGTTCTTGATTTGGTGTATTTGTATTTGTATTTGTATACTAGCATTTGTATTTATATTGAGATGTGTTTTGAGATTGCAATGTGTTTGAGATGTCCTGTTATGTTGTGTGATCTATTTGGGTATTGTGGGTAGCATGTGTTTGTTATCCCTCGTATGTTTCTTTTCGAGGACAAAAAGTCTTAAGGGGGAGAGGATGTAATGACCCGTGTGAGGAGTTAGTCATAGTTATGCCGTTTGAGTGGGTTTTTGGGAGATTTCTTCCCACACACTTTAGCTAAACACCTTGTATGTTGATGGGCAAGTTTGGGGTAAGAGATGAGCCCATAAGGCAACCTTTGGGAGGTGCACGTGACAATGCACGTGATATGGGGATGTCACGTGCAAGGAGATTTTTGTATGCCTGCCTTCTACGTGATGCAAGGAAGCTTGGGGTAGAATTTCACAAGATTTGGGAGCTGCACGTCATATGGGGATATGACGTGCATTGTGGCGTACAGCCATATTTTTGCACCATCACCTTGGTTTTGTTATTCTAGTAATCTTTTCCCAAAGGACCATGTTTGAATTATGGATATTTTGGCAT
Source organism: Taxillus chinensis (assembly GCA_023512835.1). NCBI lineage: Eukaryota > Viridiplantae > Streptophyta > Magnoliopsida > Santalales > Loranthaceae > Taxillus > Taxillus chinensis. The sequence goes on from CM042091.1 coordinate 23,955,808, forward strand.
GTATGGTTGTGGAAAGGTTATAGTGTGTAATCAAAACTACCTCGTTTTGATGGTGGGATTTCACTAAATCAAAACTACGTCGTTTTGATGGTGGGATTTCACTTGATCAAAACTACGTAGTTTTGATGCTGGATTCACTTAATCAAAACTACGTCGTTTTGATATTAAGGTGTTTATATAAGGATGAGGAAGCCTCTTGTTTTAGGTTTAGGGTTTCTTTTCTGTCAGCCGCCGCAGCCTGAGAGAGATAGAGAGAGAGAGAGAGAGAGAGAGAGAGAGAGAGAGAGAGAGGAGTTTCTGATCGCTGCCGTGGTGGTTCACGTGGGTGGTCGGTGTCTAGCGTGGAAGCAAGAGCAAGAGGACACTTACAAGGTAGGGGTTCTGTTCCTCCTTGAACCTATACTATGGTTTTGGCCTTGTGATAGGCAGTCTGTTGTATATTCTGGATATATATATATATATATATATATATGTAAATCCGTATAAGTGTGATCTCCTATATGGATGTTGGCCTTCAATGGCGTATTTGCTTGGATATTTGTATATGTGCCCGTGAGGCTGGGGATTATGCATGCTAAGTGTTTGTTTTTATGACTATGTGGCTATTTATGCTAGGTGTTCGATGTTATGCCTGTGAGACTATGCAAATCATGTGTTTGATGTTATGCCTGTGAGACTATGCAAGTCATGTGTTTGATGTTATGCCTATGAGACTTTGCAAATCATGTGTTTGATGTTATGCCTGTGTGGCTTTGTGTCTTGTGTGTTTGTTGGTACACCCGGTGGCCGTGGAAGCCCGACACTCGTTTTGGAACCCGATGGTGTGGAAGCCTGGGACTGTTTTGGAACCCGGTGGCTGTGAAAGCCCAGGACTGTTTTTGAACCCGGTGGCTGTGGAAGCCCGGGACTGTTTTGGAACCCGGTGGCTGTGGAAGCCCGGGACTGTTTATGTTAACTTGTGTGGCTGTGGATATGTTAGCCTATGTGGCTGTGGCAAAGGTTGTTCTTGTTCTGTGACTTATGTGTTGGCGCTTGACTGGATTATAAACTGCTTAAATCTTATTGTCACTACACTGCATTTGTGCATGTCCTCATGTAGATGCTGGGAGTATGGGATGGGTTGGGGAGACATGATCCCTACTGAGCTGTGGTTGCTCACCCCTCCTACTGTGATGTGTTTTCTTTTAGGGACCTACAAGCGTTAGGTGGAACCCCAAGGTGGAAGATTCTGTTGCTGTTTATTTTTCTTCTTGTGTTTTTGAGGAATTTATGTAACCCTAGTGTGGAAATATTGTAATAAGGAATTTAATTGTAATAAAGGCAAGTTGTTTCGCTTGTATACATTTATTCTGATTTGCGCTTAATAAAGATAACTGATTTCGTCTGTGAATATCTGTTGTGGATGTGTACGATGTCCTGCATAGATATTTGATTGTATATCTACCCCTTACCTACCGAGTGGGTAAAAGGGAGTCACGAACTGGTTTCTTCGGGTTGGAATTCAGGGGCGTGACAGCTTTAATGCCTATGAGAGTGCTAAATTGTACAAGGAGAGGTCTAAGCTCAGGCATGATAAGAAAATTGGCCCCTCTACCGTTGAACCAGGGCAGAAGGTGCTTCTCTTTAATTCCAGAATTAAACTTTTCCCTGGGAAGCTGCGATCTAAGTAGATGGGGCCTTATACTGTTATAAAGGTTTTCCCATATGGAAGTGTTGAACTTCAATCAACCTCAGGACAAATATTCAAAGTAAATGCTCAGTGTGTGTAAGGACCCGTACCTTGAGTTAGTCAGTTTTGCCTTCTGAGTAGATTTTGACCTAGTGAATGGACTCCAATGAATTCACGTGCAAAAGGAAAGATTCTTAGAATAATGTCCTCTACCTACCACAGAAGTTTCAGGCCAAACAGACATGTAATGCATGATTATGGGTTCTAGGGCAGATTATGGGTTATATCTGTTATATATATATATATGTAATCCATATAGGTGTGATCTCCTATATGGATGTTGGCCTTCAATGGCGATTTTGGTGTTTCTGGTGTTTGTGTGATGCATGAAAAGTGTTCGATAAAATGCCTGTATGACATGCCTGCTACATGTTTGAGAAAATGCCTGTGTGACTGGATTTATGAGCCTGTGAATTTATGTACACCAACTGTTTGATTTCATACCTGTGAGGCTTTGCATGCTAAGTGTTTGGTGTTATGTCTGTGTGACTAAGTGTGGCTATGTGTGCTGTGTTCTTGGATCCCGGTGGCTGTGGAAGCCCGGGACTGTTCTTGGAACCCGGTGGCTGTGGAAGCCCGGGACTGTTCTTGAAACCCGGTGGCTGTGGAAGCCCGGGACTGTCCTTGGAAACCCGGTGGTTGTGGAAGCCCGGGAGTGTTGATGTACCAACCGTGTATTATTGTGTTTGCTGTATTAGCCTGTAATTATATCTGGTGGAATAATTGTATCACGACACAGCACTTGTACACAAGGCATGTAGATGTTAGGTGCATGGGATGGGTTGGGGAGACATGATCCCTACTGAGCTGTGGTTGCTCACCCCTCCTACCATGTTGTTTTCTTTACAGGAACCTATAGGCGTTAGGTGGGAACACCAAGGTGGAAGACCTTATTTACTTTACTGTCTACCCTTTATGTTATTTTTATTGGAATTGATGTAACCCCAGTGGGGATGGGATTGGAAAGGATTTCGTTGTAATAAACTGGTTTGGATTATTTTTTATGAACATTACTTTCTTGAATGTGTTGTGGATGTTTAAAATGTAATATTCTTGGTTTGTATCCTAACCCCTTTGCCCTCCGCGTGGGTAAAAGGGGAGTCACGTGCCGGTTTCCTCGGGTTGGAAATCCGGGGCGTGACAATATGGTATCAGAGCATGGTCTAGTTGGCCTAGGGTAGTGGGCAGACTTGGTTATCTTGAGTCCTTTGGAGGAGCTTGGAGGGACATACCTGATCAACATGGTCCTCTTTGAGCCTCCAAGGTGTACTTAGGGTAGTCCGGTCTTGTGGTAGGATTTGCATGCATTGGCATTAGGGCACTAGTTGCATTTGCTGTGAATGTATGCTAAACTGTGGATAAAATCATATGATTAAGTGAAATGTGCAACTCTGATTTGTTTGGCAATGTGTACTGAACTGTGCAATGTGATTGATGCAATGTATGTGTGTAATATCATGTGATAGTGGAATTGATCAGTGGGGTAGAGGTAGTGACGCGATAGATTATAAAATTGTTTTGACGTTGTGCTTCTTACTTCGTGTAGTAAGAATACCGCCGAGGAGAGTGACACGTGCGTCCGGGGCAGTGGCTGATGAGTCATCTGCCCATGAGGGTCCGGGTGCGGGACCGTCCGTTGGAGGGCATGCGTTGTTGCTGGCACAGCTACGAGAAGGCATCCGGCTGGAGGTACAAGAGCTACGGGAGGGACTCCGGCAGGACGTTCAGGAGGAGGTGCGCCGTGAGATGGCAGCACAACAGGTGGTGCTACCACCACCACCACCAGTAGGAGAGCTGCCTCGTGAGCGTGAGAGTTCGCTGGGTGGTGTACCGACTCGTGCAGAGGATGACGTGGTGACACGGTTCCGAAAGGAACAACCTCCGCGATTCAAGGGGGAAGGTGATCCTGTGGTAGCTGAGCAGTGGTTGAGGCAGATTGAGCATGTGTTCTCCTTTCTCCTACCCCGGGAGGAGGATAAGGTGCGACTGGCAATCCGGCAGCTGGAGGGGGATGCTTTGGAGTGGTGGACGAGTGTTGCGGGGAGCCGTGCAGTGCAACTCATGTTTTGGGAGGAGTTCTTGCAACTCTTCCATGATGAGTTCTTCCCGGAATCAGTGAGATGGCAGAAGAGGGAAGAATTCAGCAGCTTGAAGCCGGGATCCAGGACGGTACCTGAGTATGAGCAGGAGTTCCGGAGATTGAGTAGGTTTGCCCCCGAGACAGTGGCAAAGGAGGACTCGAAGGCCCACAAGTTCACTCTGGGTCTTAGGCCAGCCCTTAGGGAGAGGGTGGCGATTCTACGTTTGAGGACATATGCTGAGACTGTGGAGACGGCCCATATAGCCGAGAGGGAGCTGGATGATGGGAGGCAGGCCCATCAGGGTCGCCAGTTGCAGAGTGGGCCTGATCGAGATGCAGGGTCCAAGAGGCTCAAGACGGAGGAGAGGGATAGCAGTTCTTTCCGCAGCAGGGGACAGACATTGGTGAACCCAGGGAGGTCTAGCTTTGGCGGTGGCAGACAGGGCGGTCCAGCAGGGGGTCTCCCCAGCGGTTGTTACTGCTGTGGGGAGCAAGGCCACTTGAGGAAGGAGTGTCCAAAGAGGGACTGGAAATACCATAGTTGTGGACGAGAGGGCCATCTGAGCCGGGTTCGCCGGAGTGGCAACAGGGGAGTTGGAGGCATGACATCCAGCACAAGGAGTGATGCCAGTTTCCGTGCACTAGCAGAGAGACCAGCTCGTCAGTGGCTGGCTAGTCAGGCAGGATCGAATCATACCCGACCTCAGGGGAGGCCGGAGCGGCAACAGACTGAAGCTAGAGGCAGCCTTGGCGGGAAGCGCCCAGCGAGTGAGCCGACCAGTGGCACGGGCCAAGGGAGGGTGTTTGCGCTGGAGGCGACGTACCCGGAGGAGGCTGAGCTACCACCCCCACCAGCTGAGGAGGGAGCAGGACCATCGGTGGTTAGAGGTACCCTTTTGCTCTCCCGTACATTAGCTTCTGTCCTTTTCGATATGGGTGCATCGTGTTCGTTTGTTGCTGAGCTTGTGATAGATAGCTTGGGGTTAGCTTGTGTGGAGGCAGCGAAGCCCCTAGTTGTTGAGTCGCCAGTGGGGGGTATGATTGAGGTACGGCGAGTGTGTCGTGACTGTGTGTTAACCATAGGAGAGGTGGAGCTGAGTTTCGACTTGCATGTAATGCCTTTGAAGACGTTTGACCTGATCTTGGGTATGGATTGGCTTATGGCTTTCCAGGCCAAGATAGACTGTTATCGGCGGCGGGTATCCTTCGTGACACCTGTAGGGACCTCTTGCACCCTACAGGGGGAGTGGGATTGTGAGGCGAGCCGGGCCGGGCCAGTGTTGGACCAGTGGGGTGCCATTACCCACAGGTTGGCAGCCCTGACCTTTGCTGAGGAGGGTAAGGTGGAAAAGAGGGTGTGGCCCGCTGTTGTGGACCAATTTCAAGATGTTTTTCCTGAAGTGTTGAGGAGTTTGCCACCTAAGAGTGTGGAGTTCACCACTGAGTTGGTGCCGGGGACGGGTCCGATTTCCCAAGTAGCATATCGTATGGGGCCAGCTGAGTTGAGGGAACTTCAGAGGCAAATCGAGGAGTTGGTGGGCCAGGGGTATATCAGACCGAGTACTTCACCTTGGGGTGCTCCGGTGCTTTTTGCTAAAAAGGCTGATGGCACACTTCGTCTCTGCATCGACTACAGGAAGCTGAATTCAGTGACTGTGAAGAATAAGTACCCGTTGCCTCGGATAGATGACCTGTTTGACCAATTGAGTGGGGCCCAGTGGTTTTCCAAAATGGATTTACGGTCGGGGTATCACCAGCTCAGGGTTAGGGAGGAGGACATCCCTAAGACAGCTTTTCGGTGCAGGTATGGGCATTATGAGTGGGTAGTGATGCCTTTCGGGCTCACAAATGCGCCAGCGGTGTTCATGCATTTGATGAACCAAGTTTTTGCCCCATACTTAGACTCGTTCGTGGTGGTGTTTATCGACGATATCTTGGTGTATTCCAAGACCGAGAAGGAGCATGTGGAGTACTTGGCAACAGTGTTGCAAACCTTCAGGGACCAGCAGCTGTTTGCTAAGTTTAGCAAGTGTGAGTTTTGGCTGCAGGAGGTTCACTTTCTTGGCCACGTGGTGTCACTTGAGGGAGTTAGGGTGGACCCAGCCAAGATTGAGGCGGTATCATCATGGGAGAGGCCAACCAATGTTTTCGAGATTCGTAGCTTTCTTGGTTTGGCAGGCTATTATCGCCATTTTGTAGAGGGGTTCTCCTGTTTGGCGGCTCCTATGACGGTGTTGACTAGGAAAGGAGTGAAATTTGAGTGGACAGACAAGTGCCAGCATGCGTTTGAGACTCTCAAAACCCATTTGACCACTGCACCTGTGTTGAGGTTGCCTAGGGAGGATATTCCGTATGAGGTATACTGTGATGCGTCCAGGGTTGGTTTGGGGTGTGTGCTTATGCAGGAGCACAGTGTGGTAGCTTATGGGTCGAGGCAGCTAAGCCTCATGAGCAGAATTATCCTACTCATGACCTTGAGTTAGCGGTCATCATCTTCGCCCTGGAAGAGTTGGCAGCACTACCTCTTGGGGGAAAAGTTTGTGGTGTTCTCGGATCACAAGAGCCTTCAGTTACATCTTTACTCGAAGGACTTGAATTTGAGGCAAAGGAGATGGGTGGAGTATTTGCAGACCTTTGACTTTACTCTTGCCTATACCCCAGGCAAGGGTAATGTTGTAGCTGACGCGTTGAGCAGGAAAGGGAAAGCTGAGGTGGCCGTGAGAGAGTGGAAGCTGATGGAGCAGTTGGCGATGTTGCGGCTGCAGCCTGTTGTCCGTGATGGTGGGACAGTCCTGAGTCCTTTGGTGGTTGTGCCTGAGTTGTACCAGCGCGTCCGGGAGGAACAGCTGGGTGACATTGAGTGTGAGGTTCTCCGTGCCCGTATTGAGGCTGGTGAGCTATCTGAGGACTGGACAGAGGGTCCTGAGCATGAGTTGTCATTTCAGGGGCGGTTGGTAGTGGCTTCTTCCCTCAGGGATGAGGTGATGAGGGAGTTTCACCAATCTAGAGTTGCTGTGCATCCAGGGGGTACGAAGATGTACCAGGTGCTTCGGGGACATTTTTGGTGGCCTGGGATGAAACGCGATGTGGCTGCCTTTGTTTCGCGGTGCCTCACCTGTCAGCAGGTGAAGGCTGAGCATCAGCGGCCGGCGCGCATGTTCTGACCATTGCCCATAGCGGAGTGGAAGTGGGACCACATAGCGATGGATTTTGTGACTGGTCTTCCACCCACCACGGGGAGGAAAGATATGATTTGGGTGATTGTGGATCGACTCACAAAGTCGGCCCATTTCCTGGCTGTTCGCGAGCGGGACTCCATTGGGACCTTGAGTCAGCTGTACATGAACGAGATTGTGAGACTGCATGGAGTACCATCATCGGTCGTCTCTGACCGGGATGCGAGGTTCACTTCCCGTTTTTGGGCAGGTTTGCAGGAGGCTATGGGGACCAAGCTTCACTTGAGTACCGCCTTCCACCCTGAGACTGACGGCCAAACAGAGAGGACGAATCAGACTTTGGAGGACATGTTACGGGCATGTGTGTTAGATTTTGGGGGTTCGTGGGCAACTCACCTTCCTTTGGTGGAGTTTGCCTACAATAACAGTTATCAGGCATCCATTGGGATGGCTCCTTTTGAGGCGTTGTATAGGCGGCCGTGTCGATCACCTTTGTGTTGGACCGAGGTGGGGGAGATAGCTCTCTTGGGACCGCAGTTGGTTCAAGAGGCTACCGAGAAGGTTAAGTTGATTCGACAGCGGTTGTTATCAGCTCAGAGTCGGCAGAAATCTTATGCGGATCAGCGGCGGCGACCTTTGGAGTTTTCTGTTGGTGATCATGTGTTTCTTCGTGTTTCCCCACGTCGTGGACATCGATGGTTTGGGCGAGGTTCCAAGCTATCTCCGCGGTTTATTGGTCCTTTTGAGATTCTGGATCGTGTGGGGCCTATGGCCTACCGGTTAGCGTTACCACCGCGGCTGAGTCGAGTGCACAATGTGTTTCACGTGTCCCAGTTGCGGAAGTATCACCCTGACCCCGCTCATGTGCTCGATTGGGGGACATTGGACATTGAGGCTGACATGTCCGTTGTTGAGGCCCCTATCCGTATCCTCGATCGGCGCGAAAAGCTTTTGCGTGGTCGTGCTATTCCTTTGGTTCGCGTGCTGTGGTAGCACCGTGGCATTGAGGAGGAGACATGGGAACGTGAGTCCGTGATGCGTGAGCAGTACCCAGACTTGTTCGAGGACGAACAATCTTAAGCATGGGAGGTGGCTGTTGGCCAAGGGATAGTGATGTGTTTTCTTGTATTAGTTGTGTACGATTTGGTGTATTTGTATTGTCTTTTTGAGATGTGTTCTTATTTGTAATTGTGACATACGGATATGTGTTATATGCATTATTGTGATTATGGATTATGGTGGTACCTTGTTATGTGCTGTTATGTGCTGTGCGCGGTGTATGACCCATTTGGGTGTTGTGGCTCGTCATGTGGCAAATGGGTAGTTTGAGTTTGTTTTCCTCGTGTCATTTCTTTTCGAGGACGAAAAGTCTTAAGGGGGAGAGGATGTAAGGACCCGTACCTTGAGTTAGTCAGTTTTGCCTTCTGAGTAGATTTTGACCTAGTGAATGGACTCCAATGAATTCACGTGAAAAAGGAAAGATTCTTAGAATGATGTCCTCTACCTACCACAGAAGTTTCAGGCCAAACAAACATGTATGTGAGGTGCACGTGAAATGGGTCCAATTCACGTGCAAGTGTGGTTGTCTTCTAAATGATGCAAGGAGGCTAGGGGTGAAGTTTGAGAGCATTTGGAGTGCATATGGAGTTGCACGTGAATTGGGGAATTCACGTTCAAATTGGTGTGCAGCCATATTTTTGCATGGTTCCCTTGGTTTTGACATTCTAATGAACTTTCTCCAAAGGACCATGTTGAAATTCTGAGTATTTTGGCCTATATGGGTGCGGAAAGGTGCTAACTTATGTGATCAAAACTACGTCATTTTGATGCTGGGATTCACTTAATCAAAACTACGTCGTTTTGATGTTGTGTTGTCTATATAAGGAGGAGAAGCCCCTCTGTTTTAGGTTTAGGGTTTGTTGCTCCTCCAGCCGTCGCAGAGAGAGAGAGAGAGAGAGAGAGAGAGAGAGAGAGAGAGAGGGGGGGGGGGGAAGGAGAGCTCCTGGTTGCTGCCTGGCGCCTTGCGTGGGTGGTCAGAGCCTCGTGGGTGGACGGCGTTCGGCTTGGGATCAGACTGTTGCCGCGTTGTTGCGTCTTACCTGAGGTAGGGGTTCTGTTCTTCCTAAACCCTCCTCTGTCCTAGGGTTCTAGGGCAGATTATGGGTTATATCTCATTATATATATATATATATGTAATCCATATAGGTGTGATCTCCTATATGGATGTTGGCCTTCAATGGCGATTTTGGTGTTTCTGGTGTTTGTGTGATGCATGAAAAGTGTTCGATAAAATGCCTGTATGACATGCCTGCTACATGTTTGAGAAAATGCCTGTGTGACTGGGTTTATGAGCCTGTGAATTTATGTACACCAACTGTTTGATTTCATACCTGTGAGGCTTTGCATGCTAAGTGTTTGGTGTTATGTCTGTGTGACTAAGTGTGGCTATGTGTGCTGTGTTCTTGGAACCCGGTGGCTGTGGAAGCCCAGGACTGTTCTTGGAACCCGGTGGCTGTGGAAGCCCGGGACTGTTCTTGGAACCCGGTGGCTGTGGAAGCCCGGGACTGTTCTTGAAACCCGGTGGCTGTGGAAGCCCGGGACTGTCCTTGGAAACCCGGTGGCTGTGGAAGCCCGGGAGTGTTGATGTACCAGCCGTGTATGATTGTGTTTGCTGTATTAGCCTGTAATTATATCTGGTGGAATAATTGTATCACGACACAGCACTTGTACACAAGGCATGTAGATGTTAGGTGCATGGGATGGGTTGGGGAGACATGATCCCTACTGAGCTGTGGTTGCTCACCCCTCCTACCATGTTGTTTTCTTTACAGGAACCTACAGGCGTTAGGTGGGAACACCAAGGTGGAAGACCTTATTTACTTTACTGTCTACCCTTTATGTTATTTTTATTGGAATTGATGTAACCCCAGTGGGGATGGGATTGGAAAGGATTTCGTTGTAATAAACTGGTTTGGATTATTTTTTATGAACATTACTTTCTTGAATGTATTGTGGATGTTTAAAATGTAATATTCTTGGTTTGTATCCTAACCCCTTTGCCCTCTGCGTGGGTAAAAGGGGAGTCACGTGCCGCTTTCCTCGGGTTGGAAATCTGGGGGCGTGACAGTGTGTAAAGCCATACTACATGCAGGACCATGTTAAGGAGGTTAATCATTTCACTCTGAGCACAACTTGACAGAGGGGACAGTCAAGCTAAGGACCTTAACTAAGCGCTTCATGGGAGGTAACCCATGGTGTATCCTTGCAGTTTTACATTTTTATTTTCGTTTTTATATTTAGATTACTTGTTTTACCTTTTCTTTTGTGGGGGGGTATTTGTTTGCTCTCTGACCCTACTTTTGTAAGAAAGAGACATGGGCTCTCTGTGGATATTGGACAACTTGTGTTAGGCCCAAGTCCAAGCCCAAATTGCTCAACATCTGGGGGACCCACCACATTTGATTGACAAAATCAAGAAAATAAATTAAGGGTTTTAAGGTTGAGTAAGTGGCCAATAAAGTGACACATTTTGCTCCTTGAAGGTCGCATCACCAGCTTGTCAAATTTCAGAATTTTTGGAGTTGATTGAGGGCTTTAGAGGCCTTGCCCGTGACATAAGATTTCTCACGTGCACCTGTATTATTGATGTATTGTCCGTCTATGACATTCTGGAAAAATTTGGATGGAATAAGCCTTGCCCATGAGAATGATTGCCACATGCATATGGGTTTTTCGTCCTTTCGTGCTGAAATTTTTGTGGTAGCTAGCTGGAACTCTCTAGAGTCTTCTAAGCCTTGCCCGCGAGAATGGATTGTCACGTGCATATGGGTTTTTAGTCATTTCACGCTGAAATTTTGGTGGCAGCTAGCTGTCACCCTCTAGAACATTCCTTGCTCTGCCCATGACATCATTGGAGCCCAAATTCGAGGTTAAAATAGTCATTTTGTGGGCACCGGTGTAGCACTATATAAAGGAAGGAGGCCAAGGCTTTAGACTCACAACTTGCCTTCTCTTCTCTCTTTCTTTTGCCAACAACCATCCTTCTAACTTGCAGTTATGGTGCACACAAGGAGAGCACGCCAGGAAGTAGGCAGTCCAGACGGCTCTGCCACGTCTTTACCGTCAGAGCTGAAAGACTAAGAGGAGATATTCATTGGGAACGTGCTTGATTGGGAGGTTCTGGAGTCCTCTACCTTTGATTGGGTAGCAGAAGTGAGGATGAAGTTGCAAGCCCTTGGTTTAAAGCGGTTAGTATCTGCCCGTAGTGATCTATTCTACCCTGCTATGCATGAATTCTATAATTCTGTGTATGTTAATGAAGAAGATGATGAAATTATTGGAGAAGTGCAAGGTGTTTTAAGCTCTATCTCACCTGCTATGCTTAGAGACTGTTTTGATCTCCCATATCCTTCACAAGAAATCCCTTATCTAAGCTTAGGAGCTTATGGAAGAGTTTTTAATTTCAATAAGGAGCGTGGGAGGCATAGGCGGTTCACCAAAAATGGGTTTTTAGGGAAATTTAGATGCCTTGCTCATTTGGTAGGGAAATGCTTATTGCTGCAAACTAGTGGAGTTGACTCGGTGCCAAAATCTCATCCTGGCGTTTATCTATTGCATTGATCATCAACCGAATATTGACGGGCAAATGAGATTTTCCAGCTTTGGAAAAGGGATGTGCATAAGCGTTTATATGGTATAATATTGAGCATGTTACTTCAATTTCAATATGCACATTTGTGTGCACAAGTAGCACCCACCATTTTCCCGAACAATTTAAGGCTGCACGTCATTCAACCAGAGGGGGCTCTAGGAGTTAGTTTTAGAGGAAAGTGGGGAGATAGTACCCACATTGCTCCACAACCCTCAAGGCATAGTGTGCACATGGAAAGGCCTGCTGAGCAATTTAAGGATACATCCACTCCCATGAATGCACGGAAACAACACATATTCCAACTGACTACTCTATACATGCAATATAATGTCCATATCGCAGATGTGTATAACTTCTTTCAAGGCATTAGTGGGCAGGTTATAAGTGAAGCTGAGGTGATCAATTGGGCATTTACTAATGTCCACATTACTCGTCTCCAGTTGGAGGAGTTGCTAGAGTTCCTATCTCAAGATCAGCAAGCCACCTCACAACCTTCAGCAAGAGCATGAGAAGCTCCTGATCCACCAACTGGCCCATCTTATGAAGATCTGCGGCAAAGAACAGATCACCTTCGAGAAGAAGAAGTAGTGACCAAGCAACAAATTAGGCAATTGAAAATGAGCCAATCCCTCTTAATCAAAGAGAAAAAAGAAGTGAAGGGACTCCTTGGAAAAATTTGGAAAGCTTTGGGCAAAAAGAAGAAGTCTACAAAACCATAAGTTGTAGATCTTTCTGAAGAGACAGTACCTTCAGCACAGCCTGAGTTTGATCAGACAGAGGAAACACCTGAGTATCCACACTACCCCCCAGAGGAGGAGACTCATGCTTATCAGCCACACTTTCACCCAGCAGCACTAGCTCCATCTGAAGGTCCCAGTTCCTCTCATGCTCACATCCCACTGATTCAGCCTCTTCAATGGTGGTCTGGTGTTTCTTCAGAGGCTGCACAAGAGGATTTATTGGGCAAGCCCATATATGTGAACCTCCATCCAACGTTGTCAACTCCTGAGGCTATGGAAGAGTTTGAGCAGTTCCTTCAAGGTGGAGCTAGGCAAGTACGATTTGCTAGAGATTTTGAAGTGTTCACAGCATCCTACTTGTAGCGGATCTTAGCTGACGAGTATCTATGTGCGGACGATGTTGACCTTTTTTGCAGAACCATGCGGCATGTAGTGGAGGCAGAGCCTAATGACTACCCTCTGGCACAATACACTTCCATCATGATGTGTGAGTTGTATGAGCAACCTCTGGCGGAGTATGTTCTTCGTCAACGAATAAATGCAGCTACAGAAGGTCATCGTTCTTGGCATCAAGTGCAAGAGGTCCTCATCCCTATCATAGTAGACCGCCATTTTGTGTTGCTGCAATTGGACCTGAGTGTGGGACATGTGGTGTTATATGATCCTTGCCAAGCACATGGATTTACCACACGAAAGAAGAAGATCGTCCATGGTTTCTTGAAAAAAGTCAAAGACGCACTCAGGAAAGAAGGGCTGCTGACATCCAAATTTCCTCTCGTGCACTTCAATGAAATGGAGCTTCCCCAACAGCGTGATCAGTTCAGTTGCGGGATTTTTGTATGCTATTATTTAATAGCTATATTACAGCGAAAGGATACTTGGGCGCTCATAGGGGAAACTTCTACTGACTTTGTAGCGTGCCTTAGGAGGATGGTGGCCCATGTTATCTTCTACTACAGCTTTCCCACTCAACGGTAAGTGTCTTCTTTCCCCTTCTACCATGCTCTGAGGACATAGCATATTTTTAAGTGTGGTACGGGGGGGTCACTTGAACCATTTGTTTTGTTGTCTTTATTGTGTGAATATTTTGTTTTGTTTTATTTTGCGTGATTGATTAGTTGTTGTGCTTGCTTGTTTGAATGGTATGTATGTGTGGTTTGTATGTGAGCAGGCATGGCAACAATGGTATGCAACTTTGGTTGATAGTTTTTGGCCACTTTAAGTATCATGCTGTGATAAAGATGTTTAAGTAGTTAAGGTGTGTTATGAGTTAGTTTGAGCATGTCTTTATTTCTTGCATGATATCACTATGTTTTTAGAGCTGCAGTTTGAATAGTAAGCTGAGTATGACATGTTAGGATGAACTTAGTGAACCTTGAAGTTGAGTGCAGACTATATACAAATTTTGTTTTGAGAGCAACATTTGCCATCTTCCCTTTGAGTGAACTGTATAGGTTATTGGATAATGATTTTGCTCTTGTCATTCAATACTAGCTATTTAAGGGTTGGAGTTGATTAGGCATGAGACTTACTTATTAGTAGCTCCGTGTTTGGTGTGTGATGCTAGTGATGCAAGGACATAAGTCACACTGACTTCCTCTGTATCCTAGTCTTTTGTGCTTTGATGTTGTTTCACAACAAAAAAGAAGAGAGTGAATAACCCATCAAGGGAGAGCATAAAATCCAACCTTGTAAGGTTATTATTTAAAAGCAGTGTGAAAAGAGCTATTTAAAAAAACAAAACAAAAAAACCACGATGGCTTGATGTTTATTTGTGTTCCACATTGGCTATGTTGTTTGGCGGCCGCATTGGCTGAAATTTTTTGAAGGTGTGTTTATTGGAATAGTGTGTGAGTTTCAAAAAAACACAAAAAAAAAATAGAATAGAGGGTGTGTTTCCTTTGATGAGCACAATGGGGACCTCTCAATAGCTAGTGGTGAGTGTGCGAGTGAAACATCCTTGTTAGCTGTTAGTTGTTGAAAATCAGGGCTGGAGAAGAAAGAAAAGATACATATGAGTGAGGCACCTACTGTCCATAGTGAGGAATTCAAGGGAAGCTAAGTTTTATTTTAATATTGCATGTTTGCTTCTATCGGAATATTCAGTGATGATATTACATGGTTGTTGGACTTGGTAGTATGGACATGTTTAGATTAATTTATGATTCATCATGACTGCTAGAATGTCTATTTCATCATGGTAGAGTTGGATGCCTTAGGAAACCATGCCTCTCTTGTTTGTTATTTTGATTATCTTCCAGTTTGATTGTGTGTTTGTTTCTTTTTGCTTGAGGACAAGCAAAGGTTTAAGTGTGGTGTATTTGATAATGTGCATTTATGTTGTTATTCTATACCATGTTTAGTGTGTTTAAGAGTGTGATTAAGGCTTATTTGCATGGTAATTTGTATACATTTACTCTAACCCATGGGAAGACACTGTTTTGTGTATAGTGGTACTTTTTGAGTGATTTTTACAGGTTTTGAGGGAGCTTTTTCTCACACACATTTGCTGGACCACCTTGTACACTCAAGAAGAAACTATGAGCAGAAGATGGACTCGAAAGGAGGCAAATTTAAGTTTCCCGCGACAATGGTCATTATCACGGGCAAAGATCTAAGTTCATGGTAGCCTTCTATATGCTATTTGGAAGCTGTGGAGCAAGTTTGAGCCTAATTGGAGGTGCCCGCGACAATGGGCATTGTCACGTGCATTGTCGCGGGCAAGTGTATTTGTGCTCCGGAGGCTTGGCTTCATTGTTCTGATAATTTTTGCCTAAAGGACCTGGTTCAAATTCGGTTTGGATTGCATTTTATTGAGCTAGGAACGAAGAATAGTGTCACTTACCAAAACTATGTTGTTTTGGTAGCGACAGTAGTTAGCAACTAGGGCATATCTTGTTTTACTTACACAGCCTTATAGAAAGAGGCTAGTGGTGCACAGCAAAGGGATCTGGATTCTTGGAGAGCAATCATTCATTGCTGGAGACACAGACTGATCATTGTGGGACGCTGACAGTGGTGGAGATCAACTTTTGGTGGCAGAGGCTAGGGTACAGAAGATGTTGGTCCCTAGATACATCAGCCTTAGCCTTTCCTTTCTTTTTGGGTGCTACAGTTTTGGCTTGAATTGCAGCAGCCTTCCCTTCATCATTAGTTACGGGTGCTACTACTTCGGGAACTGCAGCAATAGCCTCAGTTCCACAATCATAGACTATGGTGCCACCTGAAATGAAACCATCCAATGGTTTAGATGTACTAACAGGATAAAGGTTGGTTAGTTTCGGATTGAAATCCGGAGGACACTCAGTAGTCTGTGTGGAGGTCGATGGTTCGGAGCCTAGGCCAGGTTTGACTCGGATGTTGTCAGGATCAGTCCTAAAGGTAGAGGCTATTTCTCCGGACTTTAGCCACTTATGATTTATTTCCTTTTCCTGTTCCAGTTCATTTTCGAGTCTCTTCACAATAACTTTTACGCCAGTTAGGTTGGTATTTAGCAGGTGATTTTTCAGCTCTTAGATCATGATACCAAGCCTCTTTATTCCTAAAGTCAGTTATGTCCTTTTCTAATCTAGCAACAGCAATCTCAAGACGTTTATTCTGACTTTCCATATCTTTGTACATTTGTGTAATTATTAGTCTCTCATTCTTTTCATGATCACGTTCAATAATAAGAGATTCTAATTTACTCATAAGCTCAGAGATCGAAGGTACCTCATAATTTGCCATGAGGCAAATGTTTGGCTTGAGAGTTGGCTCATCATCCGAGGATTCCTCCTCTTCTTCCGAGCCACTGATGTATTTTGTGACGTACGCCTTCCTCTTATTTTTGGTGTTGTCTGAGGTGGAGCGGTGAGGAGTTACCTTGTCACTTTTCTCGTCCACTTTAGATTTGGATTTGCAATCCTTGGCCTAGTGACCGGTTTTCCCACAGTTGTAACATTCCTGGGAACTGGACTCCGGTTGCTCCTTTCTTCGGAAAGATGATGAGGAGCCTCTTCTGAATCCTTTTCTGCTTTTTCGTAGGAATCGTTCAAAGGATTTGACAAGGAGAGCTATTTCCTCTTCCTCGTCACAGTCAGAATTCTCGGACTCGTCCGTATCATCATTTCTCAGTATGCTGGGACATTCCGTAGCTTTGAGAGCTAACCCCTTTTCTTTCTGAGTTATTTTCTCGTCCCGGTCAGAGTATTTAAACCTGACTTCGTGAGTCCGTAGCTCTCCATATAGTTCTTTAAGGGGAACATACTGCCAATTCTTGTCAGATTGCATCTGGAGTTGTTTGGAGTAGTAGCGATCCGGCAAGGAGCGAAAGAACTTCTCATTGATATGAGATTGAGAATAATGCTCATTGACAGTTTTCAGCTCAAGGATGAGCTTGCCGAATCTCCGATATATGCTCTCGAGTGATTCGCCCGGTTTGTGATTGAAAATCTCAAAGTTCTGCATGAGAGTACAGATAACGTTCTGCATTTGGGACTGACTTCCCTCATAGAGGATTGTCAGTTTATCCCAGACAGCTTTTGCTGTCATGCAGCCCTGGACGTTCGTGAAAGCTTCGGAATCCAAAGACGATGTAACATATGTCAGAGCCTTTTCGTTAGCACACTGCCAGGCTCTTTCATCATTGGTGAGTTCAGCATCAGTCTTTGGTCTTCTAACTCCACGTTCTCCGATAGTCATCGGAGTGGGTATCTCCAGATGAAGACATGGCCACATGAGATGATCATGGCAACCATGAACATTCTCATGCGAGCTTTCCACCGGGAGAAAAGCTCAGGTGTGAATTTGGGTGGCTTTGTCAGAGTATTTAAACCTGACTTCGTGAGTCCGTAGCTCTCCATATAGTTCTTTAAGGGGAACATACTTCCAGTTCTTGTCAGATTGCATCTGGAGTTGTTTGGAGTAGTAGCGATCCGGCAAGGAGCGAAAAAACTTGTCATTGATATGAGATTGAGAATAATGCTCATTGACAGTTTTCAGCTCAAGGATGAGCTTGCCCAATCTCCGATATATGCTCTCGAGTGATTCGCCCGGTTTGTGATTGAAACTCTCAAAGTTCTGCATGAGAGTACAGATAACGTTCTGCATTTGGGACTGACTCCCCTCATAGAGGATTTATCCCAGACAACTTTTGCTGTCATGCAACCCTGGACGTTCGTGAAAGCTTCGAAATCCAAAGATGATGTAACATATGTCAGAGCCTTTTCGTTAGCACACTGCCAGGCTCTTTCATCATTGGTGAGTTCAGCATCAGTCTTTGGTCTTCTAACTCCATGTTCTCCGATAATCATCGGAGTGGGTATCTCCTGATGAAGACATGGCCACATGAGATGATCATGGCAACCATGAACATTCTCATGCGAGCTTTCCACCGGGAGAAAAGCTCAGGTGTGAATTTGGGTGGCTTTGTCAGAGTATTTAAACCTGACTTCGTGAGTCCGTAGCTCTCCATATAGTTCTTTAAGGGGAACATACTTCCAGTTCTTGTCAGATTGCATCTGGAGTTGTTTGGAGTAGTAGCGATCCGGCAAGGAGCGAAAAAACTTGTCATTGATATGAGATTGAGAATAATGCTCATTGACGCTTTTCAGCTCAAGGATGAGCTTGCCCAATCTCCGATATATGCTCTCGAGTGATTCGCCCAGGTTTGTGATTGAAACTCTCAAAGTTCTCGCATGAGAGTACGAATAACGTTCGCATTTGGGACTGACTCCCCTCATAGAGGATTTATCCCAGACAACTTTTGCTGTCATGCAGCCCTGGACGTTCGTGAAAGCTTCGAAATCCAAAGATGATGTAACATATGTCAGAGCCTTTTCGTTAGCACACTGCCAGGCTCTTTCATCATTGGTGAGTTCAAAGATCGGTCTTTGGTCTTCTAACTCCATGTTCTCCGATAATCATCGGAGTGGGTATCTCCTGATGAAGACATGGCCACATGAGATGATCATGGCAACCATGAACATTCTCATGCGAGCTTTCCACTGGGAGAAAAGCTCAGGTGTGAATTTGGGTGGCTTTGTCAGAGTGAAGCAAGAACTCTGTGGTTGTGAAGCAGCGGCAGCAGCAGGTTGAGGTGGATCGACATTTTCACTGCTGCTTCGATTTGGAAAGGGCTCTTGTGCACCTCTGGAGTTAAGGTGAGTGTTGAATAGCATGCTGCTTTCTTCGGCTATTGGTAAGAGTGAAAGAGTGGGATCTCTACTTAGAACAAATAGAACTTGCTCTGATGCCACTTGTTGGTCCCTAGATGCGTCAGCCTTAGCCTTTCCTTTCTTTTTGGGTGCTACAGTTTTGGCTTGAACTGTAGTAGCCTTCCCTTCATCATTAGTTACGGGTGCTACTGCTTCGGGAACTGCAGTAGCAGCCTCAGTTCCATAATCATAGACTATGGTGCCACCTGAAATGAAACCATCCAACGGTTTAGATGTACTAACAGGATAAAGGCTGGTTAGTTTCGGAATGAAATCCGAAAGACACGCAGTAGTCTGTGTGAAGGTCGATGGTTCGGAGCCTAGGCCAGGTTTGACTCGGATGTTGTCAGGATCACTCCTAACGGTAGAGGCTATTTCTCTGGATTTTAGCCACTTACGATTTATTTCCTTTTCCTGTTCCAGTTCATTTTCGAGTCTCTTCACAATAACTTTTATGCCAGTAGGTTGGTATTTAGCTGGTGATTTTCAGCTCTTAGATCATGATACCAAGCCTCTTTACTCCTGAAGTCAGTTATGTCCTTTTCTAATCTAGCAACAGCAATCTCAAGACGTTTATTCTGACTTTCCATATCTTTGTACATTTGTGTAATTATTAGTCTCTCATTCTTTTCATGATCACGTTCAATAATAAGAGATTCTAATTTACTCATAAGCTCAGAGATCGAAGGTACCTCATAATTTGCCATGAGGCAGATGTTGGGCTTGAGAGTTGGCTCATCATCCGAGGATTCCTCCTCTTCTTCCGAGCCACTGATGTATTTTGTGACGAACGCCTTCCTCTTATTTTTGCTGTTGTCTGAGGTGGAGCAGTGAGGAGTTACCTTGTCACTTTTCTCGTCCACTTTAGATTTGGATTTGCAGTCCTTGGCCCAGTGACCGGTTTTCCCACAGTTGTAGCATTCCTGGGAACTGGACTCCGGTTGCTCCTTTCTTCGGAAAGATGATGAGGAGCCTCTTCTGAATCCTTTTCTACTTTTCCGTAGGAATCGTTCAAAGGATTTGACAAGGAGAGCTATTTCCTCTTCCTCGTCAGAGTCAGAATTCTCGGACTCGTCCGTATCATCATTTCTCAGTATGCTGGGACATTCCGTAGCTTTGAGAGCTAACCCCTTTTCTTTCCGAGCTATTTTCTCGTCCCGGTCAGAGTATTTAAACCTGACTTCATGAGTCCGTAGCTCTCCATATAGTTCTTTAAGGGGAACATACTGCCAGTTCTTGTCCGATTGCATCTGGAGTTGTTTGGAGTAGTAGCGATCCGGCAAGGAGCGAAAGAACTTGTCATTGATATGAGATTGAGAATAATGCTCATTGACAGTTTTCAGCTCAAGGATGAGCTTGCCGAATCTCTGATATATGCTCTCGAGTGATTCGCCCGGTTTGTGATTGAAACTCTCAAAGTTCTGCATGAGAGTACAGATAACGTTCTGCATTTGGGACTGACTTCCCTCATAGAGGATTGTCAGTTTATCCCAGACAACTTTTGCTGTCGTGCAGCCCTGGACGTTCGTGAAAGCTTCGGAATCCAAAGACGATGTAACATATGTCAGAGCCTTTTCGTTAGCACACTGCCAGGCTCTTTCATCATTGGTGAGTTCAACATCAGTCTTTGGTCTTCTAACTCCATGTTCTCCGATAGTCATCGGAGTGGGTATCTCCTGATGAAGACATGGCCACATGAGATGATCATGGCAACCATGAACATTCTCATGCGAGCTTTCCACTGGGAGAAAAGCTCAAGTGTGAATTTGGGTGGCTTTGTCAGAGTATTTAAACCTGACTTCGTGAGTCCGTAGCTCTCCATATAGTTCTTTAAGGGGAACATACTGCCAGTTCTTGTCAGATTGCATCTGGAGTTGTTTGGAGTAGTAGCGATCCGGCAAGGAGCGAAAAAACTTGTCATTGATATGAGATTGAGAATAATGCTCATTGACAGTTTTCAGCTCAAGGATGAGCTTGCCGAATCTCCGATATATGCTCTCGAGTGATTCGCCCGGTTTGTGATTGAAACTCTCAAAGTTCTGCATGAGAGTACAGATAACGTTCTGCATTTGGGACTGACTCCCCTCATAGAGGATTTATCGCAGACAACTTTTGCTGTCATGCAGCCCTGGACGTTCGTGAAAGCTTCGAAATCCAAAGACGATGTAACATATGTCAGAGCCTTTTCGTTAGCACACTGCCAAGCTCTTTCATCATTGGTGAGTTCAGCATCAGTCTTTGGTCTTCTAACTCCATGTTCTCCGATAGTCATCGGAGTGGGTATCTCCTGATGAAGACATGGCCACATGAGATGATCATGGCAACCATGAACATTCTCATGCGAGCTTTCCACTGGGAGAAAAGCTCAGGTGTGAATTTGGGTGGCTTTGTCGGAGTGAAGCAAGAACTCCGTGGTTGTGAAGCAGCGGCAGCAGCAGGTTGAGGTGGATCGACATTTTCACTGCTGCTTCGATTTGGAAAGGGCTCTTGTGCACCTCTGGAGTTAAGGCGAGTGTTGAATAGCATGCTGCTTTCTTCGGCTATTGGTAAGAGTGAAAGAGTGGGATCTCTACTTAGAACAAATAGAACTTGCTCTGATGCCACTTGTTGGTCCCTAGATGCGTCAGCCTTAGCCTTTCCTTTCTTTTTGGGTGCTACAGTTTTGGCTTGAACTGTAGTAGCCTTCCCTTCATCATTAGTTACGGGTGCTACTGCTTCGGGAACTGTAGTAGCAGCCTCAGTTCCACAATCATAGACTATGGTGCCACCTGAAATGAAACCATCCAACGGTTTAGATGTACTAACAGGATAAAGGCTGGTTAGTTTCTTAATGATATCCGAAAGACACTCAGTAGTCTGTGTGAAGGTCGATGGTTCGGAGCCTAGGCCAGGTTTGACTCGGATGTTGTCAGGATCAGTCCTAAAGGTAGAGGCTATTTCTCCGGATTTTAGCCACTTACGATTTATTTCTTTTTCCTGTTCCAGTTCATTTTCGAGTCTCTTCACAATAACTTTTATGCCAGTAGGTTGGTATTTAGCAGGTGATTTTCAGCTCTTAGATCATGATACCAAGCCTCTTTACTCCTGAAGTCAGTTATGTCCTTTTCTAATCTAGCAACAGCAATCTCAAGACGTTTATTCTGAATTTCCATATCTTTGTACATTTGTGTAATTATTAGTCTCTCATTCTTTTCATGATCACGTTCAATAATAAGAGATTCTAATTTACTCATAAGCTCAGAAATCGAAGGTACCTCATAATTTGCCATGAGGCAGATGTTGGGCTTGAGAGTTGGCTCATTATCCGAGGATTCCTCCTCTTCTTCCGAGCCACTGATGTATTTTGTGACGAACGCCTTCCTCTTATTTTTGCTGTTGTCTGAGGTGGAGCGGTGAGGAGTTACCTTGTCACTTTTCTCGTCCACTTTAGATTTGGATTTGCAGTCCTTGGCCCAGTGACCGGTTTTCCCACAGTTGTAGCATTCCTGGGAACTGGACTCCGGTTGCTCCTTTCTTCGGAAAGATGATGAGGAGCCTCTTCTGAATCCTTTTCTGCTTTTCCGTAGGAATCGTTCAAAGGATTTGGCAAGGAGAGCTATTTCCTCTTCCTCGTCAGAGCCAGAATTCTCAGACTCGTCCGTATCATCATTTCTCAGTATGCTGGGACATTCCCTAGCTTTGAGAGCTAACCCCTTTTCTTTCCGAGCTATTTTCTCGTCCCGGTCAGAGTATTTAAACCTGACTTCATGAGTCCGTAGCCCTCCATATAGTTCTTTAAGGGGAACATACTGCCAATTCTTGTCCGATTGCATCTGGAGTTGTTTGGAGTAGTAGCGATCCGGCAAGGAGCGAAAGAACTTGTCATTGATATGAGATTGAGAATAATGCTCATTGACAGTTTTCAGCTCAAGGATGAGCTTGCCGAATCTCTGATATATGCTCTCGAGTGATTCGCCCGGTTTGTGATTGAAACTCTCAAAGTTCTGCATGAGAGTATAGATAACGTTCTGCATTTGGGACTGACTTCCCTCATAGAGGATTGTCAGTTTATCCCAGACAGCTTTTGCTGTCATGCAGCCCTGGACGTTCGTGAAAGCTTCGGAATCCAAAGACGATGTAACATATGTCAGAGCCTTTTCGTTAGCACACTGCCAGGCTCTTTCATCATTGGTGAGTTCAGCATCAGTCTTTGGTCTTCTAACTCCATGTTCTCCGATAGTCATCGGAGTGGGTATCTCCTGATGAAGACATGGCCACATGAGATGATCATGGCAACCATGAACATTCTCATGCGAGCTTTCCACTGGGAGAAAAGCTCAGGTGTGAATTTGGGTGGCTTTGTCAGAGTATTTAAACCTGACTTCGTGAGTCCGTAGCTCTCCATATAGTTCTTTAAGGGGAACATCTCGCCAGTTCTTGTCGATTGCATCCGGAGTTGTTTGCGTAGTAGCGATCCGGCAAGGAGCGAAAAAACTTGTCATTGATATGAGATTGAGAATAATGCTCATTGATAGTTTTCAGCTCAAGGATGAGCTTGCCCAATCTCCGATATATGCTCTCGAGTGATTCGCCTGGTTTGTGATTGAAACTCTCAAAGTTCTGCATGAGAGTACAGATAACGTTCTGCATTTGGGACTGACTCCCCTCATAGAGGATTGTCAGTTTATCCAAGACAGCTTTTGCTGTCGTGCAGCCCTGGACGTTCGTGAAAGCTTCGAAATCCAAAGACGATGTAACATATGTTAGAGCCTTTTCGTTAGCACACTGCCAGGCTCCTTCATCATTGGTGAGTTCAGCATCAGTCTTTGGTCTTCTAACTCCATGTTCTCCGATAGTCATCGGAGTGGGTATCTCCTGATGAAGACATGGCCACATGAGATGATCATGGAAACCATGAACATTCTCATGCGAGCTTTCCACTGGGAGAAAAGCTCAGGTGTGAATTTGGGTGGCTTTGTCAGAGTATTTAAACCTGACTTCGTGAGTCCGTAGCTCTCCATATAGTTCTTTAAGGGGAACATACCGCGCTTCTTGTCGGTTGCATCTGGAGTTGTTTGCAGTAGTAGCAATCAGGCAAGGAGCGAAAAAACTTGTCATTGATATGAGATTGAGAATAATGCTCATTGACAGTTTTCAGCTCAAGGATGAGCTTGCCCAATCTCCGATATATGCTCTCGAGTGATTCGCCCGGTTTGTGATTGAAACTCTCAAAGTTCTGCATGAGAGTACAGATAACGTTCTGCATTTGGGACTGACTCCCCTCATAGAGGATTGTCAGTTTATCCCCAGCTTTGCTGTCGTGCAGCCCTGGACGTTCGTGAAAGCTTCGAAATCCAAAGACGATGTAACATATGTCAGAGCCTTTTCGTTAGCACACTGCCATGCTCTTTCATCATTGGTGAGTTCAGCATCAGTCTTTAATCTTCTAACTCCATGTTCTCCGATAGTCATCGGAGTGGGTATCTCCTGATGAAGACATGGCCACATGAGATGATCATGGCAACCATGAACATTCTCATGCGAGCTTTCCACTGGGAGAAAAGCTCAGGTGTGAATTTGGGTGGGTTTGTCAGAGTGAAGCCAGAACTCCGTGGTTGTGAAGCACCGGCAGCAGCAGGTTGAGGTGGATCGACATTTGCACTGCTGCTTCGATTTGGAAAGGGCTCTTGTGCACCTCTGGAGTTAAGGCGAGTGTTGAATAGCATGCTGCTTTCTTCGGCCATTGGTAAGAGTGAAAGAGTGGGATCTCTACTTAGAACAAATAGAACTTGCTCTGATGCCACTTGTTGGTCCCTAGATGCGTCAGCCTTAGCCTTTCCTTTCTTTTTGGGTGCTACAGTTTTGGCTTGAACTGTAGTAGCCTTCCCTTCATCATTAGTTACGGGTGCTACTGCTTCGGGAACTGCAGTAGCAGCCTCAGTTCCACAATCATAGACTATGGTATCACCTGAAATGAAACCATCCAACAGTTTAGATGTACTAACAGGATAAAGGTTGGTTAGTTTCGGAATGAAATCAGAAAGACACTCAGTAGTCTGTGTGAAGGTCGATGGTTCGGAGCCTAGGCCAGGTTTGACTTGGATGTTGTCAGGATTAGTCCTAAAGGTAGAGGCTATTTCTCTGGATTTTAGCCACTTACGATTTATTTCCTTTTTCTGTTCCAGTTCATTTTCGAGTCTCTTCACAATAACTTTTACGCCAGTTAGGTTGGTATTTAGCAGGTGATTTTCAGCTCTTAGATCATGATACCAAGCCTCTTTACTCCTGAAGTCAGTTATGTCCTTTTCTAATCTAGCGACAGCAATCTCAAGACGTTTATTCTGACTTTCCATATCTTTGTACATTTGTGTAATTATTAGTCTCTCATTCTTTTCATGATCACGTTCAATAATAAGAGATTCTAATTTACTCATAAGCTTAGAGATCGAAGGTACCTCATAATTTGCCATGAGGCAGATGTTGGGCTTGAAAGTTGGCTCATCATCCGAGGATTCCTCCTCTTCTTCCGAGCCACTGATGTATTTTGTGACGAACGCCTTCCTCTTATTTTTGCTGTTGTCTAAGGTGGAGCGGTGAGGAGTTACCTTGTCACTTTTCTCGTCCACTTTAGATTTGGATTTGCAGTCCTTGGCCCAGTGACCGGTTTTCCCACAGTTGTAGCATTCCTGGGAACTGGACTCCGGTTGCTCCTTTCTTCAGAAAGATGATGAGGAGCCTCTTCTGAATCCTTTTCTGCTTTTCCGTAGGAATCGTTCAAAGGATTTGACACGGAGAGCTATTTCCTCTTCCTCGTCAGAGTCAGAATTCTCAGACTCGTCCGTATCATCATTTCTCAGTATGCTGGGACATTCCGTAGCTTTGAGAGCTAACCCCTTTTCTTTCCGAGCTATTTTCTCGTCCCGGTCAGAGTATTTAAACCTGACTTCGTGAGTCCGTAGCTCTCCATATAGTTCTTTAAGGGGAACATACTGCCAGTTCTTGTCAGATTGCATCTGGCGTTGTTTGGAGTAGTAGCGATCCGGCAAGGAGCGAAAAAACTTGTCATTGATATCAGATTGAGAATAATGCTCATTGAGAGTTTTCAGCTCAAGGATGAGCTTGCCGAATCTCTGATATATGCTCTCGAGTGATTCGCCCGGTTTGTGATTGAAACTCTCAAAGTTCTGCGTGAGAGTATAGATAACGTTCTACATTTGGGACTGACTTCCCTCATAGAGGATTGTCAGTTTATCCCAGACAGCTTTTGCTGTCGTGTAGCCCTAGACGTTCGTGAAAGCTTCGAAATCCAAGGACGATGTAACATATGTCAGAGCCTTTTCGTTAGCACACTGCCAGGCTCTTTCATCATTGGTGAGTTCAGCATCAGTCTTTGGTCTTCTAACTCCATGTTCTCCGATAGTCATCAGAGTGGGTATCTCCTGACGAAGACATGGCCACATGAGATGATCATGGCAACCATGAACATTCTCATGCGAGCTTTCCACTGGGAGAAAAGCTCAGGTGTGAATTTGGGTGGCTTTGTCAGAGTGAAGCCAGAACTCCGTGGTTGTGAAGCAGCGGCAGCAGCAGGTTGAGGTGGATCGACATTTTCACTGCTGCTTCGATGTGGAAAGGGCTCTTGTGCACCTCTGGAGTTAAGGCGAGTGTTGAATAGCATGCTGCTTTCTTCGGCCGTTGGTAAGAGTGAAAGAGTGGGATCTCTACTTAGAACAAATAGAACTTGCTCTGATGCCACTTGTTGGTCCCTAGATGCGTCAGCCTTAGCCTTTCCTTTCTTTTTGGGTGCTATAGTTTTGGCTTGAACTATAGCAGCCTTCCCTTCATCATTAGTTACGGGTGCTACTGCTTCGGGAACTGCTGTAGCAGCCTCAGTTCCACAATCATAGACTATGGTGCCACCTGAAATGAAACCATCCAATGGTTTAGATGTACTAACAGGTTAAAGGTTGGTTAGTTTCAGAATGAAATCAGAATGACACTCAGTAGTCTGTGTGAAGGTCGATGGTTCGGAGCCTAGGCCAGGTTTGACTCGGATGTTGTCAGGATCAGTCCTAAAGGTAGAGGCTATTTCTCCGGATTTTAGCCACTTATGATTTATTTCCTTTTCCTGTTCCAGTTCATTTTCGAGTCTCTTCATAATAACTTTTACGCCAGTTAGGTTGGTATTTAGCAGGTGATTTTCAGCTCTTAGATCATGATACCAAGCTTCTTTACTCCTGAAGTCAGTTATGTCCTTTTCTAATCTAGCAACAGCAATCTCAAGACGTTTATTCTGACTTTCCTTATCTTTGTACATTTGTGTAAACAAAAAGAGTGTGCATGTACTAAAGCTTATAGAGATCAAAGAGGCTAGTGAATGTGTACTTGTAAACAGAGTGTTAAAGAGTTGTTAAGTAGGTCTAAAACCTTTCAAGCTTTAGACTGCTTTCATTTTGTTGAACTTATCATATTGATAAGAAAACAAAATACTTCCACTATTTGGTTATCTTCCGCATTGTTTCTATCTCTTGACCAGATAAGTGCTGTGCCAAAGAGTTTCGAAAGAGCTTCGATAAGAGCCTATTCACCCCCCTCTAGGCTCCAAGGGACCAACAGAAGAGGAGAAGGCTGAGGCTACTATTTATCTATTTGTCTCTCTCCCTATTCTCTGGTACTGTAATCATGGATTATTATGTAGTTTATGGTTTTATAAACATGATATTGGGGTAAAACTCTTCCATCTAGGGGAGTAATGTAGCCCCCGATGAGATGTAATAACTTTGGGTTATGGATTTTGCTTGTGCATTTGGAGAAACATTTTATTCATGTTTAATTCATTATTGGTTGAATGCAAATCCTGATTTATGCATGATTGGGTTATCTCAGCCCTTGTCTAGGGTGGATTTAGTGAGATTGGTCTAATGATTGCATGATTGACCAAGTCTGTAATCATTAGATTGATTATCTTCCTCTGATAACTTTTATTCTCATGGACCAAATGGAATAAAAGACTTAAACCTGTCTTAGCATGGACCAAGTGTAAGATAGGTAGGTGATAATCAACATGAATATGAGTTAAGGCTTAGATTGATGAATTCAAGACCAAATGCCATAACCAAAGTATTATAGTCCATTGGGTGGTAAAATTGTGACCCTAGATTCTTATATCAGTTGCTAAGCTTGTTGTTGATGGCTTGGGATTAGAATGTGTTGAGGCAGAGAGGCCCCTAGTTGTTGAGTCACCAGTAGGAGCTATGATTACGGTGCGGCGTGTTTGTCGTGGTTGTGTGCTAACCATAGGGTATGTAGAGCTTAGTTTTGACTTGCATGTGATGCCATTGTGGACGTTTGACCTGATCTTGGGTATGGATTGGCTTATGGCTTTCCAGGCCAAGATAGATTGTTTTCAGCGCCGTGTATCATTCGTGTCACCTGCGGGTATTTCTTGTACCCTGTAGGGGGAGTGGGATTATGAAGCGAGTTGAGCTAGGCCAGTGATGGACCAGTAGGATGCCATTACCCACAGGTTGGCAATCCTAACCTTTGTGGAGGAAGGCAAAATGGGAAAGAGGGTATGGCTAGCAGTTGTTGACCAGTTTCAGGATGTCTTTCCTGAGGAGCTGAGGAGGTTACCACCTAAGAGTGTGGAGTTCACCATTGAGTTGGTACCGGGGACTGGTCCGATTTCCCAAGTGGCTTATTGTATGGGACCAGCTGAGTTGAGAGAGCTTCGGAGGCAAATAGGGGAGTTAGTGAACCAGGGGTGTATCAGGCCGAGTACCTCACCCTGGGATGTTTCGGTGCTCTCTGCAAAGAAGGCAGATGGCACACTTCGTCTTTGCATTGACTATAGGAAGCAAAATTCGGTGACTGTGAAGAACAAATATCCATTGCCTCGGATAGATAACTTATTTGACCAGTTGAGTGGAGCCCAGTGGTTTTCCAAGATAGATTTACAGTCAAAGCACCACTAGTTGAGGGTTAGAAATTAGGACATCCCTAAGACTACTTTTCGATGCAGGTATGAGCACTATGAGTGGGTGGTGATGCCTTTTGGGCTCACTAATGCACCAGTAGTGTTCATGCATCTAACGAACCAGGTTTTTGCTCTATACTTGGATTCTTTTGTAATTGTGTTCATTGACGATATTTTGGTGTATTCCAAGACGAAGAGGGAGCATGTGAAACATTTGGCAACAGTGTTGCAAATCTTGAGGGACCAACAATTGTATGCTAAGTTTAGCAAATGTGAGTTTTGGATGCAGGAGGTTCATTTTCTTGGCGATGTAGTGTCGGCTGGGGGTGTTAGGGTGGACCCAGCTAAGATCGAGGTTGTGTCATCGTGGGAGAGGCCAACCAATGTTTTTGAGATTCGTAGTTTTATTGGCTTGGTGGGGTATTATCATCGTTTTATAGAGGGTTTCTCTCGTTTGGCAGCTCCTATGACGGCGTTGACCCGGAAGGGAGTGAAGTTCGAGTGGAGTGACAAGTGTCAGTAGGCATTTCAGGCTCTCAAAACCCATTTGACTACTGCACCTGTGTTGAAGTTACCTAGGGAGGATGTCCTATATGAGGTGTATTGTGATGCATCCAGGATTGGTTTGGGATGTGTGCTTATGCAACAGCACATTGTGATAGCTTATGGGTCGAGGCAGTTGAAACCACATGAGCAAAATTACCCTACTCATGATCTTGAGTTGGCAGCTATCATCTTTGCTTTGAAGAGTTGGCAGCATTACCTTTTGGGGGAGAAATTTGTAGTGTTCTCAGATCACAAGAGCCTTCAGTACATATTTACTTAAAGGGACTTGAATTTGACGAAGAGGAGGTGGGTGGAGTATTTGCAGACCTTTGACTTTACTCTCACCTATACCCCAGGCAAGGGCAATGTCGTGGCTGATGTATTGAGCATGAAAGGGAAAGCTGAGGTGGCAATGAGATAGTGGAAGCTGATGGAGCAGTTGCAGCCTATTGCTCATGATGGTCGGACAGTCCTGAGTCCTATTATTGTTGTGCCTGTGTTGTACCAGCGAGTTCGGGAAGGGCAGTTAGGTGATATTGAGTGTGAGGTTCTCCGTGCCTGTCTTGAGGCTGGTGAGCTATCTGAGGATTGGATAGAGGGTCCTGAGCATGAGTTGTCTTTTTAGGTGCAGCTAGTAGTGGCTTCGTCTCTCCAAGATGAAGTGATGAAGGATTTCTATCAGTTTAGAGTTGTTGTGCATCCCGGGGGTACGAAGATGTATCATGAACTTCGGGGACATTTTTGATGGCTTGGGATAAAGCGTCAGGTGGCAGCATTTGTTTCGAGGTGCCTTACTTGTCAGCAAGTGAAAGCTGAACATCAATGGCTAGCAGGTATGTTACAGTCGTTGCCTATAACGGAGTGAAAGTTGGACCATATAGCGATGGATTTTGTGACTAGCCTTCCACCCACTATTGGAAGGAAGGACATGATATGGGTGATTGTGGATCGGTTAACAAAGTCAGCCCATTTCCTTGCCGTTCGAGAGTGGGATTCCATTGGGACATTGACTTAGCTATATGTGAATGAGGTTGTGAGATTGCATGGGGTAGCATCGTCGATTGTGTCTGACCAAGATTCGAGATTCACTTCTCGTTTTTGGGCAGGCTTGCAAGAGGTTATGGGGACAAAGCTTAGCATGAGTACAGATTTTCACCCTGAGACTAACGGTCAGACAAAGAGGACGAATCAGACATTGGAGGACATGTTGAGGGCCTGTGTGTTAGACTTTGGTGGTTCTTGGGAAACTCACCTTCTTTTGGTGGAGTTTGCCTACAGCAACAATTATCAGGCATCTAATGGGATGGCTCCTTTTGAGGTGTTATATGGCAGGCCGTGTCGATCACCTTTGTGTTGAACTTGGATGGGAGAGGCAGCTCTTTTGAGACCACAGTTGGTTCAAGAGGCTACCGAGAAGGTCAAGTTGATTCGTCAACACTTGTTGTTGGCTCAGAGTCGACAAAAGTCTATGTAGATCAGTGGCGGCGACCTTTGGAGTTTTCTGTCGGAGATTATGTGTTTCTCCGTGTTTCTCCCCATCGTGGACATTAGTGCATCGGGCAAGGTTCCAAGCTATCTCCGCGGTTTATTAGTCCATTTGAGGTTATGGCTCATGTGGGCCCAGTCGTCTACTGGTTAGCATTGCCACCACGGTTGAGTCGGTTGCACAATGTGTTCCATGTGTCCCAGTTGAGGAAGTATCATCCTAAACCCACTCATGTGATTGATTGGGGGACATTGGATATTGAGGATGACATGTCCATTGTTGAGGCCCCTATCTATATACTAGATTGGCGGGAGAAGCTTTTGCGTGGTCGTGCTATTCCTTTGGTTCGGGTGTTGTGGTAGCACCGTGGTATTGAGGAGGAGACATGGGAACGTGAGTCCCTGATGTGTGAGTAGCACCCGGAGTTGTTCGAGGACGAACAATCTTGAGGGTGGGAGGTGGCTATTGGCCAAGAGATAGTAATGTAATTTCCTGTGCTAGTTGTTCATGATGTCTTGTATATTGTCCTTTTAAGACATGTACTTGTATTTGAGATGTGTTTGTGTCATGTGGGTATGTGTTATATGCATTGTGGTGGTGCTTTGTTGCGTTTGTGGACATATGTCCTTTTATGTGATGTGTGCGGTGTATGATCCATTTGTGTGTTATGGCTTGCGGTTTTACATAATGAGGTGTATGTGTTTGTTATTCCTTGCAGTTCTAGTGGCATGTTGTTTCTCTTCGAGAACGAAAAGTCTTAAGGGGGAGGGGATGTAATGACCCGTGTTTTGGGATGTGAGGAGTTAGTCATAGTTATGCCTTTTGAGTGGCGATTGTCAGGCTTTTGGGAGATTTCTTCTAATACACATTGGCTAAAACACTTTGTATATAAATAAGCAAGCTTGAGGCAAGAGATGAGCCCAAGAGGGAGCTTTTAGAGGCTGCACGTGACAATGGCCTTTGTCACGTGCAGTGATGTTTTTGCATTGGATCCTTCCAGACCAAGTTGTCACGCCCCGGATTTCCAACCCGAGGAGACCGGTACGTGACTCCCCTTTTTCCCACACGGAGGGCAAAGGGGTAAGGATACAAATCAAGAATTTAGCATTTTAAAACTTTCACAATACATTCAAGAAAAAATAAAGTCCATCAAAGCCGTCCACAAACCAATAACAAAGTCAGTCTTTATTACAAAGTCCTCTTTTTAATCCATCCCCATTGGGGTTACATCAGTTCCCATAAAAATAACATAAACAGCAAAGTAAATAAGGTCTTCCACCTTGGTGTATCCACCTAACGCCTGTAAGTTCCTGGAAAACAAACAAACACAGTAGGAGGGGTGAGCAACCACAGCTCAGTAGGGATCATGTCTCCCCAACCCATCCCATGTTCCTAGCATCTACATGCCATGTGTACAAGTGCAGTGTTGTGTTACAACAATTTCAACAAACATAATAACAACCACATCAATAATTCACAATCCTCCACTGCCACACAGGCTAACACTTTAACCACAAGTGATTTAACCGCCTCTTCAGGCCAAGTGATTTAACCGCCTCTTCAGGCCAAGTGATTTAACCGCCTCTTCAGGCCAAGTGATTTAACCGCCTCTTCAGGCCAAGTGATTTAACCGCCTCTTCAGGCCAAGTACCAGAGTCAAGCACACAACACACATGGTCACTCAAGCATACAACCAAACACTTGGTGAGCACCCGTTCACAAGCGCACAAACCCATTCAGGCCATAGAGCAAACATCCAGCATACATACATACACTAAACCACAAGTCCAGTCACACGGGCATATTACCAAACACTTAATGGGCATATACACACAGCTAAGTTCACACAGGCATTTCATCAAACATGTAGCAGGCATGTCATACAGGCATTTTATCAAACACGTTTCATGCATCACACAACACCAGAGACACCAAAATCGCCATTGAAGGCCAACATTCATATAGGAGATCACACCTATATGAATTTACATATAAATAATATAATATTCTGCCCTAGGACCCTAGGACAGAGGAGGATCTAGGAAGAACAGAATCCCTACCTTAAAACAGATCTTCCCTGCTCCCGCACTAAACGCCGTCCTCCCCACGCAAGATGCTTCGGCCCGGCAGCAACCAGCAACTCCCCTTCCTTCTCTCTCTCTAGCTCTCTCTCTCTCTCTACGACGGCTGCAGCAACTGAAGAGAACCCTAAACCTAAAACAGAGGGCTTCTCCTCCTCATATAGCCAACACAACATCAAAACGACGTAGTTTTGATTAAGTGAATCCCAGCATCAAAACGACGTAGTTTTGATCACACAAGTTAGCACCTTTCCGCACCCATATAGGCCAAAATACTTAGAATTTCAACATGGTCCTTCGGAGAAAGTTCCTTAGAATGTCAAAACCAAGGGAACCATGCAAAAATAAGCCTGCACGCCAATTTGCACGTGAATTCCCCAATTCACGTGCACCTCCATATGGACTCCAAATGCTCTCAAACTTCACCCCTAGCCTCCTTGCATCATTTAGAAGACAATTACACTTGCACGTGAATTGGACCCATATCACGTGCACCTCACATACATGTCCATTTGGCCTGAAACTTCTGTGGTAGATAGAGGACACCATTCTAAGCATCTATCCTTTTGCACGTGAATTCATTGGAGTCCATTTACTAGGTCAAAATCTAGAAAAACTCTACTCCGGAGGTAAAACTGACTAACTCAGGGTACGGGTCCTTACATCCTCTCCCCCTTAAGACTTTTCGTCCTCGAAAAGAAATGACATAAGAGGAAAAACGAACACAAGCTACCCATTTGCCACACGGCGAGCCACAACACCCTAATGGGTCATACACCACACACAGCACAACAGCACATAACAGTACCACCATAATCCATAACCACAATAATGCACACAACACTTCCGCATGGCACGAGTACACATCTCAAAGCACATCAAACGCCTGCTGGCACTTGTCAGTCCAATCAAACTTCACGCCCTTCCGAGTCAACGCTGTCATAGGAGCCGCCAAACGGGAGAACCCCTCGACAAAACGACGATAGTACCCCGCCAAGCCAAGAAAACTACGGATCTCAAAAACGTTGGTTGGCCTCGCCCACGATGCCACGGCCTCAATCTTGGCCGGATCCACCCCGACTCCCTCGGTGACACCACATGGCCAAGAAAGTGAACCTCCTGCAGCCAAAACTCACACTTGCTAAACTTAGCAAACAGCTGCTGGTCCCTCAAGGTTTGCAACACTGTTGCCAAGTGCTCCACATGCTCCTTCTCGGTCTTGGAATACACCAAGATATCATCGATAAACACCACCACGAACGAGTCTAAGTATGGGGCAAAGACTTGGTTCATCAAATGCATGAACACCGTTGGCGCATTAGTGAGCCCGAAAGGCATCACTACCCACTCATAATGCCCATACCTGCACCGAAAAGCCGTCTTAGGGATGTCCTCCTCCCTAACCCCGAGCTGGTGATACCCCGACCGTAAATCTATCTTGGAAAACCACCGGGCCCCACTCAATTGGTCAAACAGGTCATCTATCCGAGGCAGCGGGTACTTGTTCTTCACATCACCGAATTCGACTTCTGTAGTCGATGCAGAGACGAAGCGTGCCATCGGCCTTCTTAGCAAAGAGCACCAGGAGCACCCCAAGGTGAGGTACTTGGTCCGATATACCCTTGGTCCCCCAACTCCTCGATTTGCCTCTGCGGCTCCCTCGGCTCGGCTGGTCACATACGATACGCTACTTGGGAAATCGGACCCGTCCCCGGCACCAACTCAATGGTGAACTCCACACTCCTCTTAGGTGGCAAACTCCTCAACCGCTCAGGGAAAAACATCCTGAAATTGGTCCACAACAGCGGGCCACACCCTCCTTTCCACCTTACCCTCCTCGGCCAAAGGTCGGGCGCTAACCTGTGGGTAATGGCACCCCACTAGTCCAACACCGGCCCGGCCCGACTCGCCTCACAATCCCACTCCCCCTGCAGGGTGCAAGAGGTCCCTGCAGGTGTCACGAAGGTCACACGCCGCCGATAACAATCTATCTTGGCCTGGAAAGCCATAAGCCAATCCATACCCAAGATCAGGTCGAACGTCCTCAAAGGCATCACATGCAAGTCAAAACTCAGCTCCACCTCGCCTATGGTTAACACACAGCCACGACACACGCGCCGTACCTCAATCATGCCTCCCACCGGAGACTCCACACCTAGGGGCCTCGCGGCCTCCACACAAGCTAACCCCAAACCGTCTATTACAAGCTCAGCAACAAACGAACATGATGCACCCGTATCGAAAAGAACAGAAGCTAATGTACGGGAGATCAAGAGGGTACCTCTAACCACCGATGGTCCTACTCCACCCTCAGCTGGTGGGGGTGGTAGCTAAGCCTCCTCCTGGTACGTCGCCTCTAGCGCAAACACCCTTCCTTGGCCTGTGCCACTGGTTGGCTCACTCACTGGACGCTTCCCGCTAAGGTTGCCTCCGGCCTCGGTCTGTTGCCGCTCCGGCCTCCCCCGGGGTCGGGTCTGACCGGATCCCGCTCTGGCTGGCCTGCCACTGACGAGCTGGTCTCTCAGCTGGTGCACGGAAGCTAGCATCACTCCTCACGCTGGTTGCCATGCTCCCCGCTCCCCTGTTGCCACTCCTGCAAACCCGGCGCAAGTGGCCCTCTCGTCCACAGTTGTTACATCGCCAGTCCTTCTTGGGGCACTCCCCTTTGAAGTGACCCTGCTCTCCACAACGATGGCATCTGCTCGGTAGACTCCCAGTGGACCACCCTGTCTTCCGCCGCCAAAGGTGAACCTCCCAGGGTTCACGGATGTCCGACCCCGATCGCGAAAAGAACCGCTATCCCTCTCCTCCGTCTTGAGCCTCTTGGACCCTGCATCTCGATCGGGTCCACTCTGCAACTGGCGCCCCCGATGGGCCTGCCTCCCATCATCCGGTTCTCTCTCGGCTATACGGGCCGTCTCCACGGCCTCGGCATAGGTCCTCAAGCGTAGAATCGCCACCCTCTCCCTAAGGGCTGGCCTGAGACCCAAGGTGAACTTGTGGGCCTTCAGGTCCTCCCTTACCACGATCTCAGGAGCAAACCTACTCAATCTCCAGGAACTCCCGCTCATACTCAGGTACCGTCTTTGATCCTTGCTTCAGGCTGCCAAATTCTTCCCTCTTCCGCCATCTCACCGATTCCGGAAGAACTCATCTTGGAAGAGTTGCAAGAACTCCTCCCAAAACATGAGTTGCACCGCACGGCTCCCCGCAACACCGGTCCACCACTCCAAGGCGTCCCCCTCACTGCCGAATTGCCGCTCGCACCTTATCCTCCTCCCGGGGCAGGAGAAAGGAGAACACATGCTCAATCTGCCTCAACCACCGCTCGCCTACCACAGGATCTTCCCCCCCCCCTTAAATCGCGGAGGTTGTTCCTTTCGGAACCGTGTCACCACATCATCCTCTGCACGGGTCGGTACACCACCCAGCGAACTCTCACGCTCACGAGGCAGCTCTCCTACTGGTGGTGGTGGTGGTGGCACCACCTGCTGTGCTGCCATCTCACGGCGCACCTCCTCCCGAACGTCTTGCCGGAGTCCCTCCCGTAGCTCTCGTACCTCTAGCCGGATGCCTTCTTGTAGCTGTGCCAGTAGCAACGCATGCCCTCCAACGGATGGCCCCGCACCCGGACCCTCATGGGCAGATGACTCATCAGCCACTGCCCCGGACGCGCGTGTCACTCTTCTCGGCGGCATTCTTACTACACGAAGTAAGAAGCACTACGTCAGAACAATTTTTTTTTTTTTTTTTTCTATCGCGTCACTACCTCTACCCCACTGATCAATTTCACCAACACATGACATTACACACATACATTGCATCAATCACATTTCACAGTTCACAGTCCACATTGAAGTCATACCCAAGGCATTCCAAGAATATTCAGAGTTGCACAGTCCACACATAATCATGTTATGCACATCCTTCACACATGACAACATATGTAACTAGTGCCCTAATGCCAATGCATGCAAATCCTACCACAAGACTGGACTACCCTAAGTACACCTTGGAGGCTCAAAGAGGACCATGTTGATCAGGCATGTCCCTCCAGGCTCCTCCAAAGGACTCAAGATAACCAAGTCCACCCACTACCCTAGGCCAACTAGACCATGCTCTGATACCATATTGTCACGCCCCGGATTTCCAACCCGAGGAGACCGGTACGTGACTCCCCTTTTTCCCACACGGAGGGCAAAGGGGTAAGGATACAAATCAAGAATTTAGCATTTTAAAACTTTCACAATACATTCAAGAAAAAATAAAGTCCATCAAAGCCGTCCACAAACCAATAACAAAGTCAGTCTTTATTACAAAGTCCTCTTTTTAATCCATCCCCATTGGGGTTACATCAGTTCCCATAAAAATAACATAAACAGCAAAGTAAATAAGGTTTTCCACCTTGGTGTATCCACCTAACGCCTGTAAGTTCCTGGAAAACAAACAAACACAGTAGGTGGGGTGAGCAACCACAGCTCAGTAGGGATCATGTCTCCCCAACCCATCCCATGTTCCTAGCATCTACATGCCATGTGTACAAGTGCAGTGTTGTGTTACAACAATTTCAACAAACATAATAACAACCACATCAATAATTCACAATCCTCCACTGCCACACAGACTAACACTTTAACCACAAGTGATTTAACCGCCTCTTCAGGCCAAGTGATTTAACCGCCTCTTCAGGCCAAGTGATTTAACCGCCTCTTCAGGCCAAGTGATTTAACCGCCTCTTCAGGCCAAGTACCACAGTCAAGCACACAACACACATGGTCACTCAAGCATACAACCAAACACTTGGTGAGCACCCGTTCACAAGCGCACAAACCCATTCAGGCCATAGAGCAAACATCCAGGATACATACATACACTAAACCACAAGTCCAATCACGGGCATATTACCAAACACTTAATGGGCATATACACACAGCTAAGTTCACACAGGCATTTCATCAAACATGTAGCAGGCATGTCATACAGGCATTTTATCAAACACGTTTCATGCATCACACAACACCAGAGACACCAAAATCGCCATTGAAGGCCAACATTCATATAGGAGATCACACCTATATGAATTTACATATAAATAATATAATATTCTGCCCTAGGACCCTAGGACAGAGGAGGATCTAGGAAGAACAGAATCCCTACCTTAAAACAGATCTTCCCTGCTCCCGCACTAAACGCCGTCCTCCCCACGCAAGATGCTCCGGCCCGGCGACGAACCAAAGAACTCCCCTTCCTTCTCTCTCTCTAGCTCTCTCTCTCTCTCTCTACGACGGCCGCAAGGAATCGAAGAGAACCCTAAACCTAAAACAGAGGGCTTCTCCTCCTCATATAGCCAACACAACATCAAAACGACGTAGTTTTGATTAAGTGAATCCCAGCATCAAAACGACGTAGTTTTGATCACACAAGTTAGCACCTTTCCGCACCCATATAGGCCAAAATACTTAGAATTTCAACATGGTCCTTTGGAGAAAGTTCCTTAGAATGTCAAAACCAAGGGAACCATGCAAAAATAAGCCTGCACGCCAATTTGCACGTGAATTCCCCAATTCACGTGCACCTCCATATGGACTCCAAATGCTCTCAAACTTCACCCCTAGCCTCCTTGCATCATTTAGAAGACAATTACACTTGCACGTGAATTGGACCCATATCACGTGCACCTCACATACATGTCCATTTGGCCTGAAACTTCTGTGGTAGATAGAGGACACCATTCTAAGCATCTATCCTTTTGCACGTGAATTCATTGGAGTCCATTTACTAGGTCAAAATCTAGAAAAACTCTACTCCGGAGGTAAAACTGACTAACTCAGGGTACGGGTCCTTACACAAGTTCTAAAGCTAGTGGCAAAATCCTAGACCATTTGGAGGTTGCACGTGACAATGGCCTTTGTCACGTGCAACCATGTTTTTGCACCGTCACCTTTGTTTTGTTATGCTGATAATCCTTTCCCAAAGGGCCATGTTCGAATTATGGGTATTTTGTCCTGTGTGGAAGCGGGAAGGTTGAAACATGTTTTACTTATCAAAACTACGTCGTTTTGATACACAAGTTTCACTTATAAAAACTACGTCGTTTTGATAAATGAGGTGTCTATATAAGGAGGTTGAGGTCTCTTTGTTTTAGGTTTAGGGTTCGTTGTCAACCGCCACAACCGTCGCAGAGAGAGAGAGAGAGATAGAGAGAGAGAGAGGATCTTCTTCTGATCGCTCCTGTGGTGATTCATGTGGGTGGACGGCGTCTAGCGTGGGAGCAAGAGCAAAGAGGATCCTTTTAAGGTAGGGGTTCCGTTCTCCCTGAACCTATTCTATTCTCTGGTCTTGTGGTAGAAGAATTGTGGATTAGATATGTAATATATATGTAAATTCATATAGGTGTGATTTCCTATATGAATGTTGGCCTTTAATGGCAAAGTTATGTTTGGATATGTCATTGAGTCCGGGGTCTGGGGAAATTCAGGCTCGTTCTCGTGGTAGTTGACCCTAGAAGCCGTTGGGGTATCTGCGCTGTTCATTCAGTGGTTGAGATTGTTAGGGTTGTCCCACGGTAGGGCCTCGTGGGGAAACCTTAGGGTTTCCGGGGGAGTTATGTTGATATGATAATTATGTCTAATATGATGATTATGTGGATATGATAATTACGGATTGTGTGGATTGTTGAATACATGTATTTATCTGATGTGTTGTGAATGTGTGATTAAGTGTGCTTTGTGAGATTATGGAGCCTGTGTGGCTGTGGTTATGGTAGCCTGTGTGGTTGTGGAGCTTGTGTGGCTGTGGTTGTGGTAGCCTGTGTGGCTGTGGAGCTTGTATGGCTACGGCTGTTGTGCTTGCTTATGTGGCTTCTCTGTGTGTTACCGTATTTATTAATATTGATTATAACCTGTTGTAGTATTGCCACGACACTTCACTTGAGCACGTTATCATGTAGATGCTAGGAGCATGGGATGGGTTAGGGAGATATTATCCCTACTGAGCTGTGGTTGCTCACCCCTCCTTTGGTGATTTGTTTTCCTTTCAGGAACCTACAGGCATTAGGTAGGACACCAAGGTGGAAGACAGTTATCTATTTTGTTGCTTTGTTTTATTTTAATTTTTGGAACTATTGTAACCCTAGTGGGGAAATGATGTAAAAAGATTTTAAATTAATAAAGTGATGTGGTTTGTCTTATGGACATTTATTGTGGTTTGAATTAACGAACCGGCTTCCTCGGGTTAGAAATCCGAGGCGTGACACCGCAAGTCCCATATATGGCTATCTAGTAGTGATTGGAATTCTTAGAGTTGGTAGCTGGTGTAATGACCCGTGTGTAACCCGGGTGTAAGGAGTTAACCACAAACACCTTGGATGTTGGTACACAAGTTTAAGGTAAGAGATGAGCCCAAGAGGGGACTTTTGAGAGGTGCATGTGTCAAGCGATAGCGTACATTTATGCCCTAGGAAGATGCTATGCGTTTACAAAGCGGTTTAAGTGCGTTTTGGCTGATCTTGGAGCTCACTTTTGACCTAGTAGATGGCCTCAAACAATTGGCGTGCAAGAACAAAAGTTTCTTAGAATGAGGTCCTCTATCTACCACAGAAATTTCAGAGCATTTGGAGCTGAACGTGAATTCACCCATTTCACGTGCAAGCATATTTTTGCTCCTCAGGCCTCTCCAAGATGCAAGGAGGCTTGTGGTGAAGTTTGAGTGCATTTGGAGCTGCACGCCAATTGGGGAATTGGCGTGCAAATTGGCGGGTGTGTATTTTTGCATGGTTCCCTTGGTTTTGTCATTCTAATGATCTTTCTCCAAAGGACCATGTTGCAATTCGAGTATTTTGGCCTATATGGGTGCGGAAAGGTGCTAACTTGTGTGATCAAAACTACGTCGTTTTGATCCTGGGTTTACTTAATCAAAACTACGTCGTTTTGATGTGGATGGTGTCTATATAAGGAGGGCTTGAGTTTGAGTTTAGGGTTCTTGTGTTCCTTTGCTTCAGCTGCTGCCTGAGAGAGAGAGAGAGCTAGAGAGAGAGAGGGAAGGGGAGTTGCTGGTTGCTGCCGGAGCATCTTGCGTGGGGAGGACAGCGTTTGGCGCGGGAGCAAGGAAGAGCTGCTTTAAGGTAGGGGTTCTGTTCTTCCTAATCCCTCCTCTGTCCTAGGGTCCTAGGGCAGATTCTGGGCTGTATCTGTTTATATATACATATGTAATCCATATAGGTGTGATCTCCTATATGGATGTTGGCCTTCAGTGGCGTATTGGTGTGATTTCTGAGGTTGGGTGGTTAGTGCAAGTTAAGTGTTTGATAAAATGCCGGTGTGGATATGCCTGTATGAATATGCCTGTGTGTATGCTCAGAACGTGTTTGAAATAATGCCTGTGAGGCTATGTATATTCTGTGTCTGAAATAATATCTGTGTGGCTGGGTTTGTGAGCCTGTGAATATGTGCATGCTAAGTGTTCGACGTTATTCCCGTGTGACTAAGCATATTAAGTGTTTGATGTTATGCCTGTATGGCCTTATGTGCTGTGTGGTTGCTTGTACACCCGGTGGCTGTGGAAGCCCGGGACCGTTTTGTGTTAGCCTGTGAGGCTGTGGAAACTTGGCCTGAAGAGGCGGTTAAATCACTTGGCCTGAAGAGGCGGTTAAATAACTTGGCCTGAAGAGGCGGTTAAATCACTTGGCCTGAAGAGGCGGTTAAATAACTTGGCCTGAAGAGGCGGTTAAATCACTTGTTGTTAAAGTGTTAGCCTGTGTGGCAGTGGCAGATTGTAATTGTGATGTGGGTGTTGTTATGTCTGTTAAAATTATTGTAACACGACACCGCACTTGTACACATGGCATGTAGATGCTAGGAGCATGGGATGGGTTGGGGAGACATGATCCCTACTGAGCTGTGGATGCTCACCCCTCCTACTATGGTGTGTTTTCTTGCAGGAACCTACAGGCGTTAGGTGGGAACACCAAGGTGGAAGAGTTCCATTTTGTGGCTTTGTTTTGTGTTATTTGCATTATGTAATTTTTGTTGAGGCATTGTAACCCCAGTGGGGAGATATTGTAATGAAGTTTGAAACATAATAAAAGCATGTGGTTTCAATTAAATAATTATATGATTTTGGTTTCTGAAAAGAAATGTGAAGTGTATGTTGTATCCTACCCCTTTGTCCAAACCCGGATAAAGGGAGGGTCACGTTCCGGTCTCCTCGGGTTGGAAATCCGGGGCGTGACAATATGGTATCAGAGCATGGTCTAGTTGGCCTAGGGTAGTGGGCGGACTTGGTTATCTTGAGTCCTTTGGAGGAGCCTGGAGGGACATGCCTGATCAACATGGTCCTCTTTGAGCCTCCAAGGTGTACTTGGGGTAGTCCAGTCTTGTGGTAGGATTTGCATGCATTGGCATTAGGGCACTAGTTGCATTGGTTGTTGTATGTGAAGGTGTGGATACCTGAAAAAAAAAAAAATAATTGTGATAAAAGAAAAATATGAATAATGTGATAAGGCGTGAACTGTGCAACTCTGATTTTATTTGAAGTACCTTGAGCATGACTACAAGGAAAAGTCCTTGTTTAGTTGAACTGTGTGCTTGTGGAGTGGATGCTTGTGCAATGTGGTTTATCTTGTGATGATTTGAGCATGGAAACATGGAAAAGAAATTGTGGAAGTGAAACTGTGTGCTTGGAAACTTGAGGCTTGTGACCT
The DNA here is from genome assembly GCA_023512835.1 of Taxillus chinensis. NCBI lineage: Eukaryota > Viridiplantae > Streptophyta > Magnoliopsida > Santalales > Loranthaceae > Taxillus > Taxillus chinensis. Next base: position 23,998,146 of record CM042091.1, read on the forward strand.
GTTAACAAAAAAAAAAAAAAAAAAAAAAAAATATTAAAATGTGATTTGTTTGGTGTTCGTGAATGGTTGAGCATGTGATTTGCTTGGTACTGTGTGAAATAAGCGTGGTTATGAGCAATGCAATGGAATGTAAAATTGGTATAGTCTGTTAAATGTGAACCTATAGACTTGTGTGGTAATAATGCGTGTTATAGCTTAAGTTGCTTAGTCGGTAGCAGTCTCGCGATTGTTGAGATCATTGAGTGATAACTTAGAGCACTGCCTTTTCGTGGAGCCAATGTCTCTGAAAATTGTGACCGGTACAACTATTGAGGTAGCAAAAGAAGCCCGCCCCCCAGTGCCGGGCAAGTGGGAGAGCTGCAGGATGTAAGTAATGATATAATCATGGCGAGAGGTTGGCATCTTAAGCCTGGTAATTTAAGAGTTGAAGGATGAGATTCGACAACCGATTAAGAGCGAGGTACGTCGAGAGCTATCAACCCACATCATCGGGGGGATCTTGGGTGAAGATTAATTGAAGCATAGTTGTCCTGATCAGCAAAAGGGGCTCAAGAGGTAGAGACCGGTTTCCCAAAGGGGTTGTTCTTGCAGTGGACAACCGGGACATTGGAAGAGAGTATGGCAGGAAGAAGTACTAGTGTTGCGTCTATGGAAAAGTAGGACATCTCCAGACAGCCTGTTTTGGTGAAGCAAGTCATGGTGCTAGAAGACTGGCTCAACGAGCTAGGGATAAAGCAAAATTCAAGTGAGGCTAGGAGGAGAGCATGGCAGAACTTTCCTTAGTCAAGGGTACGATTTTGATTCTCGCGTGTTAAGATTGTTGTTTGGTGGTGGTAGCATATTCCTTTAATGATAGTGATCGGTTAAGTCTCGTCTTGGATTAGGTGAGGTCAGGGTGAACCTTTGATTGTTGCGTTTCTAGCCACTTGTTTTTATTTGGGTGGGCTCGTGAGCCACTTGTTTTATGTTAGGTGAGGCTTAGAAGGTCGTTTGAGTTACCATTTTGGATGGACGTAGTTGGGGACCTACTAGAGAATAAATGAGTAAAATAAATAAAAATATATATAGGATACCAAAAGACTAATAAATTACTAATGGTTATAAACAGTTGTTGGAAAGAGTTGGTGGTTTTAATATGGTCTAAAGTGTTAATCACATCTTTGTGTGGTAGTCAATTTTGGGCGCCCGTGTGTGAGGAAAGTAATAAATGTTACCTTGTCTACCCCTAATACTCGGCGTAGGTGAGATTACCTCTGGCCTAGCTAGCCTAGGAGGCTGGAGGCATGAGTTAGTGGCTTGTGGGTAGTGTGTGACCCCGCTTGTGGCAACCTTGAGTAATAGAAATGTGTTTTCTTGTGAGTAGAGGTTTCTGTAGATGTGCTACTTAAGAAGGATGTTCTTTTGGTAACCTTTCCAAGTGTCAAGGTTGAGGGAGGGACTTGCCACTAGTATAACCCACCCCTTGAGTCATTAAAATCTAAATTGATTGGCGAGAGTGGTATGTGGTTTTAAGATTCTTATGGGTGTCCTATGGAAATGGCTGCAAATTCTTGGGCGGCCAAACATTGACCACGTGTCATGCTGGTGGTGTGTGAAAGACCTTGGGTAATGTTCATAGGATATGTGGTGAAATGGGTTTGCGTATGTATAAAAATGTGATGAGTTCCGGAACTAGGTTATGAGTAAGTTTATAGGATCGTGCCCAGTGAACCCAATCGGTCAAGCGGGCAAGCGAGTGAGATTGGGCAGGCCTTGTTTGGGTTTTTCCTCATAATTGGGAGACACCTTCCGAGGGGTTGAGGATGTACTCCTGGTGGTAGGACCATTCCGTTAATCCATGTCGTGTGGGTAATAGGCTTAAAAGAGGCGAGGGGGTGGGGGGCTAGTATGTCCTCTCTTACATGTGTTCTACGCAGTGGTTTATTTCGTGTGTTGTGGTTGCCTTGTTTTGTGTGTGCAAAGTTCTTAGGTGTGGGTCTCGTGGCATTCATATGCGAGAGGAGTAGGAGGTGATGCCTGCGCATGTTAGGTGTGGTGTGGGATGAAGAGGAGTGTTATGTGTAATGTTGATGCTATTCCTTGTCACGTGTGATGGCATGCTCGGTTAAAGTGTGAAAGTATTGAAGAGTTGTGATTCATTGAATGGAGTCGGATGTGAGTTTTGCTTGTAAGGGATATTAGTGCTACCCCTTTGGGGGGAGATTTGTGTCCTGCGGCTACCATGGGGTCCTCATGCTACATATGTTCTTCTTGAAAGTCTTTCGTGTGCGTTTTGATGCGGTAAGTGCCATGGTCCACGCCATCAAAGTGTTGGTGTGTTTGGGAGCTACGTGAATGTCCCGAATAAGGAGTTTGCATGCCTCGTTTCTTGTGCCTACCCAGGAGGAATTGCAGTGACCATATTAAGTCACGGTTAGAGCCTGAGTATTTCTTGATCCATTTGAGTGTTTTGCTGGTATGTTGAGATAAAACGTAATAGTTGATATAGTGGAGTTGGTGGGCCATGAGGTGGAGTATGTCTTGGAGGCAAGGGATTTTCTTGTAACCTGTGCGTGGTGACACAGAGGATTCCATTGTGGTCAGGTTGCAGATAGGAGAGTTTTCAGTGTGGGGAGGACTATGATGTTCATAGCTACTTGGCGTCAAGGGATTCCTATCGCGTGGTCCGTCTGCTGACTTGGTAAGGCATTATCTCTTGGGCTGTACGGTAAGCCTCAGTTGTGAAGGCTGTGTGGGACCTTGGCGGATCTCTGTTTGACCGTGATCAAGGAGGTCGATTCTCAAAGTCGGTGACTAGTGATAGCCCGATAGTGGGTTTTGGTCTTACCATGGTTGTGTGTGTGGTGCCGCATTTACTGTTTTTAGTGCATCCTTGGACTCCGTTGGGCGCCAGGTTGATGCGACCGAGTGGTTAAGGGCACACTCCATTCTCGTGTTTCTGTGTCTAGGCTTGTACTCCGTTCTGCGTCACCATTGGTGTTGGTGGGGTTTCAATGTTCCTTGCTTGAGTGAGGTGGTTTTCGCAGTGATGATGGTGCTGCTGAGGTGAGCTCCCTGTGTGGGAATGTGATTGTGGTTTGCATAATGCTGTCCTATTTGTTTGTGTTTCATTGTGACCTCATTGTGCTTGCTGTTAGGGTGTGGTCTACCTATGGGCTGAGGCTGCGTTGACTTCAACTCCCAATTGTTGAGTATTTTACGTTGTGGAGTGTTGGTCCCATCGTGCCGCGAGTTGGCATCTCCAACATTTGTGGTAATGACTACATTATGTGTTGCTTTGATCTTTTCGCGTTGTTTACTAGGTTTCTCTTTTCGGGGACGAAAAGTCCAAAGGTGGGAAGTTTGTGAGGAAACTCCTGCGGATGAGTTTGTATGGTGTTAGCGAGTGGGCAGTGGAACGTTAAACGTGTAGTAGTGTGTTATTTGTGCTTTGTTCTTTGTAGTGGTGTTTATGATGTGATTTGTTAAACGTACGTGTTGGGGATGGGCGTATATGTTGTACACCGTCGTGACGTGAATACTTGTGACATGTGTTAGGTGAGGAGAACAAGGGTTGTTGGTGAGATTAGAATATGTGTTTCCTTATCATGCCGTGTTGTATTGGGTCTGTGGGTACGTGCCTTCATGTGTGTTATTGTGTGATATCTTCATTCGCGGGTATGTGAATGGTTGTGGATGATGTGCATCAGCATGTGCATTATGGAAAGTGTATTGTCTTTTCACGGACGACACGTCCTATGGAGGAAATATGGAAACGCGGAACCTTGTTTGCGTGAGCAACCTCCGGCGTTGTTCGAGGACGAACAATCTTAAGGGTGGCGGGGTGGCTGTTGGCTGGTGTATTTGTATTTCCTTTCGACTTTTGACTTTAATTTATATTGAATGTGTTAGTGAAATGTGCTTGTGATGGATATTTGTTACATGTGGATGTGTTTCCATAGATTGTGATGCATGTGGTTATGGACTGTGGTGGCACTATGTTATGTGCTATTGTGTACAATGTGCGGCGTATGACCCATTTGGGTGTTGTAGCTCGCCGTGTGGCAAATGGGTAGCTTGTGTTTGTTTTCCTCGTATGTCATTTCTTTTCGAGGACGAAAAGTCTTAAGGGGGAGAGGATGTAATGACCCGTGTGTAACCCGGGTGTAAGGAGTTAACCACAAACACCTTGGATGTTGGTACACAAGTTTAAGGTAAGAGATGAGCCCAAGAGGGGACTTTTGAGAGGTGCATGTGTCAAGCGATAGCGTACATTTATGCCCTAGGAAGATGCTATGCGTTCTAGGCGGTTTTAAGCTGTTTTGGCTGATCTTGGAGCTCACTTTTGACCTAGTAGATGGCCTCAAACAATTGGCGTGCAAGAACAAAAGTTTCTTAGAATGAGGTCCTCTATCTACCACAGAAATTTCAGAGCATTTGGAGCTGAACGTGAATTCACCCATTTCACGTGCAAGCATATTTTTGCTCCTCAGGCCTCTCCAAGATGCAAGGAGGCTTGTGGTGAAGTTTGAGTGCATTTGGAGCTGCACGCCAATTGGGGAATTGGCGTGCAAATTGGCGTGCGGGTGTATTTTTGCATGGTTCCCTTGGTTTTGTCATTCTAATGATCTTTCTCCAAAGGACCATGTTGCAATTCCGAGTATTTTGGCCTATATGGGTGCGGAAAGGTGCTAACTTGTGTGATCAAAACTACGTCGTTTTGATCCCTGGGTTTACTTAATCAAAACTACGTCGTTTTGATGTGGATGGTGTCTATATAAGGAGGGCTTGAGTTTGAGTTTAGGGTTCTTGTGTTCCTTTCTTGCAATGCTTGCCTGAGAGAGAGAGAGAGCTAGAGAGAGAGAGGGAAGGGGAGTTGCTGGTTCTTTCTGGAGCATCTTGCGTGGGGAGGACAGCGTTTGGCGCGGGAGCAAGGAAGAGTCGCTTTAAGGTAGGGGTTCTGTTCTTCCTAATCCCTCCTCTGTCCTAGGGTCCTAGGGCAGATTCTGGGTAGATCTGTTTATATATACATATGTAATCCATATAGGTGTGATCTCCTATATGGATGTTGGCCTTCGATGGCGTATTGGTGTGATTTCCGAGGTTGGGTGGTTAGTGCAAGTTAAGTGTTTGATAAAATGTCGGTGTGGATATGCCTGTATGAATATGCCTATGTGTATGCTCGGAACGTGTTTGAAATAATGCCTGTGAGGCTATGTATATTCGTGTCCGAAATAATATCCGTGTGGCCGGGTTTGTGAGCCTGTGAATATGTGCATGCTAAGTGTTCGACGTTATTCCCGTGTGACTAAGCATATTAAGTGTTTGATGTTATGCCCGTATGGCCTTATGTGCTTGTGTGGTTGCTTGTACACCCGGTGGTCGTGGAAGCCCGGGACCGTTTTGTGTTAGCCTGTGAGGTCGTGGAAACTTGGCCTGAAGAGGCGGTTAAATCACTTGGCCTGAAGAGGCGGTTAAATAACTTGGCCTGAAGAGGCGGTTAAATCACTTGGCCTGAAGAGGCGGTTAAATAACTTGGCCTGAAGAGGCGGTTAAATCACTTGTTGTTAAAGTGTTAGCCTGTGTGGCAGTGGCAGATTGTAATTGTGATGTGGGTGTTGTTATGTCTGTTAAAATTATTGTAACACGACACCGCACTTGTACACATGGCATGTAGATGCTAGGAGCATGGGATGGGTTGGGGAGACATGATCCCTACTGAGCTGTGGATGCTCACCCCTCCTACTATGGTGTGTTTTCTTGCAGGAACCTACAGGCGTTAGGTGGGAACACCAAGGTGGAAGAGTTCCATTTTGTGGCTTTGTTTTGTGTTATTTGCATTATGTAATTTTTGTTGAGGCATTGTAACCCCAGTGGGGAGATATTGTAATGAAGTTTGAAACATAATAAAAGCATGTGGTTTCAATTAAATAATTATATGATTTTGGTTTCTGAAAAGAAATGTGAAGTGTATGTTGTATCCTACCCCTTTGTCCAAACCCGGATAAAGGGAGGGTCACGTTCCGGTCTCCTCGGGTTGGAAATCCGGGGCGTGACAGCTGGAATTCCATGTATGGTTGTGTTACCGGTGTGAACTATTGCTGATTGAAATGTGATGTGATGTTTTATTTTGAGATTTAATGTAATCTAATTGTGATAGAATGTAACACTACACTGACAAGCATACACTGATCATATAGACTCAGGAATATATGTAATAAGATACTGAAGATAAGGATCACCTACTAGGCATACGTGCTCACCCTACTTTATTTTTATTTCCTACAAAGTGTAGGGAGTAGCTGTGGAGCCATAGTAGAGCAGGACGGGACAACCTTGGTGTAGGATTTTTTCTATAGACTTCGGTGATTTACTATTTTGTTATTTTATTTCCTGGACTTGGGTTCGTGGTAGTTGTATGAACCTTATTGGTGGAACTTATATGTGAATTATTTTGTGTTAGATGTTATGGGAATTGAATACATTGTTGTACCATTTTAATAAATGTCGAATTGAATTCATTAGAAAGTACGATTCTACCCCTGATGTGGTATTGTACTCGATTGGTTCAGTTATCAGCCCCTCGACCCTTGGAGTGTGGGCATGGGGAAGTCGCATTTCTAGTTCTGTTGTTTTCAGAATTTGGGGGCGTGACAAGTTGGTATCAGAGCTGGAGACCAGATCGGTGTGTCATAGTCTCACGGGGACGTGGGCCTCCTAAGGGGGGTGGATTATGGAGTCCGAGGACTTTGCAAGTCCCACATCGGCTGGAAAGGAGAACGAAGCGTGCCTCTTAAGAGGGCGTGGAGACCTATCCTAGCACGAGGACTTTTGGGGTACATGTGTGGCACTGCCAAGAACAAAACCAGGGATTGGGCTTGGGCCCTGAACCGGACAATATCATGCAAATGGGGACTAGGGTTGTTACGGATGGTATCAGAGCGGTCGATTTAGTGGACCTAGTATAGTAGGGTGATTGATTGAAACATTGGAGCTTGGGGACATTAGGGAGGGTGCCCGATCAACGCAGTCCTTAATGGTATCCTTAGTTACCTTAGTGTCAGTCAGATCATTATAGGATGCATTGGGATGTAGGGGTGTAAAATGGACTGTCGGTTCGCGGACTGGTCCGTGGACCAGGCGGAATGGAGCGAACTGGACTGCCATAAAAGTGGTCCATTTAAAGCACGGGCCTAAACAGATTGTCCGTTTTGCCCGTGATCCGTGCGGACCAATCCAAGACGGATCCAGACCGGTCCGCGGATTCTTGTCACTCAAGCTCAGTGCCTCATCCGCCAGTCAGGCAACGCAACCCGCCAGCCCGTCTCCACAGCCCGTTAACATTTATTATTAGTTATTAACTCAATTAAAAAATAACAAGCACTCCGCACGCACATCACATGAGTCTCCCAATCCCTAATTCCTAAACCTAATCTCATTCCCAGTCCCAGAGACAAAGCCGTCTCGTCGTCGCAACTCGCATGGTGAAGGCGTAGCCCGCAACCACCGAGCCACGTAGTGTCTCCTTCTCTCAATCCCTCGTCCGTTCAGTCTTCCTCTTCTTGTCTGATCGTCATCTTCCTCATCCAGAGAGATCATCATTGTCCTCGACAATCCGTCGAACTCCCTGCACCGCCTGTCCGCTGAGCCAGTGAGCTGCCCGTTCGCCGAAGTCCAAACTGCTCCCCACGCCACCTATACGCGAATTGCTCCGGCGAGGCAAGCAAACCGACAAACTGCTTCTAGCGTGAGTTAATTTCATTTTTCATTTACGTTTTTCATTAACTGCATTGATCTCCTTTCTTATTTCTTAATCTCAGATAAACGTGCAGAAAAAAACTTCAACAATTAATTCAATTAATACGAGTCCTGCTGTCTACCTGTTCCACGATTTCTCTTAATTATGATATCAATTTATGGCCATTGGGGAATTGAAACTTAAATAATTAATGTTTGTTCTTGCTATGTTATGCTATCAATTTAATTAAAATAATTGGTTGTTAAAAAAATGGACCGGTCCGCGGACCAGTCAGGTCCATACGCGGATCGGACCAGACCAATAGATTTTTGATCCGTTTAAAATGTGGGCCTAAACGGGCTGGCCTGTTTAGGCCCGCTCCATGCCGGACCGGACCGGTCCGTTTTACACCCCTATTGGGATGGGTGCATATATGACATAATATTACTTGTGCATTATAGACACTGGAATTGGTTGCGTTTGATACTATAATGATAGTTTGACTTTACAGTTGTGAAATTTCTTGAAATTTCCTGGAATAATTTGCGTAGTTGCTTGTTAATGACTTACATTATTTTGGACTAACCTGTATTGTTCTGAGCTAATTCAAGTATTATATGCTAGAATATTACCTTTCGCTTGATATTATTATGATGTTGTCGTAGGGAAAATATGAATCCTAGCAATTATTCGATGGCTTGGGTAGCCAATTACATGATTGGGAAAATGTGATGGATTTCGAGGGAAAATGGGCCCCATTGTGATATGATGAGGACCTATTGGGTTATGCTTGTTATGGTTGAATGCTTGATGGATGTGTATAGGTAAGGGGCAATGTCCTATCAATGATTGTTTGGACTTGTGAGTTATATGTGGTGTAGACACATGAGTCAAGAATGATGCAATGTAATTTATGATTATTTCCTGAAACAACGTTAGAGCTCTCTTGTTTATTTGTTCTGAACCTATGGGTCATAAATGTTTTTGATATAATGTAAATTGGTTGAATAATTGCATCATATTTATTTAATAGCAAGTAGCAACATACACCAATCATTATATATGCACACACACGCAATCGTAAGTCTACACCTTACATACTCTTATAGTATACTTCTGACATTCAGTTGCCTCGAGTGACAATCTATTAGATTCTGCTAGTATATGATATATAAAGTAGCAACAAAAGGATTGGTTGGTTGGAAAATGTGACCTAATAAAAGTAAAGTATAAAGTACAACAGTGGTAAATGATAAGATAAAATATTCAAGGAATAAATAGTACAATGAATTTAATAATACGATAAAACTAGAAAATGTTATTACTAATAATATATATTGATCAGATATTAGGCTTAGATATTATGATAAGACAATGATAAAATTGGTAGATTCAATAATGGTTCATTTTCGTTTTAAGGCAATCAAAAGGTTTCAAGTGCTAACCAGTGGGGGCGATAGTGATAGCATAGTCTTTGGGAATAGGGGTGAAGAATTCATTTTTGTTGGATAATTTTTTTTAATAATTTTTCTTTTAAAAATGTTAGTAAGTGATTTAGAAGGTGATAAAATAATTTGAGAATTAAAGGGAGTTATATTTCTTATGACTTTATATGTAGTTTTGGAAATAGTCTTGGAGGAACACCACACGAGGAAAGTGATTTCTTTTTTCCCTAGATTTAAATTGTGTAACTTGTTAAAAAAAGTGATGAAGTTTTTAAGGGATAGTTAAATGTTGACTTTGTGTGTTAAACAAAAAAAAACAAAACAAAAAAGGGAGCATGTTAATTGACGTGGTTAGTTGTATGATATGTTGTTGATGTGATCTTGTTATATAGCATTGGTTGGTTTATTGCTGTTATAAATTGTTGGTTGATGCTGGTGGAGGGTTGTGTGAAACATTCCCTTCCTTTGTTACGTGTGAAGGTGATTGTATCAAATTTTCCAATCATCATATGTTGATTGTGTTGTTGGTTTTATGTTGACTTGGTTATATGCTATTAGTTGGTTGAAATGTGATATGAGATTTTGGTTGAATGTTAGTAAATGGTGTTGAGCATTCTTGGGTATGCCTTTTTTTTCCTTGGATAGATTGACATTATAATTGTGTCAGAACTCTCCTCTCTCTCTCTCTCTCTCTCTCTCTCTCTCTCTCTCTCTCTCTCTCTCTGCGACGGCTGCGGTGGCTAAAGAAGAGAACCCTAAACCTAGAACAAGGAGCCTTCACCTCTTTATATAGACAACTCAAACCCCAAAACGACGTAGTTTTGATTAAATGAATCCCAGCATCAAAACGACGTAGTTTTGATGATAGACTACAACCTTTTTGCAACCACACAGGACAAAACACTCATAATTTCACCAAGGTCCTTTAGCAAAAGAGTATCAGAACAACAAAACAAGGGTAATGGAGGTTGCACGTGAGAAAGGCCCTTCTCACGGGAACTTCCAAATGCTCTAGAATTTTGCCACAAGCCTTAGAACAACATCAGGAAGGCTCCCATGCAAAAATCTCACTGCACGTGAAAAGCCCTTCTCACGTGCACTCCCTATTGGGCTCAAACTTTGCCTCTTGTTTGCTCATCAACATACAAGATGATTTAGCCAAAGTGTGTGGAAATAAAACACCCTAAAACCCAACAATTTCCACCCAAAAAGGCAAGACTGGGACTAACTCCTCACATCCCAAAACACGGGTCATTACAGTATGAACCTTATTGGTAGAACTTATATGTGAATTATTTTGTATTGGATGATATGAGAATTGAATACATTGTTATACCATTTTAATAAATGTTGAATTGAATTCATTGAAAAGTATAATTCTACCCCTGATGTGGTATTGTACAGAATTCGTTCAGTTGTTAACCCCTCGACCCCTGGAGTGTGGGCATGGGGAAGTCGCGTTCCTAGTTCTATTGTTTTTAGAATTTGGGGGCATGACATAGATTGAAGAAAGCCTTGTATGGCCTAAAGCAAGCTCTTAGAGCATGGTATAGCCGACTGGATGGATATTTAAAGAGAATAAATTTCAGTAGAGGAACAGTGGATCATAACCTATATATTCTAAATTCAGACAGGGGTCAGCTGGTTACGATAGTCTATGTAAATGACATTATCTTCGGAGGAAGTCACTCAGGTTTATGTGAAGATTTTTCCAAAAAAATAACTGATGAATTTGAAATGTGTCTCATAGGGGAATTAACTTACTTCTTAGGACTGCAGATCAGGCAGACTGCCAGCGACATTTTTATATCTTAGTACAAGTATGCCAAGGAATTGCTAAAGAAGTATGGTATGGAGAATAGCAAGCCTGTTGGAACTCCAACGACTACAAGCTGCAAACTACACAAGGATCAAGAAGGCACCAGTGTAAATTAGAAAGAGTATTGTGGCATGATTAGAAGTCTCCTATATATTACAGCCTCCAGATCTGATCTGCTATAAGTTTTGTCTGGCAAGTAGATATCAAGTAGACCCCAAGGAGTCTCACTTGCTAGAAGTCAAATGAATCCTTAGATACTTACATGGTACACTAGAAATGGGGTTATGGTATCCCTCTAAGGATTCGATTGAATTACAGGCATACACTGATGCAGACTAGGCTAGAAACATTGATAATAGATGTTTTACTAGTGGCTATAGTTTTTATCTAGGCTCTAAATGTGTTACATGGTTGAGCCGTAAGCAGAATAGTGTGGCTTGCAATATAAACAAAGTTGAATATGTGGCCGCACATGCTACATGTACTCAGGTGGTATGGATAAACAATCAACTATCACACTTGGGAGTTAGCGAAGAGTTACCTGTCAATATATGGGGTGACAACGAGAGTGCTATCAACATAAGCAAGAATCTAGTTCAACAATTGAAGGCCAAGCATATTGACTACCGATACCACTATATAAAAGAATAAGTGGAAGAGGGAAATGTGCAACTGGTGTATGTTCCAAGTCTGGAACAGACTGCTAATATCGTCACCAAACTTCTATCCATCGAGCTGTTCGATAGACACCGACGTGGGTTGCCTGTACAGCTCCCTCCTCACACCTAAGGCGCTGGTTAGGTTTGTAATGGCCCATGTTTTGCGATATGAGGAGTTAGTCCCAGTCTTGCCTTTTTGGGTGGAAATTGTTGGGTTTTAGGGAGTTTTATTTCCACACACTTTGGCTAAATCATCTTGTATGTTGATGAGCAAGCAAGAGGCAAAGTTTGAGCCCAATAGGGAGTGCACGTGAGAATGCACGTGAGAAGGGCTTTTCACGTGCAGTGAGATTTTTGCATGGAAGCCTTCCTGATGTTGTTCTAAGGCTTGTAGAAAAATTCTAGAACATTTGGAGGTGCCCGTGAGAAAGGCTTTTCTCACGTGCAGCCTCCATTAACCTTGTTTTGTTGTTCTAATACTCTTTTGCTAAAGGACCATGGTGAAATTATGAGTGTTTTGTCTTGTGTGGTTGCAAAAAGGTTGTAGTTTGTCATCAAAACTACGCCATTTTGATGCTAGGATTCATTTAATCAAAACTACGTCGTTTTGGGGTTTGAGTTGTCTATATAAAGAGGTGAAGGCTCCTTGTTCTAGGGTTAGTGTTCTCTTCAGCCACCGCAGCTGTCGCAGAGAGGGAGAGAGAGAGGAGAGTTCTGGCCATTGCTGCTGTGGTGTTTCTCGAGGGTGGACGACGTTCAGCGTGGGAGCAGGATCGTTGCTGTGGTGATACTTTGTCCTACAGGTAGGGGTTCTGTCTTTCCTGGTCTGTCCCGGGGTTAGGCCCTGTGTAGATAAATTATAGAGTTTCTATTGTTGTTGCTATAATATTTATATGTAAATTCATATAGGTATGACCTCCTATATGAATGTTGGCCTTCAATGGCGTTTTGGTGTGATTTCTGACGTTGGGTGGTTAGTGCATGTTAAATGTTTGATAAAATGCCTGTGTGATTATGCTTGTGTAAATATGCCCAGTACGTGTTTGTTGATGTGCCTGTGTGGCTGGATTTGTGAGTTTGTAAACATGTGTATGCTAAGTGTTTGGTTTTATGCCTGAGTGATATAGGTGTATGCTGTGTGCTTGACTGTTCGGTACTTGGCCTAAAGAGGCGGTTAAATTACTTGGCCTGAAGAGGCGGTTAAATTACTTGGCCTGAAGAGGCGGTTAAATAACTTGGCCTGAAGAGGCGGTTAAATCACTTGTTTGAAAGGTGGTTAAAGTGTTAGCCTGTGTGGCTGGGGCTGAGGTTGTGCCCGTTTGTGTGGTGTTTTTCCTTGCTATTTGTTTCTGTCACGTCACTGCACTGGTGCACGCTCGTATATAGATGTTAGGTGCATGGGATGGGTTTGGGGAGACTTGATCCCTACTGAGCTGTGGTTACTCACCCCTCCTTCTGTGATGTGTTTTCTTTCAGGAATCTACAGGCGTTAGGTGAGACACCAAGGTGGAAGACCTGTTTGCTTTATTTCTTTTTAAAATATGTTGTTTTGTTTTTGGTAACTAATGTAACCCTAGTGGGGAGTGATTGTAAAAGAATTTGGAATGTAATAAAGACATATGTGGTTGTGAACATTTATTATGGATTGAAGATTAATAAAGATATTTAATTTACATCTTTGTGACTATCAGCCGTGAATGTATACGTTGACCTGCATGAATATTTGTTTTGTACATCCATCCCCTGCCCACCGGGTTAAGTAAAGGGGAGTCGCAAATCAGTTTCCTAAGGTTGAAAATTCGGGGCATGATAGTATGGTATCAGAGCATGGTCTAGTTGGCCTAGGGTAGTGGTCGGACTTGGTTATCTTAAGTCCTTTGGAGGAGCCTGGAGGGACGTGCCTGATCAACCCGGTCCTCTTTGAGCCTCTAAGGTGTACTTGGGGTAGTCCAGTCTTGTGGTTGGATTTGCATGCATTGGCATTAGGGCACTAGTTGCATTTGTTGTCTATGTGTGCTGAACTGTAAATAATAATAATAATAATAATAATAATAATAATAATAATAATGTGGATAACGTGACTATGTGTGAAATGTGCAACTCTGATTTTGTTACTAGTGTTATTTGAGCTGCGTACCTGTGGAATTGATTCCTGTGCAATATAATTCATGAGAACTGGAATGTGTGTGTTGCCATGTACTACTTGACTCGATAAATGGGGTAGAGGTAGTGAAACTCGATAGTTGTCAAACACGTTCTGACGTTTGTGCTTCTTACTTCATGTAGTAAGAATGCCACCGAGGAGAGTGACACATGCGTCTGGGGCAGTGGCTGATGAATCATCTGCCCATGAGGGCCCGGGTGCGGGGCAGTCCGTTGGAGGACATGCGTTGTTGCTGGCACAGCTACATGAGGGCATCCGGCTGGAAGTCCGAGAGCTGAGGGAGGGTATCCGGCAAGAGGTACGGGAGGAGGTGCGCCGCGAGATGGCAGCCCAGCAGGTGGTGCCACCACCACCGCCGCCAGTGGGGGAGTTACCATGGGAGCGTGAGGGTTCGCTGAGTGGCATACCGACTCGTGCAGAGGATGACGTGGTGACACGGTTCCGAAAGGAACAACCTTCACGATTCGAAGGGGAGGGGGACCCAGTGTTAGCTGAGCACTGGCTGAGGTAAATCGAGCATGTGTTTTCCTTTCTCCTACCCCAGGAGGAGGATAAGGTGAGACTGGCCATTCGGCAGCTGGAGGGGAATGCTCTGGAGTGGTGGTTGAGTGTCGCTGGAAGCCATGCGGTGCAGGTCATGTTGTGGGACGACTTTTTGCAACTTTTCCATGATGAGTTCTTCCCCAAGTCATTGAGGTGGCAGAAGAGGGAGGTATTCGGTAGCCTGAAGCAGGGAACAAAGACGGTGCTCGAGTATGAGTGCGAATTCTGAAGCTTGAGAAGATTTGCTCCCGAGACCGTGGCATAGGAGGACCTGAAGGCCCACAAGTTCACCTTGGGTCTCAGGCCGGCCCTTAGGCAGAGGGTGGCAATTCTGCGTTTGAAGACCTATGCTGGAGTTGTGGAGACGGCCCGTATAGCTGAGAGAGAGCTGGATGATGGGAGGCAGGCTCATCTGGGTTGCCAGTTGCAGGGTGCACCTGACCAAGATTCAGGGTCGAAGAGGCTCAAGACTGAGGATAGAGATAGTAGTTCTTTCCGCAGCCGAGGTCATCCACTTGCGAACCCAGGGAGGTTCACCGTTGGTAGCAATAGACAGGGAGGCCCATCGGGGGGTCTACCTGACGGTTGTCACTACTGTGGGGAGCAGGGTCACTTCAAGGGGGAGTGTCCCAAGAAGGACTGGCGATGCAACAACTGTGGACGAGAGGGCCATTTGCGCCGGGTTTGTAAGAGTAGCAATAGGGGAGCAGGAGGCGTGGCATCCAGCATGAGGAGTGATGCTAGCTTCCGTGCACCAGCTGAGACGCCAGCTCGTCAGTGGCAGGCCAGCCAAGCAGGATCTAGCCAGACCCGACCTCAGGGGAGGCCAGAGCGGCAGCAGGCTGATGCTAGAGGCAGTCAGGGCGGGAACCGCCCCGCGAGTGAGCCAACCAGTGGCACGAGCCAAGGAAGGGTGTTTGCATTGAATGCTACACTCCAGGAGGAGGCTGAGCTACCACCTTCACCGGCAGAGGATGGAGCATGACCATCGGTGGTTAGAGGTACTCTTTTGCTCTCCCGCGTGCTTGTTTCTGCTATCTTCGATACGGGTGCATCATGTTCTTCTATTGCTGAGCTTATAGTGGATGGCTTGGGGTTAATATGTGTTGAGGCGGAGAGACCCTTAGTCGTAGAGACTCCAGTGGGAGGTAGGATTGAGGTGCAACGAGTTTGTCGTAATTATGTGATAACCATGGGAGATGTGGAGCTGAGCTTCGATTTCCATGTGATGCCTTTGAGGGCGTTTGACTTGATCTTGGGTATGGATTGGCTTATGGCCTTCCAGGCCAAGATAGATTGCTATCAGCGGTGTGTATCCTTCGTGTCACCTGCAGGGATCTCTTGTACCCTGCAGGAGGAGTGGGTGTCACGCCCCGGATTTCCAACCCGAGGAGACCGGAACGTGACCTTCCCTTTACCCGAGTTTGGATAAAGGGGATAGAATACAACATGCTCACACAGGATACCATACACTTCACATTTTATATTTAGGGAGAGAAAAACCATATTTTTATTAAGTCCAAACATACAAGAGTGCCCAAACATGCTTTTATTACATAAAACTCCTCATTACAATATCCTCCCACTGGGGTTACAAAGCTCACACAATAACAGCGAAACTCAAATAATAATAAACAAAGCCACAAAACAACCGCCTCCAACTTGGGTGTTCCCGCCTAACGCCCGTAGGTCCCTGTAGAAAAACCAAACAAGAGGAGGGGTGAGCAACCACAACTTCGAGGGATCATGTCTCCCCAACCCATCCCATGCTCCTAGCATCTACATGCCATGTGTACAAGTGCGGTGTCGTGATACAATTATTTCAACAAATATAATGGCAAGCTATATCAGGAAATACAATTATTTCCACAGCCACACAAGCAAGACATGAACAGTCCCAGGCTTCCACACCACCGGGTTTCCAAGAGCAGTCCCGGGCTTCCACAACACCGGGTTCCACAAAACAGTCCCGGGCTTCCACAACCACCGGGTTTCACAATAGTCCCGGGCTTCCACGCCCCACCGGGTTTCACAATAGTCCCGGCTTCCACAGCCACCGGGTTTCACAATAGTCCCAGGCTTCCACGACCACCGGGTTTCACAAAACAGTCCCGGGCTTCCACGACCACCGGGTTTCACAAAACACAAGATACATAACCACTCAGGCATAAAACCAAACACTTAGTAGGCACACATTCACAAATGTACAAACCCAACCACTCAGGCATAAAAACAAACACTTGGCATGCACACCTTTACCAACTCACAATTCTAGCCATACCTGGCATATTATCAAACACATACTGGGCATATTCATACAAACATATTCACATAGGCATTTTATCAAACATTTAACATGCACTGCCCACCCAACATCGAATCACACCAAAATGCCATTGAAAGCCAACATTCATATAGGAGATCACACCTATATGAATTTACATATAAGTATTATAGCAATAACAACGGAAACTTTACAAAATATCCACAGGGCCTAACCCCCAACCGACCAGGAAAGACAGAACTCCTACCTCAAAGATCCTCCACGCTCTTGCCTCCACGCTTAATGCCGTCCAACCACGGGAATGACAACGACGGCCACGAACCGGAGCTCTCTCTCTCAATCTCCCTCTCTCTCTCGTGACGGCCGCGGCGGCCGACAACAAAAACCCTAAACCTAAAATAAAGAGAGCTCCTCTTTATATAGACCTCACTTATCAAAACGACGTAGTTTTGATAAATGAAATCCCACCATCAAAACGACGTAGTTTTGATAAATTAAACACACCATCAAAACGACGTAGTTTTGATAAATAAAACACACCATCAAAACGACGTAGTTTTGATAAATAAAACACACCATCAAAACGACGTAGTTTTGATAAATGAAACACACCATCAAAACGACGTAGTTTTGATAAATAAAACACACCATCAAAATGACGTAGTTTTGATAAATAAAACATGAACTAACCACTCCGCTTCCACACAGGACAAAATACCACAATCCGAACATGGTCATTGTCACACGCAGCCTCTACACGCTCCCACTTGAGCTCATTACACTCTCTAACAACCAAGCCACGAAGACTCGTAGAAACACTCCTTCGAAGATTAGCCGGAAACGCGGCCTCGAAGATCTGTCTCGAAGATCTAACTTTCGACCCTCAAACCTTCGAATTTCGACCCTCGGTCTTCGACCCTACGACCCAAATCTTCGGGTCTTCCACCTTTCGACCCAAGCGTTCGCCTAGGGTATTGTTCATCTTCGTTCCAGCTTGTTCTACCCATAACACGGGTCATTACATCCTCTCCCCCTTAAGACTTTTCGTCCTCGAAAAGAAACAACATGCAAGGAAAACAAACACATGCGGCCCATTTGCAAGACAATGAGCCACAACGCCCAGATGGATCACACAACATAACAGGACATCTCAAACACATTTTGCAATCTCAAAACACATCTCAATAAAAATACCAGTTTACAAGTAGAAATACAAATACACCAAAGCATGAACCACAAAAAAAACACATCACTACAGCCACCTGCCCCCCTTAAGATTGTTCGTCCTCGAACAACTTTGGGTGTTGCTCACGCATCATGGATTCGCGTTCCCATATTTCCTCCATAGGACGTGTCATCCTCAAAAAGACAATACACTTTCCATAATGCACATGCTGATGCACATCGCCCACAACCATTCACATACCCGCGATCGAAGATATCACACAATAACACACATGAAGGCACGTACCCACGACCCAATACAACACAGATGATAGGGAAACACATATTCTAATCTCACAAACAACCCTTGTTCTCCTCACCTAACACATGTCACAAGTATTCACATGTCACGACAGATAAGACATATACGCCCATCACTAACACGTTTAACGATCACATAGGTCACAGAGCAACTCACATCATAAACACCACCACAAGGAACAACTCACAAACAAAACACTACTACACGTTGAACGTTCCACCGCCCATTCACCAACATTATAAACTTATCCGCAGGGAGTGTCCTCACAACCTTCCCACCTTTGGACTTTTCGTCCCCGAAAAGAGAAAGCAAGTAGTAAACATCACGAGAAGATCAAAGCAACACATAACACCCAGGAGCACAACCAGACTAGAGCTTGGCCAATTAGCGTGCTGACAACAACTCATGTGAGCAAGTCTGACAACAGTGAGGTTGAGAAACCTCCCATAGATTCATAAGCCTATGTGTGAAGCATCCATTTGCTAGAATTCATATGATTGAACGAGAAGTCACTGCATCGACATAGCAGGGTACTCGGCGTTAGACGCCTACTCGTGTCACAATAAGACCAACACGCCACAATGTAGAATACCCAACAATGACACCACTGAGATTTGATGTCAACGGACACAACCAATTTACAACGCAGCCACACTCCATATGTAGACCTTACCCTGACAGCAAACACAAAGAGGTCACAAGGAAACACAAACAAACAAGAGAAAAGCATTATGCAAACCACAATCGCATTCCCACACATGGAGATCACCCCAAGACGACCATCATCACCGCTAAAACCACCTCACTCTATAGCGATACACGCAACAACGAACCCAACCAATGCCAAAGGGAACTCAAGATGACTTACAATCCAGGACACAACTACATCAGGATGAAGTTTGCCCTTCACCACTCGGTCATAGTCAACAAGACGCCCAACGGTGTCCAAGGAGTAACTCAAAACAACAAACGTAGTACCATACTCAATCACGGCAAGACCAAAAAAAACTACTATTGGGCTAACACCAGTCACCAACGTTGAGAATCTACTAAAGAATCCCATGAACCGAAACGTCACACAAATAACACCTCTCCGACTACGGTCAAATAGGGATCCACCAAGGTCCCACACAGCCTTCACTAACCGAGGCTTATGTTACAACCCAAGTGATAACGCCTTACTCGGCCGGTAGACATTCCATGCGATAAGAATCCTTTGATGCTTGGGTAGTTGCCAACAACGTAGTTCTCTCCACCCCTGGAAAACTCTCCTACCTGCAACATGACAATAACGGAATCCGCGATGTCACCACTCACAGGTCACAAGGGAATCCTTAGCCTCCAGGACATACTCCACCTCATGGCCCACTAACCCCGCTATACCAACCGTCACGTTCTATCTCAACACACCAATAAAACACTCAAATCGACCAAGAAATACTCAGGCTCTAGCCTTAGCTAATTGTGATCACCGCCATTCCTCCAGGTAGGCACAGGAAACAAGACATGCAAACACCTGATTCGGGACTTTCATGTAGCACCCAAACACACCAACACCTTGATATCGTGAACCATCTCCCTTATCGCGTGATACCGTACATGAAAAGTTTTCAAGGAGGACATATGTAGGTCATTCGCCTACCACCACCGCTCTAATGCATACACCTTTTGATATCCGCCCGACATAAAACTCTCCCCAAGGAGTAAAGACTAATACCTCGTCCTAGCAAAACTGTCACAATCGACTCAACTCGGGAAATCAAACAACTCTTTTTCTTTCCCAACTTACCAACATTTTAGTAACACCGGACAAGGAATAACATAAACAACATCACCTCTAACACTCTTCCTCATCCTCACACCACGATTACTATACCAATACGTCATGCCTCATCCTTCTCTACGCATATGTGTCGCAACACCCACACGTAGCAACTCCGCTATATACCTTTACCACTTATGCAACACATACAACAAGACAATGCTACATTTTCCGCACATTCTCAACACATGCAACGAAACACAAGACACCTGACGAGTAGAACGTACCAGCTTTAAACCTTCTCCTCTCCTTTAAACCCACTTCCCACAAGATACGAGACCAAAGGAATGGCCCTACCATGCAAAAGCACACCCTTAGTCCCTAGAGAAATGTTTTCCAGATGTGGGTAAAAAGCCCGAATGAGGCCTGCCAAATCTCACTTGCTTACCTCTTGTTACCAATTGGATGCACCGGGCACGACCCTTGAAACCCACTCACGACCGATACCTGAGCTCCAGAATAATTCACATTTTATACATGTGCATACCCATTTCACAACATATTCTAGGAACATTACTCAAGGTCTTTCACACACCACAAACATAACAAATGGCTACTGCTTGACCATCTGAGAACCCAGAACACCTATATAGTTACTAACCAAAACTTGCAACGACCACTCTAGCCAACAAGATAACACTTCAAGGACTCTAAGAGCAGGCTATACTAGCTGCATTTTCCACCCTCAACCACAACGCTTGGAAAGGTAACCATAGGAATATCCCTTTCAAGTAGTACTCCACACATACCTTTATCCACATAAGAACATATCTCTATTATTCAAGGTTGCCAAGGAGGGGTCACACGTTACCCACAAGCCATCACCTCACGCCTCAAGCTCTACTAGCTAGCAAAAAGGTAGCCTACAAGGTTTGATTACTTTAATTATCCACGGTTGTCAAAATTGAATACCACTCCCATATAAAACCAACACTCACATATCTATCAGTTACTTATTATCCTTCTAGTGTCATAAATATAAATGTTCATTTTTCTTATTATATTCTTATTATTATATATATATATATATATATATTTTGTTACAAGTCACCAACCACGTCTATTAATAATGCTAACTCAAACGATCTCCTAAGCTTCACCAAACAGCAAACTGTGGCTCAAGAGCCCTACCAACGAGAATACCCCTCTATTACAAGTGTCTTAATTTAATTGCTAGAAACTCAACAATCAAAGGTCCACCCATCCTCACCTAAGTCAGGACAAGACTCAACCAATCACTATCTTCTGGAGATGTCCTACTTTTCCACCGGATGTAACACCGATATCGCTTCTCGCTACACTCTTTTCCAATGTCCCGATTGTCCATAGTAAGAACAACCCTTTAAGAATCGGTCTCAAATTGATTTGTTGGGGGATTGACCCCCATCTCGAAACTTGTGGCCATCTTCTCGATTGCCCTCGTCCGCCTCTTGGGGTCCTTTCGCTGATCAGGACAACAATGCTTCATTGATCTTCATCCGAGCTCCTCCAAATGATGTGGGTTAACCGCCCTCGGCGTGCCTCGCTCTTAATCGCTTATCGAATCTCATCCCTCAATTCTGGAATAATCAGGGTTAAAATGCCAATCTCTGCCCTGTGAAGATCATTACTTACGCCTACGGCTCCGCCACTTGCCCGGCCTGGGTGGCGGGCTCTTTTGTCGTACGGGTCATAATTTTTCGAGGCTAGGTACACGAGGAGGTAAGCACTCCAGGTTTACACTCAACGCTCTTAATACCATTACCGACTAGGCATTTGGAGCTATAACTAATCTCAAAACACATTATCGCCACACATATTCGCAGATTCACATTTCACGGACTATACAAGTTCACACCTTCACATTGCACATATCATTTATACTCAAGTGATTATCTCATCGTTTTGAACACCACATTGCTTATTCCACACAATACCATACAAAGGCACACACTTAAGCATTCACATATCTCACCTAGTCATTTTCATAATATCAACAGGTATTATCTCTATGTAGTTCGTTCACATTGCACAAGTCCACTAGTACACAAATTCCATACCACATATTTTTTTTTTGTAGTCATGCTTAAGTTGTCACAATATATCAGAGTTGCACAATTAAATTTTTTTTTTCATTTAAAACATTCCCACAGTTATCCATACATTCATGCATAAACAACAAATGCAACTAGTGCCCTAATGCCAATGTATGCAAATCCTACCACAAGACTGGACTACCCCAAGTACACCTTAGAGGCTCCAAGAGGACCATGTTGATCAGGCACGTCCCTCCAGGCCCCTCCAAAGGACTCAAGATAATCAAGTCCGCCCACTACCCTAGGCCAACTAGACCATGCTCGATACCATATTGTCACGCCCCGGATTTCCAACCCGAGGAGACCGGAACGTGACCTTCCCTTTACCCGAGTTTGGATAAATGGGATAGAATACAACATGCTCACACAGGATACCATACACTTCACATTTTATATTTAGAGAGAGAAAAACCATATTTTTATTAAGTCCAAACATACAAGAGTGCCCAAACATGCTTTTATTACATAAAACTCCTCATTACAATATCCTCCCACCTGGGTTACAAAGCTCACACAATAACAAATAAACTCAAATAATAATAAACAAAGCCACAAAACAGAACCGCCTCCAACTTGGGTGTTCCCGCCTAACGCCTGTAGGTCCCTGTAGAAAAAACCAAACAAGAGGAGGGGTGAGCAACCACGACTCGGTAGGGATCATGTCTCCCCAACCCATCCCATGCTCCTAGCATCTACATGCCATGTGTACAAGTGCGGTGTCGTGATACAATTATTTCAACAAATATAATGGCAAGCTATATCAAGCAAATACAAGTATTTCCACGGCCACACAAAGCAAGACATGAACAGTCCCAGGCTTCCACAACCACCGGGTTTCCAAGAGAGTCCCGGGCTTCCACGGCCCACTGGGTTCCACAAAACAGTCCCGGGCTTCCACGGCCACCGGGTTTCACAATAGTCCCGGGCTTCCACACACCACCGGGTTTCACAATAGTCCCAGGGCTTCCACGACCACCGGGTTTCACAAAACGGTCCCAGGGCTTCCACACCACCGGGTTTCACAAAACACAGTATACATAACCACTCAGGCATAAAACCAAACACTTAATAGGCACACATTCACAAATGTACAAACCCAACCACTCAGGCATAAAAACAAACACTTGGCATGCACACCTTTACCAACTCACAATTCTAGCCATACCTGGCATATTATCAAACACATACTGGGCATATTCATACAAACATATTCACATAGGCATTTTATCAAACATTTAACATGCACTCGCCCACCCAACATCGAATCACACCAAAATGCCATTGAAAGCCAACATTCATATAGGAGATCACACCTATATGAATTTACATATAAGTATTATAGCAATAACAACGGAAACTTTACAAAATATCCACGGGGCCTAACCCCGGAACCGACCAGGAAAGACAAACCCCTACCTCAAAGATCCTCCACGCTCTTGCCTCCACGCTTAATGCCGTCCAACCACGGGAATGACAACGACGAGCCACGAACTGGAGCTCTCTCTCTCAATCTCCCTCTCTCTCTCTGTGACGGCTGCGGCGGCTGACAACAAAAACCCTAAACCTAAAATAAAGAGAGCTCCTCTTTATATAGACCTCACTTATCAAAACGACGTAGTTTTGATAAATTAAACACACCATCAAAACGACGTAGTTTTGATAAATGAAACACACCATCAAAACGACGTAGTTTTGATAAATAAAACACACCATCAAAACGACGTAGTTTTGATAAATGAAACACACCATCAAAACGACGTAGTTTTGATAAATAAAACACACCATCAAAATGACGTAGTTTTGATAAATAAAACATGAACTAACCACTCCGCTTCCACACAGGACAAAATACCCACAATCCGAACATGGTCATTGTCACACGCAGCCTCTACACGCTCCCACTTGAGCTCATTACACTCTCTAACAACCAAGCCACGAAGACTCGTAGAAACACTCCTTCGAAGATTAGCTGGAAACGCGGCCTCGAAGATCTGTCTCGAAGATCTAACTTTCGACCCTCAAACCTTCGAACTTCGACCCTCGGTCTTCGACCCTACGACCCAAATCTTCGAGTCTTCCACCTTTCGACCCAAGCGTTCGCCCAGGGTATTGTTCATCTTCGTTCCAGCTTGTTCTACCCAAAACACGGGTCATTACAGTGGGATCGGGAGGCGAGTCGAGCTGGGCCAGTGTTGGACCAGTGGGGTGCCATTACCCATAGGTTGGCAGCCCTGACCTCTGCTAAGGAAGAGAATGTGGATAAGAGGGTGTGGCTAGCAGTCGTTGACCAATTTCAGGACGTCTTTCCTGACCAGTTGAGGAGTTTAACACCTAAGAGAAGTGTGGAGTTCACCATTGAGTTGGTACCAGGGACTAGTCCGATATCCCAAATAGCTTATCGGACGGGACCAACTGAGTTGAGGGAGCTCCAGAGGCAGATAGAGGAGTTGGTGGACCAAGGGTATATCAGACCGAGTACCTCACCCTGGGGTGCTCCGGTGCTCTTTGCAAAGAAGGCAGATGGCACACTTCGCCTCCGCATTGACTACAAGAAGCTGAATTCGGTGACTATGAAGAACAAGTATCTGTTGCCCCGGATAGATGACCTGTTTGACCAGTTGAGTGGGGCCTAGTGGTTTTCCAAGATAGATCTGCAATCGGGGTATCACTAGCTAAGGGTTAGGGAGGAAGACATCCCTAAGACTGCTTTTCGGTGCAGGTATGGGCACTATGAGTGGGTAGTGATGCCTTTTGGGCTCACTAATGCACCCGCAGTGTTTATGCATTTGATGAACCAGGTCTTTGCTCCATACTTGGATTCGTTCGTAGTCGTGTTTATTGACGATATCTTGGTATATTCCAAGACCGAAAGGGAGCATGTGGAACACCTGGCAACAGTGTTGCAAACCTTGAGGGATCAGCGGTTGTTTGTTAAGTTTAGCAAATGTGAGTTTTGGATGCAGGAGGTCCATTTTCTTGGCCATGTAGTGTCAGCTGAAGGGGTTAGAGTGGACCCAGCTAAGATTGAGGCGGTGCCATCATGGGAGAGGCCAACCAATGTCTTCGAGATTTGCAGTTTCCTTGGCTTAGGAGGGTACTACCCTCATTTTGTGGAGGGATTCTCCCATTTGGCGGCTCCTATGACAGCGTTGATTAGGAAGGGAGCGAAGTTTGAGTGGACTGACAAGTCTCAGCAGGCGTTTGAGGCTCTCAAAACCCGTTTGACCACTGCACCGGTGTTGAGGTTACCTCGGGAGGATATCCCATATGAGGTATATTGTGATGCTTCCAGGGTTGGTTTGGGGTGTGTGCTTATGTAGGAGCACAGTGTGGTAGCTTATGGGTCGAGGCAGCTGAAGCCTCATGAGCAGAATTACCCTACCCATGATCTTGAGTTGGCGGCTGTCATCTTTGCCTTGAAGAGTTGGCAACTTTACCTTTTGGGGGAGAAGTTTGTGGTGTTCTCAGATCACAAGAGCCTTCGACATCTTTACTCACAAGGACTTGAATTTGAGGCAGAGGAGGTGGGTAGAGTATTTGCAGACCTTTGATTTCACTCTTGCCTATACCCTAAGCAAGGGTAATGTTGTGGCTGACGCATTGAGCAGGAAAGGGAAGGCTGAGGTGGCTGTTCGGGAGTGGAAGCTGATGGAGCAGTTGGCGATGTTACAGCTGCATCCTGTTGTTCGTGATGGTGGGGCAGTTCTGAGTCCTTTGGTTGTTATGCCTAAACTGTACCAGCGAGTCCGGGAGGGACAGTTGGGTGACATTGAGTGTGAGGTTCTCCGTTCCCATATTGCGGCTGGTGAGCTATCCGAGGACTGGACCAAGGGTCCTGATCATGAGTTGTCTTTTCGGGGGCGGCTAGTAGTGGCTGCCTCTCTTCGGAATGAGGTGATGAGAGAGTTTTAACAGTCTAGAGTTGCTGTGAATCCAGGGGGTACGAAGATGTACCACGCGCTTCGGGGGCATTTTTGGTGGCCTGGGATGAAACACGATGTGGCTGCCTTTGTTTTGCGGTGCCTCACGTGTCAGCAGGTGAAGGCTGAGCATCAGCAGCCGGCGGGCATGTTACAGCCGTTGCCCATAGCGGAGTGGAAGTGGGACCACATAGCGATGGATTTTGTGATTGGTCTTCCACCCACCACAGGGAGGAAAAATATGATTTGGGTGATTGTGGATCGGCTCACAAAATCGGCCCATTTCCTTGCTGTTCACGAGCGGGACTCTATTGGGACCTTGAGTTAGCTATACATGAACGAGATTGTGAGACTGCATGAAGTACCATCATCGATTGTGTCTGACAAGGATTCGCGGTTTACTTCTTGTTTTTGGGCAGGTTTGCAGGAGGCTATGGGGACAAAGCTTAACTTGAGTACAGCTTTTCACCCTGAGACTGACGGTCGACAGAGAGGACAAATCAAACTTTGGAGGACATGTTGAGAGCTTGTGTGCTAGATTTTGGGGGTTCGTGGGTAACTCACCTTCCTTTGGTGAAGTTTGCCTACAATAACAGTTATCAGGCATCCATTGGGATGGCTCCTTTTTGAGGCGTTGTATGGGCGGTCGTGTCGATCACCTTTGTGTTGGACCAAAATGGGGGAGAGTTCTATTGGGACCACAGTTGGTTCAAGAGGCTACTGGGAAGGTCAAGTTGATTCATCAGCGCTTGTTATCAGCCCAGAGTCGATAGAAATCTTATGCAGATCAACGGCGGTGACCTTTGGAGTTTTTTGTGGGCGCTCATGTGTTTCTTCGTGTCTCTCCACGTCGTGGACATCGGCGTTTTGGGAGAGGTTCCAAACTCTCTCCCTAGTTCATTGGTCCTTTTGAGGTTATAGCTTGTGTGGGGCCGGTAGCTTACCGGTTAGCATTGCCACCACAATTGAGTCGGGTGCACAATGTGTTCCACGTGTCCCAATTGAGGAAGTAACATCCTGACCCCACTCATGTGATAGATTGGGGGACTTTGGACATTGGGGATGACATATCCATTGTTGAGGCCCCTATCCGTATACTCGATCGACTGGAGAAATTTCTGCGGGGTCGTGCTATTCCTTTGGTTCGCGTCTTGTGGCATTAAGGAAGAGACTTGGAAACGGGAGTCTTTGATGCGTGAACAACACCCAAAGTTGTTCGGGGACGAACACTCTTAAGGGTGGAGGGGTGGTTATTGGCTGGTGTATTTGTATTTTCTTTTGACTTTTGACTTTTATTTATATTGAATGTGTTAATGAAATGTACTTGAGATGGGTATTTGTGACGTGTGGATGTGTTTCCATGGACTGTGATGCATGTGGTTATGGACTTTGGTGACACTGTGTTATGTGATATTATGTACAATGTACGGTGTATGACCCATCTGGGTGTTGTGGCTTGCTGGGTTGTTTTCTTTGCATGTTGTTTCTTTTCGAGGACGAAAAATCTTAAGGGGGAGAGGATGTAATGACCCGTGTTTTAGGATGTGAGGAGTTAGTCCCAGTCTTGCCTTTTTGTGTGGAAATTGTTGGTTTTAGGGAGTTTTATTTCCACACACTTTGGCTAAATCATCTTGTATGTTGATGAGCAAGCAAGAGGCAAAGTTTGAGCCCAATAGGGAGTGCACGTGAGAATGCACGTGAGAAGGGCTTTTCACGTGCAGTGAGATTTTTGCATGGAAGCCTTCCTGATGTTGTTCTAAGGCTTGTAGCAAAATTCTAGAGCATTTGGAGGTGCCCGTGAGAAAGGCCTTTCTCACGTGCAACCTCCATTAACCTTGTTTTGTTGCTCTGATACTCTTTTGCTAAAGGACCATGGTGAAATTATGAGTGTTTTGTCCTGTGTGGTTGCAAAAAGGTTGTAGTCTGTCATCAAAACTACGTCGTTTTGATGATAGGATTCATTTAATCAAAACTACGTCGTTTTTGGGGTTTGAGTTGTCTATATAAAGAGGTGAAGGCTCCTTGTTCTAGGGTTAGGGTTCTCTTCAGCCACCGCAGCCGTCGTAGAGAGGGAGAAAGAGAGAGGAGAGTTCTGGCCATTGTTGCTGTGGTGTTTCTCGAGGGCGGACGGCGTTCGGCGTGGGAGCAGGATCGTTGCTGTGGTGATACTTTTTCCTACAGGTAGGGGTTCTGTCTTTCCTGGTCTGTCTCGGGGTTAGGCCCTGTGTAGATAAATTACAGAGTTTCTATTGTTGTTGCTATAATATTTATATGTGAATTCATATAGGCATGACCTCCTATATGAATGTTGGCCTTCAATGGCGTTTTGGTGTGATTTCTGACATTGGGTGGTTAATGCATGTTAAATG
Organism: Taxillus chinensis; assembly: GCA_023512835.1. NCBI lineage: Eukaryota > Viridiplantae > Streptophyta > Magnoliopsida > Santalales > Loranthaceae > Taxillus > Taxillus chinensis. Next base: position 24,026,449 of record CM042091.1, read on the forward strand.
TTCGATAAAATGCCTATGTGATTATGATTGTGTAAATATGCCCAGTACGTGTTTGTTGATATGCCTATGTGGCTGGATTTGTGAGTTTGTAAATATGTGCATGCTAAGTGTTTGGTTTTATGCCTGAGTGATATAAGTGTATGCTATGTGCTTGACTGTTCGATACTTGGCCTGAAGAGGTGGTTAAATTACCTGGCCTGAAGAGGCGGTTAAATTACTTGGCCTGATGAGGCGGTTAAATTACTTGGCCTGAAGAGGCGGTTAAATAACTTGGCCTGAAGAGGCAGTTAAATCACTTGTTTGAGAGGTGGTTAAAGTGCTAGCCTGTGTGGCTAGGGCTGAGGTTGTGCCCGTTTATGTGGTGTGTTTCCTTGCTATTTGTTTCTGTCACGTCACTGCACTGGTGCACGCTCACATATAGATGTTAGGTGCATGGGATGGGTTTGGGGAGACTTGATCCCTATTGAGCTGTGGTTGCTCACCCCTCCTTCTGTGATGTGTTTTCTTTCAGGAATCTACAGGCGTTAGGTGGGACACCAAGGTGGAAGACTTGTTTGCTTTATTTCTCTTTAAAATATGTTGTTTTATTTTTGGTAACTAATGTAACCCCAGTGGGGAGTGATTGTAAAAGAATTTGGAATGTGATAGAGACATATGTGGTTGTTAACATTTATTATGGATTGAAGATTAATAAAGATATTTAATTTACATCTTTGTGACTATCAGCCGTGAATGTATATGTTGACCTGCATGAATATTTGTTTTGTACATCCACCCCCTGCCCACGGGGTTGGGTAAAGGGGAGTCACGAACCGGTTTCCTCGGGTTGAAAATTCGGGGCGTGACAAGGTTTCCCCCTCTTTCTTTGCAATTGGTTGGCAAAGAGGGAGAAGAATACTATGTCTAGGGGGAGTACAGTGGGAGGAGGTTTGAAGATTGTTCACATATGTTGCCTACAATTCCAAAGGGGGAGATTGTTGTCCTACAGTCTTTTGGGTTGTCATTGTTGTCAATAGTATGCGAAAACAGGTGGCCGTAGAGTTGAAGATCCGTACTTGGTTAGATAACTTCGTAGAGTGATCTCTTAGAGTGAGTTCATAGAGGGAGTCTACCTATGTACGTTGTTAATCTATTCAGGGTGGAAGATCCTTAGGCTTGAAGCACCAGATTCAAGGTCCACAGGGTCACAGATTCGAAGATCCACAGGGTTGAAGATTCAAAGATCCAAAGTGCAGTTAGGTGAAAAGTAGCATCTCGAAGAGTCAAAGACTTGCATTTGAAGACTCGAAGACTTGCAGACTCGAAGACCAATTGGGTATAGAGTAGCAGAGTAACAGAGTCGAAGCTCAAAGGGTCAAAGATTGGGAGACTCACTGCCATAAACAGAGACCCGTTGATATGAACTGATGATTAGCCAAGTTAGAATGTGATTGTCACTGGCTTGAAATTGAAGATCCGGAGACTCGGAGACTCATAGAGTTAGAAGTCAATTGGTCCTAGGTTCCAATCTAGGTCTGAAGACTTGGAGCCTTAACCTGAAGATCGGAGTGTCACTAGTTCTAAGCTAGAGTTGATCTGACTCGTAGGCCTGAAGGTTCTGACTCGAAGATTCAAAGGTACTGACTCGAAGATTGTAGCACATGCACTACATGGTGAATTAGTAAGGCTACGAAGCAATAATCTTCAAGGCTATGACTAATCAAAGGATCCGAAGGACCAAAACGCAGTTAAGGTCGCCGTTTAAGTAAGTTATTCGGGCAACGTATTTAAGCATGCTAAATATCAGAATAAACACGTGGACGTTATTCGAGGTTGGAGTAATATGTTTCAACGATGGATCAGAAGGTAAAACATGTCTAACCCTAGCAGGAGGTTCTCATGCAACGGATGTCCTATAAAAGAAAAGGAGATGCCATACTTCAAGAGTGCGTCAAAATACTTTCAAAATATACGAAAGGTATCTAGAGAGATAAAAGAGACGCAGAGTAGTTCACATTACATACATAGAAAGAAGAAAATTGTGAGCAAGATAACACTGAGTTCATCTGGCTTTATTCTTCATACATTCAACAAGCAAATAATGAGTTTCGCAAAAGAGTGGCTAATGGTCAAGTAGTGCAAACAGTTGAATACGCAAGAGTAGATTGCGTCAGACAGTTCATCACAGTGAGTGAGTACTGGAGTAATATTGTTTCTCTATTTGCATTTAAAAAAGAAGAGGGTTAATCTTGTTGTAACAAGGGCTAGACCCTATTATATTAAAAGCATAATGCCTTTGTGAGTTCCCAAGTATAATTAAAGTTATGTCCACATATCCGGGTGATCCACATGTAAGATTCTTCAGGTTCTCAACGAGTTTGTCTTATATCGGGACACCATGAGCTGATAACTTTAAATGCGGTAAGTTGAAGTAGCATCTTCTTGGTCCGGTGTAATTTTCCTTACTCCGTTGCTAATGAAGCTCGGAACCTTACTTCGTGTCAGTGGTTGCTTACTCCGTATCTATTTGGTACTGGAATCCTTAGTCCGTGTCAGCGCTTCCTTACTCCGTGTGAATGAGAAGGTCGAGTGCTTATTCCGTATCAGCGCGTTCCTTACTCTGCATGTAAGTTCCTTACTCCGCATGTAAGTTCCTTACTCCGTATGTAAGTTCCTTACTCCGTATGTAAGTTCCTTACTCCGTGCGAGTCTAAAGGATCGGATGGCTTACTCCGTACTAGCACATCCTTACTCCGCATGAGTGAGTGGTCCGGATTCCTTACTCTGCATCTGGCTTCCTTACTCCGTGCGAATAAAGACTCGGATCTTTATTCCGCATCGCATTTCCTTACTCCGTATGTATGGAAGACTCGGATGCCTTACTCGTGTCTTCTTTACTTTAGTTCACTTGAGTGGAAGACTTAACTTTTTAGCTCCGTGTCGACTCTTTTACTTCGTGCGACCTTGTAGACCAAGATTCTAACTCCGCATCAGTTTGACTTAGTCCGTTTGAGATATTAAGAGCAGATTCCGTAATCCGTAGCTTTTAAGTTCTTAGTCCGCACGAATGTTCCTTATTCCGTATGTATTGGTGACTTGGTTATTTACCAAGTGTTTGACGTCACTCACTCTTGTCCGGATCAGGATTATGTATCATGTCCTTAACTTTGCTCTCACGAATGTATCTTCGGATTAATAACATATCTTCTGCAATAATCAAAGAAACACAAAAGATCTCAAATCAAATTACATAGGGCTTTATCAGCATGATCCAAATTCTGGGCTTGATCCAACACGATACACTCGACAACTCAATTGACTAAGCTTGACCCGAACTTGAGCTTGACACCGTACAAACTCACTTATTATTGTACAAGCTTTGTTTGGTTACTGTACAAGTTTGACTCAATTACTGTACAAACACAACTTAGATTGCTCAATTGAATAAGCTATGTTATTAATCCTAAATTTAACGCATACACAATTAACTAATAATAAAGTGTTATGGTCTATATAATGTTACTTATGACAATTCATAATCATAGTTATTAAATTATATGCAACGTAATTATATATTATTACAAAAAAAATATATTTGTGCATGATATACGTAATATAACTATATTTATGAACTATAATCTATGTATATTAATTTTTTTTGTTGTTTTCAAATAGTAATATATTAATAATTGTACTATATAAATTCTAAAATTAACAAGTACAAAATATAAAATGATATTTTAAATTTATAGTTAATATAAATTTATTTAAACTATAAGAAAGATTTGACTTTTAAATTAGATAAGAAGTTTTGAGCTTAAGTTGGATTTGACTTAATTATTATATAAACTCGGCTCGATTATTATGTAAGCTCGACTTAAACTCAATTAATCTCAACTCAATTTAGATTATTGTTTACTGGCCTAAAAATGATGGTGGTTATGTAAGGATCCACAATCCCTAAATTCAACAAGGGAGAAGAACACACAAAAATAACTTCTATTTATTAAAAGAAGGGAAAATTCGAGCCTTCCCTAAACTCCCATCACAAGACCCAACTACATGCAATTTCAAATGATCCCTCCCGATAAGAATCTTAGAAGTTAAAATACAATGTTATCAACGCTAGTGACCCGGACATTACAACAGTGCAACAACTAAATAACAAAATAATTCAAATAAAACTACAACTACGATGACGTTTAGTCCATGAATGAAATGACACCTAGACGACACCGTTCCACACTATGAGAACTACACCAGTGCTTCGGGGCTGCGAGGCTACACCAGTGCTTCGATTCATAATAATTCCCCTGTCTTGAAAGAACTTGCCCACAAGTTCGGCCATTTCAACTACACAGGCCGAACACCTACTATAGGACCATTCCAACCAAATGAGGATAGGTCTGTTGCATCTTCCACAACACTTCCCATGAATCATCTTCGTCTGAAGCCCCCACCCATAGTACCAACACCTCAGTGACTGCACAGTTGCCTTGTTGACGCAGATGACAGCCGAGAATCTTTGTGGCTTTGGTTGTATGTGTCCACAAGAATCGATTGGAGGCAGTGTGGGGAGAGGATTAATAGACCTTCCCAATTTATTTTTAAGAGAGGAAACATGAAATACTAGATGAATTAAAGAGGTGAGGGGAAGCTAGAGTTTACACGCAACAGTCCCAATTTTTTGTAAAATACATAAAGGCCCATAAAAACGTGGCGCTAACTTCATGTTATGCCGCATAGCCATTGATTTTTGGTGATATGGTTGGAGGCGCACACAAACCCAATCACCTACCTCAAATGTCTGCTCAGTCCGATGTTTGTTAGCAAAATATTTCATTCCTTGTTATGCCTTACCAATAGTTTCCTATAATGAGGCCCACACCTCCTCCTGTGCATTAAGTTGAGCATCCACTGCAGCAATTGCTGTGGTTCCTAGTATATAGGATAGAAGCTTAGGTAGAGAGTAACCATAGAGAGCTTCAAAGGGAGTGATTTTAATGGTAGTATGCACATTAGTATTATAGCACCACTCTGCTAAAGACAACCAGGTAGGCCACCATTGGGTCTGTCACCACAATAATAGCGTAAGTAACCTTCCACACATTTGTTCAATGCCTCTGTTTGTCCATCTATCTATGGATGGTAGGCAGAACTAAATTCCAAAGTGACTCATTGTAATTGGACCAATTTCCTCTAGAATGCACTTGTAAATACAGTGTCTCGGTTAAACACGATGGTTTGAGGAAAACCGTGCAATTTAAACACGCCATTAAAAAACAATTGTGCTACTATAGTTGCGGTATAGGGATGTGAGAGAGAAAAGAAATGTGAATACTTGGTGAAGCGATCAATGACAAAGAAAATGACTGAGATGCCATGCAAAGAAGGCAATCCTTCAATGAAATCCATGGATAGGTCTAACCATGGACGTTCTGGTATAGGTAAGGGCTGTAGCAATCCTGGAGACTGTATATTCCCATGCTTACTGTTGGATTAAACCTAGAATTTGGATGATACAAATAAGACCCTATGTAATTTGGTTTGAGATCTTTCAATGTCTATTCTAACATGTTGCAGAAGATAAGCTTAAACTGGATCTTCATTTGTGAGCGTTAAGTTAAGGACATGATACATAATTCTAATCCGGATCAATGAGAGTGTAAACAATCGACTTGGTAAATAACTAAGTTAACACAAGATATGGAGTAAGAAATACTAGCGTAGACTAAAGGCTATTGATATGGAATAAGGAATCCACATCTCTCACTCAAACGGACTAAGGACAAAAAGATGCGGAGTAAGAATACTAGTCCACGATTTGCACGAAGTAAGAGAGCACTTATGCGGATTAAGGACCCGAGTTTTTATTCACATGGAGTAAAGAAGTACTGAGACAGAGTAAGGAATCCGAGCTTCGTATTTACACGGAGTAAGAAATATGAACTTTGCACTCACACGGAATAAGGAAGCGCTAACACGGAATAAGGAACCTTAAGACGGAATAAGGATCTGATCACTTCTTTCACATGGAGTAAGGAAATGCTAACACGGAGTAAGGAAGTGCTGATACGGAATAAGGGATCCGAGCATTCAAGTAACATGGAGTAAGGAACCTTGATGCGGAATAAGACATCGGAGCACTTCGCTGACACGGAGTAAGGAACCTTGCAACAGAATAAGGATCTGAGTACTGAACTGATATGGAGTAAGCAACTATCGACATGGAGTAAGGATCTGAGCACTTCATTAACACGGAGTAAGGAACCTTGCACTGAAGTAAGATGATACTACTCTAACTACTTACCTTATCACCACAGCGCATTCAAACTCATTAGCTCATTGTGTCCCGATGTAAGAAGAGTTCTATTGAAGACATTTAAGTCATCTTACATGTGGATCACACGGATGCGTGCACCAATCTTCAATGAAATTGGAACTATACAAAATGGATTTAATTTACTCATATTTCCAATATCTTGAGCTTCACATCCATAGCATTAAAATAGAGGGACTTTCCCAGAAGATCGTTGATGAAGCTCAACAACCAAGATGTTCAGTTCCAAGAATGTCTCCAAGGGATGCATATAAATATAGAGTCTTGTACATTTGTACTAAGGGGTTTTTGGTGTGCTTGTTAGAGCTTTTGGCTAGTGTGTGCATAATTGTAAAAGAGTGTTACTGTAAACCAGAAAGAGATTCTTTCAGTAGATCCAAACTCATGCAAGCATCTTTATCTGCTACACAATTTGTTGTAATTATCCTTTGACAATAATACAAATGACTTCCACTATCATACTTTCTTCCACATTGATTTACTCTTTCAGTCTGAATTAGTGCTACTCCAAAAGAGTTAGAAAGAGATTTAAAACAGCTTATTCACCCCCCTCTAGGCTCTCTGGGACCAACACTTATAGATTTGGCACACGTCACACTCCTTAACTAATTTCTTGATGTCCTTCTGCATACCAGTCCACCAGAAATCCCTCCTTTCACAGTACGGGGTCTTTTGGTACCCCACATGCCCGGCTTGTGGATTGTTGTGGATATATTCCATAATTTTAGTATGGAATGATGAATGAGGAATAATCACAATTTTTCCTTTTCTCAATAACAACCCTTGTTGTAGCGTGAAATGGTCAAGCCTTACTTCTCCCCTCTGTAGCTTAGACAATTTATGTTGTTTCTAGGCATATGAGGCAGCTCTCTTTAAGTTCTTCTATCCATAAGGGTGTAGAAAAGGATATATCTGCTAGAAACCCATTTGTCAATTCAGGTTTCTGTGAAAGAGCATCGGCCACAACGATCTCTTTCCCCTTTTTATATACCACAACAAAATCATAACCCATAAGTTTGGAAACCCATTTTTGTTGGGTCTTTATTTCAATCTTTGCTCAACAAGAAATTTGAGTGTCTGCTGATCTGTTTAAATCTGAAAAGGGTGGCCCAAGAGATATGGTCTCCACTTCTGCAATGTCGAGACTAGAGCCAACAATTCTTTTTCATAGGTAGATAATAGTAATGCCTTCCCCTTTAAGGCTTTACTAAAGAATGCTATTGGTTGTCCTTCCTGCATCAGCACTGTACCAAGTCCAACACCTGATGCATCATATTCCACTATAAAAGGGTGTTTGAAATCTAGCAGATGCAACACTGGAGGGTGATTAACAGCAGACTTTAACTCTTCAAAGGCTGCTACAACTTTCTCACTCCAAACTAAAGCGTCTTTTTTAATATCTCAGTCAATGGTGTGGCTATAGAAACATACACCTTAATAGACTTTCTATAATAACTTGTTAAACCAAAAAATCCCCTTAGTGACTTCAAATTATTGGGGACTAGCCAATCAATCATTGCTAATATTTTGACAAGGTCTGTCTGTGCTCCCTTCCCTAAAATCAAATGGCCTAAGTATTCAACTTCAGATTCTCCAAATCAGCATTTCAACAACTTAGCATATAAAGTATGTTATTGTAGCAACTCAAAAACAATTCTTAAATGCCCCACATGTTCAGTCAAAGTTTTACTATAGACTATAATATCATCAAAGAAAACTAGAACATATCTCCATAAGAAGGGCTAGAAAATGTTGTTCATCAGTCCTTGGGAGGTTGTAGAGGCATTTGTCAAGCCAAAAGGCATGACCAAAAATTCATAATGGCCTTCATGAGTCCGAAATAATGTCTTTGCAATTTCCTCTTCCCTCACCCTAATTTTATGATAACCAGCCCGCAAATCCAACTTCGAAAAAATCTACGCCCATATAATTCATCTAACAATTCATCTATAACTGGGATTGGAAACTTATTCTTGATGGTCTCCTTGTTAAGTGCTTTATAATCCACATGCATTCTCCACATTCCATCAACTATCTTGACCAATAAAACAGAGGAAGAGTAGGGACTTTGGCTTGGCTAAGACGCACCACCCCAGTCAATAATAAGTCTTGCATGATTTTCTCTATCTCTAGCTTTTGGTAATGAGGGTACTTATAGGGTCTAACCGAGACTAGAGAAGTACTAGGCTTCAAATTAATTGGGTGATCAAAAGCCCTCCTTAGAGGTAGCCCAATAGGTTCGGTAAAGATGCTAGTGAATTCCTCTAACAATGTTGTAATGTCCTCATGCTTATTTCCCAGAGTTGTCATCTCACCTGAGAGGGAAAGCTGCAAAAGCCAACCTTGTTTGATGACAAAATCAGATTTCAAACTCTCAGTTGTCATCATTTCTTGGGAATTATTTGAACGTAATCACTGCAACCTTGTGGTCTGCCCATTCCACTCGAAACTCATCGTCATGTCCACAAAATCCCAAATAATGGATCCCAAGGTTCTCAGCCACTGTACACCAAGGACTAAATCACAACCACCTAAGGGAAGAACATGGAAGGGATTGGGAAATTTAGTTCCTTGAATTTTAACATTCTCCCAACCACTCCCGTGAGTAGTCATCCTCTCTCCATTTGCTACACAAACCTACAGCCTTGTATCCTTCTCACATCACACCCTAGCTTGCTTCACTGCATCTGGATCGAGAAAATTATGAGTACTACCAGAATCCACCAAGATCTCCACCACACTGGAACCCAAATATCCATGCAAACGCATGGCTTGTCCACTTAAACAATTAGAAATAGCATTTATTGCGGTGGGTTCCTTTTGAGAAGAGGTGTCCACTTCCACATCACTTTGATCGTCAATATCAGTCTTGTGATGCCCCGAATTTTTCAACCCGAGGAAACCATTTCGTGACTCCCCCTTTACCCACCCGGTGGATAAAGGGTTAGGGTTAAACAATACTACAAAAAAAAACCTTACAAACAACCACAACAATTATTCACATGCCAAACTACAGGCCTTTATTACATTCAAATTCCTTTTTCATCATTTCCCCAGTGGGGTTATATTAGTTCATCAAAATAACACAATATGAAAAGCAATAAAACAAATAACTCGGTCTTCCACCTTGATGTTTCACCTAACGCCTATAGGTTTCTAAAACACAAACACAACAGGAGGGGTGAGCAACCACAGCTCAGTAGGGATCATATCTCCCTAACCCATCTCATGCTCCTAGCATCTACATGATGACGTGCACAAGTGTAGTATCATGGCAATAGTACATAAACAAAGTTATCATCAACAATTATAATTAAGGCCACACATTAGCAGACCACACCAGCAAGCATAACAATAGCTACAGCCACACAGGCTACTACAGTTTCACAGCCACACAGGCTACTACAATTCCATATAGTACATTTTCAAGCACCATACAATAATATATATTCATAACACATCAAATAAACACATGTATTCAACATCCAACACACAACCATAATTGGGTCAAGTTCACATAATGTATTCCCAACCATAACCCTCCTATAGTTCCCAAAGTTTCCCACGAGACTCTACTGCGGTACTAACACGAATGAATACAACCACACCATGAATGAACCCTTAAGCCCCACTAACCTTGGACTCATCAACATACACACACATAACATGCCAATGAAGAACAACATTCATATCGGAGATCACACCTATGTGAATTTACATATATACATACATAAATCATCTACCTCATGACCTAACCCTAGAATAGGCTCAAGAGTACAGAATCCCTACCTCGAGTCCGATTATGTTAGGGTTTCAACTTAAAGGACCTTCCTTGCTCCTTGCTCCACTCCGATAGGCATCTCCCTCTTCCAAGAACGCAATGGCATGCATGAACCAACGACGATCTCTCCTTCTCTCTCCCTCCCTCTCTCTCTCTCTCTCTCTTTTTCTGATGGCTGCAAAACAATATCCAGAACCCTAAAATTGCAAAACAGAAATATCAAAAATATGCTGTTGTAAGGTTGGCGTCGACTAAAAACACCCGAGATCAACCACATCAACCAACTATTCTCGTGTTGACTAGACACCCACATCGACCAATCTTCACATCGCATCGCACAAGGTCGATCTCTAGCTAGGTCGACCATCTCTCGCGTCGACCAACACACATGGAAAAGCTCTCAGGAAACTGCTCTTGGTTGGCCTCAACCACGTCAACCACACATCAAAATTCCTCTCGCATCAACCAAACTCTATGGAAACTCTTCTGATCGGCATTGACCACTCACCACGCTAGGTTGACCATGTCAACCAATCCCATATCAACCAAGGTTGCATCGACCAAGCCTTCGCATGAAAATCCAACTTAGCTTTTCTAAAATAATTTGGCTTCCAGGGCGCTGCCCTAGAATCCCCGCACAGGATGCTACTCCCTTGACCGCTACTCGCTGACCAACCAGCGAGAACCCTACCGAGGCGCTGCGCCCTCAGACTCCCGCTAACCGTCTGGACAAGTGCCTTGCCCAAATGGACAAACAACTAACTCCTCAAATCTCTAAACACGAGTCATTACAAGTCTCATGTCAGATAAAATAGGCTTTTGGTTTCTTATATGCATGCCTTGGATGCCACTTGTCCTCACAATGGAAACACAATCCCTCCTTCCTTTTCTTATCCATGTGTGTTGACTGAATCTTTTTGTATGGAAGTAGGGTCTTAGTGCCTTGTTCAGGCAAACTCTTGGCATTAACTAGTTTTTCCTCAGCACTTAGGGTTTTTTAATGCCCAGAATTCCTAAAAGGAAAGGATATATTTTTCCTACAATTTACCTACAGGCTGCACCTAAGGTAGTGGGATTAAACATTTTGATTGGCAAGCGAATTTCATCTATTAATCCACTGAGGAAACAACTCATCTTGAGCCTTTAGATAAGCCCCTCAATCTATTGGCTAACACCTCAAATTGGGAGGTATATGCACTCATCGATGATGTTTGCCTCAATCTCATGAGAGCCTCCATAGGATCATCAAAGAAGGACGGACCAAACCTATTATGTAGGGCAACAGCTAAGGTTTTGCAAGAAGTGAACTGTCTTGTGTCCAATCCATTCTGGTACCAAACAAAGGCTTCCCCCTCCATATGCTACGAAGCGACCATCAACTTCTACTGGAATGGAACATTATAACAATCAAAATATTGATTTGCCATGAAGGCCTAACCAATAGGGTTGGAACCATCGAAACGTGGAAAATCCAACCTGAAACTCCTTTGGAAAACAGCACACTCCTCAGACCAATAGTGGTTAGACACACAGTCCTTGTTTCTCTAGTCTGATTGCAATAATGCTTAGATCCGATCAAAATTTTCAAACAAGGCCGTGAATGACTTTTCAAATTGTACAACCAACTCTGAGATGGAGCCTTATTGTTGCTCCAATTGTTTCTGAAGCGTCTCTGGCGTTTTCTGAGCATTGTCTTATTGTCCCTTCGCCATGAAATCTCCCTTGCTGGCTCTGATACGAAATGTAAGGATCCATAATCCCTAAATTTAACAAAGGAGAAGAATACACAAAAATTACTTTTATTTATTAAAAGAAGGGAAAATTCGAGCCTTCCCTAAGCTCCCATTACAAGACCCAACTACATGCAATTTTCAGATGATCCGTCCTGATGAGAATCCTGAAAGTTAAAATATTAATAATGTGCATTTATGCCGTTATTCTAATGTATATTTAGGGTGTTTAATAGCGTGATTAGAGCCTAATTGTACTATATTTCATATATATTTGCTCTAACCCTTAGGAAGATATTGTTGCCTATATACATGTGTTTTTGAGTTGTTTTGGCAGGTTTTTAGGTGATTTCTTCTCTCGCACATCAACTAAACCATTCTATCTACCAATGAGAAATTTATGATAAAAGATGAGCTCAAAAGAAGGCATTTTTGATGTGCACGTGATATGAACCAATATCACGTTTAGGCATATTATTGCATAGGAGCCTTCTACATGATGCAAGGAAGGTTGGGGATAAATTTCAGAGCATTTGGAGCTTACACGTGATATGGCATTGTCACGTGCAATATCACGTGCATTATCACGTGAAATAATGTTTTTGCACAAGGACCTTTATTTTTGTATGCTGATGATTTTTCCCTAAAGAATCTTGTCCTATTGTGCCTGGTTTGAGTTTTGTAATGGTTGAAAGGAAGAATTGCCGTCATTTATCAAAACTACGCCATTTTGATAAATGATGACAACTGGTGGCTAGGGCACATGTTAACATGTTTGGTAGCCTTATAAAAAGGCGGCTAGGGATCACGTTTTTGGAGAGGCAGGCTTTGGAGAGACATCTTGGGTGGCTGGAGAAGTTCTGGAATTGAAGAACTAGGGTTGAAGTTCTTCAGTACCTAGTTCTGAAATGATGTTTTATATTTATTTATGTTATTTCATAGTCATGTGTGAGTAGTCTTCTCAATCTAGTAGAGTAATATAGCCTCTTATGTTGCTGTACTGATTCTATGAATATTGAGTTTGGTTAAATGATATTGCATGTTTTATGAATCTGTTCTTTATCTTCTACATCTAGGCTGAATACACTTGAGTTTCTCAGCCCTAGTCTGGGGCAGACCTTGAGATTCATAGCATATTTGTGATTGGTGTGACCATTATTTTTTCAGAAATATGATATATTGGCTTTGTATGTTGCTGCTATGATGATCATGCAGGCATACAACACTTAGAAGGTCTATCAATGACCATTTGCAGTACCTTGGCTCTTGTATAGCATGTTATCATTTAAATAACCCTAAGAACCTTAAAATCAGTAGAAATAGCATGGAAAGGTGAAATTGTGACCCTAGATGCCTTTATTCCTTGAGTTTTAATTCTAAAAATAATTTTTCAGTCTTTGCTTATTCAAAAAATCACATAAAAATTTGACCTTTAATTTAAAAAGAAATCATTTTTGCCAAGACATTTTATAAAACAAAAGTAGTTGAGTGTTTTGATTTAAGAACTAGAAAACTAGGCTAATCATTGAGGGTTCGACCTCTTGCTTGCTTCTATTCCGTTTAGTGCAAACTAAGAGGATTAATTATCTTGAAGAGAGGTTTTACGATATTAGCCAACTCTTTTAGAGTAATTAAAAATTTATCTCACAAATACATCGTTATCAACGCTAGCAATTCGAACATTGCAACAGTGCAACAACTGAATAACAAAACAATTCAAATAAAACTACAACTACGACAACGTATGATCCATGAATGAAATGACACCTAAACGATACTATTTCACACTAGGAGAATTACACTAGTGATTTGGGGCTACAAGACTACACCAATGTTTCGGTTCATAACAAGTTTGGGCCCGTTATTTTGAGAGAACTTATTTTGTATCATCGTAAAAAACAATAAAGTGAAAACACCGACTTTAAAGGGATGAAGTCGTGCTTCATTAATCAAGTGATCGATTTGATCGATCAATTGTTTTGATGGGCCCTGTCCAGCAGGTGTGTAAGAATTTCACGCATTAACCCAGGATCTTCCAAATAGCACGATGACGTCAGTTATTTTCGCGAGCCTTTCGCTTAATAGATTTTTTAGGGGGGTCTTTCATTAATATTTTGATGTGAGTTATAGAAGGCTAGCAGGGTGTGAAAGCAATGAAGAAAAAAAAGTACATGACGAAAAGGCAACAAAAAAAGGAGCGCGAATAATTAATATGCGTACTGTCGACGCACCATGAAATTGAGAGAGACGAAGATTCCACCAAACAACTGGCCATGCCATGGCAGCCTCTACTTGTTCCTACGAAAAAAATATCACAAAGAAAATATAGGGCACTGATATTCGATTTGAATTATTCACCGGATTTATCATTCGGATTGACGTGGCAGCTGATGTGTTTGCATATGTATAATTATTAATTGCGTTCGTGGCAAATGACGTATTTAAATCGATTTAATGAATTTTGGTTTAATTTCTGTCTTTATCGATTGTTACATTCGCGGAATATGACATGTTTACTTCGGTTCGGGATGAACTTCAGTTTTAAAAAATAAAACTTCGGTTCAGCAAAATAGGACTTCGGTTCAGGAAAATAGAGATTTTGGTTCGGAAAATAGAATTTTAGTTCGAAAAATAGAGATTTCGGTTCGGAAAATAGGACTTCGGTTCGAGAAATAAGGACTTTGGTTCGAGAAATAAGGACTTCGTTCGAGAAATAAGGACTTCGGTTCGAGAAATAAGATTTCTGTTCGGAAAATAAGTCTTCAGTTCAGGAAAAGCTGTTATTCCTCGAACCGAATCGTCAAACCGAATTAATCATCTCTTATCTGTTGGTTTTTGCGTTCCGTGAACTGCAGCTATCTCCGGTGGAATGTAATTTTCGATGAAAACTTCAAACAGTCATAACTTTGTGCACAATGATCGGAATTAGGTCAATTTTTTTATTTGTAGGTATCGACGAGAGCTACAGGTCAAAAATACTCATAGGGGATTTTCTGCTCTTTGATTTTCAAAAAAAGCACTCTATCACTTTCAAAACCTGATTTTTAGCATATTATTATAACTTTTTAGTAGATGTTTAATGCATAAAATAGTATTTCAGTTTTTTATAATACGATTATTTTCTAAATCAAACCGATTTAAATGCTGTTCTGTCTTTGTCGTTTGACCGCCCATTTTTTTGACGCAACACGTAATATTTTTTGCCACGCTGGATGCCTCGATGGACTAACACGCTGGGCAGACACGTAGATCCGGTTTTAAATCCGGTAAAATCATCCGGCTAAAAGTATTTATTCGAAAATATATGGCTAGCATCTTATTATTACATCCCATATGTTGTGGCACAGTTGGCGTCTGTGTTTGATCGGCCAAATATCAAGTCCTTTGGTGTTTGGCATTTGACGTCGTTTTATTCTTTTTTCTGTTAATTATTATTTTAAGAATAGCGTAGGTACAATCACCCTCGCGGCATTGTTTTTATGTTTCTGGCTGACGTAGAGTAAGGCATCTTAGCATTTTTTTTCCCACGACTCGACGCACATTCAAATCATCTGCTCGAGCCCCTGCTCGAGTATCGCCTCGAGCAGAGATTTGAGCATGGACTCGAGCAGATTTGCTCAAGCCCATGCTCGAGCCTCTACTTGAGGCTCGCCTCGAGCAGATATCGATCATCTCTTTCAAGGCCAAATTTACATGTTTTTGGATTCCGTCAACTGTAATTTCCGACGAAAATTTCAAACGGTCATAACTTTTTGTACGGTGGTCCGATTTAGGCCCATTTTTTTTTTGATTTGTAGGTGTCAACGAGAGATATGCGGCCAAAATCTCATAAGGGATTTTGCACCTTTTGGATTTCCAAAAAAAGCTCTCTCTATGGTCTTCAAAATCAAATTTTATGCCATTTTTATGTCTCTTTCCATCCAGATTCATGGCTCGAAGCTCCTCCCTTTCCCCCCTGCGCTCTTTCTCTCTATCTTAGCTACGGTGTGTTGCACGTTAAGTTTTAAATATTTTTGCTAACATGTCAATTGCCACATCAGCCGGTTGCGCAGCAAGGATGCATTCGCAGTTGGAAATAGCATTTTTCTTATTTTAAATACAAAAAGTCGATTTTAAAAATAATAAAATATTATTTTTATTATTTCCAATTTTTTTATTAAAAATAAATAAAAACAAGAAGTATAGTAATCAAACATAACTATAGATCTTCAATATAGAAAAAACCTGTCTTTGATTGTAAAAATAAAAAAAATAAGATAAAAATCTCACATGTTCAAGACTCAAGTGACAAATAATATGATTTTGTAGTATATGGTGTGTATGATTTTTGTAGTCTTTTCATTTAGCTAGGTAGCTAAGATCACTAGCATTGGCCTCGTTAGACCGATACAAAATCAAAATTCAGTAATTTTTGATAAAACAGTCTATATTTGTCTCATTAAAAGCTAAACATTTAATTTTTTACCTACAGTTTTTCAAATTTACCAGCATCCTATAGCATCATCTTTCGTAGGGTGGTCAACACCAAGGGAGAATAGAGGGGGATGTAGGTCGACGCTGAGAGAGAAGGGGAGATGACGCCAGGGGAGAGGGAGACAATGTCGAGATGGGGTGGGTCGATGCCGAGAGGGGGAAGTGAGAGTCATGGGAGAGGAGGGTCGATGTGGTTCCGGTGGTGGATTGACGTTAAGTGAGAGGGAAAGAGAGATAGGTTGATTTGATGAATATAATGCCTACATTTGAAAAGAGTCCTTTAAATTTATAAAAAAATAATTTTTTTTCATCAAACATTTAATGGATTAAGGCATTATGAGGTGCGTTGTGATGTATGTCTTCAATTTAAACCTTGGTAGTTATAAACCGTAATTTATTTTCAAGCCTTCTACATGATACGAGGGGCAGGTGAGAGGTGCTAAATTTTACCGGTAACAGTGTGATCGCGGGATTAATCGACTGACTGGTTGAGTTTCTACGTAATATAAACAGAAAGCCCAATTGCGAAAACCGGGAGCTTTAGACCACCGGCTGAGCAAATACCAGAACTTTACTCTGCTTCTACGATACATACCGCTGCTGCTGCTAGGCTTCACATGGTTTCAACTGCTAAATATAGTGCCATAGCGCGTGTGCGTTTAGTTCGCATGTGCCAAACCACCTTAAATTTGGTTACATGAAAAAAATATATATTAAAATTCTAAAATTTGGCCCCAAAATCACTTTCTAAAATCTGAAACTAGCGTAGACAATTCAGTTTGATATTAAATATTAACAAATCAGCTAAGTTAGATGGATCCGATCTCGCCAGAATTAATTGATAAAAAGGATTGGTCACAAATCTATCCAAATATATCCTAAAATTGTTCAAAATCCCAACTTAAAATTTAACAAATTTAATTCGAATTCACACCCTACTCACCACATTTCAAATTCATAAATTCAAACTTCACGTTACTATATTATTAATGCCGGCCATGGTATTTTAGTTTTGCAAGCAAATGCTTTGATGCTAAGCAAAACCGAGCCTCTTTTCAGTCCACCAGCATCAGGATCATACAAATTCTTGAGACGATTCACACCATGTTTGGAGCATTAATATATTATTATTTGAGATACTGTTTACATTGTTTCAAACGTAATAAAAGTATATATTAAATATGAATTAGCCGTTCTATCACTCTGGATGAAGATATATAATACTATGTGGCAACAGTTTTGGCGGTCACAAATGAAATAGATAGTTATTGATTTTGTTCAATGGTGATTGACTTGTCAGCAAGTTAAGGTGAAACATATGAGGTTGACGAGAAGTTGTGGTCCTAACCAATACGAGAGTGGAAATGAGATTATGTAACTATGGATTTTGTGACTGAATTTCCTCGTTTTGAAGGCCATGACACTACTTTCTGGTTGTCGTGGACTCTTTCGCAATGTCAGCTCATTTCATTTCGATCTAGGAGATGCACTAATGCAAACATTAGGGCAATGACACATAGATGTGTGGTAAGGCTACATGGCGCCCCATTGTCTATTGTATTTGATCGGAATGCTCAGTTCACTTTTAAGTTCTGACGGCAGTTGTAGCAGGCTTTGGGTATCAGGGTGAACCTAAGTACACCTTATCATTCGCATACAAATGGCAAGTCCGAGCACATTATATCCAGGCCCTTGAGGATATGTTGGGTGCTTGCATGTTAGATTTCGGTGTTTGTTAGGAAGCTCACCATTCATTGGTGGAGTTTTCCTATAACAACAATTATCAAGTCACAATCAAGATAGCACTGTATGTGGCTTAGTATGGGTGACCTTGTCGGTCTCTTCTATATTAGGCACAGGTGGGCGAAATTGTTGTGCTTGGTTGAAATATGATACAGGAGACCACCGAATTTGTTCAATTGATTACAATTGATTAGATAGCAGATGTTGACGGTACAAAGTCAATAGAAAATTCTATTTTAGAACCCATTTGGCTATTTAGAACCCATTTGGGGTATCCGAGACTAGTATGATGATGATATAACCCTGTTTTGATGTGTTATAATGATATTGAGTATTTGATATTGTTTGAGCCTTTTTTCGGCATTGTTTGATGTAGTAATGCCTTTAATATGGGTATAGATCCCATTTTTTTTATTAATTGAGTAATATGATTGTATATAAGGGTTATTGAACCCTATTATGATACTGGCTTGCTAGTTTGTTGGTAATATTGGCTCTAGTTAGTTGGTGGTAAATTGTTGGGTTTTGGAGATTCGCAGTGGACTACTGTGGAGTCTAAGGACTTTACAAGTCTCACATCGGCTCACACTAAGGCTACGCTGCCGAATAGAGCAAGTTTAATAGTGAATTCATCTAGCTTCATCCTTTTACATTCAATGAAAAGATAGTAAGTTTGGCATAGGAGTGGTTGAAGGTCAAATTGTGCAAACAGTTGTGTATGCATGAGCAAATTATGATAGGCAGTACATCATATTGATTGAGTTCTGAAGTAATACTATTTTTGTATTTGTAATTAAAAGAAAAGAGAGTTAATCCTGTTGTAATAAGAGCAAGTCCCTACTGTATTAAAGGTGATAGTGAATTGGACTTGGTGTAGATACACCCTCACTACCATGGAGTAAATCACATTAATTGAACCACGTAGATCGTGTGTCTTGTTTTTTCTTTCCTTTACATACTTGTTGCAAATGTGATTCTCCACTAAATATTAAAACTTTACTAAATACATATGTAAAGTTCTCTCTCATAACCAACTTGTCCTTTGTCAAGAGTTTTAAAACTAAAGGAAATAATTTTTAAGTATACAGATTCACCTCCCTCTCTATATACATTTGAGTATACCTATAGAGTCTTGTTTGGATTTGGGAATATTAGAGACTGAGAGACAGAGAGAGAGAGAGCTTGGAGGTAGAGCTTGCTGAATTGGAGCTTGAGTGTAAAACCCACAAATTTTAATAAAATAATATTTACTATGATAAGAATGAAAACAATTGTGAATAACCTTATAAATAAATGTTGGACCCCATTTTGTCCGGGTTGGATATATTTTATCAAATTCAATTTTCCTCTGTGCTGTCTCGATTTGTTGAAATTTTACAGGACGACAGAGTCATGACCACTGAGTCGCAAATGCCCGATTTCAAGAAATTATTCAAAAAGATCTCCAAATGCCAAAGAGCCAGTCCTGGGCAATAGAAAATCAAATTCAAGGATCAATGCCTTTGACCACGCTTGATTCTGAGGTCAAACGAAGAAGATTAAAATATAAATAGTGAAATACCCCCCTTTCGGATTCAAATAAAAATACTAGAAAATTAAATTCTCATTCCTTCAAAATGTGAAAATTGTGTTTTAATGTAAAATCTCATAAAAATCCAGTTTTTCATAGAGGTAAGTTTTTGGAAAGTAGGGCTAGACATCTCAAAAAAATCCCCAAAAATCAGATTATCTTAGTTATGATATGGGGACCCAATGCCGGGACTTTTTACTTCAAGAAAACAACTTCTATAGGCATATCTTTCGTTGGTCAAGGAATTATGACCGATTTGTGAAGACTGGCTTCAGTTATAAAGGGAGTATGGTTAACCTTAATCCCATATTGGTGTTGGTATGTTGGTTTGAGGAATTGGGGCTTGGGCTCTATGACTTGTTGGGTTCTCACCATTGAGGATTGTGTTGATCTGTTGAGCTCGTGAGCCGTTAAAGCTAGGGCTGAGTGCCATGAGCTGAGATCCCGTTGAGGATTGTGCTGAGCCGTTGAGCTCGTGGAGCTAGGGTTAAGTGCCCTGAGCTGAGATCCAGTTGAGGATTGTGTTGAGCCGTTGAGCTCGTGAGCCGTTGGGGGCTAGGGCTGAGTGCCTTGAGCTGGAATCCTAGAGAGGATCATGGATAAGATGTTGATAACGTGCATTTATGCCGTTATTCTAGGCCATGTTTAGGGTGTTTTAGAGTGCTTTTAAGGGTTATTTGCATGGTATTTTACATACATTTGCTCTAACCCTTAGGAAGATACTGTTTTGTGTATAGTGGTACCTTTTTGAGTGATTTTGACAGGTTTTGGGGGAGATTTTTCTCATACAAATTTGGTAGATCACTTTGTACACTCAAGAAGAAGCTGTGGGAAGAAGATGGACTCAAAAGGAGGCAAATTCAGGTTGCCCGCGACAATGGTCATTGTCACGGGCCGGTATCAAAATTCATGGAAGCCTTCTACATGCTACTAGGTAGCTGTGGAGCAAATTTGAGCTAAATTGGTGGTGCCTGCGACAATGGCTTTGTCGCGGGCTGGTGTATTTTTGCTCTGGAGGCTTGGTTTTGTTGTCTTGATCATTTTTTGCTTCAAAGACCTGGTTCAAATTCGATATGGATTGAGTTTTATTGAGCTCGGAACGAAGAAAGCGGTCACTTGCCAAAACTACGTCGTTTTGGTTGCGACAGCAGCTATCAACTAGGGTACACCTTATGTAAGCCATGCAGCCCTATAAATAGAGAGGAGAGGTGCACAGCAGGGGGATCTGAAGGCTAGAGGAGCAACATCCAGTACTGGAGATCAATGCATCAATTCTTGGAGGCCGAGACGCAAGGAGAGGATAGAGAGAGTCGTTCTTGGAGATAGAAGCAGCTGTTGAGTTTGATGGCAAGGGGTTGCTGGCAGAAAAGGAGAAGTGTTGGGGCTGTTAATCATATCTATTTCTCTCTCTCTCTCTACTGGTACTGTAATCATGTGTTATTCTGGATTTATTGTGATTGTGAGAATGATTATGGGGTAAAACCTTATTTCTAGGGGGGCAATGTAGCCCCCAAGGTCTTATAATGTTTTGGATTATGGAATTTTGCTTGCTGTTATATGAAATTCTGGGCCTTAAGGTCCTCCCTCGAGACTGACTTTGGGGCAAACTAGCTCAGATTTCAGAACTCCTGCTCATACTCAGCCACTAATCACCCTCTCTGTGTTAGGTTGTCAAACTCACTCCTCTTGTGCCACCTAACTGACTCCGGAAAGAACTCATCATAGAACACCTGTAGGAAATCGTCCCACAGCATGTCCCCCACCTCCCGCCAAACTCAGCCACCACTTTAAGGCCTCTCCCTCCAACTACCAGATTAATAGTCGAACCTTCTCTTCCTCTGGTGGAAGAAGAAAAGATAATATATGCTCCACATGCTACAACCACTGCTTTGCTGCGACTGGGTCTCCACCTCCCATGAACTTTGCCGGTTTCTCCTTTCGAAACCAAGCTACCCAATCCTCTGAAGCCCTCCTCTGAATGTCCTCGTATGTGGAAAGTTCTCTCCCTGAGGTGGTAGAGGAGGTGTCCCTCGTTGTGCAGCCATCTCTGCTCTCATCTCCTCCCAAAGCTCCTGACAAATGCTATCTCTCATCCATGCATCGCCTCACTCAGCGTCTGAAGCTAAGTCAACACCTGTGTCATGGGGTCAACTCCCCCAGCTTGTCCAATTTGGACTGACACGTCATCCCTAGCAGCGCCACTCTCATGTTGTACTCTCCGAGGAGGTATGATTCTCTACTGGAAAATAAGCATAACTTAATCGCATAAGTTCTCAGCTCTACACATCTCATATTCATCACCCATTACTCATTCTTAGCACACATCTCAATGCACATTCACAACACAAGCAAATCTCATAAGCATATTCATGCAGCATCTTAAACACATCATCACACATGCATAAGGATGTTAAAGCACACAACATCAAATCACATCACAGGCTAGTGCCTAACACAATCCAAGTATGCTCTCTCTCTTAATGGACATCCTACTCCATGGCTCATCCGCCCCTCAGTACACCCTAGAAAGACACAAGAGTCTCATTGATCCGGCGAGTCTACTCATGCCCCCCTAAGGGCCTTAAGGATGACTTACCCTCCCACTACCCTAGGTCTCAACTGCTCTGATACCATCTGTCATGCCTTGGATTTTTTAACACTGAGAAACTGGTTAATGATGCCCCATGCCTCGCCCCCAGGAGGACAAGGGGCTGGTGAATGGTCACCTAATAGGGCTCCCACAAGGGTGTTGCCTATGTCACGCCCCGGATTTCCAACCAGAGGAAATCAGTTCGTGACTCCCCTTTACTCATGCAGTGGATAAGGGGTTGGGATAAATAACAACATGGGACATCACATATCTTTATTAAATTCCATCCACAATAAAAGTTCATAGGACAAACCACATCACTGGATATATTTAAAAACATTTTACATAGTTTCCCCCATTGGGGTTACATTAATTCCCTTAAAATAACAATAAGAAAATAAAACAAAAAACAAAAAAAGTCTTCCACCTTGGTGTTCCACCTAATGCCCGTAGGTTCCTGAAAACAAGTGAGATACAGTAGGAGGGGTGAGAAACACAGCTCAGTAGGGATCAAGTTTCCCTAACCGATCCCATGCTCCTAGCATCTATATGAGGATGTGCACAAGTGTAATGTCATGGCAATAATAAATAAACAGGTTAAAAATAGCATTTAAAATACAACCACAGCCACAACCATAGCCACACAAGCTTCCATAACCATAGCCACACAGGCTACCACAACCACAGTTACACAGGCTCTAGAGCCACACAGGCTCCACAGTCCCATATAGCACATACAATCACAACACAATATTAAGCATTCACAACACAAATAAAACACAAGTATTCAACATCACACAAACCATAATTTTCATATCCACATATTATATTCTCAAACATAATTCCCCTAGAAACCCTAAGGTTTCCCCACGAGGCCCTATTGCGGGACAAACCCTAACGAACAAGACCACTGAATGAATACTGCAGACACCCCAATGACCTCCAAGGTCCACTACCACGAGAACGAACCGAAAATCCCCAGACCCCGGACTCAGTGACATATTTAAACATAATTTGCCATTGAAGGCCAACATTCATATAGGAGATCACACTTATATGAATTTACATATATATATAAACATGTATAATTTACAAATCACCTATCACAAGACCTGAGAAGAGAATAGGTTCAGGAAGAACAGAATCCCTACCTCAAAAGGATCCTCCTTGCTCTTGCTCCCACGCCAGACACCGTCCACCCACTCGAATCACAAACAACAACAACGATCAAGAGAAGGTTCTCCCTCCCTCTCTCTCTCTCTCTCTCTCTCTCTCTCTCTCTCTCTCTCTCTATGGCAGCTGAGATTATTAGCATAACAAAACAAAGGTAATGGTGCAAAAACATGGCTGCACGTGACAAAGGCCATTGTCACGTGCAACCTCCAAAAGGCCTAGGATTTTGCCACTAGCTTTAGAACTTGGTCGGGAAGGCTCCCATGCAAAAATATCACTGCACCTGACAAAGGCCATTGTCACGTGCAACCTCTAAATGCTCCCTCTTGAGCTCACCTCTTGCCTCGTGCTTGCTCATCTATATACAAAGTGTTCTAGCCAATGTGTATGAGAAGAAATCTCCCAAAAGCCTGACAATTGCTACTCAAAAGGCATAACTATAACTAACTCCTCACATCCCAAAACATGGGTCATTACATCCTCTCCCTCTTAAGACTTTTCGTCCCCAAGGAATTACAAACACATGCAACTCATTATCCAAAACTGCAAGCCACAACACACTAATGGATCATACACCGCACACAAGATATAACCGGATATACGTCCACAAACTCAACAAAGCACCACAACAATGCATATAACACGTACCCACATGTCACAAATACATATCTTAAAATACAAATTAATGTCTAAAAAGGACAATACACAACACATCATGAACAACTAGCACAGGAAATCACATCACTATCTCTTGGCCAACAACCACCTCCCACCCTCAAAATTGTTCATCCTCAAACAACTCCAGGTGCTGCTCACACATCATGGACTCACATTCCCATGTCTCCTCCTCAATGTCACGGTGTTGCCATAACAGGCGAACCAATGGAATAACGCGACCACACAAAAGCTTCTCCCGTCGATCCAAGTTCCGAATAGGGACCTCAACAATGGACATGTCATCCTCAATATCCAATGTCCCCCAATCAATCACATGAGTTGGTTCAGGATGGAACTTCCTCAACTGGGACACATGGAACACATTGTGCACCCGATTCAATCGCGGTGGCAATGCTAACCGGTAGGCCACTGGCCCAACACGAGCCATAACCTCAAAAGGACCAATAAACCACAGAGATAGCTTGGAACCTCTCCCAAACTGCCGATGCCCACAATGGGGAAAAACACGGAGGAACACATGATCTCCCACAGAAAACTCCAAAGGTCGTCGCCACTAATCAGATAAGATTTCCACAACTCTAAGTCGACAACAAGCGCTGACGAATCAACTTGACCTTCTCGGTAGCCTCTTGAACCAATTGTGGTCCCAAAATAGCTACCTCCCCCACCTCAGTCCAACACAAAGGTGATCGACATGGCCTTCCATAAAATGCCTCAAAAGGAGCCATCCCAATGGATGCCTAATAACTGTTATTGTAGGCATACTCCACCAAAGGAAGGTGAGTAGCCCATGAACCCCCAAAATCTAGCACACAGGCCCTCAACATGTCCTCCAATGTCTAATTTGTCCTCTCTATCTAACCATCAGTCTCAGGGTGAAAAGCGATACTCAAGCTAAGCTTTGTCCCCATAGCCTGCTGCAAGCCTGCCCAAAATAAGAAGTGAACCTCGAATCTCTGCCGAACACAATCAACGATGGAACCCCATACAATCTCACAATCTCATGCACCTATAGCTGACTCAATGCCCCAATGGAATCTTGCTCTCGAACAGCAAGGAAATGGGCCGACTTCGTTAGCCGATCCACAATTACCCATATCATGTCTTTGCTCCCAATAGTGGGTGGAAGGCCAGTCACAAAATCCATCATTATGTGGTCCACTTTCACTCCACTACTGGCAATGGCTGTAACATACTTGCTAGCTTTTGATGTCTAGCTTTCACCTGCTGACAAGTAAGGCACCTCGAAACAAATGCAGCCACATCACATTTCATCCCAGGCCACCAAAAATGCCCCCAAAGTGCATGGTACATGTTGGAACCCATTTTGTTCGGGTTGGACTTATTTTGTCAAGTTTAATTTTCTATTATGCTACCTCCGCTTGCCGTAGAATTTTTTAAGATGACGGAGTCGTGACCGTTGAGCCGCAAATGCCCGATTTTAACGATTTATTCGAAAAGGCCTTCAAATGCCAAAGAGTCCATCCCAAGCAATAGAAAATCAAATTTGAGGATCAATGCCTTTGACCGCGCTCGATTTCGAGATCAAATGAAGAAGTTATAGTCAAAATAGCGTTCGAACCACTAATAATGGTCAAACAATAACTGACTTTCAAAACAGTAATCCGGATCAGGTCACGAATATCATTTTCCTATTTTACTCATCGTTCTGAAAATTTTGATATATATATATATATATTGCATATTTTAGCTCTCAGAGCATTTTCAATATATATATATATGTTTTCCATTGATAAAACAGTTTTTGGACGCGCAGTACTGGCTTGTCCTAGAAATAAAATCATTTTCAAAAAAAATAACAAGGAGTCATATGAAAAAATAATTTTCATAGAATTTTTTGAAACCCGAGCCGCCTTTCTGAGTCCAAAACTTAAAAAGATCAGTTAAAAAATATCCCATTGAAAAAAATCAAAAACCTTAGCCGCCATCTCTTTCCTTTTCCCACCTACCCCTGTCCATGTGTCATCCCCTCATTAGCCTAAGGATAAAACAAAATAAAAAGAAAATAAGAAAATAAGAAAGTAAAAGCAAAAGAAAAATAAAAATAAACAAAAAAACAACATAGCCTTATCTCTTCGTGTCGTCTTCCTATCTCTCTCTCCCTCCCTCACGTCTTCTTCCTCACCTCCACACCAGAAAGCCACGCTAGCCCATCATGAACCTACCTCCTTTTCTCCCTCTTCCCTGGCCAACCTCCTTCACGCCAGCCACACCTCGCCCCATTCCTCCTTTTATCTCTCTCGGCCAAACCAAACCCAAGCTAGACTGGGTTCTTACATGAACCCATCTCCAAACCAAATTCTTGCTGCCCCAAATCGAGCTTCAAACCCTAAACTCCATCCCCTATATAATCCCCATGGCCGATCTACTGCAGGGGGGCTCTCCTCTCCTCTAAAAAGCCAAAATCCGAAAAACACAAAATTCCCCTTTTCTTTTCCTCCTTCTTTGTTGATAGCCCTCCCCCCTCTTGGTCGGAGATCCTCCTGCCAGTCGATGTGGAGCATAGTTCGGCCGGAATCATCCCCTTAGCTTCTGTAAAAACAAGTGTAACCTGGTCTCATGTTCCTATTCTTTTATGGTTTGTTGGGTTTCATCCGTCCATAATTTGTTGTTTTCGTGCTAGTATGTTGAAAAAGCCTCTATCTGTGCCTAGTTTTGGTTTCTATTATGTTACTTTGAAAGGATGATGGAATTCGTCTCTCCCATGTTTGTTTGACTGTGGCTTGATCTATTAGTTCGTTGTCTAAGTAGTGAATATTTATAAAAATCTAAAAATAAAAAAGGAAAAAACACAAATGGAAAACGTTGTGTGCAGTTGAGATGTTACCCCCTAGTTTTGGTTTGTATTATGTTACTTTGAAAGGATGAAGGAATTCGTCTCTCCCATGTTTGTTTGGCTGTGGTTTGATCTGTTGATTCGTTGTCTAAGTAGTGAATGTTTATACAAATCTAAAAATAAAAAATGAAAAAAACAAATGGAAAACATTGTGTACAGTTGAGACGTTACCCCCTAGTTTTGGTTTGTATTATGTTACTTTGAAAGGATGAAGGAATTCGTCTCTCCCATGTTTGTTTGGCTGTGGTTTTATCTGTTGATTCGTTGTCTAAGTAGTGAATGTTTATACAAATCTAAAAATAAAAAACGAAAAAAACAAATGTAAAACATTGTGTGCAGTTGAGACATTACCCCCTAGTTTTGGTTTGTATTATGTTACTTTGGAAGGATGAAGGAATTCGTCTCTCCCATGTTTGTTTGGCTGTGGCTTGATCTGTTGATTCGTTGTCTAAGTAGTGAATGTTTATACAGATCTAAAAATAAAAAACGAAAAAAAAAACAAATGGAAAACGTCGTGTGCAGTTGAGACGTTACGCCAGTCTCAATTGGCCTTGCTGCGTTTCCTACATTAACACTACGTTGTTTGTCTATTTACCTTTGCTATTTGTTTTCCTTTTTGTTTTGCTCTTGTTAGCAGTATCTCCCGTCCCCTGCCCTATGGTTCTCGGCATGCATTTTATTTTGTGTGTGCTATCTCTTCTTGGTTGTTTGTCCTCTCCTATAAGTCCCCTGTTGTGGTTATCCTCATCTGATGGTGAGGTTGATTGAGTACCATCACGATTGGTGGCATCAATTCACTCTGTCATGCAGAATTATGGTTGTATTATTTTGTTTGTTTTTATACCATTTATTCTCTTCATGTAAGATCAGCACCAGTGTTGGTTGCTTTATTTTGTTTCATCATTGTTAGTGGCCATTAGGAAAATGTTAGCTGGGCCACTGAAAACCTTGTAAGTATGGGTTACTGAACTGACTTTGTAAACTAAAAAAAAAGGAAAAAGAGAGAAAAAAAAGGGAGAGAATTTGCTTTTTGCTTTGTGGATGATATGATCACACACTACACAAAAAGAAAAAAACATTTTAATTAAAAAATGTTTAAAAAAAAGAGAGAAAAAAAAGTAAGAAAAAAAAAAGAAAAAAACTTTTCAAACACTTGGTCTTTTAAAACATTTTGGGCTTTTCAATAATATTTTTAATATTTTAAACATCTTTTTAAACAAAAATATTTATAGCCACTTGAGCTTTTCAATTACTTTGGCTTTTCCACACTTAGCATTTTCTTTTACCATTTCTTCGTACTTGTGGCATTGCTATAGGCATTTAGCTTAGGACTTAGAATTAATTTAACTTTAGTTATCCTTTAGACCTTTAGATGACTTAGATAAAAAAGCGAAAAAAACAAAACAAAAGTCTTTTTTTTTTAGTTAAAATGATTTCAAATTAACGATCAAAAACATAAAAAAAACAAAACCAAACAAAAAAAAAGTAAAGTATTTTCTAAACAAATAAGAGAGCTGCTTTCAAAAAAAAATTATTAAAAACATAAAAACAAAAAACCTTTTCAAATACTTTGGCTTTTCAACACTTAATTTCTTTCTTCTACCATTTATTTTTACTCTTAAGCATCGCTGAAATCTTTTAGTTTAGGATTTAGAATTAATTCAACTTTAGTTCTCCTTTAGACTTTTGGATAATTTAAACCATAAGATTTCGTTTAGAGGTTTAGGATAAATTGAGCTTAATTTTCAATGTCAACAAAAAAATAAAAAAAAACAAAAACAAAAAAAAACCAAAACAAAACTAAAAAAAATAAAAGAAAAATAAATAATAAAATCAAGTCATTAGGACTCTCATTAGATATTTAGGACTTAATTCCACTTCAACAAATAACTTAGGAAATAAAAATAGTAGACCTTTAGGCCATGTGCAAAGTCAACATCACTTCAAAACTAGTCAATTTTAGGCAAACAGTTAAAACAAATTAGAAACCTCCAAACTCCTAAGATAAGTACCGAAAGGGCGTCGTGGGGGTGCTAGCCCTTCCCCATGCGTAACCAACTCCCGAGTCCGTCCCTAGTGGCTTAGATCAAATTCCTTTTAAGTGACCGACCGCACCCCAAAAAATGGTTGGTGGCGACTCTGTTTATTTCATCACCCTTTGGGTGAAGGACGGGGGGAAATCGCACCCCAAAAGCGGTTTCCCTCCTAGACGGAATCCGGTGATGACACCTGGCAACTCTGCTGGGGACAATTAGAGAGTTAGGCCTAGGATTTAGATTAGGAGGTTTTTTTTTCTTGTCTTTGTTTGAAACTGTTTTTATTCTTTCATTCTTTATTCGTTCTTTCTTTAGTCGATTTATTTACTGCAACGTTGCATGATAGTTTTGATTTACGTGCTTTGATGCCATGATAGTCGTGTTTTACCGCTTTCCATAATTGCTGCATTCATTCATAAACCCTATACCCCGGTTTCTATCACAGTCTAGGTTAGCGAGGTTTATTAGGGTGCCCTGTGCGTTGATCATTGTCCGCATAGGGACCCTGAACTCCTCACTTAGGCTTGAGGTCCTTTTAAGGCATGTCCTTTTAAGGCCCCCCTCCGGTAAATCCCATGGTGTACGGAGCCCTCTAGAGAGGAAGCTTGGAGACCAACGAATAAGATAAAGTGAAAAATCATGGCCTATCAGGGGTACACCGACCCACATGTTGTATGACTAAGCATGCCATACTAATCTTGGTTTTGCAAGGTAGCTGCATTAAGACATCCCTTGTCTATTTAAAATGTCAATATTTGTTTATTTGTCTATTCTGTATATACTTCCTTCTGCTCTCCTAATGCTTCCATATTGCATATCACGTTATTCATATAGGGTGCATGGCGACATTTAGTCATCTCTTAGAGGGTGTATGGGAGAAGGAGAGTGCTACTGAGGTGGCTCAAGCGTCCAGCGAAATTCAACGCCGTCTAGGAGACTTTCCACCTGGCGAGTTACAAAATGCGATTGGGTCACGGTAGAATTTTCACAAGACTTCACTAGCGAGTTACGGGCCAAATGGAGCCAGTGGTGAGATGAAAGAAAGATAACTTATGTTCGGCAATTCAGCGATTTACTGTATTTAACCAACCTACCAATTGATAGAGATATGCTCCAAGCTGCACTTCACTTTTGGGAGCCACGGCGTAGGTGCTTTGACTTCAATGGCATTGACCTTGTACCGACTATGGAGGAATACAGAAGATTGTTTGACATACCAGAAGATTACCGATGGAAAGTTTATTTACCTGAACCAAGAAGAGCGGGATGAAAAGCTTTTACTAACATGATGGAGATCCCAATTTGGAAAGCACCTTTTCTGGTAAACCGCGAGGGGCAAAAGCAGCTATCATGGGAAACTATTCAGGAGTTTATGTCGGCTACTATAGAAATAGGATTTCACCGGCTTTTGACCCGAGCAATCTATGGGATAGTCATTTTTCCACGTATCTCGGCATATGTGGACATAGCAGTCATTGACTTTATGCGGCAAGTGGTGCAAGGTTGTGATCCCACTCCGGCCATCCTAGCAGAAACTATCCGTTCCCTTTCTGATCTAAGGACTCGTGGCTCAGGACAATTCACTGGCTACTTACCACTTTTCTGCACTTGGATGAAGGGACATCTTGTAAGGACCCCTATTGGAGGGAGGTCGGAAGTTAGGCCCGGTTTGTCACGCCCCGGATTTCCGACTCGGGGAAACCAGTACGTGACTCCCCATTCACCCACACGGAGGGCAACGGGGTTGGATCATTGTATGCCACACAAGCAAAACAAACAATTACAATAAATCAAACAAGCTACATCTTTATTTAATATCAAACATCAAAGGTTCACAAACCAACCAGGTTCCTTACTACAATTCAATCCCTTAGTACATTCCCCCCCCCCCTTTGGGGTTACATAAATTATAAAATTACATTTACTGAAGTGAACAATAAAACGAAGATGGTCTTCCACCTTGGTGTATCCACCTAACACCTGTAAGTCCCTGGAAAACAAGCAAACACAGTAGGAGGGGTGAGCAACCACAGCTCAGTAGGGATCAAGTCTCCCCAACCCTTCCCATGTTCTTAGCGGCTACATGCATGTGCACAGGTGTAGTGACGTGGCAGTATTAGGAAAAAATAAAACATTCCACACAAGCGGGCGTAACCCCAGCCCCAGCCACACTGGCAAACAAACCACATATCAAGCAAGTAATTTAACCGCCTCTTCAGGCCACTGATTTAACCACCTCTCAGGCAAAGTAGTTTAACCGCCTCTTCAGGCCACTGGTTTAACCGCCTCTCAGGCAAAGTAATTTAACCGCCTCTTCAGGCTAGATACCACAGTCATGCACACAACACACACTACGGTCACTTAAGCATAAAACCAAACACTTGGTGTGCACCCATTCACAAGTGCACAAACCCAGTCATTCATGCAACAGAACAAACACCCAGCATGCATACATACACCAAATCACAAGTCCAGCCACACAGGCATATTACCAAACATGTAATAGGCATATACACATAGCTATATTCACACAGGCATTTCATCAAACATATAGCATGCAACAACAGAATCACACCAAAATGCCATTGAAGGCCAACATCCATATAGGAGATCACACCTATATGGATTTATATATACATAATAGCAGGTATAGACCGAATTCTACCTAAGAACCCTAGAACAAAGAGGGATTAGCAGAAAGCAACCCCTACCTCAAGTAAAATGCAACAACACCGCAATAATGTTCCCACGTCGAACGTCATCTGCCCACTAGACACCGATCACCCACGCAAGACGCCCGACAGCAACCAGGAGCTCTTCTTCCCTCTCTCTCTCTCTCTGCGACGGCTGGTGGAGCAACAAACCCTAAACCTAAAACAGAGGGGCTTCTCCTCCTTATATAGACAACAAAACATCAAAACGACGTAGTTTTGATTAAGTGAATCCCAGCATCAAAACGACGTAGTTTTGATGGAACAAGCTGTGACCTTCCCACATCCATACACACCAAAATATTCACAATTCCAACATGGTCCTTTGGGAAAAGATGATTAGAATGACAAAACCAAGGTAACCATGCAAAAATATGCTTGCACGCTAATTTGAACGCCAATTCCCCAATTGGCGTGCAGCTCCAAATGCACTCAAACTTTACCCCAAGCCTCCTTGCATCATGTAAAGGACATCCATACAATAAAAACCTTGCACGCCAAATGGGTCCAATTCACATGCACGTCCGTTTGGCCTGAAATTTCTGTGGTAGATAGAAGACATTATTCTAAGAATCTTTTGGTCTGCACGCCAATTCATCTGAGCCCATCTACTAGGTTAAAATAAATCTCCAAAACCTGACAAAACAGCCTAAAAGCGCCTGTATATACATAGCATCTTCCTAGGGCATAAATGCACGTTATCACTTGTCACATGCACCTCCCAAAAGTCCCCTCTTGGGCTCATCTCTTACCTCAAACTTGTGCACCAACATCCAAGGTGTTTGTGGTTAACTTCTTACACACGGGTCATTACATCCTCTCCCCCTTAAGACTTTTCGTCCTCAAAAAGAAACGACATGCAAGGAAAACACACATGTGGCCCAATTGGAAGACAGCGAGCCACAACGCCCAGATGGATCACACAACACAACAAGACATCTCAAACACATTGCAATCTCAAAACATATCTCAATAAAAATACCAGTTTACAAGTAGAAACACAAATACACCAAATTAAGAAAACATATCACTACAGCCACCTCCCACCCTTAAGATTGTTCGTCCTCGAACAACTCTGGGTGCTGCTCACGCATCACGGACTCATGTTCCCATGTCTCCTCCTCAATGCCACAGTGCTGCCACAGCACGCGAACCAAAGGAATGGCACGACCACGCAAAAGCTTCTCCCGCCGATCTAGGATACGGATAGGGGCCTCAACAATGGACATGTCATTCTCAATGTCCAATGTCCCCCAATCGATTAGATGAGTGGGGTCAGGATGATACTTCCTCAACTGGGACACGTGAAACACGTTTTGCACTCGACTCAGCCGCGGTGGTAACGCTAACCGGTAGGCCATAGGTGTAAGGACCCGTACCTTGAGTTAGTCAGTTTTGCCTCTTGAGTAGAGTTTTTCTAGATTTTGACCTAGTAGATGGACTCCAATGAATTCACGTGCAAAAGGAAAGATGCTTAGAATGATGTCCTCTATCTACCACAGAAGTTTCAGGCCAAATGGACATGTATGTGAGGTGCACGTGATATGGGTCCAATTCACGTGCAAGTGTGGTTGACTTCTAAATGATGCAAGGAGGCTAGGGGTGAAGTTTGAGAGCATTTGGAGTCCATATGGAGGTGCACGTGAATTGGGGAATTCACGTGCAAATTGGCGTGCAGGCATATTTTTGCATGGTTCCCTTGGTTTTGACATTCTAAGGAACTTTCTCCAAAGGACCATGTTGAAATTCTGAGTATTTTGGCCTATATGGGTGCGGAAAGGTGCTAACTTGTGTAATCAAAACTACGTCGTTTTGATGCCTGGGATTCACTTAATCAAAACTACGTCGTTTTGATGTTGTGTTGTCTATATAAGGAGGAGAAGCCCTCTTTTTAGGTTTAGGGTTCTCTTCGATTCTTTGCGGCCCGTCGTAGAGAGAGAGAGAGCTAGAGAGAAGGAAGGGGAGTTGCTGGTTGCTGCCGGAGCATCTCGCGTGGAGAGGACGGCGTTCGGCTTGGGATCAGACCGTTGCTGTGTTGTTGCGTTTTCCTTGAGGTAGGGATTCTGTTCTTCCTAAGTCCTCCACTGTCCTAGGGTCCTAGGGCAGAATATGAGTTATATCTGTTATACTATTTATATGTAAATTCATATAGGTGTGACCTCCTATATGAATGTTGGCCTTCATGGCGTTTTGGTGTGATTTCGAGATTGGGTGGTTGGTGCATGTGAAGTGTTTGATAAAATGCCGGTGTGGATATGCCTGTATGAATATGCCTGTGTGTATGCTCAGAACGTGTTTGAAATAATGCCTGTGAGGCTATGCATATTATGTGTTTGGAATAATAGCTGTGTGGCTGGGTTTGTGAGCCTGTGAATATATGCATGCTAAGTGTTCGACGTTATTTCCGTGTGACTAAGCATATTAAGTGTTTGATGTTATGCCTGTATGGCCTTATGTGCTGCGTGTTTGCTTGTACACCCGGTGGCCTGTGGAAGCCCGGGACTGTTTTGTGGAACCCGGTGGTGTGGAAGCCCGGGACTGTTTGTGGAACCCGGTGGCTGTGGAAGCCCGAGACTGTTTTGTGGAACCCGGTGGCCGTGGAAGCCCGGGATCGTTCTTGGGACCCGGTGGTCGTGGAAGCCCGGGAGTGTTTATGTACCAGCTGTGTATGATTATATTTGCTGCTATAGCCTGTAATTACATCTTGGTGGAATGATTGTATCACGACACGACACTTGTACACAAGGCATGTAGATGTTAGGTGTATGGGATGGGTTGGGGAGACATGATCCCTACTGAGCTGTGGTTGCTCACCCCTCCTACCATGTTATTTTCTTTACAGGAACCTACAGGCGTTAGGTGGGACCCCAAGGTGGAAGACCTTATTTACTTTATTGTTTATGTTATTTTTATTATGGGAACTGATGTAACCCCAATGGGGATGAATTGGAAAGAGGACTTTGTATTAAAAGACTGATTTGTTTTGTAGACTGTTTGATGGACTTTATCTTTCTTGAATGTGTTGTGAATGTTTAAATTGTTCAGTTCTTGGTTTGTATCCTAACCCCTTTGCCCTCCGTGTGGGTAAAGGGGAGTCACGTACCGGTTTCCTCGGGTTGGAAATCCGGGGCGTGACAATAGGCCCCACACGATCCAGAATCTCAAAAGGACCAATAAACCGCGGAGATAGCTTGGGACCTCGCCCAAACCGTCGATGTCCACGGCGTGGAGAAACACGAAGAAACACATGATCACCAATAGAAAACTCCAAAGGTCGCTGCTGCTGATCCGCATAAGATTTCTGCCGACTCTAAGCTGATAACAAATGCTAACGAATCAGCTTAGTCTTCTCGGTAGCCTCTTGAACCAACTGTGGTCCCAAGAGAGCTGTCTCCCCCACCTCGGTCCAACACAAAGGTGATCGACATGGCCGCCCATACAACGCCTCAAAAGGAGCCATCCCAATAGATGCCTAATAACTGTTGTTATAGGCAAACTCCACCAAAGCAAGGTGAGTCGCCCACGAACCCCCAAAATCTAACACAGGCCCGTAACATGTCCTCCAAAGTCTGATTCATCCTCTCTGTCGCCCTACAAACCTGCCCAAAAACGGGAAGTGAACCTCGAATCCCGGGCAGAGACAACCGATGATGGTACTCCATCTAGTCTCATAATCTCGTTCATGTAGAGATGACTCAAGGTCCCAATAGAGTCCCGCTCGCGAACAGCCAGGAAATGGGCCGACTTTGTGAGTCGATCCACAATCACCCAAATCATATCTTTCCGCCCTGTGGTGGGTGGAAGACCAGTCACGAAATCCATCGCTATGTGGTCCCACTTCCACTCCGCTATAGGCAATGGCTGTAACAGGCCCGCCGGCCGCTGATGCTCAGCCTTCACCTGCTGACACGTGAGGCACCGCGAAACAAAGGCAGCCACATCGCGTTTCATCCCAGGCCACCAAAAATGTCCTCGAAGTGCATGGTACATCTTCGTACCCCCTGGATGCACAACGCAACTCTAGACTGGTGAAACTCCCTCATCACCTCATCCCTGAGGGAAGAAGCCACTACCAACCGCCCCTGAAAAGACAACTCATGCTCAGGACCCTCTGTCCAGTCCTCCGATAGCTCACCAGCCTTAATACGGGCACGGAGAACCTCACACTCAATGTCACCCAACTGTCCCTCCCGGACACGCTGGTACAACTCAGGCACAACCACCAAAGGACTCAGGACTGTCCCACCATCACGAACACGAACAACAGGCTGCAGCTACAACATCGCCAACTGTTCCATCAGCTTCCACTCGCTCACGGCCACCTCAGCTTTCCCTTTTCTGCTCAATGCGTCAGCCACAACATTGCCCTTACCCGGGGTATAAGCAAGAGTAAAGTCAAAGGTCTACAAATACTCTACCCATCTCCTCTGCCTCAAATTCAAGTCCTTCTGAGTAAAGATGTACTGAAGGCTCTTATGATCTGAGAACACCACGAACTTCTCCCCCAAAAGGTAATGTTGCCAACTCTTCAAGGCGAAGATGACAGCTGCCAACTCAAGATCATGGGTAGGGTAATTCTGCTCATGAGGCTTCAGCTGCCTTGACCCATAAGCTACCACACTGTGCTCCTGCATAAGCACACACCCCAAACCAACCCTGGACGAATCGCAAAATACCTCATACGGAATATCCTCCCTAGGCAACCTCAACACAGGTGTAGTGGTCAAACAGGTTTTGAGAGTCTCAAACGCCTGCTGGAACTTGTCCGTCCACTCAAACCTCACTCCTTTCCTAGTCAACGCTGTCATAGGGGACGCCAAACGGGAGAACCCCTCGACAAAACGACGATAGTACCCCGCCAAGCCAAGAAAGCTACGGATCTCAAAAACGTTGGTTGGCCTCGCCCACGATGCCACGGCCTCAATCTTGGCTGGGTCCACCCTAACTCCCTCAACTGACACCACATGGCCAAGAAAGTGAACCTCCTGCAGCCAAAACTCACACTTGCTAAACTTAGCAAACAGCTGCTGGTCCCTCAAGGTTTGCAACACTATTGCCAAATGCTCCACATGCTCCCTCTCGGTCTTGGAATACACCAAGATATCATCAATAAACACGACCACAAACGAATCCAAGTATGGAGCAAAGACCTGGTTCATCAAATGCATGAACACCACTGGCGCATTAGTGAGCCCGAAAGGCATCACTACCCACTCATAATGCCCATACCTGCACCGAAAAGCCGTTTTAGGGATGTCCTCCTCCCTAACCCTGAGCTGGTGATACCCCGACCGTAAATCTATTTTGGAAAACCACTGGGCCCCACTTAATTGGTCAAACAGGTCATCTATCCGAGGCAACGGGTACTTGTTCTTCACGATCACGAATTCGACTTCCTGTAGTCGATGCGAGAGACGAAGCGTGCCATCGGCCCTTCTTAGCAAAGAGCACCGGAGCACCCCAAGGTGAGGTACTCGGTCCGATATACCCCTTGGCCCACCAACTCCTCAATTTTGCCTCTGAAGCTCCCTCAACTCGGCTGGCCCCATACGATACGCTACTTGGGAAATCGGACCCGTCCCCGGCACCAACTCAATGGTGAACTCCACACTCCTCTTAGGTGGCAAACTCCTCAACTCTTCAGGAAAAACATCCTGAAATTGGTCCACAACAGCGGTCCACACCCTCTTTTCCACCTTCCCCTCCTCAGCAAAGGTCAGGGCTGCCAACCAGTGGGTAATGGCACCCCACTGGTCCAACATTGGCCCGGCTCAACTCGCCTCACGATCCCACTCCCCTTGCAGGGTACAAGAGATTCCTGCGGGTGACACGAAGGATACACGCCGCCGATGTGATCTATCTTGGCTTGGAAAGCCATAAGCCAATCCATAGCCAAGATCAGGTCAAAAGTACGCAAAGGCATCACATGCAAGTCGAAACTCAGTTCCACATCACCCATGGTTAACACACAATCGCGGCAAACATGTCGCACCTCAATCATACCTCTCACCGGAGACTCTACAACTAAGGGCCTCTCTGCCTCAACACACGTTAACCCCAAGCCCTCAACTATAAGCTCAGCAATAAAAGAACGCGATGCACCCGTATCGAAAAGAACAGAAGCAAGCATGCGGGAGATCAAAAGAGTACCTCTAACCACTGATGGTCCTGCTCCCTCCTCTGCCGGTGAAGGTGGTAGCTCAGTCTCCTCCTGGGGTGTCGCATTCAGTGCAAACACCCTCCCTTGGCCCGTGCCACTGGTCGGCTCACTCACTGGGCGGCTCTCGCCCTGACTGCCTCTAGCATCAGCCTGCTGTCGCTCTGGCCTCCCCTGAGGTCGGGTCTGACTGGATCCTGCCTGGCTGGCCTGCCACTGACGAGCTAGTCTCTTAGCTGGTGCACGGAAGCTAGCATCACTCCTCACGCTGGATGCCACGCCCCCTGCTCCCCTGTTGCCACTCCGGCAAACCCGGCGCAAATGGCCCTCTCGTCCACAGTTGTTGCATCGCCAGTCCTTCTTGGGGCACTCCCCCTTGAAGTGACCCTACTCTCCACAGCAGTGACAACTGCTAGGTAGACCCCCAGATGGACCACCCTGTCTTCCGCCGCCAAAGGCGAACCTCCCAGGGTTCACAGAGGTCTGACCCTGACTGCGAAAAGAACTGCTATCCCTCTCCTCCATCTTGAGCCTCTTGGGCCCTGCATCTCGATCAGGCCCACTCTACAACTGGCAACCCTGAGGGGCCTGCCTCCCATCGTCCAGCTCTCTCTCGGCTATACGGGCCGTCTCCACAACCTCAGCATAGGTCCTCAAGCGTAGAATTGCCACCCTCTGCCTAAGGGCTGGCCTAAGGCCCAAAGTGAACTTGTGGGCCTTCAGGTCCTCCCTTGCCACAGTCTCAGGAGCAAACCTACTCAAGCTCCTGAACTCTCGCTCATACTCAGGTACCATCCTGGATCCCTGCTTCAGGCTGCCGAATTCTTCCCTCTTCTGCCATCTCACTAATTCCGGGAAGAACTCATCATGGAATAGTTGCAAGAACTCCTCCCAAAGCATGAGTTGCACCGCACGGCTCCCCGCAACACTCGTCCACCACTCCAAAGCATCCCCCTCCAGCTGCCGAATGGCTAGTCGCACCTTATCCTCTTCCCGGGGTAGGAGAAAGGAGAACACATGCTCGATCTGCCTCAACCACTGCTCAGCTACCACGGGATCACCTTCCCCCTTGAATCGCGGAGGTTGTTCCTTTCGGAACCGTGTCACCACGTCATCCTCTGCACGAGTCGGTACGCCACCCAGTGAACTTTCACGCTCATGAGGCAGCTCCCCTACTGGTGGTGGTGGTGGTGGCACCACCTGCTGTGCTGCCATCTCACGGCGCACCTCCTGCCGGAGTCCCTCTCGTAGCTCTCGTACCTCCAGCCGGATGCCTTCTCGTAGCTGTGCCAGCAACAACGCATGCCCTCTAACGGATTGTCCCACTCCCGGACCCTCATGGGCAGATGACTCATCAGCCACTACCCCGGACGCACGTGTCACTCTCCTCGGTGGCATTCTTACTACAGGAAGTAAGAAGCACAAACGTCAGAACGCGTTTGACAAATTTTCAAGTTTCACTACCTCTACCCCACTATCAAGTCAAGTAGTACATGGCATCACACACATTACACCAATCAACATTGCACACAGTTCAAATAAACACGGACCTTTCCTTGTAGTCATGCTCAAGGTACTTCAAATCAAATCAAATCAGAGTTGCACAGTTCACACCTTATCACACTATTCACATTTTCCACAATTTAGCACACATTCACAGCAAATGCAACTAGTGCCCTAATGCCAATGCATGCAAATCCTACCACAAGGCTGGACTACCCTAAGTACACCTTGGAGGCTCAAAGAGGACCATGTTGATCAGGCATGTCCCTCCAGGCTCCACCAAAGGACTTAGGACAACTAGGTCCGCCCACTACCCTAGGCCAACTAGACCATGCTCTGATAACATACTGTCACGCCCCAGATTTCCGACTTGAGGAAACCAGTACGTGACTCCCCATTCACCCACACGGAGGGCAACGGGGTTGGATCACTGTATGCCACACAAGCAAAACTAACAATTACAATAAATCAAACAAGCTACATCTTTATTTAATATCAAACATCAAAAGTTCACAAACCAACCAGGTTCTTTACTACAATTCAATCCCTTAGTACATTCCCCCCCTCCCCCTTGGGGTTACATAAATTATAAAATTACATTTACTGAAGTGAACAATAAAACGAAGATGGTCTTCCACCTTGGTGTATCCACCTAACGCCTATAAGTCCCTAGAAAACAAGCAAACACAGTAGGAGGGGTGAGCAACCACAACTCAGTAGGGATCAAGTCTCCCCAACCCTTCCCATGTTCCTAGCGGCTACATGCATGTGCACAGGTGTAGTGACGTGGTAGTATTAGGAAAAAATAAAACATTCCACACAAGTGGGCGTAACCCCAGCCCCAGCCACACTAGCTAACAAACCACATATCAAGCAAGTAATTTAACCGCCTCTTCAGGCCACTGATTTAACCGCCTCTCAGGCAAAGTAGTTTAACCGCCTCTTTAGGCCACTGGTTTAACCGCCTCTCAGGCAAAGTAATTTAACCGCCTCTTCAGGACAGATACCATAGTCATGCACATAACACACACTATGGTCACTTAAGCATAAAACCAAACACTTGGTGTACACCCATTCACAAGTGCACAAACCCAGTCATTCAGGCAATAGAACAAACACCCAGCATTCATACATACACCAGATCACAAGTCCAGCCACACAGGCATATTACCAAACATGTAATAGGCATATACACATAGCTATATTCACACAGGCATTTCATCAAACATATAGCACGCAACAATAAAATCACACCAAAATGCCATTGAAGGCCAACATCCATATAGGAGATCACACCTATATGGATTTATATATACATAATAACAGGTATAGACCGAATTCTACCTAAGAACCCTAGAACAAAGAGGGATTAGCAGAAACAGAACCCCTACCTCAAGTAAAATGCAACAACACCGCAATACTGTTCCCACGCCGAACGCCGTCCGCCCACTAGACACTGATCACCCACGTAAGACGCCCGGCAGCAACCAGGAGCTCTCCTTCCCTCTCTCTCTCTCTCTGCGACGGCTGGTGGAGCAACAAACCCTAAACCTAAAATAGAGGGGCTTCTCCTCCTTATATAGACAACAAAACATCAAAACGACGTAGTTTTGATTAAGTGAATCCCAGCATCAAAACGACGTAGTTTTGATGGAACAAGCTGTGACCTTCCCACATCCATACACACCAAAATATTCACAATTCCAACATGGTCCTTTGGGAAAAGATGATTAGAATGACAAAACCAAGGTAACCATGCAAAAACATGCTTGCACGCCAATTTGAACGCCAATTCCCCAATTGGCGTGCAGCTCCAAATGCACTCAAACTTTACCCCAAGCCTCCTTGCATCATGTAAAAGACATCCATGCAATAAAAACCTTGCACGCCAAATGGGTCCAATTCACGTGCACGTCCGTTTGGCCTGAAACTTCTGTGGTAGATAGAAGACATCATTCTAAGAATCTTTTGGTCTGCACGCCAATTCATTTGAGCCCATTTACTAGGTCAAAATAAATCTCCAAAACCTAACAAAACAGCCTAAAAGTGCTTGTATATGCATAGCATCTTCCTAGGGCATAAATGCACGTTATCACTTGTCACATGCACCTCCCAAAAGTCCCCTCTTGGGTTCATCTCTTACCTCAAACTTGTGCACCAACATCCAAGGTGTTTGTGGTTAACTTCTTACACACGAGTCATTACACGGTTAGAGTTTCAAATATGTATTAGCAATTTGGATCATTATTATTCAGTGATTTAAATAGGTTGAGGTTATTATTATATATTATTATGATTATTAAAATAATTATTTCAATTATTTTAATGTGTGCTGTTTTTAATAATGATAATACTAATATTTAATTATTTGGGGTATTATTATAATAAATAATGTTGCGATTATTATTGTTATTAATCAAATTATTATTTTTATAATTATTACTATTATTATTAATAATTATCACATCAAATATATATATCTATATATTTATATATAGAGAGTAGTATAAAAGAAGAGACGTAGGGTGAAACCCGAGGTCAGTTGTGCGTGTACAGAGCTTGGTAGAGGAGAGCCGTGGTTTGAAGTTGTTGTCCTATTGTTCATTCAAAGCCAACATCAGGTAGGTGATCCACCATTTTTATCACTGTATGAATGAAGATTTTAAGGGTGCGTGTTACATCTGATTATCTAAATAAGTATATACGTATATGGGTATTTGTATATAAATTTTTATACATATGTATATACTATTATCGGGTGGATGAGCGTTAGCTTTGGCCGTTCCTGGAGGAGGGGCGTTCAGACATCTGCCGCACGCCGGCATGGAGGATGGAGTAGCGGCTGCGCCTCATGCCGTTGTGTCGTGCGCCGGTGGAGGGGGAGACAGCAGTGGCGAGGAGGGGTGCTGCGCGCCGGAGTGGAGAAGGAGGGACTGCGTGGATCGTACCGTATACCGGCGAGAACG
Organism: Taxillus chinensis; assembly: GCA_023512835.1. Lineage (NCBI taxonomy): Eukaryota > Viridiplantae > Streptophyta > Magnoliopsida > Santalales > Loranthaceae > Taxillus > Taxillus chinensis. The sequence goes on from CM042091.1 coordinate 24,068,736, forward strand.
AAGGCTGGCCACCGTGAGCCGGCGAGAGATCGGCCTCCCCCCCGCGTCTGGCGTCGGCATCGACGTACGTCTGCGTGCCGGCGTGGCTGGATCGGGAAGAAGGAGAGGGGCTGGTGCGTTAAATATATATATATATATACATATACTAATTTATTGTTTTTAATTTATATATATATATATATATAAATGGTTATAAATATATATATATATATATATACACACACACACACACGAATGATTATAAATAAATGTATATGTACATAATTCATGTATTATTGTAACATGCTATAACTGGATGTGTGTGCTAAATGTTGTAATTATTGTGTTGGGTACTGATTGCTGAGATGTTATTAATAGATATTGTTGGATTGCTATTAATAGTCGGCGATTTAATTGTCGTTTGTGGCACGTTATTTGTTAGTTTAATAATTTAGATGCTTTGTGAAGCTGTTGTATTTAATGGTAATTATTTGAAATTACTATTTATTGATTTTATGTGGAATTGGTGGTGGAGCTGGTTGAATTAACCATGGGTCCCACATAGGGCTGGCAAGAGGTCGCGGATCCCCTGTGTGGCAGGTTAATCCAGGTCCCACATGTGGCGGGTTGTCATCAGGTACACCGGGTCCCACATGTGGCTGCCTGGTGGTGATTGGGAGGTTAGGTGCGAGGAGTAGGAGTCCCGGGAGCTGTGGGAATTTCCCAAAACGAACTATTAATACTTGCATTCTAGTGTGATGCCTACATTGAGATTTAAATGACACTACACAAACACAAGCATACACTGATCATATAGTCTTAGGAATTTTTTTAATAGGACCATAGAGTTGGGGTCACCTACTGGGCAATTATGCTCACCCTACTTTATTTTTATTTCCTACAGGTTGTAGGGAGTAGCTAGTGGAGCCATAGTAAAGAAGGATGGGGCATCCTTGGTGTAGGATTCCTTTTATGGACTTATTTTTTTTATTTGAATATTTATTTATTACTCGGACTTGGGTCCGTGGCAGTTGTACAAACCTGATTAACTGGACTTCAGTAATATCATTTGCAGACATATTTATTCATGTTTTGTATGTTGCATTGGTATATTCACAAGTACAATGCTACCCCCGTTGTAGTATTGTATAGGGTTGGATCAGTCACTAACCCCTCGACCTCGGAGTGGGCTTGGGGAAGTCGCGTACCTAGTTCTGTGGGTTTCAGGATTTAGGGGCGTGACACATCTCCCCAGTGCTGTCCCCAACTTCACACCAGTATATCAGTTGCTTTACACCACGCTATTGGACATTTTGCTCAGTAAATAGATTTTGCCTAAAGGAGTTGAAGATTGGAAGAAGAAGCTGCAGGATTTAAAAGAAGTAGACACCATCTGGATTACTCCTTGGATGCCGAGAAACTCCATGACATACAGTTGTGGTGAGTATAATTGGGTTCCCCTATTGGGCCCTTGGGGAGAAACTGCCTATGCCCCACTGCAAAGTGGAAGACAGCTAGGAGACAGTCAGGTCATTCCGATGCTGTATGGACTGGAGGACTACGACTTCACTTATGGACGAGCTATGCTAGTGGAGAAGTGGATGAAGATGCATCAAGCGTGGTCTGCACCTCGCAAGATTCAGCCCAACAACTCAAAATCCAGTATCTTTCCAGCGTATATTCCTTGGAGAGCATAACGTAAGCCACAGCAGAGCTTGATCATGAGGACCATCTTGCAAGAGGTTCAGGAGCTGAGGCAGCAAGTCCACAAACTGGAAGCCGCTTTGGAGAAAGCTACTCAAAGGATGCAGCTGAGGGACAGGTAACTGGAGACCGTGCTGCGGTAGAGGGAGGATGCTAGAGAAAAACCGCCGCAGAGGAGGTGTAGCTTCTCTTGAAGACCATATCACCATCTTCAAGATGACTGAATAATTGCCTTAGAGCCACGTAGTTTCTATTATCCTAGTTGTTAGAAGGTTGCACGGCATTCATGCATGTAATCTTTTTCCTTCTATTAATAAAATGGAGTTTCACTTTCATTTATTCACACATCTCATGCATTTATATAAAAAGTGAAAACAAAACTTAAAAAATGCTTACCCTTCATGTTTCTTTCAACGAGAAATATTTCTTCATTCAGAATTGGGCACACTTACGACCTTCGATCCAAACACAAGCACACATCCCATCCGATGGCCGACGAGACTGAAAATAGACTTATGGGGCTAGAGCAGACTCAGCAAGGTATGAGTGATACCCTTCAGAACCTACAAGGACAAATGAACTATATGGCAGAAATGATGGCTAGATTGGTAAAAGGAACTCCAAGGGAAGCCAACCCGTAGCCTAGGCCAAAAGCAATGCAATCTGTGACACATAACGCCATTCCCGAGCAATTGGGCACGCCCAATCCAGGCCACTTCACCTCACCAATAATGGGAATTTCTATAGAAGGGATAGGATCTCTAGCTTATAAAGAAGAAGTCGAGTCCCCTACACTAAAGTTGATTGAGGAACAATTGAAGGTAGTTGAAGGCGCCGAGACTTACGATATAATCAGCTCCGAGGAGCTGTGCCTTGTTCCCGGTGTAGTTTTACCTCCTAAATTCAAAATGCCTGACTTTGAAAGGTTTAATGGCATCCGCTGCCCGAGGACCCACTTGGCGATGTATTGTCAAAAGATGGCGGCTTACACTGCTGATGATAGACTCCTTATGCACTACTTTCAAGAAAGTTTGACCGGGGCACCCTTGCATTGGTATTTTCAGCTGGATGGAAGCTGCGTTAGAACATGGAAAGACTTGGCTACTGCATTCCTGGCGTAGTATAAACATGTCAGTGAATTAGCCCTAGATCGTCTGACGCTGCAGTCATTAGAAAAAGGCCCTAATGAAAATTTCAAGGGCTACGCAAGAAGATGGAGCGAAACTGTCGTGGAAGTACAACCTCCGTTAACGGAAAGAGAGCTCACTACATTGTTCATCAATACGCTAAAAGGTGTCTATTATGAAAAGCCGATTGGTCATGTTTCTAGCACTTTTGCTGATCTAGTCGCTTCGGGCGAACTTATTGAGAGTGGGTTAAAGCAAGAAAACTGAGAGGAGAAATGATTGAGGCACCGAAGAGGTCACCAATGCCTCCAAAAAAGAAAGAAGGGAAAACTAATTTCGTGTATCAGTCTGCTCCGATGATGCAATTTAACCCTCCCCAAATGCCTGTTTATTTCATAGCACTTCCAGTAGCTGCATACGCCGCACCTGCACCTATTCCGCAATTCTAACCTTTCCAATTCTAGGGAAGACGCCAATATACTTACCTAGCCCCACAATTTCCTCAAGTACCTACCCCAACACCAGTCCAAGCACCCATCAGAAGCCTATCCACTAATCCGAGACCAAATCAAGCTCCTAAGAAACACCAGGAGTTTGACCCAATCCCTATGACCTACGCTGAACTATAGCCATCGCTCCTTGAGGCAAGACTGATAGTCCCTACCCTAGTGGGTGAACTAAAACTGCCATATCCAAATTGGTACAAATCAGACGCCCGCTGCGTATATCACATTGGTGACGTAGGACACAATATTGAGGGTTGCATCGCATTTAAAAGAAAGGTCCAAGCATTAAAGGATGCTCACTGGTTAGATTTCGTGACATTATCTAGTTCTCCAAGCATCAACAATAACCCGTTGCCGAACACTCTAATAGTGCTACTGCCATTACCTCGGAAGCTAGGATTGTAAAGATAGCCCAAGTATGAATGCAAAGGGAGCAGTTGTTTTAGTTTCTACTTAAGTATGGATATTTGCTAACCAGGTTATCTATTGAGGGTGAAGAAGGAACTGACCAACAAAAAAGGTGTCTGTTCCATAAGATGGCTCTAGGACATGACATTAACAATTGCACGGCATTTGAAAGTGCTGTGCAAGAATTGATGGACTACCGAAGGATCAAAATTTTGAAACAGTGTATTGACTCATCCATCTAGATGGTCCAAGGAGATAACGCAAACGGTTTCGCAGAACATGCCCAGGCCTCTCCGAATTTATACAACTCTAGAAATTCCCTTTTTACCCCATGGGATGTAACCTCTCATAATTCATATCCCCCCTCAACCATCCTATGAAAGTGAAAAAGTTTTTCCTTGGAGGTATGATTGTGAAGCTCTAGTAAAAGGGAACCCTCAAGCAAAGAAGACAACTTGGAGTGGATGTCCCTATGCACCCGACGTGCTTGATCAACCGAAGAAGGGAAAAGCTGTGGGGAAGGATATGTCGCCTGCATCAAAACCAGACAAAGAGGAAATTCAGATTACTGAAGAAGACACTGCTGAGTTTTTGAAATTTATTAAGCATAGTGAATATAATATTGTGGAGCAACTAAGCAAATAACCGGCTCAATTTCCTTGTTTTCACTGCTAAAGGACTCCACCCCACACCGTGAAGCATTGATGAAGGTCCTTAGCAAAGCTTACGTCCTGCCCACTATTTCAGTACAGAACATGGATACAATTGCTGGTAACCTCGTCATCTACAACTTCATATCATTCATCGAGGATGAACTGCCGCTGGAGGGCAAGGGTCATATTAAGGCTTTACACATTTTTGTCAAATGCAAAGAACACACCATCTCCCGAGTATTGATTGATAATGGGTCCGCTGTCAACATTATGCCCTTACAAATATTACAACAACTGCCCATAGATTCTTCATACCTGCGGTTGAGTAACATGGTAGTTTGAGCCTTCGACGGGGGAAAAAGAGAAGTAACAGGAACTTTGGATATTCCATTACTGATTGGGCCTATAGTATTCTCAGTTGAATTTTAGATCTTGGATATTGTGCCATACTATAGCTGTTTGTTAGGAAAGCCATGTATTCACACGGCGGGAGCAGTACCTTCTACTCTGCACCAGAAACTAAAGTTCGTGATTGACTATCACCTAATTTATGTATCTGGGGAGACAAACCTGTTGGTAACCAAACCGTCATCCATGCCTTGTATTGACAGCGGGGAGGATGTCCCAAAATGTTCTTTTTGGGCCTTTGAAGTAGTCAATGTTACCTATGTGATACAACCCAGTTTGTATCAAAGGATAGGAGCTCAACTGTCCAAAGCCACAAAGATGATTGCACATACGATGATCAGGCAAGGACACAAGCCAGGACTCGGGCTCGGGGCATCTTCTCAGGGCATGTAGGACCCATTATACATTCGAGGCATGATAGAATGATATAGGCTGGGTTACAAACCCACCAAAGTAGATCGACAGAGGGAAACCTCCAGGAAGAGGGAAGTCCGAATGGCCAAGTTGCAGAAGCGACCTGTCCAAGAGGAGCAAATGACATTTCCACCCTTAGAAGACACATTCTACAGTGGAGGGTTTACTTATCAAGAGAAGGTTGCAGTTATTGCTGCTGTGGAGAGCGAGGAACCAGAAGAGGGCCAGGTGGTGTTCGTGCAGGAGGGAGCTCTAAGACAGCCACTCAACAACTGGACTAGCCCATGTCTCCCCGTGATGTAATCCTTTGGGACATTCTATTTGGATATTTGTTTGTTTTCACTCTGGGGCCTTTTTCAGTGTTAAAAACAGTTTATGTCTCTTTGAGAGATATTGTTTTCAATAAAGTATGTTTTTTCCAAAAATCGTGCATTGCATTTCATTATCATGTGCATATCATATTTTCCTACCAACTTGTTAATCTTTTCACAAGCAGGTACCTTGAATTCAATAAGGGTGTAACAAGCAACAATGAGGTGAGATGCCTAAAGTTTGACCAAAGTCCAGATGGGGAGAAATCATTACATGAGACAAGTGAGACTAAATCAGAAGATGAGGTGGATCTACCTGAAGATATCCTCCGACTATTGGAAAGGGAAAACCAACTCAAGACCCCGAGTGAGGACCCTATAAATGCGGGAATAGACACAAAACCAAGACGACTCAAAGTGAGTTCTTCATTATCCGCGGAGATCAAGGGGCAGTTGAATGAATTGTTGACTAGCTTCACGGATGTGTTTGCCTGGTCCTATCAAGATATGTCGGGTCTGAATCTAGATATTGTGCAACATCAAATACCACTAAAGCTAGAATGTCAGCTGGTCCAGCAGAAGCTACGAAGGATAAGACCCCAGTTGATATTGAAGATCAAAGAGGAGATCAGAAAGCAGTGGGATGCTGGTTTCCTTAGTGTTGCTCACTATCCGGAATGGGTGGTGAACATTGTGCCAGTACCAAAGAAAGGGGGAAATATTCGTGTATGCGTCGACTACCGAGATCTAAATAAGGCGAGCCAAAACGATAATTTTCCACTCCCACATATTGATACTCTAGTGGACAACACGACAAAGCATGCTTTGTTTTCATTTATGGATGGATTCTCGAGCTATATTCAAATCCAGATGGCCCCTGAACACAAGGAGCGGACAACCTTCACGATGTTATGGGGCACTTTTTGTTACAATGTGATGCCATTTGGGCTTAAAAATGTAGGGCCCACTTATCAAAGAGCTATGGTGATGTTGCTTCACGATATGATGCATAAAGAGGTGGAAGTGTATGTGGATGATATGATAGTCAAATCAGCAAGTACGGAAAGTCATGTTGAGGTACTCCGTAAACTTTTCCAAAGGTTACGAAAGTATTAACTCAAGTTGAATCCGGAGAAGTGTACCTTTGGTGCTACATCGGGAAAACTGTTAGGTTTCATAGTCAGTGAGAAGGGGATAGAAATTGACCCCCGATAAGATTCGAGCGATCTAGGAAATGTCATCGTTGCGCACTGTTAGGGAAGTTAGGAGTTTCCTGGGGCATTTGAACTATATTGCTAGGTTTATTTCGCAATTAATGGCCACCTGTGAATCATTATTTAAATCGCTACGGAAGGACAACCCAGAAGTTTGGAATAAAGCATTTTAGGAAGACTTTGAGAATCAAGCAGTACTTGATAAATCCACCAATCCTAGTTCCACCGGTACCTAACAAGCCGCTCATCCTATACCTAACTATCCAAGGCTCATCAATGGGTTTTGTATTAGGGCAGCATGACGCTTCAGGAAGGAAGGAGCAAGCAATTTATTACCTGAGTAAGAAGTTTACTCCTGCGAAGCAAAATACACTCCATTGGAAAAGGCTTGTTGTGATCTGGTTTGGACTGCCTGGCGATTAAGACAGTACCCCCTTTATCATACAACATGGCTTATTGTGAAGCAAGCATGACCCGCTCAAATACTTATTGGAGAAACCATCAATTTCTGGGAGGATTGCCAAGTGGCAGCTGTTGTTATCCGAATATGATATTGTGTACGTGCCTCAGAAAGCCATAAAAGGAAGCATCATAGTAGACTATCTTGTGGAAAGGGCCTTAGAAGACTACGAGCAGAAGAAATTACAATTCCAAGATAGATTCCTAGGATGTCTATATATATCTGTAGTGTTGTACATTAAAGTGAGCGTACACATACGAAGGAAAACTGATATGCCCGTGAGAAAGGTTATTGTACAAGAGCTTATAGAGATTATTAACGCCAGTGTGTGTAATTGTAAAGCCGAGTGCTAGTGTAATCAGCTAACTGCTGCTTATTTTGTTGCAATTATCATCTGATAATAAAGCAAAATACTTCCACTATCTGGTTATTTTCCGCACTGATTTTATATCCTTTAACCAGATTGTGTTACACCTGTGAGGAAAGACTTTTTGATTTTAGCCTATTCACCCCCCGTCTAGGCTACCAGGGACCAACAAGTGGTATCAAAGCAAGTTCTACTTGTTCCAAGTAGAGATCCCACTCTTTCTCTCTTATAAATGGCTGAAGAAAGTAGCATGCTATTCAACACCCGCCTCAACTCCGGGGGAGCTCAAGAGCCCTTTCCCCACCGAAGCAAAGGTGAAAATGTTGATCCACCACAACCTACTGCTGCTGCTGCTCCTCAACCATGGAGTTCTGGTTACACTCTGAGCAAACCACCAAAGTTCACACCGGAGCTTTTCTCCCAGTGGAAAGCTCGCATGAAGATGTTCATGACATGTCATGATCATATAATGTGGCCATGTCTTCATCAGGAGCTTCCCATTCCGATGGCTATCGGAGAAAATGGAGTCCGAAGACCAAAGACGGATGCTGAGCTCACAAATGACGAAAGAGCCTGGCAATATGCCAGTGAAAAGGCTCTAGCTTATGTGACTTCATCTTTGGACTCAGAAGCCTTCACGGACGTCCAGGGCTGCACAACAGCGAAAGCTGTATGGGATAAATTGACTATTCTATATGAAGGAAGTAAGTCCCAGATGTAGAACGTCATCTGCACTCTCAGACAGAATTTTGAGAGTTTCAATCACAAACCTGGCGAATCCCTGGAGAGCATCTATCGGCGATTCGGCAAGCTTATTCTAGAATTGAAAACTATCAATGAGCATTACACGCAGTCTCAAATAAATGACAAGTTCTTTCGCTCCTTGCCGGATCGCTACTACTCCAAATAGCTCCAGATGCAATCCAAAGACAACGCAGTATGTTCCCCTAGAAGAACTTTATGGAGAGCTACGACTCTCCATAATTGACTTAAGTATTTATGGGGACTCTACGAGTCTACGAGTTATTTAGCTTTGGTTACTGTTCTTAACACTTCTTCGACTCTACAAGTCTTCGAGCTTATTGACACTTACAGTAACACTCTCTTTTCCGTACTGTGACTCTACGACCTTCGACCCTGGATCTACGAGTCGCCATGTTCTGTCACTATTTCGCCTTGAGTCTCCAGACTCTACGAGTCTATAAGTCTCTTTCCAATACGTCCTATGATAGTTTGACTTCTATGAACTTCGACTCTTCGACCCTACAACCTTCGGTTCTTCGAGTCTCCAGACTTAGACTATATTTTGGCAGCTTCATCAAATCCTATATTTCCAACAATCTCCCCTTATTTAATGTAAGCTGACAACGGGTAAATACATGAAGTCTGAGACTACAAGTTTGATGGGCAATTTTGAATTAATTAGAAGAGATCTTTGCATGTAAAGAATGGAGGAGTTCAAATTTTCAAAAATACACACTCCTCTTCCCCATAGGCATGAAGGTTGCGTTAGCTGGCTCCTGTCAAAGATAACTCCCCCTACGAACTTGCTCCCCCTGAGAAATACTCCCCCTTTCTGGGGTGAGGAACAAGCACCAGAACATAAACCGTATGGGAGCAAGGAAAGAAAGCATAGAACAGCAGGCAGCATAGCAAAGACAGACAAAAAAGATAACGAATAAACAATAAGTACACAGAAAAGTGAAAAGCAAGAAATGCAGTGTATAGGGAGTTAGAGTACAGGACAGTTATGGGTTAAATGCAGAGTACAAGACACTCTGTATAAATAGAAAAACAGCAGCTTGCTCGTGTAGGAGTTGAGCAGGAGTCAAGTGTAACGAGGCCGCTCTACTGCTCACACGATCAAATTCAGGCACGAGAGCGGGGAACCCGTTGGTAGTCAGGATGCGGATGTAATGGCTAACATAAAAGCCACAGCTGTGAGCATCATCCTAAGCAGGAACGCCTTGCTTGACTCGCATGATGTCCATCGGTTTGGAGAGATGATAACCACCACACCCATGTGAATACCCCTGCATGACACGGGTGAGAGTGCGGTTAAATTCACGCAGTTGTTCACGTCGATGGAGTAGTAAGGTACTGGGTTTGGAGTCAAAGATGACGATCCTTTGGTTCTTGAAGTCAATGTCGAGAAGAAACCAGTGCGGGGATATTGATAAATATGGAATTAGCACATGGTCTACCTCATCCCAGGGACGGAAGGAGTTCTCATATTTGCGACCTTGTATAATCTCGAGCATCGCTGCATCATCGATCAGCTGAGCCTGCATGATCGGCAAACAGAGTTCCACCCTGGTATCTCTGCGAATGTGGAGAGGTAGTTTCTCGAGAAAGGACTTCTGGGCGAAGATGAATTGAGTCATCTCAACGTTATCCATTTCTTCACCATCATGGAGTAGTCGAAAAAGATCAGGTCCGGTGAAGAAGGCTTCATAGCCGTAGGTCCTTGTAGTGGTATCCCCGAGAATATAAGTGTTGAATGCGACCGGTTCAGGTGAGGTGCCTCCGGTGAGTTACAATGCGAGGTGGGGCTAAAGGTTGGTCAGTAGTGGTAGCGGTTGGTTTGGTAGGTGAGGCAGGCATGGTGTACTCAGCCGTACTTGGATGTGAAATTGAGGGGCCTGGCTGAGTGGAAGAGGATAGTTGGCAGGGAGCAGCCGGTTGCTTCTTCATGCAGGATGCAATGGGAACATCATCATCATCATCAGAATCTGAGATGACAGTGGTTACGTGTGCGCGTTTCTCCCCCGCATGTAAGTGGCGGTAGGTTGAGGTGGTGAGTGACTCGGAGAAGGGACGGCTGGCTGTGGAGTATCGACTGGTTCAGGTGCAGGTCGGTCTGATGGCTGTGGGAGTGTGTTTTTGATAGTAAGAGATATTTCACCACTTGTAAGATGATGACATTCTGACAGGATAGCTCCCAGAGTGGTACTGAGTCCTTTGTATTGTCTCTGGTAAGCTCCTTTGATGTCTTCACAGTGTTCCTCCAGATGTCTAAACCCATCTATGGTTGCACTTGTGAGTGATGTCATTTCTTGCTGCACCTTGTCAAGGGTACGGTCTGATGATTCAACTTGAGTTCATACCTCTTCCATGCTTGACTCCATGGTATCCAGTCGTTCTTCAAAGGCCTGAGATACTAATGTCTTGAGGATGCCAGAGGAAATTAGTTTCTCAATGACCTTGCTTGCCAGAAGATCTACTTCTTCGGCCGTCAGAGAACGTGAGTGAGACGCAGCTGGTATTGGAATAACCATTGGGATATTGGCTACGAACTCCTCACTCACTTGAGTGGCCACCTGATGAATGATATGTGCAGATGGTGTGGCCATCTCAGTCCTTTCCATAGTCTCACGAACTTGTGGGACAGCTCCTGCATCGGAGTCACTGGCTGCAGCACCAGGAGTTTCTTCATCTTCTGCTACCTCTTTTACCACAATGCCTACCACCTCAACATCATGTGGAGTAGATGTGATAGGTGAGTCCACCATGATAGGAGATAGGGCAACCACTGACACGGCTTCCACTAGGTCTCTATTTACAAGACCCTACTCGACTAACCAATTAATCAGATGGTCTCTATCTACCATCTGTTTACCAAAGGTGATCTATGCCTTTCGTAAATCAGCGGGGGTCATATGAGCCTTGGCATATTCCATATAAAACTCTTCTAGCTCAGACTCCCCAAGTGTGCTCAACAGTACAGGTGTAGTACCCCTATCCTCCTGGGGTTTCTGTCTTTGGTGTCTACCCTCCAACCGCAGGTTCTCTTACTTCGCAGGATCCTTGGGCAACTTGACGGTAGGGGTCTCCTCAGGTGTAGAATCGGTGGGGAGATGAGTTCGGGCAATGTTCTCCACCACTTCGGTTATATGTACTATTGTGGCGGATGCGGAGGACCCCCTAGAAGTCCGTGAGACACGAACCGGCTGTCGTGGTATGCGAGTTGGGGCTCGTATCGAGCCGGGTTGTCTCTTGCATGACTTCTTGCACCTAACTCGGTCCTTCTCATCGACTTGATCTCCACCGACCATCCTCATAAATACTTTTAAATATGTATTTGGTCGGCAGTGGCACTGAGGGCCTGCTGCAAAATACGTCAGGGTGCAGAAACCTAAGGACTTTGGTGAGAAGAAGTCCAAAGTGTCCCTTCTTGCTTTTGATCATGGAGTGTATCTGTGTTCCTCAGTCTACTCATCTTCCCTGTAAAACACTGCACATGATCTTCATTTGCTCTTGACTTGCAGAGTCATGAGCCGTTTTCTTACACTGCAGGCACTGTCCAGTGACTATGAGAGTTGCCAGTGCCTGACCGGAAAAACCCATCTTCAGGGCTCCCCGACCTTGCTTTCCGGGATTGGAGTACCCAATAAAAGACTTACACTCTTCTCTGGAAAGACTAGGAAGAGGATCAAAGGTACCTTTTGGGAGTGGGAGTGCATCTCGGATTGTTTTGGCGGAGATACGAACCTCCACTCCGTGTACAGTTCCCACCAGGTCGTCTCCAGCAAATGCCATGGTCTCGTACAATTCTGAGACATCTTCTATCAGTAAGTCTTGCACCCCTGAGCAGATGGATGCAATACCGGTTTCATCGAGGCGGTTTCTAAACTCGTCCAGCCAGCTGACTTTAGCGTCGCCTATGGCTTCCTAGTCGATGATGAATCCTGGGACGATGTTGCATAGATTGTCGGCCATCGATGAGCTTGGTCCTGCCATTGAGCTTGTAGAGAGAGAAGGAGACACTCATAGAGAGAGATTGTAAGGTTCGAAGTTGGTCAGGGGAGAGAGAAAGAGAGAAAGAGACAGAATCGAAGAGAGAGAAGGAGAGAGTTTTAGGGTTAGGGTTCGAGTTTGAAAACAACGAACTTTACCTTTGAGCTCCGTCTCTATCAGTGACTTATATGTGAGTTGAGAAGTGTATCGTAGAAGTCACTCACTCTGTCGGTTCGTCTTCATGGTTCGCGTTCTTTTCTCTGACCCGTCTTTCGATCATTCGGATCCACCCGATGGAACATTCAAGCAATGAATCCACGTCACCCCTTAAGTCGGTGCAACTCCCATTTTAAGTGCACAGTGACGTGCTGACCTGTCTGCGATGCTTGAATAGTAAGTGATAGACTCCGTATCGCTTCGATCCTTTGAACTACGACTCTACGAAGCTGCATTAAGACGTTTCGAGGCTACGACCCTCGAGGCTTTGAAGCAGCAATCTTCGATCTCGCAGTTCTGCGATGCAGTTTGCTTCGAGGTCGACTGCGAATTCAACGAGCGGTGGATTTCTTTGGACTTTTTCAACACTCAACAACACACATGAGAAGCATATGACAATTTACATAATATTATTCATGATGAACAGTGTTGTTGGTGGAATTGAAATTACATATCCAGAACATGATTTCTTTCATCCCTAATACCTGGTTTACATGAATGGCTACTGCATTACTACCATTCAACTCTCCATTTACCTTAGAAATGATTAAGTACTTCGTCACACTACATCTTGTGCATGAAAATGATCACGATGTTAACATAGCAACTAGTAAACCATGATTTATCAATTGTAACAACCCAGTCATGAATTCTGAGTCTCCTCACATATTTAGCAAAACTCACTCAGCGGAGGCCTCACCCTCTCACTCTTGGATCAGCATGTGAGTTTGATTCAGGAACTAGAATTACACTGTTTGGTAAGCTCATGGTCAACCGAATCTTACCACAACCCTGATCCAACAATGATTTTCAGTTCAGCATAGATGACTTGAGAGATAAGATGGCCATATTAAGAATCAGAACACACACTCTATCCTTGTCTAATTTACAACACATTAAAGGTAGAGTTTGGAGTTTGGTCATTCAGATTGTCTGCGTGAGTTGTCTCTTTTCTTCAGTAGAGCATCAATTTTCAGTGCTTATTCATGAGCCTTATTACAAAGACAGAGCTCAACACAATATCTTTTTGAATTACATGACCATACAATTTTAACTCCAGCGTTATTCTAACAGACACAAAAGCGGGAGAATAGTGAGGACTCCCCCCCTAAGATAGGCAATCGATCAATTGTCTAGCCTTTGCCTTTTTCACCTTGCCTTTTTATAGTGAAGGATATTGGCTCTTCTTAAGTAATAGGCTTTTTATGATTCTCAAATACTACAATCTCAGTCATCCTTTGAGCATTAAATCATTGAGGATCCTTTCCGTGCAAGCCAACAGTACCATGAGATACAACAGTTCCTGCTAGTTAATGAATGCAATACCACATAGGTGATATTCACTCAGAATATAATCACAAGTAGTGGGAATATCTTCTGATTTAAACATAAAGGGAATTGCACTCATTTCACTCAAGACTTGAGGGTTCATGACAGGTTGCACAAAAGACTTGAACCAGGTTCAGAGGTGGCAAGTTTCATCCATGTGATTTCTCACTTTCACGTAGTAGATATGCATGAATCACACTTAGCCATTACTAATTTTCAAGGAGATATAAACGATAATTAATAGTGTCATATGTATGTTCATGCACAGGTAATTAGTTAGAGATAAACCACAAGACATGCTGTGAGACTCATGAATTTAAATCTAGCATGCCTCCTTTTTCTCCCTCTTCAGCTTATAATAGTCAGCAGCGAAATGGCCGGGCTTGTTGCAGTGATAACATTACAACTTGTCCTTATCTTTTCCCTTAGAGAAAATGAGGAAGACTGCTTTGCTTTCCTTTTGTAGTTCCCCCTTCTCTTCAGCAGTTTCTTGATCAGAAATGCCATTTCTTCATCTGAGGCACTATCTAAGCCAAGTTCATTAGCTTTATCTTCTTCCTCTTCTGAAGACGGTTCCCGTGGCTCGGCGGCGGCCTTTAAAGGCAATAGACTTCTCCTTTTTCTTGGAAGGATTCTCAAATGCCTCAAGTTCTTCCTTTTGCATTTCGAACGTCTTGAGGTCCCCATATAATGCTTCCAAGGCACAAGTCTTCCATTCCTTCAGCTGACTTTTGGCTGATGTCTTTATTAGCAGTCTCAAGGGTAGAGATATCAGAAATTTGTCATTTTTGTCCTTTTGAGAGATCTCAACGTTGTAGGTCTTCATCTGTTGAATCAGACAGGTGAATCGTTTGTAGATACTGTCCAATGACTCTTTCGGTTAACATCTGAAGGCTTCATACTCTTGTTTGAGCATGGAGATCTTATTGTCCTGTATTTGCTCATCTCCTTCGTAGATGAGACAGAGCTTGTCCCATACCTCTTTAGCAGTCTTAAGATCTTGCACATCCGTGAACATGTCATCATCGAGTGCAGAGAAAAGTATAGCTTTTGCCTTGAAGCCGAGCTTTACTTTCCTCTGCTCCACTTTAGACCAATTGTCTGGGTCTTTCGTCATTAGCCGACCTCTCTGCATACTCTTTGGTGTGAAAGGTCCGTTCTTTATCGTTTCCCAGAGATAGGTGTCGAGCATGTCTAGGTGTACTCTCATTTTCGCTTTCCATTTGGAAAAGCACGCGGGTGTGCACATAGGTACTTGGGAGGATGAGCCAGGCAAAACATCATAGAAGGCTTCTTGTTCTTTCTTATTGCTGCTGGTACTCGGTTCTTCCTGCTCCTGGTCTCCAGTCGCTCCTTCCTCTGGAACATGACTGGCTTCAAGTTCCTCAATAGCAACTGGAGTTTGCTCGGGAGCTGGAGCTGCACTACTGGAATCCATGTCGGCCAATAGGGATCTCTACAGAGTTGTAGAACTTGCTCTGATACCAATTGTAGGTCCCAAAGTGAGTCTAGAGGGGGGGGGGGGGGTGAATAGACTTTCTTCGTTTCGGGAAGCTAGGGCGTTAGCTGGTTTTGGATTCCTCTACGATCACTATGATGGAAGTATTTATGGAGAAGATGACAGGAGTTTTGTGAGCGATAACGTGAGTGATGATAAACTATCAGACAAAACTGAGGAGTAAATGCTCTTTTCTCCATAGATCTCAGTTATGAAAGTGATGGTTTATGATAGATCGATGTGTGGAAAACAACACAGAGATTAGACTTAATGGAAGTGCTAGATCTTTGATGAACAAAAGATTCTTGAATAATCAGATGGATTACTCTCTTGTTCTTGATTCACCGCGGCACACAGCACACCTCATTGTTCTCTCCAAGTCTCTCTCTATTGTTAGAACACTCACACCTTTGTTGGTTCCGCAAAAGATTTATTTCAAGTGTGTCAGAACCATTGTCTTGTGTTCTGTGTGTTTCCTTCTTTTGAGAGAGAGGTTAAACTCTTAATTTTTGTCGTTAAGTGCATAAGAGATATATTTTTAAGATTAAAGTTCTCGTGTGCCATGATGTCCATCCCGACAGACTGACTTCCTGCCACTGAAAATGCGGAATGTCAGGGGATGGGTTGATCTGCTTTGATTTGCAGATCAGATGCCCATACTGCGTATTTGGCATGCAGTCGATCTTGGCCGTTCATCCGTGGATAGTAGTTGGAAGCAATTAATGTGTCATTAATGCGCTCAACTGCTCGGGACAGCGCAGACTTGCCGTACAAACCCTAGCTAACAATATCGCTAAGTGGTTGTGTTTAGGGTTGTAAGTTTGTCTCAGAGGTAGATGCCTCATAGGTTCGGTGACTCGAAGATTTCAGTTAGCACCTGTAGAAAGTTGCGAAGTTTTGCTTCAGGCTTTATGGTGTTTCTATGAGTCTAGGACTCACATCTTCGAGTCTTCGAGGCTAGAGGTCATGTTGGATTAGCCTTTTATGTCACTCTATTAACTAAAGTCTACAACTCTGCGTGTCTATGACTCTACGAGTCTGCGACTCTTCAAATGACGCTTAGAGTGACTTCTTTGAGTTCAGCTAATCTATCTGTTATTGTAGCTACGAGTCTACGACTCTAGTTCTGCGGGTCTACGACCTTCGGGTCTCTCAGTTTACTATATTTGACTAAGTGGTCTAAAAATCTTCGACTCTACGAGTCTTCAACTTCGCTTTTCTTCCTTAGTCTTTCACGAGAGGCTCATAACCGAGTTCCTGTATAGCCGTGACCCTTTAGATACAACTCTCCGCCATCGATCTCCGAGTCTGGAAGTGTGGCAATTTCTCTATAGTGATTGTGTCCCTTGAGTCTATGAGTCTACGACTCTACGACCCTTGAGTTACAGTTTCATTTGTTTGCCAGTCTTTATTGCATCGACTCTTCGACCTTCAACCTACGAGTCTACGAGTCCAGTTTTCTTAACCGCGCTCGACGGCTTCGACTCTACGACTTTCAATCTACGAGTCTACAAGTCCGGTTTTCTTTACACTGTTCGAAGGCTTCGACTCTGTGACTTTCAATCTACGAGTCTACGAGTCCTATTTTCTTAACAGTGTTCGAAGGTTTCGACTCTACGACTCTACGAGTCTTCGAGTCTAGTGATAGTTGAAGTTCTGTTAATTGACTTAAGTATTTATGGGGACTCTACGAGTCTACGAGTCATTTAGCTTTGGTTACTGTTCTTAACACTTCTTCGACTCTACGAGTCTCCGAGCTTATTGACACTTACAATAACACTCTTTTTTCCGTACTGTGACTCTACGACCTTCGACCCTAGATCTACAAGTCGCCATGTTCTGTCACTGTTTCGCCTTGAGTCTCCAGACTCTACGAGTCTACGAGTCTCTTGCCAATACGTCCTATGATAGTTTCACTTCTACGAACTTCGACTCTTCGACCCTACGACCTTTGGTTCTTCGAGTCTCCAGACTTAGACTATACTTTGGCAGCTTCATCAAATCCTATATTTCCAACAAAAATCTCTCAATCTAAGCACAATATGAACAAGGTCCTTTAGGAAAGAATGATTAGCATAACAAAATGACTGAATCGGTGCGAAAATATGGCTGCACGTCAATTTGAACGTCATATGCCCAATTGGCGAGCAGCTCCAAATTAGGTGAAATTCTTCCCCAAGCTTCCTTGCATCATGTAGGAGGCTGGTATGCAGTAATATGTTTGCACGCCAATTGGTCTAATTGGCGTTCAAGGCCTTTGGCTCTGAAACTTCTGTGGAAGGTAGAGGACATCATTCTGAGAAACTTTAGTTCTGCACACCAATTCATTTGAGGCCATCTACTTGGTCAAAATTAATCTCTAAAACCTGACAAAATAGCCTAAAAGCGCATGTATATGCAAATAGCATCTTCCTAGGGGTTAGAGCAAATATAAATGAAATATGATACAATAAGGCTCTAATCATGCTCTTAAACACCCCTAAATAGGCAATAGAATAACGGCATAAATGCACGTTATCAACAATCGTTCCCGGGCCCAAGTCATTGCTGACAAAGTTGATGAAATCAGGACCCAGATTCTTTCCGCTCTCTCCAGCTCCTCTCTCTCCCTGGATCGGAAGTTGGACCTTATTGCCCAATCTCTTTCGGGCCTCTCCATCTTTATCCGAGATCTAACTCAGGTTGTGAGTCGTCCCTCTCGCCCTCCTCGCCGGTCTGCCAAACCAGGCGAGAATGTCTCATCTGATCCAGCTCCCTCCACTCCTGCTCCTGACACTACTGACGTTCCCAGCCGAAGCCGAAGACCTGCACTCAGCCTTCCTCCAGGCCTCCCGGTTCCCAGACGCAGCCGCTTCTCTAGACCGTCCAGGTCTTGCTCCCACTCCTTCGACCGTCCCGGCTCCTCCTCCACTGTAGCTCCCTCCTCTTCTGATCAGGCTCCACAAGTCACGTTTCTCCCATCATATGCGGAATTCGATCCGTATGATTCAGATGGGCGTATACTTGCAGCCATGCTAGCATATGCGAGTGCTGCTCCCTCTACCCCAAAAAGGTGCTTGTCATCTCTGTCCCCTTTCTCCCCTGGAGACATAAGCACCCTACTGTCGGAGAAAGGACAGTTCTCTACTGAGGATATTGACAACTTCACCTTGGCGGTAAAGGAAGAGATGAGGTTGTTTCCCACCTTGTATCAAGACGAGCATATGTTCGATATCCTACCTTGTTGGCTTGATCACTACCTTCCTGAAATGGATTTCATTCAGACCCTCATAAATGGAACAGCTAAGAACAGTAAGCCATGGAAAAATCTTACAACTGTTCTCATTCCATACAGGATCAGCACTCCTCATCACATGCTCGCAGTCTTCTCTATTAAGGATAGGAGAGTTGTTCCGCACGACTCCTATCAGGTTGTGGGACACCAGATGAGAAGAAGCCAACTCGGACCATTGCTCCGGATTCTGTCAGATGCTGTCAGACAGAGTGGACTCTTCGAATCAATTGGCTAACCTCCTCTGCCTCCCAATGCTCTTCTCAATTCGTCAATTCTGAGCAAAGGAGACGTTCCCCAATAACCTGACAGAGAAAGCTATGGAGCCTATGTCTGTTACTTTATTAGGCACCTTTTGAAGTATGATCCCAACTGGAATTATTGTTTCTTGTGCACTAAAGAACAGTCTAAGCGGCTTAGGGAGCAGGCAGCAACTAAAATCTTCAGGTACAGTAAGCCTTACAATTCTTAGTATAACTTTTGTACTAAGGCTTACTTTGTATTACTATTGCTGACATAGTGGAAATTTCTTTTATTTATCCTTATCTCTGTGTATATCTTGCTGCCTAACTGGATCAGATTACAAAGGGTTTGACACATCCATATTGGGGGAGATTGTTGGATCAAACCTAGAATTTGGATGATGCGGATCAAACCTAATGTAATTTGGTTTAAGTTGTTTCATGTTTACTCTAAGCCTGTGCAGAAGATAAAACTTTAATCCGGACCTACTCCTGAAATAGCAAAGCAAAGGACAGGATATATAATCCTGATCCGGGTTATGATGAGTGTCGTCAAACACTTGGTAAATAACCAAGTCTTCACCCGGAGTAAGGACTCTCTCGTACGAACTAATCACTTGTCAAAAGGACTAAGGATTCCGCGTTCTTATTATTGATTGGACTAAGTCATTTTATGCGGAATGAGAATCTGAGTCTACGCCTCGTACGGAGTAAGAGAGATTTGTTGCAGAGAAAGAATCAAGTCTTTCACTCCAGCTAACTAAGGAAAAGAGGATACGGACTAAGGAATCTTAGTCTTTCATTCGAGCGGAATAAGGACAACTGATGCGGAGTAAGGACATCTGATGCGGAATAAGAAATCCGAATCATTACTCAAGCGGAGTAAGGAACTCATGTGGAGTAAGGACATCTGATACGGAATAAGAAATCCGAATCATTACTCAAGCGGAGTAAGGAACTCACACGGAGTAAGGAAGCGCTGATGCGGAATAAGGATTCTGCATATCTACCTCATGCGGAGCAAGGAAGCGCTGACATGGAATAAGGATTTCAGGACTTCATGTACACGGAGTAAGCAATAACTAATATGGAATAAGGATCCGAACCCCGTTGATACGGAGTAAGGAAATCTACACCGGACCAAAAGGACGCTACTTCAACTCATCAATACCGCATTTATGATATCAGCTCGCTGTGTTCCGATGTAAGACAAACTCATTGAAGATCTAAACTGTCTTACACGTGGACCACTCGGAGATGTGGATGCAGTCCCAAATGTAATTGGAATCGAGCGAAGCTATTTAATTTACTTATGCTTCCAATATTTCGAGCTCCACATCCGAAGCAGTTATAGTAGAAGCATTTTCCGAGAAGAACTTAATGTTTACACAGTGCTCGGAAAATACAGTTTCAAGATAGATTCCTAGGATGTCTATATATATCTGTAGTGTTGTATATTAAAGTGAGCGTACACATACGAAGGAAAACTGATACGCACGTGAGAAAGGTTACTGTACAAGAGCTTATAGAGATTATTAACGCCAGTGTGTGTAATTGTAAAGTCGAGTGCTAGTGTAATCAGCTAACTGCTGCTTATTTTGTTGTAATTATCATCTGATAATAAAGCGAAATACTTCCACTATCTGGTTATTTTACACACTAATTTTATATTCTTTAACCAGATTGTGTTACACCTGTGAGGAAAGACTTTTTGATTTTAGCCTATTCACTCCCCCTCTAGGCTACCGGGGACCAACAGAGACAAAATCATATATTTATTAAGTTTAAACCATTACAAATGTATCCAAACATGCTTTTATTACATTAAACTCCTCATTACGATATCTCCCCACTGGGGTTACAAAGCTCACACAAAAACAACAAAACTCAAATAACAATAAGCAAAGCCACAAAACAGAATTGCCTTCCACTTGGGTGTTCCCGCCTAACGCATGTAGGTCCCTGAAAAAAAACCAAAGACAGTAGGAGGGGTGAGCAACCACAGCTCAGTAGGGATCATGTAGAAGACAGGCGAACCAAAATCCTTTTGCACGTCATATCCCCATATGACGTGCATTGTCACGTGCACCTCCCAAAAGTCCCCTCTTGGGCTCATCTCTTACCTCAAACTTGTGCATCAACATTTAAGGTGTTTTAGCTAAAGTGTGTGGGAAGAAAACTCCCTAAAATCCAACAATTTCTACTCACAAGGCATCTGTGATTAACTTCTTACATACCATAAAACATGGGTCATTACACTTCTAGGCTTTTATTTTCTAGTATCTTTGCATCGTAGGCGGTAATCCTCCAGCCTCTGCAATGCATTGTAGGCAAGTAATCGTCCTGCCTCTGCAAAGTCTTCCAGGTTCTAGCCTTTTACATTCCTAAGCTTCTAGGCTTTTATTTTCCAGCATCTTTGCATCGTAGGCTGTAATCCTCCAGCCTCTGCAACGCATTGTAGGAAGTAATCCTTCTGCCTCTGTGAAGTCTTTTAGGTTCTAGCCTTTTACATTCCTAAGCTTTTAGGCTTTTAATTTTAAGCATCTTTGCATCGTAGGCGGTAATCCTCCAGCCTCTGCAATGCATTGTAGGCAGTAATCCTCCTGCCTCTGCGAAGTTTTCCAGATTCTAGCCTTTTACATTCCTAAGCTTCCAGGCATTTAATTTCCAATATCTTCGCATCGTAGGCGGTAATCCTCCAGCCTCTACAACGCATTGTAGGCAAGTAGTCCTCCTGCCTCTGTGAAGTCTCTCATGTTCTAGCCTTCTACAGTTCTTGTCAGCTCTAGGCTTTTAATTTTAGGTCTTTCCAAATGCAAATCAACCCTTTAGGTTTTCCGTTCTCTATTACCTCATGTCTCTTTTAATTCCCAACCCACTAAGCTTCTAGGATTTTATTTCAAGAAATCCCAAGTTTCAACAAGTACGCCGATTCCCAACAGAACCATCCCTTGGCAATGTAAGCCAGGTAGGTGGTCCAACCTGTCCAAAACAAGTCCGTCTTATCTTTGTGCACCACTTGAACACAAACGATACAAAAATAGGGGCAACTGTTGGACCCTATTTTTTCCGGGCTAGACACATTTCATCAAATTGAATTTCCTTCCATGCCGCCCCAGTTTGTGAAAATTTTGCAGGACGACGGGTCGCGATCGTCGAAGCGCAAAGGCCCAATTTTAAGACAATTATTCAAGAAAGACCTCCAAATGCCAAGGAGCCGGTCCTGGGCAATAGAAAATCCAATTCGAGGATCAACGCAATTAACTGCACTCAATTCTGAGGTCAAACGAAGAAGATATAGTCAAAACGGCATTCGAGCCGCCAACGGTGGTCAAAACGGTAATTAATTTCCAAACGGAACTCTGGATCAGGTCACGAACCTCATAATCTCATCCTACTCATCATTCTGAGAATTTTGACATATATATTGTATATATTCGCTCCTAGGGCTTTTTCGACAAAAATTAAAATTAAATACGTTTTTTCGGTAATAAATAATCTCAGTACAGGCTTGCCATAAAACAAGCTCGTTTTCAAATAAACTTGACACAGGGTCGCTCGTCATGACGTCCCGAGTCCAAAAATAATTTTTTCGAGATGTTTTGAAATCCGATTTGCCCTACCGATCCCAAAAACCGAGAGACATCAGTTAAAAACCCAAAAACAAAATAATTTCCTTTTTTCTCTCTTTTTCCTGCCCACTCCAAGCCATGTGTTAGCCCCTGATTGGTTGATATAAAATAAAACAAATCAAAATAACAAAAACAAAATACAAAATAAAAAAATAAAAACTCTCTCTCTCTCTCTCTCTCTCTCTCTCTCTCTCTCTCTCTCTCACGCAATTTTATCCTCTACCACCTAATCACGTCGTCTTCTTCCTCCCTCTCTCTTCCCCGTTCGTCCTCACCCTCGAAGGCACGCCACAGACGCCGAGATCCTGGAGGACCACCGGACCACCATGCCAGCTTTATCTCTCTCCCCTCCAGCGCATCAAACCCAACCTGCCTTCAACCATGGTTTTTCCATCTCTCTCAAACCAAACCACCCATCTAATCCGACACCAATTCCAGGCCACCGCTCCAGCCCCTCCTCAAACCCTAGCCTCTCCAATCTATATAAATCCCCAACCTGATAAAGCCTCTTCTCTCTGGCTGGCCAGCCCAAAAAACAAAATCCATACCTGCTCCACCGTCTCCCCTCTCATTCTCCCATCCTCTCTCGGGCCGCCCATCAAAATAACCCATCCCTCTCTCTGGTTCTCCGATTCATCATCAACTCTCCCTTTTCCTGATAATTCAAAACCCGTTCATCCCCCCTCTCACCGGACGACGAGAAACACCAATCATCCTCACGAAGTTCGAAGGCCTCATCGCCGACCATCTAGTGCTCCATTGCTGACCATGGTGGACGCTTCGCCGACTGTCCAGTGTCCCATCGCTGACCATGGTGGACGTTTCACCGACCATCTAGTGCTCCGTCGCCAGTCACCCAGTGTGCCACCGAAGTCCGGCTAACAAGCTCGTTGCTGCCTGTGTCTCTTCGTGACGCCAAACGACAGAAGACGTAGCCTTTACAGGACGTGTCCGAAGGAAGTGTCATGAAGCCGCGTGGACCAAAATAAAAAAAAGAGAGCATTGTCGAGGCCCGACCTAGGACTCACTGCCTTGCCTTGCGCAACTCCGAGCAGCTAAAAGACGCACTCCAGGAAGGTGACGTCCAAGAACCAAAGAGGGATCCATGGAGAAGAGGACCCCTTTAGCCATCATCGTGGCATATTCTTTCCTTTGGTTTGAGTTCCTGACTTTTGGCTTCGTAATGCGCATCACTTATCCTTTCTATAAATTTGTTTTGATATATAGTTTTGGTTGCGTTCGTTTTCACTCGCACACCGGATGTTGATTTCGTGGCTTTCTGTTCTTTCTTTTGTTGTGTTCTTATGATCACTAAATATAAAAAAACACACTCCTGTAACACGGGTAAAGGTAGACGTTTTCTGTTGTGTTTTGGGTTGTATCGGCTTGCTGTGGGGATTTCATTTTGAGCAGTTTATGGAAATGATTTTTAGTCTGATTCATGGCTCATGGGATAGATACGTAACTTCTTTTTGGTCAGTAGTGCATGTCGGGTTTGTTTACTCATCTATGATCTGCTTCGTTTTTTTGTCTATTGTGATTTGTATCTGGGCATTTTGGGTTCTGGTACAACAAAAAACGAAAAGTAAAATGTTTTCCCTTTGGGTTAATGATCCTTTGTTTCTTTGCTTGATGTTTCCAGTTAGTAGTCAATGTTCTCTCATGTGATCTATTTGTGTGATATCTCTGGTTCATTTCTCTCGTGTTTCTCTATGTTTTTTCTGTCTATCCAATCCCTGTTCATTTGGAGCATTGCTTGGGTTGCCATTTCCATATCTATTTTGTTTCTATTCTTTTGTTCTTCTGCTGGATTATATGGGTTTTGTTTCTATTCATTTCTTTTGCTTACACCTTCATTTGTTTTTTTTGTTCTTGTGTTGGGTTCGCGTTTGTTCGTTGAGTAATTTGATCGGATGACTATGGCCGTTACGTTGGTGGTTTGTTCGCGTTTGTTCGTTTGAGCCTGCATCCTGGAATTTTGGTCACCTTTTCTTTTTTTTTTCGTTATGTTGGTTTGCTTACTGTTTTGTCAATTTATGTTTCAAGTTGGGTCTGGGTATTAGTCTGTCTCGTAATCTTGGTTGGCCGTAGGGAATTTTGTTGATTTTGGGCCTGTATAAAAGTTAGTCGTGGGGCATGTAACCATCCGTGATGTATCCTATTGTAATATGTAATGCAAATAAAAAAAAGTAAACAAAAAAAGAAAACAAAAAACAGAGAGAGAGAGAGAGAGCAAAAGCAAAAAAAAGCAAAAAAAGAAAAAAAGAGAGGAAAAAAAGTGAGCCTGTTTTGTTTTGGGGTGACACATTATCACACACACATCACTTGTTTTTTTTCATTTAGTTTCTTTAAAAAAATTAGGCAAATAATATAAAAACATTTTCTAAAAAAAATAATAATAATAAAAAACTTTTCAAAAAAAAAAAAGAGGGCAAGCAAACAAATAAACTTTTCCAATTCATTTTTTTTTATCATTTGGCTTTTTTCCTTTTTTTAAAAACAAAAAAACAAAAAAAAAACAAACAAACGAACAAAAATAAAACAAAACAAAAAACTTTTTAGATCATCTTGGTGTAAATTTTAATGTGTTTAAAGCTTTTTTTACTATTTGGATTTTTGTGCTTTTTACCTTTAATAGCATGCAATTTGAAAGTAATTTTAATCTTGATTTCACTTTAGGTTTAAGTGTTAACATAGAACAAACCATAGAGTTTCTTTAGACATCTAGTATTTAATTTTTAACAAACAAAAAAAAACATAGAAATGAAAACAAAAATAAAAACAAAAGGTTCAAATCTGTAGGACTCCCTTTACATGCTTAGGACAAATTGGACTTAACTTCACTTCGACAAATAACTTAGACTTTTAGGTCACATGCAAGTTCAACATTACTTTTAGGTTAATTAACTTTAGGTTAAATAGTTAAAACAAGTTAGAAACCTTCAAATCCTAAGATAGGTACCGAAAGGGCATCGTGGGGGTGTTAGTCCTTCCTCACGCGTAACAAACTCCCGAGCCCACCACCAGCGACACAGATAATTTCCTTTTAGGTGACCAACCGCACCCCAAAAATGGTTGGTGGCGACTCCGTATTTTCATCACCATTCGAATGATGGTTGGGGGGAATCGCACCCCAAAAGCGGTTTCCCTCCCGGACAAAATCCGGTGATGACACGCCCTGTGACCTTTGTCAGCAAAAATCAACATTTTCCTTGGTCTTTTATCTCAGCCAAAAGACAAACTACTAACACCTATACCCTTCCCGAGTCATTGACTACATGTATGATCATTTTCTCAATCCGATATAAGTAACAGGAAATCTCAAAGCAGAGAGCGGACTTAGAGAAAACCCGAAAGGACGCTAAGGATAAAATACAAAGCTCAAGAATTAAAAAAAATGATGAATGAAGCCAGATTTAGTGAAAACCCGAAAGGGCGCTAAGGGTAAAATACAAAGGCAAAAGAAAAAGAAAATTGGACTTAGCGGAAACCTGAAAGGACGCTAAGGACAAAGCAAAGACAACAAAAAGAGAATCCAGCAATGTAACATCCAACACTTAGAGTTAGAGATGATCATAGAATCAAGACAAAGCAGCCAGCGGAGCAACCACATATTACAAGCAAGAGAAGAACTTCGGTCAAACTAAAGGCACACCCAAATCAAAATTACGCCTCACACCTTTCAAGAACTCGGGTTTTGTTTGTTAAAATGAGGCATGTTGTGCTTTATATGATGTGATTATAATAAATTGAGATCATGCTCATAAATTCTTTTTTAAAATGTTTGGTTTTAAAATCTTTATCCCGATGTAGAATGAAACCTTCCAATGTCCTAATAGACTTCCCCAAGGATTGCCCCACAGGAAGAAGTTGCTACGAAGAACTGTGAGGCAACACCATGACCCCATGGACAGAATCCCCAAGAATGACTGAATCATGACAATAAATGTTGCAAAAAAGGACAACTCAATGTTAAAACCGCTAGAGTCTGGAGAAGACAAATTTGTGACAATAAATGTTGTTAAACAAAGGTAGTAATCCTCCGTAGAAGCCAACAAAGCACAATAAGGACTGAATCATTACAATAAAAATTACAAGGAAGTGGAGGCACATCGTTGAAGCCAGCAGAGCCCCAAGAAAGACTAAGTGGTGAAAAGCAAGCATTATTGAAAGAAGACCATGACACTCCATCAAGACCTCTAATTCTCCAAAAGGATGGGATCACAAAGTTCGAGACATTTAATACTTTCCTTTCCCCTTGGTTTTCCAATAAGATTGTTAAAAATTTTCATGCATCCATGAATAGTCTCATGCATCCGTGCAGATGCCGCATGCATTCACTTGCGTATATTCTATGCAGGTTCTCGCACCTCGTGACTAAGTTCTAGGAGCAAACCCTGTATGACATTGACTTTTCACTTCAGGACTATCTCAAGTCACAGTCAAGTACTGGATATCCCTCGAGCCTTTTCACCTTCTTTTAAGTTCCAAAATTTTTAAACCATCATTTCAAGGATTTTTTTCACTTCAAAATTTCAATTTCCTGTTAATCTCAAGAATTTCTCATTGCCGTTTTCAAATTCACGTTAATCTCAAGGATTTTTCAGTTCAAGTTTTTAATTTCCTGTTATCTCAAAGATTTTTCATTCCCATCAATCTCAATCATTTTTCATTCTCATTTTTAAATTCCTTTTATCTCAAGGCCTTTTTATTCCCTGTTTTAAAAACCTCAAGGGCCTTTCCATTCCAAAATTTTAAATTCCTGTTCATCTCAAGGATTTTTATTCCTTTTTTTAACCTCAAGGGCCTTTTAATTTCAAAATTTTCAATTCCTGTTAATCTCAAAGATTTTTATTCCCTATTTTAAACCTCAAGGGCCTTTCCATTTCAAGATTTTCAATTCCTGTTAATCTCAAGGATTTTTATTCCCTGTTTTGAACCTTAAGTGCCTTTTCCTTTCAAGTTTTCAATCCCCATTAATCTCTAGGACTTTTATTTGCCGTTTTTAAACCTCAAGGGCTTTTCCGTTTAGCGTTTTAACTTCCTTTTAAATCTCCTTTTACCTCAAGGGCCTCTCCATTTTCCAAGTGTTTGCATTTTTCAACTCAAAACCCAAGTGCTCCGATTCTTAGCAGAACCATCCCTTGGTAACAGGTAAGCCAGGTAAGCAATCCAACCCATCCAAAACAAGTCCACCCTATCTTTGTACACTGTTTGTACACAAATGATACAAAAAGAGGGGCAGCTATTGGACCTCATTTTGTCCGAGTTGGACATATTTTGTCAAGTTTAATTTTCTTCTATGCTACCTCCGCTTTCCGTAGAATTTTCTAGGACGATAGAGTCGTGACCGTTGAGCCACAAATGCCTAATTTTAAGGATTTATTTAGAAAGGCCTTCAAATGCCAAAGAGTCCATCCCAGGCGATAGAAAATCAAATTTGAGGATCAACGCCTTTGACCGCACTCGATTTCGAGATCAAACGAAAAAGTTATAGTCAAAATACCGTTTGAACCGCTAATAACGGTCAAACAATAATTGACTTTCAAAATAGCAATTCGGATCAGGTCACGAACCTCATTTTCCTATTTTGCTTGTCGTTCTGAGAAATTTTGATATATATATATATTGCATATTTTAGCTCCTGGAGCATTTTAAAAAAAATAATAAAAAATATATGTTTTCCAGTGATAAAATAGTTTCGGGACGCGCGATCGGCTAGTCCCGAAAATAAAATTATTTTCAAATAAAAATAACACGGAGTCATTCGTCATGACGCCCTGAATCTAAAAATCATTTTCGTAGAATTTTTTAAACCCAAGCCGCCTTTCCGAGTCCAAAACTTAAAAACATCAGTTAAAAAATGCCTGATTGAAAAAAATCAAAAACCCTAGCCACTATCTCTTTCTTTTTCTCGCCTACCCCTGTCCACGTGTCATCCCCTCATTAGCCTAAGGATAAAACAAAATAAAAATCAAACAAGAAAATAAGAAAGGAAAAGCAAAAAGAAAAATAAAAATAAAAAAACAAAAAAACAGCATAGCCTTATCTCTTCGTGTCGTCTTCCTATCTCTCTCTCCCTCCCTCGCGTCATCTTCCTCACCTCCACACTGGACAGCCATGGTAGCCCATCATGAACCTACCTCCTTTTCTCCCTCTTCCTCGGCCAACCTCCTCCACGCCAGCCACACCTCGCCCCATTCCTCCTTTTATCTCTCTCGGCCGAACCAAACCCAAGCCAGACTGGGTTCTTACACGAACCCTTCTCCAAACCAAATTCTCGCTGCCCCAAATCGAGTTTCAAACCCTAAACTCCATCCCCTATATAATCCCCATGGCCAATCTACTGCAGGGGGGCTCTCCTCTCCTCTAAAAAGCCAAAATCCGAAAAACACAAAATTCCCCTTTTCTTCGCCTCCTTCTTTGTCGACAACCCTACCCCCTCTTGGTTGGAGATCCTCCTGCCATTCGATGTGGAGCACAGTTCGGCCAGAATCATCCCCTTAGCCCAGAATCGCACCACCAGTTGTTTAACCGAGCCTGGCCCAACATTTGTTGCCATTGCCGCGCAACGCCCCGCACGTGAAGAAGGAGGTCAAGAGGTAGTCCGGTGTGCCATAGAAGGCAAGCGGCATTCGAGGAATCAAGGCATCCCGGTTTCGTAATATTGTAGGAAGAGGGTGCGATTGCTTTCCATTTGTAATAGTTTGTTCTTGCTTACTCTACCTCTGGTCATCATCTAGTTCCATGCTTGTTTACATTTCTTATTAGACGTTTTCCCCTGGTTTGGGTTGTTATTTTATTGCTATTGTGTTATCATCATTTTGCTTACGGTTTAATCCATTGGGTCTTTGGCGTGTCTTGCGTTGTTTCGTTTTGGGTCCAACTGGGTTTTGGCTATGCTAAGTTTCTGTTAAAACAAGTGTAATCTAGTCTCATGTTCCTATTCTTTTATGGTCTGTTGGGTTTCATTCGTCCATAATTTGTTGCTTTCGTGATGGTATGTTGAAAAAGCCTCTATTTGCACGTAGTTTTGATCTGTATTATGTTACTTTGAAAGGATGATGGAATTCGTCTCTCCCATGTTTTTTTGGCTGTGGCTTGATCTGTTGATTCATTGTCTAAGTAGTGAATATTTATACAAATCTAAAAATAAAAAACAAAAAAACAAATGGAAAATGTTGTGTGCAGTTGAGACGTTACCCCAGTCTCAATCGGCCTTGTTGCGTTTCTTACACTAATGCTACATTGTTTGTCTATTTACCTTTGCTATTTGTTTTCCTTTTTGTTTTGCTCTTGTTGGCGTGCCTCCCGTCCTCGGCCCTATGGTTCTTGGCATGCATTTTATTTTGTTTATGCTATCTCTTCTGGGTTGTTTGTCCTCTCCTTTAAGTCCCCTTCGATGGTTATCGTCATCTGATGGTGAGGTTGATTGAGTACCGTCACGATTGGTGGCGTCAATTTACTCTATCATGCAAAATTATGGTTGTATTATGTTATTTGTTTTTATGCCATTTATTCTCTTCATGTAAGATCAGCGCCAGTGTTGGTTGCTTTATTTTGTTTCATCATTGTTAGTGGCCATAGGAAAAATGTTAGCTGGGCCACTGAAAACCTTATAAGTATGGGTTATTGAGATGTACTTTACAAACCAAAAAAAAAGGAAAAAGAGAGAAAAAAATAGGGAGAGATTTTGCTTTTTGCTTTGTGGATGACATGATCACACACTACACAAAAAGAAAAAAACATTTTAAATAAAAAATGTTAAAAAAAAAAAAGAGAGAAAAAAAAAGTAAGAAAAAAAAAGAAAAAAACTTTTCAAACACTTGGTCTTTTAAAACATTTTGGGTTTTTCAATAATATTTTTAATATTTTGAACATCTTTTTTTAAAAAAATATTTTTAACCACTTGAGCTTTTCAATTACTTTGGCCTTTCCACACTTAGCATTTTCTTTTACCATTTCTTCTTACTTGTGGCATTGCTATAGGCATTTAGCTTAGGACTTATAATTAATTTAACTTTGGTTATCCTTTGGACCTTTAGATGACTTAGATAAAAAATAACAAAAAAAAACAAAACACCCCAAAAACGGTTGGTGGCAACTCTGTTTATTTCATCACCCTTCGGGTGAAGGACGGGGGAAATCGCACCCCATAAGCGGTTTCCCTCCCGGACGGAATCCGGTGATGACAGTACATCTTCGTACCCCCTGGATGCACAACAACTCTAGATTGATGGAAATCCCTCATCACCTCATCTCTGAGAGAAGAAGCCACTACCAATCGTCCTTGAAAGGACAACTCATGCTCAGGACCCTCGGTCCAATCCCTAGATAGCTCACTAGCCTTAATGTGGGCACGAAGAACCTCACACTCAATATCACCCAACTGTCCCTCCCAGACTCACTGGTGCAACTCAGGCACAACAAGAATAAGACTCAGGACTGTCCCACCATCATGAGCAATAGGCTGTAACTACTCCATCAACTTCCACTCTCACTGCCACCTTAGCTTTACCTTTCCTGCTCAACACATCAGCCACGACATTACCCTTGCCTAGGGTGTAGGAAAGAGTAAAATCAAAGGTCTGCAAATACTCCACCCATCTCCTCTGCCTCAAATTCAAGTCCCTTTGAGTAAAGATGTACTAAAGGCTCTTGTGATCTGAGATCACCACAAACTTTACCCCCAGTAGATAATGCTGCCAACTCTTCAAGGCAAAGATAACAGCCGCCAACTCAAGGTCATGGGTAGGGTAATTCTGCTCATGAGATTTTAACTCCCTCGACCGATAAGCTACTACACTGTGCTCTTGCATAAGTACACGCCCCAAACCAATCCTAGATGTATCACAATACACCTCATATGGGACGTCCTCCCTAAGTAACCTCAACACAGGTGCAGTAGTCAAACGAGTCTTGAGAGCCTCAAATACCTACTAACACTTGTCAGTCTACTCAAACTTCACTCCCTTCCTGGTCAATGCCATCATAGGAGCTGCCAAACGGGAGAATCCTTCTACAAAACGACAGTAATACCCCGCCAAGCCAAGAAAACTACAAATCTCAAAAACATTGGTTGGCCTCTCCCACGATCATATAACCTCGATCTTAGCTGGGTTCACTCTAACCCCCTCAGCTGATACTACATGGCCAAGAAAATGAACCTCCTCCATCCAAAACTCATATTTGCTAAACTTAGCAAACAGCTGCTGGTCCCTCAAGGTTTGCAACATTGTTGCTAAATACTCCACGTGCTCCCTCTCGATCTTGGAATACACCAAAATATCGTTAATAAACACCACCATGAAAGAATTCAAGTATGGAGCAAAAACCTGATTTATCAAATGCATGAACACTGCTGGTGCATTAGTGAGCCCAAAAGGCATCACTACCCACTCATAATGCCCATACTGTAAGGACCCGTGTTCCGGGACGTGAAGAGTTAACCGCAGTTTTGCCTTTTGGAGTAACAAATTGTTGGGTTTTGAGGAGTTTTATTTCGACACACATTGGCTATAACACCTTTTATGATGATGAGGAAGCTTGAGGCAAAATTTGAGCCCAAAAGGAGGTGCCTACGACAATGGTTGTCACGGGCAGAGTTTTTTTTTTCATGGGAGCCTTCCTAACGTTGTTCTAAGGCTTGGGGAAAAATCCTAGGGAATTTGGAGGTGCTCGTGACAATGGCCTTTGTCACGTGCAGCCTCCATTAGCTTGGCTTTGTGATCCTTGTAACTTTTTCCCAAAGAACCATGTTGAAATTATGGATATTTTGTCATATATGGATGTTAGAAAGTTGTAGTGTGTATCAAAACTACGTCGTTTTGATGTCAAGGTGACTATATAAAAAGGTGGAGCTTTAAGGATTAAGGCTTCTTCATTCTTGTAACCCTTGCATCCGTCACATACAGAGAGAGAGAGAGAGTGAGAGACGGCCAGAGAGAGAGAGAGACGGCAAGAGAGGGAGAGAGGGACGATCCAAGGCCGACGATCTAAGGTTCCTGTTGACGACGGGAGACCGGAGGCGTTGAGGTAGCTAGGATACAACGATCTGTTGTATTCCCAAATTCTAGAGGTAGGGATTCGTTGTCAACCTTGTACCCCTCCCAAATCCTGGATTTTCACTTGTCATAAATGAATTCTGGAATTTTGGTAATGGATCTGTTGTGATTCTTCTCTTAACCCCAATTCTGTGAATGAGATGATGAATATATATATGTATATGCATGTGTTGGACTAATATGAGATTTTTAAAGAACACCTACATAGGTAAAATTGTAAACTATGACTGTTATTGAGAATGTTGTTGCACTGCATGAGCTGAGTGCACTATTGAGTTATATTGTTATGCCTGAGTTGTGCTTGCTGAGCTATATTAACATGTTTGAATTGAGATATGTTGCTGAGTACCTTGTACTAAATTAAAATATATTGTTGAGTGCCTTGTACTGAATTGAGATATATGCCTGAGTTGCATTACTGAGATACACTTGTGCTTGAGCTGTGTTTACTGGGATGTACTGGGATGTAATTATTGAGATGCTATGAATTTGTGATTGAGATTGAGTACCCAAATGCATGTGGATTGAACTGAGTTATGGGCCAGGCACAATTACAGGACCCTTTGAGATTTGTCCAGGACTGCGGTCCTGAGTCTCGGTGTAGCACTCATGACGGTGGGCTAAGTCTGCACCCATTCTTGAGGGTAGGTATGGCATCCGAGGAGGTGATGGCCATATCTGACTCGGGTGGAAAATGTTGCATTGGTGTCCATGCAACATTCGCCTGGATGTGGTATGTCATGTCGCCATGGTGGCGGGGTGTCCTCTACCATCCAGTGTAGGCACAAGTAAATGGTGTTACTGGGTGATGTTTGGTGCTTAACTTTAGGCACAGCACGAGCACAAGCATACACTTGTCATGCATATTGTAGAGTGGGACGGGTCTGGGGAGACTGGAACCCTACTGAGCTATGGTTTGCTCACCCCTCCTATAAACTGTTCTTTTGCAGGGTCTAGCAGGTGGTAGGTGAAAGAGCTGTGGTGGTAGGCCACTGAGGCAATAATAAATAAAGAGGTTAAAACAGCATTTAAAACACAACCACAGCCACACGGGCTTCCACAACCACGACCACACACGGCTCCACGGCCTACATAGGCTACCACAACCACAACCACATAGGCTCCACCGCCACTCAGGCTCCACAATCCCATATAGCACATACAATCACAACACAATATTATGCATTCATAACACAAATAAAACACTAGTATTCAACATCACACATACCATAATTTTCATATTCACATATTATATTCTCAAACATAATTTCCCTAGAAAGCACAAGGTTTCCCCACGAGGCCCTACCGCGGGACTAACCCTAATGAACAAGACCACCGAACGAATAGCGCAAACACCCCAACAACCTCCAAGGTCCACTGCCACGAGAACGGACCCAAAATCCCCAGACCCCAGACTCAGCGACATATTCAAACATAATTTGCCATTGAAGGCGAACATTCATATAGGAGATCACACAAATATGAATTTACATATATATATATATATATAAACATGTGTAATTTACAAATCACCTACCACAAGACCTGAGAACAGAATAGGTTCAGGAAGAACAGAATCCCTACCTCAAAAGGATCCTCCTTGCTCTTGCTCCCAAACTAGATGTCATCCACCCACACGAATCACGACAGCAACAATCAAGAGAAGGTTCTCTCTCTCTCTCTCTCTCTCTCTCTCTCTCTCTCTCTCTCTCCTTTGAGGGGGCTGACGAAATGAACCCTAAACCTAAAACAACGAGATCTCAACCTCCTTATAAAGACACAACACTTATCAAAACAACGTAGTTTTGATAAGTGAAACATGTGTATCAAAACGACATAGTTTTGATAAGTGAAACATGTTTTAACCTTCCACTTCCACACAGGACAAAATACCCATAATTGGGAAAAGATTATCAGCATAACAAAATGAAGGTGACGGTGCAAAAACATGGCTGCACGTGACAAAGGCCATTGTCATGTGCAACCTCCAAATAGCCTAGGATTTTGCCACTAGCTTTAGAACTTAGTTGGGAAGGCTCCCATGCAAAAGCATCATTGCACGTGACAAAGGTCATTGTCACGTGCAGCCTCTAAATGCTCCCTCTTAAGCTCATCTCTTGCTTCATGCTTGCTCATCTATATACAAAGTGTTCTAGCGAATGTGTATGAGAAGAAATCTCCCAAATGCCTGACAATTGTCACTCAAAAGGCATAACTATGACTAACTCCTCACATCCCAAAACACAGGTCATTACAACCCAAAACCTGCTACAATCTCATACATGACATGCACAAACCATACAAGAAAAACCACTCACGTAATAAAACTATGTCACAAAATAAATAGGGTCATCAGCCCTAAAACACGGTGTCTCTAATAAATACACCAATCTCAAGTAAATACATGAGTCTCAGTCTCATCAATTACAATGTATTAAATAAAATAACAAATCAAATACACATGCTTCCATAGTGGTGAAACCTCCTAACACCTGCTAGGCCCTGCAGAAATACATTAAAGGTGGGTGAGCAAACCATAACTCAGTAGGGGTTATACCTCCCTAGACCAACCCAACATCTCCTCCACAATATGCACAGTATGAATATGTGTGTTACACAATGTACTTAAAATAATAAATAATAGTACACATGCTTCCCTCAATGGGACCTCAATACTTGGGTCCATTCTTGGACCATCCTCTTAATGGGACCTCAATAACTCATGTCCATCCCATGGACTATTCCCTCCATGGAACTTCAATATCTCATGTCGAATCCAGGACTGTCCCCTCAATGGGACCTCAATAACTCATGTCCATCCCATGGACTGTTCCCTTGTTGGAACCCCAATTTCACACATTCAAGTAAAATTAACACAATACACAAATACCTCATCACACATCACTATTACAGAATAATAATTCTCACACATTCACCCCAAAAATACAATATATCTCAATATGATTTCCCACAACATCTCTATTTCATATACATATATTACAACACAATACACACACACACACACACACACACACACACACACACACATATATATATATATATATATCTCAAGCACCATAAGGCACCTCCCAAGCTCTAACTCTTTGAACTAGGACACAGGTCCTCAAATTTCCTTTTTCCTTGGGTGCTAAAGTTTTGGCCTTAACTACACGAGCCTCCCCTTTGTCATTTGGTATAGGTGCTACTGCTTCGGTGATAATAGTAACAACCTTAGCTCCACAATCAAAGACTACTATTCCACCTAAAATAAATCCATTCAACAGTTTAGATGTGCTTACTAAATATACATTCGTTAGTTTAGTTGTGAAGTCCGGAGGACATTCAGCAACAGATGGGGAAGCTAACTCTTTAGAGCCTAATCATGGTTTGACTCGGACAACATCCGGATCAATCCTAAACCTAGAGGCTATCTCACCCGATTTTAGCCACTTACGGTTTATTTCATTTTTCTTTTCTAGTTCATTTTCAAGTCTTTTTAAGTTTATTATTAGGCTTGTCAAGTTTGTGTTGACTAAATGGTTTTTAGATCTAAGATTTTGATACCAAAACTCTTTACTCCTAAGATTGGTAAAATCCTTTTCACGATTTGATATCGTTCGTTTAAGTCTTTTAGCCTGCCTGTCCATGTCTTAGAACATCTGAGTAATCATTAATTTTTTACTCTTTTCATGATCACATTTTGTAGTAAGAGATTCTTTTTTATTTAGTAGCTTAGGGTCAAAAGGTACCTCTACATTTTCCAGGAGGCAGATGTTTGCTTTCTCGGTTGGCTCCTCTTCTGAGGATTCATTCTCTTCTTCTGTGCTGCTTTGGTACTATGAAACAAATGCGTTCCTTCTTGGAGTTCTCAGAGGTCGACCGACGGAACCTGTCCTTGTCACTTTTTTATGCAGTTTTATCCTTGGACTTCGATGGACAGTCCACAGCAGAGTGACTGGGTTTTTCACAGTTGTAACAGTCATGTATGTGGAGACTTGACCATTCGGTCCTTTTGGGGGATGATGAGGATCCTCCTTTTCTTCCTTTCCTTCTTTTTGTCAAAAGTCTGTTAAATGACTTTAGAAGAAGAGCGATCTCCTCAAAATCGTAGTTAGAGCTTTCTTACCCTTTAGACTTTGGCTCCTAAATGTTTAAATGTTCGCCCATGGCTTTAAAAGCCACCCCCTTTTCTTTCCGAGATATCTTCTTATCTTGGTCAATAAATTGAAATTTGACTTTGTGAGTCCTCAGCTCTCCATATATTTCCTCAAGGGGTGTGTACATCCAGTGCTTGGTGGCTTATATTTGAAGCTACTTGGAATAGTAGTGATCAAGCAAAGAGCAAAAGAATCTATCATTTATTTGAAACTCAGAGTAGTGCCCATCAATAACTTTTGGATCAAGAATGAGCTTGTCAAATCGTCTGTAAATGTTTTTAAGTGATTCACCAGGCTTGTGCATGAAGCTCTTGAACTTCTACTTGAATGTGTAAATAATATTCTGCCTTTGGGATTGATTGCCCTCGTAGACAATTATTAGTTTGTCCTAGACCACCTTTGTATTCGTGCAACTTTAGACATCTACAAAAAAGTTTGTGTCCAAAGATGTTGTGAGATAACCCAGAGCTTTCTCATTAGCATACTGCCAAGCCCTTTTCTCATTTGTCAGCTCAGCGTCTATCTTGGGCCTTTTTACTTCATTCTCCCTAATTGTCATCGGGATTAGAAGTTCCTGGTAAAGGCATGGCCACATCAGATGATCATGACAGGTCATAAATGTTTGCATGCGGACCTTCCACTGTGATAAGAGTTCGGGTGTGAATTTTGGAGGTTTGCTCAGAGTCAATAAGAAGCTCCTCATAGGTGGAGCATCGGCCTTAGTATTTGGATTTGTATGGCCATCATCACCATGATTGTTGTTGTTAATGGGCTCCAAAAAGTTGGTGTTGAAGTTAACATTGTATAACATGCTGCTTTCATTTGCTATTGCTTGATTAGTAAAGGATAGAGGGATCTCTACTTAAGTATGTAGAACTCACTTTGATACGACTTGATGGTCCCAGAAAGCCTAGAGGGGGGTGAATAGGCTCTTTGGAAAAATTTTATTAAGCTTTGGAAGGTAGCTAGATTCTGATTGGAAGATTAAATCAGTGGGGAAGACAATTAGATCTAGTAGAGGTATTTTATTTTATTATCAAGAGATAATTACAAAAAAATGGAAAGTAGGTTAAGTTGTTTACATAGGATTTTAATCTAATAAAAGAATATCTCTCTGGTTTACGAAGAGCACTCTAGAACTTTTCTATTAAGATTACAAACACACACTCTAGCACACTGAGTTCTATTATAAGCACTTCTTGTCACGCCCCAAATTTTCCAACACCGAAGAACAAGTTAGTGATGCCCTATGCCTCGCACCCAAAAGGACAAGGGGTTGGTGGATGACTACCTATATAAGGCTCCCTCTAGGGTGCTACTCAAAACCTATTACAATCTCATTCAATGTTATGCACAAACCATACAATAAACACTCAGTTTACATAACAATAAGTCAGCTAGTATATAGAATCACCAGCCACAAAACTTGATGTCTCAACAGTAAATATTATCAAATGTATACATAGGTCTCAATCTCAAAACATTACAATGTCTCAACCATAATACAATTCAAAGAAAGAAACTAAATAAAAAATGGAATGTTCCTGCCTCTACAGCGGGGTGATCTCTTATCTTCAACTAGGACCTGTAAGAGAGACATCAAAGGTGGGTGAACAAACCATAGCTCAATATAGATCAAGTCTCCATGTACTAACCCTATATCTCTACCTCTAAATGCTCTGTGTACACAAATATCAGTGTAGTAATGTGTAAATATAAAATAAACATGCATCACAATCACATAACAAACAACGAGAATAGCACAAAGGTATTTTGCCCACTCTAGGACTGTCCCCTCACTGGGACCTCAATTCTCTGTCCCCTCAATGGGACCTCAATTCTTTGTGTTGGATCAAGCCCATAATTTGGATTATGTAAATAAAACCCTATGTAATTTGATCTAAGACTTTTGTTGTTTCATTTTACGTTATTGCAAAAGATATTAACTTAATCCGGACCTACACTCGTGAGAGCAAAGCAAAGGACAGGATACATAATCTTAATCCGGACAAGAGTAAGTGTCATCAAATACTTGGTATATAACCAAGTCTTTACTTCATACGGAATAAGGATCATTTGTACGGACTAATGAGTTAAACCTACAGACTAAGGAATCTGCACCTAACACTTTAAACGGACAAAGTCAAATAGATGCGGAGTAAGAATCCTAGTCTATAAGTCGCACGGAGTAAGTCACAGTTATCAAGGAGTAAAAAGGCTAAGTCTTCTACTCAAGTGGACTAAGGAAAAGAATCATGGAGTAAGAAATTCGGAGTATTCTATACATGCGGAGTAAGGAACGACTTATGCGGAATAAGGACCCGAGTCTTTATTTCGCACGGAGTAAGGAAACTAGATGCGGAGTAAGGAATCCGAATTTGTTACTCTTGTGGAGTAAGGATGTGCTGATATGGAGTAAGCCATCCGGTCCTTTAACTCATACGGAGTAAGGAACTCTCACGGAGTAAGGAAGCACTGATGCGGAGTAAGCACTCTGACCTTCTCATTCATATGAAGTAAGGAAGCGCTGACATGGAATAAGGATTCCAGTACTGAATTGATACGGAGTAAGCAATCACTGTCACGGAGTAAGGATCCGAGCTTAGCTTAACACGGAGTAAGGAACCTTACACCGGATATAAAAAGACGTTGCTTCAACTTATCTCTTTGCATTCAAAGTCACTAGCTCACTGTTTCCCGATGTAAGACAAACTCGTTGAGAACCTAAAGCATCTTACATGTGGATCATCCGGATATGTGGACACAACTTAGACTGAACTTGGGAACTCACGAACGCACTTATGTTTTACAAACCAAAGACGTTGAGCTCCATATCCTTAACACTTAAGACAGAGAGGATTCCGATGAACAGTCAATGTGCACATAGTCTGAAACAACAAGTTCCAAGACTGTCTCTCAAGAATGTGCTATATATAAGTTGTTGATGTTCGTGAGTCAAAAATTAGCGGTGTATAAGAGCTCAAGTAAATTATAAAGGCTAGGGTGTGAGTACATTGTAAAACAGAGTGTTAGAGAGTTGTTAAGAACATCAAAAAGCTTTTCAAGCTTTAATCTACTTCCATTTTGTTATACTTATCATTTTGATAATAAAACAAAATACTCGACTATCTGGTTATCATCTGCATCGATTCTATCTCTTAACCAGATAAGTGTTGTGTCAAAAGAGTTAGAAAAGAGTTTCGATAAGAGCCTATTCAACCCCCCCCCCTTTAGGCTCCAAGGGACCAACAAGTGGTATCAGAGCAAGTTTTACCTACTCAAAGTAGAGATCCCACTCTTTCTCTCTCTCATCAATGGCCGAAGAAAGCAATATGCTATTCAACACGCATCTTAACTCTAGAGGTGCACAAGAGCCCCTCCCTAATCGAAGCAGCAGTGAAAATGTCGATCCACCTCAACCTGCAGCTGCCGCTGCTCCTCAACCACGGAGTTTTAGTTTTACTCTAACCAAACCGCCAAAATTCACACCTTAGCTTTTCTCCCAATAGAAAGCTCGCATGAAGATGTTCATGGTATGCCATGATCATCTCATGTGGCCATGTCTTCATCAGGAGATACCGATTCCGATGACTATCAGAGAACATGGAGTTAGAAGGCCAAAGACTGATGCCGAACTCACTCATGATGAAAGAGCCTGGCCGTGTGCTAGTGAAAAGGCTCTGGCATATGTTACATCATCTTTGGACTCCAAAGCTTTCCTGGACGTCCAGGGCTGCACGACAGCGAAAGCTGTCTGTGATAAACTGACAATCCTCTATGAGGGAAGTCAATCTCAAATGCAGAATATTATCTGTACTCTCAGGCGGAATTTTGAGATTTTCAATCACAAACCTGGAGAATCCCTTGAGAGCATCTATCGGAGATTCGACAAGCTCATCCTTGAGCTAAAAACTGTCAATAAGCACTACTCTCAATCTCAAATTAATGACAAGTTTTTTCGCTCACTACCAGATCGCTACTACTCCAAGCATCTCCAAATGCAAGCCGACAAGAACTGGCAGTATGTTCCCCTTGAAGAACTATATGGAGAGCTACGAACTCACGAGGTTAGGTTCAAATACTCTGACCAAGATGAGAAAATAGCTCGGAAAGAAAAGGGGGTAGCTTTTAAAGCTATGGAATGTCTCAGCATACTGAGGAATGATGATACAGAAGAGTCTGAGAACTCTGACTCTGACGCTGAAGAAGAAATAGCTCTTCTCGTCAAATCCTTCGAGCGATTCCTGCGGAAAAGTAGAAAAGGATTCAGAAGAGGCTCCTCATCATCATTCCGAAGGAAGGAACGATCAGAGTCTAGTTCCCAGGAATGCTATAACTGTGGGAAACCCGGTCACTGGGCCAAAGATTGTAAATCCAAATCTAAGACGGCCGAGAAAAGTGACAAGGTTACTCTTCGATGCTCCACCTCAGACAACAGCAAGAACAAGAGGAAGGCATTCATCACAAAGTACGTCAGTGGCTCGGAAGAAAAGGAGGAATCCTCGGATGATGAGCGAACTCCTAAGCCGAATGCCTGCCTCATGACAAATACTGAGGTGCCTTCCATCTCTAAGCTCATGAGTAAATTAGAATCTCTTACTACTGAACGTGATCATGAAAAGAATGAGAGACTAATAATTACTCGAATGTACAAAGCTATGGAACTCTCATGCAAAGTAAGCACTCCGACCTTCTCATTCATACGGAGTAAGGAAGCGCTGACACGGAATAAGGATTCCAGTACTGAATTGATACAGAGTAAGCAATCACTGTCATGGAGTAAGGATCCGAGCTTAGCTTAACACGGAGTAAGGAACCTTACACCGGATTTAAGAAGATGCTGCTTTAACTTATCTCTTCGCATTCAAAGTCACCAGCTCGCTACTTCCCGATGTAAGACAAGCTCGTTGAGAACCTAAAGTATCTTACACGTGGATCATCTGGATATATGAACACAACTTAAACTGAACTTGGGAACTCACAAACGCACTTATGTTTTTCAAACCCAAGACGTTGAGCTCCACATCCGCAGCACTTAAGACAGAGAGGATTCCGAGGAACAGTCAATGTGCACATAGTCTGGAACAACAAGTTCCAAGACTGTCTCTCAAGAATGTGTTATATATAAGTTGTTGATGTTTGTGAGTCAAAAATTAGTGGTGTATAAGAGCTCAAATAGATCATAAAGGCTAGTGTGTGAGTACATTGTAAAACAGAGTGTTAGAGAGTTGTTAAGTAGATCAAAAAGATTTTCAAGCTTTAATCTACTTCCATTTTGTTGTACTTATCATTTTGATAATAAAATAAAATACTTCCACTATCTGGTTATCTTCCGCATTGATTCTATCTCTTAACCAGAAAGTGTTGTGTCAAAAGAGTTAGAAAAGAGTTTTGATAAAAGCCTATTCACCTCCCCCCCCCCCCCCCTTTAGGCTCCAAGGGACCAACACTTTGTTCCCTCAATGGGACCTTAATACTCAAGTATTAGTTCAAAGCATGAGTTATACAAACTCCACAATTGAACACATTTAGAACACCTCAATTATTCAGAAAATCAGTTCTTAAACACTTAACAATCATTCAAATACAGACATAATGAATTCGGCAAAAATCTACCTATGGTCGACGTCAACCCTTCACCATAGCAGGTCGATCACATCAACCACCTCAGATCGACCACATCGACTACTCAATTTCAGATCAACCAAACAATGAAGACAAGTCTCTAAAGTCTCCTCTGGTCGACCTCGACCAATACTAGGCCAACTCAACCATATCAACCAGGCTACATCGACCATTCTGCATCGACTCTGTCAACACTCCTCTTCGCTTCCAGTGGGTTCTTCACGCAGTTCGACACAAAACTCAATTCCTAATGGCCTAAATAGGATTCCTTAGCTAAAAGCATCAATTCTCAACATCTCTCTTTTACCCAAATGGATTAATAAAATCCATAGCACAATCATTCACACAATACCCATCATAAGAACAAAACTAGGGTTCTAACACTGATGCTTCCATAACCACCAATCAAGAACAAGGGATGAATACATGAAGAT
This sequence comes from Taxillus chinensis, assembly GCA_023512835.1. Classification (NCBI taxonomy): domain Eukaryota; kingdom Viridiplantae; phylum Streptophyta; class Magnoliopsida; order Santalales; family Loranthaceae; genus Taxillus; species Taxillus chinensis. The sequence continues at coordinate 24,111,492 of CM042091.1, forward strand.
AGAACCACCTACCTCATTGATCCGCTATTGGATTAAAAGGCTTACTCTTCACGATCGTGCCTCTAGGGTTCCTTCTTCACCTTGTGTTTTCCAAGTCTCTCTCTCTCTCTCACTCACGCTCCTAGCCGATGGAACACACTCCCTTCTTTTCTTTTCTTTATTTTTCTTTTAATATAAACATATCATATTATTAAGATAAATCATATTATTTAAATGTCAAAATTACTAAAATACCCACTACATAAGCCAACCCTGCTCCTCGAGGCCCCGAACTCCAAAACAGGCTCAAGTATAGTCAAACTTCCTTATTTTTCGAGTCCAACCACATGCTCCCATCTATATATCTCAGTTCTCACTCTAACACGAAGTCCACCCCTTAGACCAAGAACACGGGTCCTCACACTTCTTTTACAAGTATACAAATCCATTTCTATGTATACACCTCATTTAATCAATCTTTTGGAACTTTGGTTGTTCTTCCTAGAATAGAGTGCTGCATTAGTGCATTTTCCTCCATGGAAATACGAAATGCTAATGTTTCTCCTTTGTGCACTGCAAATGGTTGATTTGAAAATGTTGGAAAGATAACACATTAATTTCACTTTGTATGATTCCAATTTGAGAAATCCATGTGTAAATTGTAGTTGAGGTATTAAATGAACATGTATTTGCTTACAACAGGACTTTGAGAGTCATTTATGAGCTTTAAGAAGTTAATCCGAGCATGTGAGTCTTAAATCGAGTCTTACATCCTTATTTCATACCTTGAAGACTTATACTAAGCGTTTCAATGCTCAATCTGAGACTCGGATGCTTATACCAAGACTTAGATTACTCTGTTAGAGACGTAAATGTTTATAATGAGCCTTTTGTCCTTATACCGACACTTTTATTGCTTAGTTTGAGACTTGACAAGTGTCAGATGCAAAACTTAGGCTTAAACAGAACTTTGGCTTATACTAAGCCTTTTGTCCTTATACCGAGCATTCTTTCCTTATACCAAGTCTTTAAGATTCTCGTCTTTAGCTTAAGCTGAGTCAGTGAGTCTTCTGAATAAGAGACTTTTGTTATAACGAATGATTCTTTATCTTATTCTAAATCTTTGGAATTCCTTTTGGCTTCTTGGTTATTTACCAAGACTTTGGTCGTCACTCACGATGATCCAGATCAGAATTATATCTCTTGTCCCTGTCGCTCATTTGGAAATATTTGCATTTGATTGCGTACATGCCTTTTTGTATCTCTTTTTTAACTAAGTTAGAATATATGAGCTGCAATCTCAATTCAAATTACATAGGGTTTTATTTGCATCTTATAAATTTCAGGTTTGATACAACACGTATCCATTATCAAAACAAACCCTATTCTTATACGTGTTACAAAGATAATCAATAACTATTTGGTAATCAATTAAAAAACCAATTTCATTCCTCAGGTAGGGCGGTTGACTTTGATTAAAACCGTTAGATATGTTTTCAATGATCAAGATTAGAATTTCATTTAAGTATAGTGAAAGACTATAACGATTATTATAGCAATGCAAGAATTAAATGAAACTTTAATCTTAACCATTAAAAATAAATCTAAAAATCCAGATTAAAGCATCGTGCAATATCATAAGGTATTGTATGAGATATCAATTTATCAAACCACTAGCGAATGATTTTAACTTTCCACTTTAACACCATGCAATATAGGTCTTAGAACTATGCTTGCTATCCAGATTCATTGAGGGAAAGCTTGATATAAAATAGCCAAGAGCCCCTTATTTGGAAATCTTAACAAACAAGAGATCAAATTAGGTCAAGTTGGTCCAAAATATGGAAAGATGAATGTGTTAAAGGTTCCCCAAAAATTTTATCTTCCAATTAAATATGATTTAATAGCAAGTGATTCTTCAAAATTATGGCACATGAATCACATGCAACATGAAACATATACATGATGTGCATACAAACATATGCATTCTAACAATTTAACAAGGGACAAATATGTCATATTCATTTCATATTTTTAGGACAGTTTTGTGTTACTAATTATTCCATTTATGTAATTATTTGTAATTTTCTATATTTATATATTTTATTCTTATTTTAAGGAATTACATGTATTTCACACATTTTAGAGTATTTTATAGCTTTTGTTGTAAAATACTAGGTTAAGAGCATTCCATGGAAAATAAGCAAGCTGACATGGCAATTGAGTTATGTGGTTGACTTTCTATATGTGAGTTATGGCTATAATATGATAAGGCTAGATAACTGTGAGATGAGGGTTTAATAATGTGTTTGAATTAGCCATTTGTATATGGTTGAAAAACAAAATATGTTGTGGCTATTATATGGCTATTTATGACTAGATGAGAATTATGTGGGTTGAATCAAACATGCAAGAATTTCAATTGCTCGAGATTGTAAAAATATAATGAAAGAATGAGAATTGTAAGAGGTTTGGTTTAGGGGTCTGTGCTAGCATCGTTTCAGGGTGTGCAACTGCACACCATAGATTTAAAATATTTTTTAATTTCTTATCGACCTAGAAGGAGATATGAGGGAAGAGAGAGAGAGAGAGAGAGAGAGAGAGAGAGAGAGAAGCGAGGCGAAAGAAGAATAGTTTAATTCCCTATTGGCCTTCTTAACCTCCTGGGATGGTCTCCACTACCTGGCATGCTATCCCAACTCACCCTTCTCATCTTCGTATTGCTTCTTCATGCTAAATTATTTTTTTAAGACTGATTATTACAACAAGCTAACTAGCAACCACGCCGTCATCTCCGATCAAGAGCAACTGTATTTGGGGTTATTGTGTGCTACAAAGCTTGTGTGGGGTTTTCTAGGGAGACGAAAAATATGAGGCTCTTTAATGCTAGGTGAACCTAATACCCATAATACACTAATGTCTTATTTAAAATTTTGTTTTTTTCTTTTTTTTACCCATATTTTTTCGATTGTCCCTAAAAGAGTATAAATTCACACCAATATCCACGTTTTTCTTCCCTCATAATAATAATAATAAAAGATTGACATTATAAATTAAAATAGTTATTATTGACTTGTTTTAGTATACTAAAATAGTCATTATATGACTTTTTAATGCAATAATATATAGCATGCCAATTATGCTAATATATGTACAAGTTAAACATCCTAAACAAATTTTATGAAGCCACTCCTGGTTTGGTTGCAGCCTTTTGACAAGTGATGAGTGATGATATGTTTTTTGAAGAAATTGTGAAGAAATAATAATGATAATAATGGACTGTTATATTTTTTTTATATTTAAAGATTATTATTATTATTACTGAGGAGGGATGGAGATGTTGAGAGATTCAAATCTCAGAGAGGAGAATAGATGCTGAAAAGTGAACGGGTCTGTAGTTGGACAGATCTAATTTCAGATGCCTTAGGAGCCAATTGGTGTGGGTCTTCATCATCAGATCATACGCCGCCAAAGAGAAGAGGATTCATGAATTCATTGTGTGAAACACCTCCAATCGACTCCACAATTTCATAATTAGGATTTCATGTGTAAACATTAATTATTCTTAACTTATATTCTTGATTAGATGTATTATAATTTAAACATTTAATTCTAAATATTTAATTAATTTTATGCATGAATCAATTCAACTCAACCCTTATCTAGACTCAATCAAGAAATCTAAGTTAGATGAGTTATATAATAAATCACTTACAACTAGATAATAAATCACTTATTTATCATTTTTAATTTGTATGGATCAAATGATTTTAAGAATACTTTTAATATAATTCACATTAACCAAATGAAATTAAATAAATAATTATCAATATGTTCTCATTTGAAAAATCAATTGATTAGAAGATAACCTTAAATAGAAACAATGGCGCAACTGCGACCCCTCAAGATTATGACTCGTTTTCATAAACATCGTTAAATTATTTCATAGCAGCAAAATATACATAGCAAGCGCATTTATCTCTTCTGCTAGTTCAGGTTTCAGATTTCTCTCTCCTCTTCCGTTGCCTAGCAAAATATGCATACAAACATATGCATGCTAACAGCACAAATCACAGCAATAGGAAAGAAAAATGTGGCCACAAAATTCCAACCAGGGTTTAATTTGTACAATAATAGGAAAGACAAGTACAAATTTGTTGTAGAAAAATACATAGCAGTTAGGGACAATCAGGGTTTAATTTGTTTATGGAGCAAAGACACATAAATATGTGGCATTATTTATTTTATATCCACATCCTAATCTGTGTCGTAAGCAAGCATCACAGATTCATCAGATGTTCTGTAAATTGAATATGATACATTTGGTCAGAAGGCAGGGTTTAAAGGGTGGCCGGTGGCCCAAACCTTATAGGAGCCTTCGTTGTGTAGAGTGATATAACAGAAAAAGTGCATCATCCTACGCAAAATGTAGCTTTAATTTCCCCGGACCTCATCTGTGTTATGTACCATTTTCTGTGTAAGAGGCCAAACGGAAAAAAGGCCAAGAACTAACCTCACTGAATCAGCAATTTGAATTGACTATTCACATACATCGCCCAGATTTACACACCTCTTTTGGTGACACAGGGCAATTGAAAATCTTCTCATTTTCCAAGGCCACACTACTAGCGTGAAGGCAATCTCATTGGCAACCCTTTCGCGTGTTGGCTTTCCATTTCAAGAAGCATCAAGGATTTCTGCCTCTGATACTTGTTCCTTTTGGCAGAAAGTGCTGAAAATGACACGCAATAAAATATTAAAAGTTAAAACTCTTTGATGGAACCACAGCATCTTAATACATTGCACACCGGAAACCAAATCATTCACATGATGAAAATTGAAATGTCAAGGTAAATTCAAATAAAGAGCTACTGTTGATAGCTGGTTAAACCCGTATATGACTGCCTGTGATACCATCGAGAGAAAGAAAAAGGAAATCAAGTCATAGTAACACAAGTGGGGGGAAGAATCTATAAAACATCCACCAGGGGCAGAGATGTATTCCTATTATTCAAAGGGGAAAAAATTCAATATTATATGCTTTTGTTTGGGTGGCCAGGCGAAGAAAGTCGAGACCCCCTGGACAGATATGCTTCCCTCTTTCTCAATAGATGGAGCAAAAAAACAAAAAAAACACCAGTCACTAATCTCGTTTTTCTAAAACTGTATAGAACAAAATGGGCAAAGAAAACCTTGCATCTTGATATAGCTGTACAGTTAAGTGTGCCTCTTCTCATTAACAATTTTGAGAAAAGAGAAGATGGGAATATAAATAGACTAAAATTAGCAGGTTGATATTTTCCACTACCATACTTACACATTAAATCCTGAGGCAGACCAAAGTCATAATCATTATTTCCCCTTCTGATGCAGCATATGTATATCACGAACAGCATCAAACAAAGAAACAAAAGACATGATAGGCCTATAGCCACTTTAGCAGTAGCGGATAAGCTACCATTTCTCCAAAATGGAGGACAAGCCGGCAATGAAGATCCACCACACAAGCCTTTGTTACCAGTAAGACTGTAAAAAACATGACAAATTAGAAAAATTTTAATTAAACAAAGCAAAATTTAAGAATGAAGCCTTTGGTCTACAAAATCTTTAACAATGCTGGCAGGGATTTCAAAAAAGAAAAGGGCATTTCTCAGAAAATGACATCCAAAAAATTGAGAATTAAATTACTTGTTTAGAATGATTTTCTCTAAGGTAAGGTAACAGAAAATGACGTATTGCAGGTCTTTGAAGAGCATTTGTGTGGAGGATATTTGGCCTTAATCACAAAGAAAAGGAGCATCTTTAATATCAATCATGCCAATGGTTTTGGTATTTAGGGTGTATAAGCTAATCACCCAAGTTCGAGCTGTCAAATTAGCAAAAACTGCAGGAAAAGGCAAATTTTGTTTGTTCTTTTGATTCATGATGCATTAAAAAAATATTTAAGTATTTGATATGGACTTCCAAATATCAAACAGTATCAATTTGTTGAGTCATACTGATGTACAGTTTTTAACCCTTCAGATTTATGCACATATCTGTTTAATTGCACTTACATATAGACAGACTACACAGACAGACAGACAGACAGAGAAAGAGATAAATCTATGAACTTACCTGCACTATTTTATTTGTCACCTAAGAGAGCTACAAATAAAGTGCAAGTAGATTAAAATATCATCTCATAAAATTGAAAGAAGATAGAGCCGACAAAATTCTTTTAATCTGATTATAATTATGTATTTCATTGAAGAGGAGTATTCCTCAACAAAATCATTTTATTTTCAACTCATGAAAATGGTTGAGTTTTGTTACTAAGGGCATATTAGTTAGATGTGTGTATCCAATAAGAACAAGATGCGACATTAACTCTTCCCTCCCTCCTTTTCATGGTATTAGAGCAGAATTGCATTTTCACCTTATTGTTGAATCAAGGAAGGGTGTCAATTTTAAAGACCCAAGGGGTCCATTGAGAATTAAAAGAGAGAAAAAAAAAACAAACAAAAAAACTTGTGGCTTCTATTTTGTGCAACTCAATCACCAAACAGGAAGGAGTCCTATATTTGAACATTCCATCCAATCATGTGATGTGGAAGTTAGAAACCAAACTAATAAGTTTTAATCCCAATAAAATAGGATCAACTATATGAATCAAGACACATAGAATGTTTATATTTAATTCAAAATACGAATCATTTTCTTCTAAACATTCCTATCAGTCACCATGCTTTCTTCCAACTCTATTGTTAGCACCTTGAATCAAGTTATTTTTGATCTTTTTGTTAATTTTTTGATCTCATTCAATATCAATCTTCTCTATCATCCTAACATATACATCCATTGGACTACGTCCTAAATGATCAAACTAACGTAAACAATTCTCTTTCATCCTATCTGCAATCAGAGCTACTTCAACGATACAATAAATATATTCATTTTGAATCTTACCCATTCTAGTCTTATCATACATCCATCTTAACATTCGCATTCCAGCGATACTAAGCTTTTGTATATTTTTTTTTATTAGCTCAATACTCTGTTCTATATAACCACAAGAATCTAACAATTGTTCTATAAAACTTTCTTTTTAAATACAATAACATATTCTAGTTACGCAAAACTCTCATCATACTTCTTCACTTTAGCCATCCGACTTAATCTTATGGTTGATGCCATTATCAATCTCTCCATTTTATTGAATTATCGACCCAAAGTACTTAAAACATTCAATCGCTAGTATATGTTAGTCATTAAGTGTAATAATACTCTACTAATTATTCCTTCATTTCCTAAACCTACATTTTATACATTCAGGCTTCAATCTGCTTAATCTAAAATCCTGAGCCTCCAGAGATTATCGCCACAACTTTAATTTTTAATTAACACTCCCTTTGGTCTCATCAATCAAAACAATATCATCGACGAACAACATACACCATGATATATACTCGCGGATAATTTTGATGAAAGAAAATCTTGAACACATTTCCTTTGCCTCAAGATCAGTTAGTGAAATGTTAGATACATTAACTCCCAAATGTGGAAGAAAAACAGTTCTGTTTACATTCCATGGAATGGGAAAGTGGCAGTTCTTGACAGAAAATCCCTGGGATTGTAATTCTACTAAGTTTTTTGCATGGGAACAGGTCTCAGTCAGCAAGCTTGAGTAAATCTGGACCAACAAGTGTTTGGCGGGCAGGTGATCTGTCAGAGTAACATTGTTAAGAATAAGCTTGTTTCCTGACACATTTGAGCAAGGCAAGTAATAACATGATGTGCAAGTGAGGGAGAAGGCGCATCATGAACTTGTTTCTTTCCCCCCCAATACCAGTTAACTAAATGTGAGATGACATTAACTTTCAAACGTGGAAGTAAACAGTTCTGCTTACACTACACCAAAGGGAAAATGGGCAATTCATGACAGACAACTTCCAAGACGGTAATTTCATGTAAATTAGCAGCGGGAGCAGAACGATCAAGATTACTTGGACGCCTAAATTTCATGTAAAGGTGGTAAAAGTTCTTAGGAACAATGCTGAAAGTGTTCAAGAACCATGGGTTCAAGAAAGTTCTTAGAATGTCTCTTTTAAGTTTGAACAATGTCATGTATGAGTTGTTTAAATTTAGTCAAAATCCTTTAATTCAAGATCATTTTCCTAAATTTAGATGGTTATATATATATATGGATGAATTTTTTGTTACCTATATATCCTTGATGAAATTAGGATTAGGTAGAAACACAAGTTTGTTGAAAACAATATGGTTGTACTTGTCGTCTAATGGGTGAAAAGACAAAAGAGAAACATCTTATTAATTTTCTTATTAATTCTATGGAAGAATTATTTTTTCCTGAGGTTCAATAGATGCATATAGTGAAATACAATATGCAAATTTGCTATTTGAATTGAATTGTTTGACAAGAAAATGATTGAGATAGGAGAGTATAATGTCATCCAATTAGTGACAAAAAATAATGCCAGTTGCAAGAAGGCTGGCGAATTTTTGATGATAAAAAGAAAAAAATTGTTTTAGATTTCTCATTGCAAAGATCTTATGATAAAGAATATTAGGAAAATAAAATAATTCAAGATTGCTATTGCCAATGCAACAAAAGTAACAAGCTTTATTTATAGGCATTCTCATACTCTTTATGCATTAAGAGTGAAAAAACTAATGCATTATGGCAAGAGCAACTCGATTTTCATCTTCATTTTCAAGATTTGGGAGTTTGTTAAATCATCAAGAGGCCCTAAGACAATTATTTGTTTCTAAGTGGTTGCGTTGTAAAGTTGCATTTACAAAAGCAAGAAAGAATATTGAAACTTTATATTCATTTTTAAAATGTTGTGAAAGATTGATTGCGAGCATCATTGCATTTTCTTCAACTTTTGAGGATAATTTATGGTAATGAGAAACATGCACCAATGTTTATATGACAATGGAAGATACAAAAAGAAGCATAAATGAAAATTCGAGGGAGAAACAAAATTTATGAAAGATTATTATTACAATCAAAGCGCTTGGAGAATCAAATGAATCAACCATTATATTATGTTGCTTTTTTTCTCAATCCAAGAAAATATTTTAAAGTGGTTCAAATAAATTTGGGAAAACCATGGCATATTATAAATGATGCATTTAATGATGCTATTGAAAGGATTAAACCTAATCTAGTCATGCAAGACAAGATCATAATACAATCGATATTTATAACAGGTCTATTGAAAACTTTGCTAAGGACATAGTGGTTAGACAAAGAGAAAATTTAAATCCTAGTAAGTTTTTTTTAAAACATTACTTTCGTCTTAGTCTTGAGTTTACAAACATATTAAATGATATTTAATATTTCGTTTAAATCTTAATTACATTTTGTAGTCACATCATAAGAAAGACATGAAAGTTTAACACTTGAACTTAATAAAGTTGTAATATGTCTACTAAGTCTTTATTATTTATCCTACAATTGTGAGCGCAATTAAAAGATTTTTGCATTTGTGAGTTCTTTATTCATAATTATTTTGAATACTTACTGGTTTATATAATTTTCAAATTTAATAACTTAAATATTCCAAAAAGAGAAATAGATTAGAGCATCAATGCATGAATGACCTTGTCTACATTCAACATAATCGTCGCCTTCGGACAAGGTTTCAAAAGAGGCAGGGAAAATATAAAAACTATAATCTTTTGGCGTTTAAAGAACTAGATTTGAGTAGTAATGTATAATTAACCAATCAATTGAAAATTTAGTTCATCCTAATAATGATATTACATGAAATATGGTTGATAGAGAAATTAAAGCATCTACAACTTTTCAAGGCCATAATAGGCCAAGATGGGTGAAAAATTAAAAGTTGTCAGATTCAAAAGTAAAAGAAGCTTTAAAAGTTTGTGTAGATGTAAATGATAATGAAAATGTTGAAGACGATATTGATGTATCAAATTCTAATTTGATGCAGAGGCAATCATTTGAGATGGACCAAGATGATTTACATTTTACATTTAAACTTTTAATTCAATATTTTGTAATTTTTATTTTAAATGTTGACATTTCATTTATTTTAATGTTATAAACTTATATTAAACTTTTTAAATTTATTAATTTATGCTTCAAGTTTAATTACTTGTGTTTTATCTTTATGTTATAATGTTAAAAGTTAGAATGAAAATCCATGTATAAAAAAATATATATTATAAATGCCTAGACTGCCTAAGCATCACCTAGGTATCGTCTCGCCTACCTATACCATCCAACGCCTAGGTCATTGAATCGCTTTGAGAACTATAGTGTACACTTCATTTCCCTAATGTATTTGTTTTGCTCCAAACTGAATAATACACCAATGGATTTAAGTGTCAAGCTAGGCATTGATGATGGAGATCCCTTGTAGCATTCATAGCGATATCATTGTATTGTGGGAAAGCTCAACTTCGTTTACCTTGATAGTGAGTGATGAGTCTGTTATGTCTTTTACTAGAATGACAAATAGGAATTTGTGAAGAGAATTTGAAGATATCTAAATGTGAAAGTTGTAGACAATGATCATAAAAATGGGCAATATATCTTTGATAGTGCAAAATCTATATCCTCAAAAAGTGAGAAGCATCGTCTTATGGCAAATTCTAGGGCATAGTTTGAATATAAGACAATAACTTCATTTATCTGGGTGCTTTACAGCAATCAAATGCAATTTACATTATGATAAAGGCATTATGCCAACGCCAAGGTGAAGTAGTCGAATCCAAGCGCATAACGCACGTAACATCGTATACGTAGAGTTATTTTGGTACTTTACTTCTGTTTCAATTGTAATAATTTTCAATTCTAAATTCTTGTCCTTAGGCCTTGTATTAAACATGAATAGCATTTTAATTAGCCATTATTAATTATAAACTTTCAAATTAGATGTTTATTTTTATCTTTCAACTTTTTTAGTTATTTACTTAAATTACTTAAGCTAGGTTAAATAAATTTAGTTATCCTTTTTTAGGATTCTAATCATAGTTTTCAACAATTTAGTGTTTTCGTTAAGATGTCATCATTAAGACTTCTCATTAAGTTATCACATTCATCGATATGATAAAAGAGACAACAATGACAAAAAAGCATCGGTTTAAAGCCCTAGGGCATTCTATGACAAAGTTATCGATGGCTATGTTGCAAAATGGCTAGATCACACAAGGAAATGGTTCGATCTCACAGCAAGACCAATAAAAACTTGACTGTTTGATAGTAATAAACAAAGGGAAAAACCTAAAGGAGGCAGACAAACTCAAGGTGATGATCGTGGGTTGTGCCAATTTGCACATGGGGTTGACGATACACCTAACACTGAAGACGAACCCATCTACGGCCAGCCTAAGCGTGGTTGTCATGTGGAGCAAGGACCAATGGTCAGGGAGCATTGGTGCATATAGAAGATGCTAGAGGAGATAAAGAAGACCAACTTCGAGAATGAAGAATGGTCCGATTAGGAGAACCCAAATCGAAGACTAGTCTACAACCACCATAGAAGACAGAGTCGAGCTTCAGTTGAATCAGAGAAAGGCACCGAGATTAGAGTCAAAGAAAGCCAAAGATTGAGTTTTTTTACTTCAAAGGAGATCTATATAAGTGACTGGACAAGACAGCTCACTCTTTTTGAGTTTAGGAGGTGGCGAGAGCCGATTATGTTGCAATGGCTTGTATGTATATTGACAATAAAGACAATAGTTGGTAGCGTTGGATTAAAGAACAGTATGAGCAAGATGGACATTGAATCAGATGAACAGCCTTTGAGCGAGAGTTTCCGACTCAATGGAAACTTTCACCAGTTATCATCCATCATGAACAACTAGCCAAGCTTATCCAGGAAAGAAAGGTAGTTGTCTATGTAGAAGAGTTTCACCGACTCCAAATTCTTGTTCGGAGTTGGTTTGAAGAGTCACTGCTAAGAACATTCATTGAAGGGCTAAAGCCATGATTAGCAAGAAAGCTAAAGCTAAAACAACTTCATCGGCTAACCGAAACTACGAGGATGGCTGAAATCTTGGACAATAGTTCCTTCAAAGAGAAGCAATTTTCCAAAAATGATTATGAGAATAAAACCTCAAAACTAGAATCCAACACTGAAAGGAAAAGCTATGGAAGAGGAACCCAAAAAGCAAAGGGTGAAAAAGCTAAAGGTACAAGAGCAAATCAATAAGGGGGTGCTTTAAATGCAAAAAAAAAAAAAAGTAGAGCGAAGAACATCAATGTCAAACTGAGAATATATTCATGATCAATGACTTAAACAACATTAATAGAGATAAAGTTACTTTTGATTAAGGGTAGCTCGAAATAACCAATGTGAGAATTACTTCTAGTGAAGTTGAGGTGTCACTCAATGTTGTGACAGGAGTTTCCAAACCTTCCACAATAAAACTTATAGCATGGGTTGGAAAGTATGAAGTTGCTTTGTTAGTCAATTCTGGTTTTACTCATAATTTCACTAATGTTGATATTGTTAGGAAGATTAATTTGTGTGAGGCCAAAGTTGATGTAATATAAATTAAGGTGACTAATGGGAATAAGTTGAAAAGTAAATGAAATTATCTCAAATGTAAAGATGAAGGTAAATGGAGTTAGAATTATTATCGACCTGCATGTAATAACTCTAGTGGAAGTCAACGTGGTATTGGGCAACACATGGCTGAAAAGCATTAATAGGGAGGTCACAAATTTTGAGATCATGACGATAGAGTTCAAATTGGGTTGTCAAAAAAAGAAGTGGACAACACTAACTTCAAACGAGATCAAGCAGTTCAAAGCATCTCTGATAAAAATAAGTTTTGCATCCCTGATAAAAAAAGGTAGAGTATGCAGTTGTAGTCAATGAAGACAAAAAAAGGAAAGAGAATAGTACTTCCAAGCTTCAAGAAGACCTATTGAGGATGCTCAAGAAGGTACAAGAGGTTTTGGCTAAGCACCGCCGGGTGTTGGAGCAACTAACTCACTTGCCACTTTCTCGACTTAGTAACCATCGAATTATCTTGAAGTATGAGTTTAAGCCTTTCAATATTCCTCTTTATAGATATCTTCATTTTCAGAATGATGATATTGAGAGACAAGTTAAGGAAATGCTAAGGAATGGATTGATACAACCAAGCCAAAGTCCATTTTCCTTTCCGATGTTATTAATAAGGAAGAAAGAAGGAAATTGGAGATTTTGTACCAATTATAAAGCTTCAAACAAGCAAAAGTTTAGGCTCAATTTCTCATTTCAATAGTTCAGATGTTGAATGAGTTACATGAAACTTGTGTGTTTACCAAACTAGACTTGAGAGCTAGATTCCATCAGATTCGTATGAACAAGAAAGATGCACACAAGATATCTTTTGGGACTCACTTGAGGCTCTATGAATATTGGGTGATGACATTTTGCTTGTGCAATGCCCCCTCAACTTTTCAAACTGTCATGAATACCATGTTCAGACCTTATTCATGGAAGTTCGTGTTAGATCGAATGTTGATGAAAGAGCATCTCTAGCATTTAGAGACTACATTGGAGACATTGAAGCAACATGACTTTTTCATTAAGATGTCTATGAAATTGTGCAAAAGGAGCTTCAATATCTTAGGCATCTATGGTGGATTGGCCATTACCAAAGAATATTTCTACTTTACGAGAATTTTTGGGGCTAATTGGTTACTATCGCTCATGAAGCACTATGGACTGATCGAAAAACCCTTCACTGTCATGTTTAAAAAAAAAAAAGCTAATTTCAAGTGGACAGATGGGGCTAAAAAAGCTTTCAACTTCTTGAAGAGGGTCATGACACAAACTCTTGTTTTGGTTTTACCCAATTTAAGAAAACCATTCGAGGTTTATACTAACATAAGTGGTAATGGCGTTAGAGCAATCTTGGTACAAGAGAAGAGACTTTTGGCCTTTGTGTCTATTAGAAAGGCAATTAATCGTATGTGTAATGTTATATTTATATGGGGATTGTCCTTGAGTAATACATCAAATATACATTTCAACTCTCCCTCTCTCTCTCTCTCTCTCTTAACATGATATCAAAGCCTTCGTAGTACCGTAATAGTCCTCGACGACAAATGATGGCTAGCCTCGACATTTCTTGGACAGCAACTAAGGATGGACGTTGAGGATGGAACCCACACTCGCGACAATCAGTGACCCATGCTCACTCTTCATCTGACGATGACAATCGGCCTCTACATCTGTGTTTGGAAACAACGATCGGTGATGCTCAGCCACTCTGCATCTACGACGATAATCTTTGGCAATGACGATCGATGACAACGCATCTCTCATATTGTTGCAGGTCAGCTTTCTATTTTTTTTACCACTTCTTAGATTCAATTACAGTTTTCAGCCTATCGTTCAGTAGTGACGCATCTCTGCATCATTCAGTGACAATCGCAATGACGACGGACTGCCTTCTTCAAGTCGAATTCACCCCATATATATATTATCTTGTATCTTGTTAAGCCTGTGCATATACTATGAATATTGCTGCTGATAAGCCTGTTATCCCAGTGTGTTTTTGGATTGATTTTGATTGATGCATTTCGTGAATATTGCTGGGTAATTATGTGATAAAGTGTCATTGGTTAATGTTACATTCTGCATGGTAATTATGTACATTGGGAGGTCTTTTGTTGCTGTTGCTTAAGTTTGCACTGATCGTGGTCCTTGACTGTGTTTCTCCACACGTTTCATATATATACATGCCCTATGGGCTTCCTGTATGACTGTTATTGTTAATGCATAATTCGATGCTTGATTGGATGAAAAGTATTGCTCCCTTTGAGATTGTTGCTACTCATACATGAATTTGTGATTGATTGATTAATGATTGATTGACTGCAATATATATATTCCAGCCTTGGTCCTTTGTATGTGGAGGTGGATATTGGCTTATTTTGTTGCTGCATGGACTCTATTATAATGACACATGCAACATATGTGGGCGTTGTTGATTCCCTTGTGTTGTAAGGTACACATTAAGGGGTTACCATATTTGGAGTATGAGATGTTATATGTAAGGGTTGAGAGAATTATGTATAATAAGGAAAAAAATATTTGCTTTACTCTCTCAACATGGTATCAAAGCTGCGTGAGTAACAACGGGTATTACCAATCACGCTATGCGACGCAACGTCTCCCATCAATGATCCACAACGACGGATCCCGGCAACAACGTCAGTGTTGCGATCATCTCACTGACGCTTCCCTGCGACAAAAAGACGGACGCGACGAGATGGCCTTGACGACGCGACGGATGACAAACGACAACCTCAACTGGCGATGACAGACGGACGCGACGCGACGGAAGACAACGGATGCGATGCTTGACGACGCGGCGACAGGCGGCCTTGACGACGCGACGATAGACGACGCTTGACGCTTGACGCTTGACGACGCGGCAACAGGCGGCCTTGACAACGCGACGACAGACGCCCTTGACGACGCGACGACAGACGCCCTTGACGGCGCGACGACAGACGGACGATCGACGGACGATTGGTGCCTTGCTTTCAATCTGCAACGCACAGGTGTCTCTCTGCCTCTGGCAAGGATCGGCCTTCCAGTCGGCTGTGCCAGGTGATGTTCGCGACAGCAGCACACTCGCACTGCTGATGACACTGGTTTCTTCAGGACAGGAGGCCCTCTTGCGCTAAAGAGAAACATAACCAGGTTCTCCAGGTTTCTTCCTCTTAACGACTGCTATGTTATTCGTATCCCGTCAAGCCTGTGCCTATACTGTCGTATCCTGAGCCTGTGTCTATATTGTGGTGGTTTGGAGTGATGGATGACTATGGCTGGTTTGGTTTAAAATTGCTTCCGTGACCTGTTTATTCACCCATTTCATACATATATATACACGGCCTTCACGTGATTGTGATTGGTTGATATTTGTTGCTCTTCCTGAGACGGTTATTGCTGATATATGATTATGAATTTGTGACTGGTTGGATGGTTATGAATCGGTGAGTGAAGTGGTGACTGCTGGATTCATATTCCTGCCTTAGTCCGTTGTAACTGGTTGACTGTTTTTTCTGATGGCACACACAGAATATGTTGGCATTACTGATTCTCTTGAATCAGTTACTTTATCCCGTGCTGATTATGAGTTCCTGCTTGGTTCTGCCCGGATGGCTATAACTTCAGCACATACTGCTACGTTAGCACTTCAACCATCAGGTAGTCCTTATTGTTTGCTTACTTCCAAACCCGATACCTGGGTTCTAGACTTTGGAGCCACTCATCACATGATTGGTAATTCTAAACTTTTATCCTCTTTTAAATTTATGGCTACCACCTCATCTCATCCCGTAATCTTTGCGAATGGTTCTCAAACCTCTATCACTAGAACGGGGACTGCACACTTGAACTCATCTCTTTCCCTTCCAAACGTGCTGCATTTACCTCATTCACCATACAACTTATTATCCGTTAGTTCTTTAACTAAAGCCCTCAATTGTTCTATAACCTTTTCATCTTCTGGCTGTATTTTCCAGGACCTGAAGACTGGACGGACGATTGGTGGGGGAACTGAGGCTAATGGTCTTTATTACTTCGATCACACTATTCCTTCAGTTGCAACTACGGTTGCCCATTGTTCCTCTGATCATTTCCGGTTGCACTGTCGCTTAGGACATCCTTCTCTTAGTAAGCTTCAATCTATTTCACCCTCTGCAGCTTCTGTTAAGTCTTTTCCGTGTGAAACTTGTGAGTTAGATAAACATCATCGTGTCTCTTTTCCTTCAAGTCAAATAAATCGGGTCACGAAACCCTTTGAATTAGTTCACTCTAATGTATGGGGTCCTTTTCCTATATCTACTTCTTTTAGTTTTAAGTATTTTGTCACATTCGTGGATGATTATTCTCGCATGACTTGGATATATTTAATGAAAACTCGAACTGAAGTTTTTTCCTGTTTTTAGCAATTCTATTATGAAGTTTAAAATCATTTTCAGGTCTCTATTAAATACTTGCGATCTGATAATGCCAAAGAATATCTAAGTACCTCCTTTGGGTTTCAACCTTTTCTTGTCTCCCATGATATTGTGCATCAAACTTCTTGTTCTTATACCCCTCAACAAAATGGAGTTGCTGAACGGAAGAATCGCCATTTACTTGATGTTACCCGATGTTTGATTGTACATATGCAACTTCCTAAATCTTTCTGGGGTTATGCGGTTCTTACAGCTTGTTATTTGATTAACTGTATTCCCTCGTCTGTCCTACGTGGACGGGTTCCTTACTCCATTCTTTATCCCGGTGTTCCTCTTTTCTCTCTTCCTCTTCGTGTTTTTGGTTGTGTTTGTTTTGTGCAGTGCTTTGATCCTGGTCGTGATAAGTTGGATCCCCGCTCTGTCAAGTGTGTTTTCATCGGCTATTCTCGTACTCAAAAAAGATATCGGTGTTATAACCCTTTGACTGGACGCATCTATGTCTCCGCTGATGTCACCTTTCATGAAGATAAATCCTATTATGCTTCTTTCTCACACAGTCAACCTGCTCCTCCGGTTATTCCGTTCCCCGTTCCTCCAATAGACTCCTCTCCTTCATCGGCTCCGCTTGATCCGTGTCTCTCACCTGTTGACCGCTTCACTGGCCACACATATCATCGCCGAACTCCAGCTCCTGCAGTTCCCCCCACATCAATCAACGTCTCGTCTTTTGAGCCGACTATGGCCCATGATCTCCCTATTGCTCAACGTAAAGGTACTCGTTCTTGTGTTGGTCGTCCTCTTGATCGTTTTGTTTCTAATACTGGTCTTGTCCGCTCTCAGTATCCTATGTCTCACTTTGTCTCTACCTCCAAGTTATCTCCTTGTTTCTCTGCTTTTGTTTCCTCTATTTCGTCTCTGGTTGTGCCTCGCAATGTTGCTGAAGCTCTTGCTCATCCTAGGTGGCGCCAAGCCATGAACGATGAGATGCAGGCTCTTCGTACTAATGCCACATGGGATCTCACTCCGTTACTCGCTGATAAACATGTTGTTGGGTGCCGTTGGGTTTTTACTGTGAAAGTTCATCCTGATGGTTCACTTGAACGCTTGAAGGCTCGTTTGGTGGCTAAGGGCTACACTCAAGTTTATGGTGTTGACTATGATGATACTTTTTCTCCGATAGCCAAGCTTCCGTCAGTTCGAGTGTTTCTCTCTTTAACTGTTCATTATGGCTGGACTCGTCATCAACTCAATGTTAAAAATGCCTTTCTCCACGGTGACCTTGCTGAGGAGGTTTATATGGAGCAACTGCCTTGTTTTGTTGCTCAGGGGGAGAATTTGATTTGTCGTCTTCGAAAGGCTCTTTATGGGTTGAAACTGTCTCCACGGGCCTGGTTTGGCCGATTCAGTACAGCTCTTGTTGGCTTCGGTCTTCGGCAATGTGAGGTTGATCATTCTGTGTTTAGCTCCTCTTCTGCTGCCGGATGTGTTCTCTTGGTTGTATATGTTGATGATATTATTGTTACGGGAAGTGACAAGGACGGCATTCAACGTTTGAAACATTTTCTCCAGACTGAGTTTTGCACCAAGGATCTTGGTCGTTTGCGCTATTTCTTGGGGATAGAAGTGGCCTATTCTGATTCCTCTATCTCTTTGTCGCAACGAAAGTATGTGTTGGATATACTCGATGAGGTTGGGTACTTAAGCGTCAAACCTGTTACTTCGCCTATGGATCAAAATGTCCGGTTAGATTCTGAGCATGGTGATTTGTTACATAACCCTGCTCAATATTGAAGATTAGTTGGTAAGTTAAACTATTTGACAGTAACCACACCCGATATTGCTTTTGCTATAAGCACTGTAAGCCAGTTTATGAGTGCTCCTCGCACTACCCACTGGGCTGCAGCATTGCGAATTGTCAAGTACTTGAAGGGAGCACCAGGACGAGGTCTTCTGTTTACCAAACAGGGTAATCTTGATATTCATGGTTATTATGATTCTGACTGGGCAGGATGTCCGATTGATAGAAGATCCATTACTGGTTATTGTGTGTTCCTTGGTGAAAATCTTGTAGCATGGAAAAGTAAGAAACAACATGTAGTGTCACAATCTAGTACAGAGGCTGAGTACAGAGCAATGGCACATGTCATAGGTGAACTAACATGGTTGACAATGTTGTTATCTAAAATTGGCTTACCTTCTTCACGTGCCTCAGTATTGCATTGTGATAGTCAATCTGCTATCTATATCGCTTCCAATCCGGTGTTCCATGAAAGGACGAAGCATATTGAAGTTGATTGTCATTTTGTACGAGAGAAGGTACGGAACAATGCGATTGAGCTCACCCACATTCGAACCGAATATCAACTTGCTGATCTTTTTACTAAATCTTTAGGAGGTAATCGTGTACATGAACTTTGTAACAAGTTGGAGCTGTTTGATATATATGCTCCAACTTGAGGGGGAGTGTTGTAACGTACACATTAAGAGGTTACCATATTTGGAATATGAGATGCTATATGTAAGAGTTGAGAGAATTATGTATAATAAGGAAAAAATATTTGCTTTGCTCTCTCAACACCTTGGACTGATAATCAGTCTTTGGTTAGTTCTACTTGAATGGCCACATCTTCAGCACATACTGCTATGTTGGCATTTCAACCATCAGTAGTTTTTCTTATTTACTTACTTCCAAGCCTAATACCTGGGTCATAGCCTTTGGAGTCACTCATCACATGACTTGTAATTCAAACTTCTATCACTGGAACGAGGACTACGCACTTATGCCCATCTCTTTCCCTTACTATCGTTTTGCATTTACCTTACTCACTATACAACTTATTATTCGTTGGCTCCTTAACTAATGGTGTCAATTGTTTTATAATCTTTTTATCTTCTGATTGTATTTTTCAGGATCTCAAGATTGGACAAATGATTGGTGGGGGAACTGAAGCTAATGGTCTTTATTACTTCGATTGCACTATTCATTTTGTTGCCACTATGATTACCCATTATTCCTCTAATCACTTCCAGTTGCATTGTCGTTTAAGACACCCATAAGCTTCAATCTATGTCACCCTCTGCTGCTTCTGTTGAGTCTTTTCTATGTGAAACTTGTGAGTTAGATAAACACCTTCATGTCTCTTTTCCTTCCCATCACATAAATCAGGTGACTAAACCCTTTCACTTAGTTCACTTTGATGTATGGGGTCCCTTTCCTATATAAACATCTTCCGATTTCAAGTATTTTGTCACAGTCAAAAATGATTATTCTCGCATGATTTCGTTATATTTAATGAAAAATCGGACTGAAATTTTATCTTGTTTTCAGCAATTCTATTATGAAATTCAAAATCAGTTTCAAGTGTATTAAATATTTGCGATCTAATAATGCCAGGGAGTATCTGAGTATCTCTACTGGGTTTCAATCCTTTTTTGCCACCCATGGTATTGTGCATCAAACTTCTTATTCCTATACTCAACAAAATAAAATTGTTGAACGAAAGAATCACCATTTATTTAATGTTACTTGATGTTTGATTTTGCATATGCAACTTCCTAAATCTTGGTGGGGTTCTGCAATTCTTAATGTTACTTGTTATTTGATTAACTGTATTCCCTCGTCTATCCTACGTGGGTAAGTTCCTTACTCCATTCTTCATCCTGATGTTTCTCTTTTCTCTCTTCCACTTTGTATTTGTTTGTGCAGTGCCTTGGACCAGGTCGTGATAAGTTGGATCTCCATTCTGTTAAGTATGTTTTCATTGGTCATTCTCGTACTCAAAAAAGATATTGGTATTATGACCCCTCGACTGGTTGCATCAATGTCTCCGCTGACGTCACTTTTCATGAAGATAAATCCTATTATGCTTCTTCCTCACATAGCCAACCTGCTCCTCCGATTATTCCGTTCCCCGTTCCTCTCCTTGTCTCCTCTCCTGAGTCAGCTTCAATTGATCCGGGCCTAGTATGATCAATCCCATAGTAGAAGTGGCCTACTATGATTCCTCCCATCTTGAATAGTTAGTGACCGAATGTGATATCTAACACAAGATGAAATATGATCAAAGGCATACAATGGAATTGCTACAACCACTTCTGATCCCAAAGAATATTTGGAGGACCTAACTATGGACTTTGTGAAGGGACTACCTATTACCTAATAGTGGTGGCTACAAGTCCATCTTAGTTGTGATGAACAGACTGAGAAAGAGTACCCATTTTATTCCTATCAGACATCCTTTCACAGGCATCCTTTCACTATTGTTAATGTGGCCAAATCTTTTGTGACAATATGGTAAAGCTACATGGAATTCTACGAAATATTGTAATTGACTGTGGCAAACTATTCTTTTTTGCAAGAACTATTTTCTTCATAGGGTAGCAAGTTCAAGGCTAGTTCCTCAAATCATCCTCAAATTGGCAACCAAACTAAAGTAGTGAATTAAACTCTTGAGCAATATCTTCGATGATCCTTTCACGAGGAGCAAAAGAGACAAAAGAAGTTCATCTGATGAGTAGAGTACTAGCACAACACAACAAATCAACAAAAGTTCTTTCCAATTGATATATGGGAAGCTACCACCAATAATAAACACTTATACAAAGGGGATGACTCAAAATGACTAAGTCTACAATGAATTGGTAGGTAGGGACGAAATTTTAGACAGGGTTAAGAAT
Organism: Taxillus chinensis; assembly: GCA_023512835.1. NCBI lineage: Eukaryota > Viridiplantae > Streptophyta > Magnoliopsida > Santalales > Loranthaceae > Taxillus > Taxillus chinensis. The sequence continues at coordinate 24,133,093 of CM042091.1, forward strand.
GAACTTTACAAAGCCTAAGAACGCATGAAGAAATACTATGATCTTGAAAGGCATGATATATCTTTTGAGCCTGAAGATAATGTGTACTCCAAGCTCCAATCACACCAACAGAAGTCCTTGAAGACTAAATTCAATGTGAAGTTATCACCGAAGTTCTATGGAGCAATGAAGGTGTTAGAGCAATTGAAGAGGTAGCTAATCAATTGTAGTTTCCTGCCTCTTCAAAACTACATTTTGTTTTTCATGTCTTTATGTTGTGAATCAAAAATCCAAATCTTATTTGAAGAGATTTGCTGGTGTTCAATGCGGATGAAAATATGTTACTTCAACCTATGTTAGCTCCCAATATCAATTTTGGAGAACGGAGCGAGGTGGGTTCAAAGTGTGGCAAGTGTTAGTTCAATAGCACGGCATTACAAGAAAAAACACTACATGGAAAGACTTCGATCAAATGGCAAAGCCATTTTCAGAGTTTTTCCTTGAGACGAGGCAGAAATCTTTCGGACTTAATGCCGAGCTTCGATATCCCGCAACAAATCAAAGGTAGCGAGTTTAAATCCCTCGTAAGTCACCCTTAACAATTTTCCAATGGCTTTGTGGGATCGTAACCACTCCGGGTCCGACTTTGCCTCGACCAAACAATCAGGGACACACTCAAGGGAACAAGACTCCCCAAAGAGAGCATCAACCAGTAGACCATCGGCGGGCTAAACAGCCTAGCGCGGCATCATCATCACAACACATGGAAGAATCAGCATAGTAAGATCCAAACGAGCAGCTGCCAACCCCGAGAGAGGCCCAAAGAGGGGAGGTAGACAAACCCGTCCAAGGCTACTGACCGGGAAAAAAATTTCACAGCCGAGAAGGTAGGGCCGGCAATGACAAAGCCGGCCAGCCGAGCAGGGTCCAACGAGGAAGCAGGAGGGACGCTTGCAAGGGCACTAGGAGGAAGGAGAAGGACTGGCGGCAAGCTCTGATTCGCATCAGGAGATCCGAGGACACCTGGGGAAGCCGGGCGAAGAAGAAGAAGGCCGAAGCTCAAAGGCGGCGGGGCGGTAGGGACGGGAGAGGAGGGCGGCTGGGTCGGGGTTATGGGCGAGTGGGGAGAGGGAAAGGGGGGAACTAGGCTTGGGGGGGGGGAGGAGATGCTGCAATTGTAAAAAGAGGATGGGTGTGGGAACATTGCCACATCGGGCAGCGTCGTCGAGGTGGGTGCAATGTTATCGAGGCGCAGCACGTGGTCGGTGAGACAGCTGCTAGTGCGTGCAGTAGCGTCGAGGGGGCCAGTCGTGGGAGCAATGCCTGCAAGCGGTGCGCCACCTGGTGAAGGAGGAGCCGCAGAAGGCGAAGGGGCCACCAAGGCCGAACCAACTAACAAACCCGTCGACTTCAACGATTCCAGCACAGATCTGACAATGGGCAGCACCGATAGAGAAGCAGAACCGGCTAAGGGGGTTGCTAGAGCAGGATGCCAAGGCCGACTAGAAAGGGCAATCGTCGAAGGATCCACCAACCCAGCAAGGACCAAGACAACTGGTACAACACAACCTATACGACCGGAGGGCAACGTCAAAAGACAGTGGTATGAAACCGATTGCAAAAAACCATCCGACAAGCCAATCCAAACGGAGGAGGGTGGTTTTGACCGCATATCAACTCCGACGCAGAAACAGGCTTCACTAGGTCGAGCAAGAGTAGCAGTAGAAACATTAATCGCCAATAATTTACCAAAGGAAGAGGTAATCGGTCGGAGTAAATCGGGATGAAAGAATTGTAAAGGAAGATGGGGGAGAGTGATCCAAATAGGAGTTAAGAATTCCCCAATCGTGAGATCATCTACGGCCATCCACCGAAATATCCGATAAGGATAAAAGATAATGAAGCATGACAGCTTAGCAAGGAGCCGGAGCAAATCCGCTTCCACATCAAAGCGAATCATGAGAATCTTTGAGTCAAGGAGACCAACTACAAAGTCGCCAGAAAAATATTCACCATCAAAATAGCGACGGAGATTAAGCAAGGAAGGCCGGCCGGAATCAAATTTCAGCATTGCCGTGAAGGAGAAATCACAAGCAAATTGAACTATATCCTGCTCGGAGAAAATGATGGCCGGAATGCCATCTTAGACGCCAAAAGAAGGGGAGGAAGAGAGGCGCTTGAAGGATACCATCTTGGTGGAGGCATAATCTTATACTAAAAAGGCACGAGGGGATGAGCCCTTGGCAAGGGGGCCGCTAGAGGCAACCGCCAAAGGGCGACCAAGGAGACGCTAGAAAAAGAGAGGAAGGGTAGAGAGAAGGAGGAGCTTCTCTCTCTATTCAACAGTTGTTATATTTGGCTATTTGCAATGCAAGGATACGTCCCCTATTTGGCTACTTGCAATGCAGGGACATATCCATAGGTGTCGAAGAGTGAACACAACACAACATTTATGACAATAGCGACTAATGACAATTGATATAACACCATGATACAAATCCATCAACAATAAAGTCAAATAAACAAAATAATAAATTAAAAAAAAGAAATCACTCACAGTCTCACACTAATAGACTCACAACAGTCAACAAATGAACACAATTCACAAACTGCGTGCGGCTAGAGAGTCAAAGATGGATGCTTGGGCAGTGTTCAATTTCGACAATGATGTCGATGACAACGATGCGAGGCAATGAGCTCTGGCAGACAAGGGGCTGAGGTGACTTAAGCAAGCTAACTGCCGGGTGGATTTCTTCTTTCCTAGTTTGATCGACGCTGCTATGGACCTCTCTGATGAGTTACAAAGTTGATGGGCCTTTTATGTGATTATGGATTAGGTATTTATCTTTTTTCGTTTAAGCAAACAACATATCGGCCTCTTACTGCATGTCAGACCTCGTGTCAGAATGTGTCGAAGCCAAAGAAAGTCACAACTCGTTAGCCAACATGTTGCGGACAAGTCGAACACGTGTTGACAGTGCGTCGATGTCAAACGCATCTATAACCCTGATACGTTGGACAAAATCATGTGCCCGTGCATCATAGCATGAATGTAGGGTTATAAGGTTATTTTGAAATTTTACTTTAGTTCTAATTTGTTATTAGATTACCATAATTAGCGAGATTACAATTTTTCATTAGTGGGATTGTAATATTCTGTAATTAGTAATTTATGGGAATTAAGGATATAATATAATTGGGATTGATTATGTTTGATCTTCTAATTATATATTTCCATAGATGGGTCTCTTTCTTGTGTATAAATCTGTACTCATACTTAGTATTCAATATAGAAAATATATTTGAAATATTTGTTTTGTATCATGGTATCAGAGCCTTTGTTATTTGACGTTGACCACGACATCCCTTCATTGTGACCATGACGTCCCTGCGCCTTAACAACAACATCCCTACTTGAAGCCGATGCTACCACAACGTCTCTATTCAACACACCTCGACGACTCTACCAAAGAAACAAGATGCCCGTGCTCGACGACATCGTGTTCTTTGATATCGTCGACGACGGCCCTGCCTGACGACACCTCTGCCAGCTTCGACGCCTTCGTCGACTACGATTTCGTCCACCTTCGTCGCCTACAACTTTGTCGCCTACGACTTCGTCTGTGCCCAACATCGACGGCTCCATTTCTACCCGACAGCGACCTCGAGTTTCAACATTGACGCCTTCGTCCCAACACGACTTTCACTTTGTCCACCTACGGCCTCGACTGTGTCCATTGTCGACGCCTTTGACGCTCTAGTTGCATACAACTTCGAGCTCTCCACCATCCTGTGCTTCCCCAATGGCTCACCTGGACATCACGGCTTTTTGTCATCGCAGCTTTGTCATCTTGCGGATTCGTGGCCAACAAGACACTTCAACCTCTATCCCACTTCAACCTCGTCGTCTACCTTGTGATACATGGATACTAAGCCTGTGGTGGATATTGTGCCTATCATGTCTAAAATTACCGATCATAAATTAAATGGTTCTAATTATATGGATTGGAGCAAAACCGTTCACCTATATCTCCAGAGTATTAATAAAGATGATCATTTAACTAATGATCCTCATAAAAATGATTCGAAACTCATATGACTCCGAGAAGATGCTCGCCTCTTTCTACAAATTCGCAACTTCATTGATAGCGAGGTAATTAACTTGGTTAATCATTGTGAATTTGTCAAAGAATTGATAGATTACTTGTATTTCTTATATTTGGTAAAGGGAATCTAACCCACATGTATGAGGTCTATAAAGCATTTTATCGAGCCGACAAACAAGATTAGTCTCTAACGACTTATTTCATGTCTTTTAAGAAAACTGAAAGAGTTCAATATGTTGTCACCTTTTAGCCCTGATGTAAAGGTTCAACCACACCAATGCGAGCAGATGGTTGTTATAAGTTTCTTAGCAGGTCTTCCCTCTAACTTTGAGACTGCTAAGTCACAAGTCCTCTCTGGTTCTGAGCTCTCCTCTTTACCTAAAGTTTTTAGTCGGATACTTCGCACAGAAGGTCGTCCACCAAGTCATCCAACAATGCTTTAAGTGAGTCAACGACATGAGCCTCAATGATCATTACATCATCCTGCAAATCAAGAAGGGGGACCACCAAGATTTGAAGCACGACCACATAATTCTAGAGGAGTTGTGTGTCATTACTGTGGAAAACCAAGACATACGAAGCATGAATGTTGGAAGCTTCAATATAAAAGTCAAAGAGCTTCTTCAGCCCACTTTGCATCTAATTATGATTCTTCAGCACCATTAGTTCCGATTTCTCCAGATGAGGTTACTAAGTGTTCCAAGTATCAAAAATCTCTAAAGCCTACATCTTCTTCTGTTACTGCTATTGCCAATTCAGGTACTCCAAATACGTGCCTTCTTTCCTCATCTTCTAAATGGATCATTGATTCTGGTGCTACAAATCATATGACAGGTAATTTTAGTCTATTTTTTAGTTTCCAGTATCACACTTCTAGTTCTACTGTTACTTAGTTGATAGGTCCTCATTTTGAGTTCGTGGGTCTGGCAACATTACACCAACCCCTCTCTTACCTTTATCATGTGTCTTACATTTACTTAATCTTTCTTTTAATTTGATTTCCGTGAGTCAGCTTACTCGCCATCTTAACTGTTGTATCACCTTTTTTCCTTAGCATTGCTTATTTTATGATCTTATGACGAAGACGATTATTGGTAAAGGACATGAATTTAGGGGCCTCTACACTCTTCACACTCCATTACCTTCAACGGTTACTTGCTCTAGTATCACTTCTCCCTTTGTGAAGCATTGTAAGTTGGGTCATCCGTCACTTCTCATGCTTAAGAAGCTTCATCCACAGTTTGTGTCTTCTTTAAATTGTGAGTCACGTTAGTATGCTAAACATCATCGCCTTAGTTCCAGTCTAAAAATTAATAAATGTGCTAGTGTTCCTTTTGAATTAGTTCATTTTGATGTTTGGGGTCCTTGTCCTATTATGTCAAAATCTAAATTTAAATATTTTGTTACCTTTATGGATGATTATTTTTATGTCACTTGGTTTTATTTAATGAAAAATCGCTCTGAATTGTTTTCTATCTTGTGTTTTTCGTGCTGAAATCCAAACACAATTCAATGTTTCCATTCGTCGTTTCCGCAGTGATAATACAAAAAAGTATACCCAAATATTATTTCAAAATTTTATGGCTCAACATGACATACTTAATGAGACTTCCAGTGTCGATACACCATCTCAAAATGGTGCGTGGCCGAACGAAAGAACAAATATCTTCTTGAAACTGCTTGTGCCCTTTTATTCCAAATGAATGTTCCAAAAATCCTTTTGGGCTGATATAGTCTGTACTGCCTGTTTCTTAATTAATTATATGCCCTCATCAGTTCTTCACAGTGAGATCCCTTACAAAACTCTCTTTCCCCACAAGTCTATGTTTATTCTTGACCCTAGAATCTTTGGTAGTAATTGCTTTGTTCGTGCTATTCGCCCACATATCACTACATTAGATCCTCGGTCCTTGAAGTGTATTTTTCTTGGATATTCTTGTTTTCAAAAAGGATATCGTTGTCAGCGTAGTCAAAAGAAAGCGCCTAAGCGCACCAGGCGCAACGCTAGGGGACTCTATCGCGTCAAGGGAGGTAAGGCACAGCGCCTTCATGGAAGCGCGGCAAGGCGCGCGCTTCCTGCGCTATTGGGCGACATGAGAAGTGCTCGCCCTCTGGCTTTGATACATGATTGGCAACGACAACGGGCAACCTCTGGCTCTGTGTTACAATCAGCAATGACGACATGCTCCACGATCAGCAATGAGGCAATCAGCCCTCTGCTCCACGCAATCGACGACCTGCTCCACGCCACTGCCTGGTCTGTGTTCATAAGAATTTATTAAATTATGTTTAATAAATTGTGTAGTGTTAAACTGTTAATTGTTGAAGCTTGTCGTCGGTCACTGTAGTGTTAAATCGTAGTCTGTACTCTGTGTGTATTGTTAAATCGTGTCTCTGTGTTTAAATAAAATTATGTCTATTCCACATTTAATCCTGTAGATATTTTATTTGATAGATTGTTGTTTATGGATAATATATATGTTTCTTCTATAACATGCGCTTCGCTTCGCTAAAGCGATAGGGTATCCCTAGCGCCTTAAATGCGCCTAACGCTTTTGACTACCTTGATCGTTGTTGCTGTCCTAGTCTTAACAAATATCTTGTTTCTATTGATGTAACTTTCTTGGACAATACACCTTATTTTTTGTCTTCTCCTCCTACACCTCAGGGGGGGGCCATGCTGATACTGATGATTTATTGGTATATTCTACACCTTCGCCAGTCACAGCCCTGTTCCTTTTGCCACTCACAAATATTCTATTACTCAAATGTACTCCCGGCGCCGACCTCTTGTACTTGGCACTTGGTTTCTTTACCTTCTAGGAAACGGGCTATTGGCTGCAAATGGGTGTTTGCCGTTAAGGTTAATCCTGGTGGATCTGTTGCTCGGTTGAAGGCTCGTCTTGTTGCTAAAGGCTATGCCCAAACCTATGATGTGGACTATTCTGATACTTTCTCTCCTATTGCCAAATTAACCTCTGTTCGCTTGTTTATCTCTATGGTTACTACTCACCATTGGCCTTTGCATCAACTGAATATTAAAAATGTTTTTCTTCATGGTGATCTCCACGAAAAAGTGTATATGGAGCAACCTCCGAGTTTTGTTGCTCAGGGAGAGTTTGGGCGTGTCTCATGCTTGGTTTGGCAAATTTAGTCAGGCTATTGAAACATGGGATATGATTAAAAGCCAGCATGACCATTCAATGTTCTACAAGCAATCAACTTTTAGTGGTATACGTGGATGATATTGTTATCACTGGCAGTGATACTTTCGGTATTTCATCTCTTAAGTCCTTTCTTCATACTCAATTTCGCATGAAGAATTTGAGATTGCTCAAATATTTCTTACGTGTTGAGGTTACAAGGAGTAAACGCGGTATCTTTCTCTCTCAAAGGAAATATGTCCTAGATTTATTAACTGAGACAGGCAAATTGAGAGCAAAGCCTTGTAGTACTCCAATGACTCCAAATATACATCTCACAAGAGATGGAACACTTTGACAAACCTGAACGATATCGAAGATTAGTTGAAAAGTTAAATTATCTTACAGTTACTCGTCCAGATATTTCCTATTCAGTTAGTGTTGTTAGTCAATTCATGGCATCTCCAATGGTTGATCATTAGACAGCATTGGAGCAAATTCTGTTTTACTTAAAAAGAGTATCTAGGCATAGTCTCTTGTACACAAATCATGGACACACACAGATTGAATATTTTTCAGACGCAGATTGGACAGGTTGATATAAGGAGTAAACGCAGTATCTTTCTCTCTCAAAGGAAATATGTCCTAGATTTATTAACTGAGACAGGCAAATTGAGAGCAAAGCCTTGTAGTACTCCAATGACTCCAAATATACATCTCACAAGAGATGGAACACTTTGACAAACCTGAACGATATCGAAGATTAGTTGAAAAGTTAAATTATCTTACAGTTACTCGTCCAGATATTTCCTATTCAGTTAGTGTTGTTAGTCAATTCATGGCATCTCCAATGGTTGATCATTAGACAAGATTGGAGCAAATTCTGTTTTTACTTAAAAAGAGTATCTAGGCATAGTCTCTTGTACACAAATCATGGACACACATTGAATATTTTTTCAGGCCTTGACAAAGTTGATGGGCCTTTTATGTGATTATGGATTAGGTATTTATCTTTTTTCGTTTAAACAAACAACATATCGGCCTCTTCTGCATGTCGACCCTCGTGTCGAAGTGTGTCGAAGCCAAAGAAAGTCACAACTCGTTGGCCAACATGTTGCGGACAAGTCGAACACGTGTTGACGGTGCGTCGATGTCAAACGCATCTATAACCCTGATACGTTGGACAAAATCATGTGCCCGTGCATCATAGCATGAATGTAGGGTTATAAGGTTATTTTGAAATTTTACTTTAGTTCTAATTTGTTATTAGATTACCATAATTAGCGAGATTACAATTTTTCATTAGTGGGATTGTAATATTCTGTAATTAGTAATTTATGGGAATTAAGGATATAATATAATTGAGATTGATTATGTTTGATCTTCTAATTATATATTTCCATAGATGGGTCTCTTTCTTGTGTATAAATCTGTACTCATACTTAGTATTCAATATAGAAAATATATTTGAAATATTTGTTTTGTATCATGGTATCAGAGCCTTTGTTATTTGACGTTGACCACGACATCCCTTCATTGTGACCATGACGTCCCTGCGCCTTAACAACAACATCCCTACTTGAAGCCGATGCTACCACAACGTCTCTATTCAACACACCTCGACGACTCTACCAGAGAAACAAGATGCCCGTGCTCGACGACATCGTGTTCTTTGATATCGTCGACGACGGCCCTGCCTGACGACACCTCTGCCAGCTTCGACGCCTTCGTCGACTACGATTTCGTCCACCTTCGTCGCCTACAACTTTGTCGCCTACGACTTCGTCTGTGCCCAACATCGACGGCTCCATTTCTACCCGACAGCGACCTCGAGTTTCAACATTGACGCCTTCGTCCCAACACGACTTTCACTTTGTCCACCTACGGCCTCGGCGTGTCCATTGTCGACGCCTTTGACGCTCTAGTTGCATACAACTTCGAGCTCTCCACCATCCTGTGCTTCCCCAATGGCTCACCTGGACATCACGGCTTTTTGTCATCGCAGCTTTGTCATCTTGCGGATTCGTGGCCAACAGTACACTTCAACCTCTATCCCACTTCAACCTCGTCGTCTACCTTGTGATACATGGATACTAAGCCTGTGGTGGATATTGTGCCTATCATGTCTAAAATTACCGATCATAAATTAAATGGTTCTAATTATATGGATTGGAGCAAAACCGTTCACCTATATCTCCAGAGTATTAATAAAGATGATCATTTAACTAATGATCCTCATAAAAATGATTCGAAACTCATATGACTCCGAGAAGATGCTCGCCTCTTTCTACAAATTCGCAACTTCATTGATAGCGAGGTAATTAACTTGGTTAATCATTGTGAATTTGTCAAAGAATTGATAGATTACTTGTATTTCTTATATTTGGTAAAGGGAATCTAACCCACATGTATGAGGTCTATAAAGCATTTTATCGAGCCGACAAACAAGATTAGTCTCTAACGACTTATTTCATGTCTTTTAAGAAAACTGAAAGAGTTCAATATGTTGTCACCTTTTAGCCCTGATGTAAAGGTTCAACCACACCAATGCGAGCAGATGGCTGTTATAAGTTTCTTAGCAGGTCTTCCCTCTGACTTTGAGACTGCTAAGTCACAAGTCCTCTCTGGTTCTGAGCTCTCCTCTTTACCTGAAGTTTTTAGTCGGATACTTCGCACAGAAGGTCGTCCACCAAGTCATCCAACAATGCTTTAAGTGAGTCAACGACATGAGCCTCAATGATCATTACATCATCCTGCAAATCAAGAAGGGGGACCACCAAGATTTGAAGTACGACCACATAATTCTAGAGGAGTTGTGTGTCATTACCTGTGGAAAACCAAGACATACGAAGCATGAATGTTGGAAGCTTCAATATAAAAGTCAAAGAGCTTCTTCAGCCCACTTTGCATCTAATTATGATTCTTCAGCACCATTAGTTCCGATTTCTCCAGATGAGGTTACTAAGTGTTCCAAGTATCAAAAATCTCTAAAGCCTACATCTTCTTCCATTCGTCTTATTGCCAATTCAGGTACTCCAAATACGTGCCTTCTTTCCTCATCTTCTAAATGGATCATTGATTCGGTGCTACAAATCATATGACAGTAATTTTAGTCTATTTTTTAGTTTCCAGTATCACACTTCTAGTTCTACTGTTACTTAGTTGATAGGTCCTCATTTTGAGTTCGTGGGTCTGGCAACATTACACCAACCCCTCTCTTACCTTTATCATGTGTCTTACATTTACTTAATCTTTCTTTTAATTTGATTTCCGTGAGTCAGCTTACTCGCCATCTTAACTGTTGTATCACCTTTTTTCCTTAGCATTGCTTATTTTATGATCTTATGACGAAGACGATTATTGGTAAAGGACATGAATTTAGGGGCCTCTACACTCTTCACACTCCATTACCTTCAACGGTTACTTGCTCTAGTATCACTTCTCCCTTTGTGAAGCATTGTAAGTTGGGTCATCCGTCACTTCTCATGCTTAAGAAGCTTCATCCACGGTTGTGTGCTTCTTTAAATTGTGAGTCACGTTAGTATGCTAAACATCATCGCCTTAGTTCCATCTAAAAATTAATAAATGTGCTAGTGTTCCTTTTGAATTAGTTCATTTTGATGTTTGGGGTCCTTGTCCTATTATGTCAAAATCTAAATTTAAATATTTTGTTACCTTTATGGATGATTATTTTTATGTCACTTGGTTTTATTTAATGAAAAATCGCTCTGAATTGTTTTCTATCTTGTGTTTTTTGTGCTGAAATCCAAACACAATTCAATGTTTCCATTCGTCGTTTCCTGCGGTGATAATACAAAAAAGTATACCCAAATATTATTTCAAAATTTTATGGCTCAACATGACATACTTAATGAGACTTCCAGGTGTCGATACACCATCTCAAAATGGTGGTGGCCGAACGAAAGAACAAATATCTTCTTGAAACGCTTGTGCCCTTTTATTCCAAATGAATGTTCCAAAAAATCCTTTTGGGTGATATAGTCTGATCGCTGTTTCTTAATTAATTATATGCCCTCATCGTTCTTCACGGTGAGATCCCTTACAAAACTCTCTTTCCCCACAAGTCTATGTTTATTCTTGACCCTAGAATCTTTGGTAGTAATTGCTTTGTTCGTCTTATTCGCCCACATATCACTACATTAGATCCTCGGTCCTTGAAGTGTATTTTTCTTGGATATTCTTGTTTTCAAAAAGGATATCGTTGTCGGCGTAGTCAAAAGAAAGCGCCTAAGCGCACCAGGCGCAACGCTAGGGGACTCTATCGCGTCAAGGGAGGTAAGGCACGGCGCCTTCATGGAAGCGCGGCAAGGCGCGCGCTTCCTGCGCTATTGGGCGACATGAGAAGTGCTCGCCCTCTGGCTTTGATACATGATTGGCAACGACAACGGGCAACCTCTGGCTCTGTGTTACAATCAGCAATGACGACATGCTCCACGATCAGCAATGAGGCAATCAGCCCTCTGCTCCACGCAATCGACGACCTGCTCCACGCCACTGCCTTGTTCGTGTTCATAAGAATTTATTAAATTATGTTTAATAAATTGTGTAGTGTTAAACTGTTAATTGTTGAAGCTTGTCGTCGGTCACTGTAGTGTTAAATCGTAGTCTGTACTCTGTGTGTATTGTTAAATCGTGTCTCTGTGTTTAAATAAAATTATGTCTATTCCACATTTAATCCTGTAGATATTTTATTTGATAGATTGTTGTTTATGGATAATATATATGTTTCTTCTATAACATGCGCTTCGCTTCGCTAAAGCGATAGGGTATCCCTAGCGCCTTAAATGCGCCTAACGCTTTTGACTACCTTGATCGTTGTTGCTGTCCTAGTCTTAACAAATATCTTGTTTCTATTGATGTAACTTTCTTGGACAATACACCTTATTTTTTGTCTTCTCCTCCTACACCTCAGGGGGGGACCATGCTGATACTGATGATTTATTGGTATATTCTACACCTTCTGCCGCTGTCACAGGCCCTGTTCCTTTTGCCACTCACAAATATTCTATTACTCAAATGTACTCCCGGCGCCGACCTCTTGTACTTGGCACTTGGTTTCTTTACCTTCTAGGAAACGGGCTATTGGCTGCAAATGGGTGTTTGCCGTTAAGGTTAATCCTGGTGGATCTGTTGCTCGGTTGAAGGCTCGTCTTGTTGCTAAAGGCTATGCCCAAACCTATGATGTGGACTATTCTGATACTTTCTCTCCTATTGCCAAATTAACCTCTGTTCGCTTGTTTATCTCTATGGTTACTACTCACCATTGGCCTTTGCATCAACTGAATATTAAAAATGTTTTTCTTCATGGTGATCTCCACGAAAAAGTGTATATGGAGCAACCTCCGAGTTTTGTTGCTCAGGGAGAGTTTGGGCGTGTCTCATGCTTGGTTTGGCAAATTTAGTCAGGCTATTGAAACATGGGATATGATTAAAAGCCAGCATGACCATTCAATGTTCTACAAGCAATCAACTTTTAGTGGTATACGTGGATGATATTGTTATCACTGGCAGTGATACTTTCGGTATTTCATCTCTTAAGTCCTTTCTTCATACTCAATTTCGCATGAAGAATTTGAGATTGCTCAAATATTTCTTACGTGTTGAGGTTACAAGGAGTAAACGCGGTATCTTTCTCTCTCAAAGGAAATATGTCCTAGATTTATTAACTGAGACAGGCAAATTGAGAGCAAAGCCTTGTAGTACTCCAATGACTCCAAATATACATCTCACAAGAGATGGAACACTTTGACAAACCTGAACGATATCGAAGATTAGTTGAAAAGTTAAATTATCTTACGATTACTCGTCAATTGGGGGTTTTTCAGGCTCTCCATGGTGATCTTGACAGTTGGAGCAAATGTTTTTTTAAATTAAAAGAGTCTAGGCATAGTCCTGTACACAAATCATGGACACACACGTGAATATTCGGATTGGACAGATGATATAAGGAGAAACGCAGATCTTTCTCTCTCAAAGGAAATAGTCCTAGATTTATTAACCGAGACAGGCAAATTGAGAGCAAAGCCTTGTAGACTCCAAGACTCCAAATATACTCTCACAAGAGAGGAACACTTTGACAAACCTGAACGATATGAAGATTAGTTGAAAAGTTAAATTATCTTCCGATTACTCGTCCAGATATTTCCTATTCGATTAGTGTTGTTAGTAAATTCATGGCATCTCCAATGGTTGATCATTAGACAACATTGGAGCAAATTCGTTTTACTTAAAAAGAGTATCTAGGCATAGTCTCTTGTACACAAATCATGGACACACACGTTGAATATTTTTTGAGGCAGTGGGGGGGAGTTGATATAAGGAGGGGGGGGGGTCTGGTTTCTTTCTCTCTCAAAGGAAAAGTCCAAATTTATTAACGAGCAGGCAAATTGAGGGCAAAGCCTTGTAGACTCCATGACTCCAATATACATCTCACAAGAGATGGAACACTTTGACAAACGCCGAGGGATATCAAGATTAGTGAAAGTAAATTATCTTACGATCATCGTCCGGTTGGGGGGTATTTCCATTCGGTTAGTGTTGTTAGTCATTCATGGCATCTCCAATGGTTGATCATTGTTGGTGGAGCAAATTGCTTTACTTAAAAAAGAGTATCTAGGCATAGTCTCTTGTACACAAATCATGGACACACACAGATTGAATATTTTTCAGACGCAGATTGGACAGGTTGTCTAGTAGATAGAAGATCCATCACAGGTTATGTCTTTGTTGAAGGAAATTTACTCTCATGGAGAGTAAGAAACAAAATATTGTGTCACGATCCAGTGCTAAGTCAGAATATAGAGCCATGGAAGAAATAATGTGGATCTTTCATTTTTTAAATGAAATTGGTCTTAAACCTTCTGTACTAGCAAAGTTGTGATGTGATAATCAGGTTACGCTTCATATTGCTTCAAATTCTGTATTTCATGAGAGAACTAAGCATATTGAAAATGATCGTCATTTCGTTCGCAAGAAAATTCAACTTGGATTAATTTCCACAGGTTATGTGAAGACTGGAGAATAATTAGGTGATATATTCACGAAAGCTCTAAACGGGATTAGAGTGGCTTATCTTTGTAACAAGTTGGGCTTGATTAATATCTATGCTCCAACTTGAGGGAGAGTGTATTAGATTGTCATAATTAGCGAGATTGTAATATTCTGTAATTAATAATTTATGCGAATTAAGAATATGATATAATTGGGATTGATTATGTTTGATCTTCTAATTATATATTTACATAGATAGGTTTCTTTCGTATGTATAAATCTGTACTCATACTTTGTATTCAATATGAAAAATATATTCGAAATATTTGTTTTGTATCACAACTCAAAATTCTTAGTCTTTAGCTATAAAAGGCCATGTATTGAACTTGAATAGATATTCTAGTTAAATTCTCAATTAGAAGCTTATTCTTATCTTTTAATTTTTTCAGTTAAATACATGAATTAATTGAGCTAAGATTGGATAAATTCAGCTATCTTTCTCTAAATTATTATTAAATCCTAATCAAGATTCTCAACACATTGCTTGTCATGTTGTTTCATAAAAGAACCAAACATATAGAGGTCAATTGCCATTTTGTTTGTGAGAAGATGTAACCGAAGATTCAATTTCAAAAAAGTGCTAACAACATATCACCTTGAGATCTTCTGACAAGTTGACTGTATGCTAGTAGCGAGCTTTGCATGTTTAACATTTATAAGTGGGGGAGTAATGTATTTATTTACAATACAACAAAAATATGTATCTTCTATTATTAAGGGCATGGTATGAAAGATTTTTTTTCATGTTTCTTCTAAAATTTTAGAACAAATAAATAATTAATTACATACTCAATTGCTCCTCCATGGACACTGATCGAAAAAAGTTCTTCGGGTACTTGTCCTTCCAACAAGTTACCATTCAATAACCTAATAAAAAATAAAGACAATCAAACAAATTGTCAGATACTATTGCAAAAATGAAAACCAACAACAGCTTTAATTCAAAATTTGTCTGATTTCATGTATTACATGTTTTTTATAAGTAAAAAAACATTGTATTAAAGAAAATTAAAAAGTACAAGCAAATTGGGCAAAAGATTGTCTTACCCAAATATAAAAAAGATCAATACAAATATTACAATTGAACCATAATAGGCCCAAAACAAAGCCTAAAAATAGGCAAAGGAAAGGATTCCCCCAAGAGTCAAACCATCCGTCTATCTTAACCTAAAAGTTCGAGAAACCCTGACATCATAATTAATTGAAGAGACAAACCTTTTAAGCTCTCACACACCTTTAGACCCTGTGCTCACGGATAGACGAGAAGGCATGACAGTAACCTTCCGGGCTTAATGCCAAACTTCAATATCCTGCAACAAATCAAAAGTAGCGAGTTCAAATCCCTCGTAACTCACCCCCAACACCATTCCAATGGCTTCGTGGGTTCATAACCACTTTGGCTCCGACTCTACCTCTGTCGGGCAATCAAAGACACTCATAGGAACAAGGCTTCCCATAGAGAGCATCAACAAACGAACCAGCAGCTACCAGAGGCTGAACAGCCTAGCCATCCAGCTGATTCTTCCCCAGGCAGCACTACCATCACACTCGCAAAACGTGAGTCAGGACAGAAAGAAGAAAAATAATTAGTGTCCATCTCATCACAATCCTAAATGGAGGTAGGAGGACCCTCCATGTTAAAGCCAAATTTCTTAGGAACCGATGCGCAAGACAAAACAGTCACTGCCACAACACTGGAGGAGGAATGGGGGAGGGCAGCCTCCCTGCCCCGTGAGAAGGAGTTGCTGCCCACAACAAGGGACCGGCAAGGAGCGCCCAACAAAGAGAAATCAGGCCGCTAACTAGAGGAGACCACCACCCCAGCCCATGAAACGGACCGGGAAGGAGCAGCGGTGACCGGAACAGCAGAGGCTGCGGGGGAAAGCCCATCCTGCGATGCAGCAAGGTCACCGAAGGCCAAAACCGACGCAGAAGGAGGGGGGGAGGCCGGCCAAGAAGAGGAACCTAGCATGGCAGCCAGTGACAGTGGCAGCAAGGTAGGGTGAGAAGGCAAACGTCCAGCGGAGGGGAGAGGCAACAGATTAGGGTTAGAGATGGGAGAATGAGAGATGGTGGGGTAGAGCAGTAGGCTGGGTTGGGGTTGGGGTGGGCTGAAAGGGTTTAACAAAGGGGGGTGGGCTCGAGTGGGAGAAAAGAGAGGGGTGGGCTTGAGAGTTATGCAAGGGCTAGGATGGAGGAAGTGGGCTCGGGGATGGGAAGGGGAAGGGTGGCGGGCATGGGTGGTGTAGAAGAAGAGGAAATGGGCTGTAGTGAGGGGGGATCATGGGCTGAATAAGTGGGCCGAGATGGGGCTGGATGGGGCCGACCCGCTAGGTGGGCCAGCCAACTGGCACGATAGTGGGCTGAGGGGGGAGGAGGATTGGGCAGGGGGTTAGGGGAGCGGGATAGGCTAGGGAAGGAGGGGGTGGGCCGAGACAGTGAGGCCCAGATCAGTGGGAGGAGGAGAAGAGTAGGGTTTGGGTGAGGGGGAAGACAGCAGCAGGTTGGGGAAAACTCTGGCATGTGTTGTCATCGGCGCCACATGGAGAATGCAAAGTGGGAGGCACAGAGGTCGAACGGGGAGCATTCGAGGTTGGATCTGCAACCGGTTGACCTGTCAAAACCAACAAGGCCAGCACCGATCAAACAGCCAGAAGGGCGGCGACAGAGGGCGCCAAAAGAACAGCACTAGGAGGGGCCAAAACTGGGTGCCAATTCCACCTTGGCAGCAACACAACAAAAAGGGGGCACAGAGGCTTCCGTCAATCCATGGGCCAAACGACCGAGTACCACAGCCGGTAACCGATGGTAAGAAATAGCTTGCAAAAAGCCTTCCGACAAACCTACCCAAATGGAGGAGGGAGGAGGTGACCACAAATCCAATTCAACACAAAATCTAGCGAGCTATCGTAGAAGTGGACATATCCATGGCGAAAAGCTTGCCAAAAGAAGATGCAATCAGTCAGAGGAAGGTCAGGATGGAAAATTTGTAAAGGAAGACAGGAGAAAGCGATCCAAACTGGAGTTAAGAACTCACTGGTCTTGAGATCATCTCCAGCGATCCAACGAAAAATCTGATAAGGAAAAACAGGGAAGGAAACATGATGGCTTAGAAAGAAGGTGAAACAAATCCGTTTCCAAATC
The DNA here is from genome assembly GCA_023512835.1 of Taxillus chinensis. Taxonomy (NCBI): domain Eukaryota; kingdom Viridiplantae; phylum Streptophyta; class Magnoliopsida; order Santalales; family Loranthaceae; genus Taxillus; species Taxillus chinensis. Next base: position 24,150,536 of record CM042091.1, read on the forward strand.
AAAGTGCACCATAAGGGTTTTCGAGTCAATGAGACCGATGACGAAGTCACCGGAAAAATGTTCATCATCAAAATATCAATGGAGATTGTGCAGCGATGGCCAGCCGGAGAAAAATTTTAACATGGCCACGAATGAAAAATCATGGGCTCGAAAATAATGCGTTGTTAGCAGAGAAGGTAATGGCTGAAACACCATCTTTGACACCAAAAATAGGAGAGGAAGAGACGCACGTGAACGAGATCTTCTTAGTGGAAGCATAGGCCTGCACTGAAAAAGCACAAGAAGAAAGCCCCTTAGCAGAAGGGCTGCCAGAAGAGGGTGTCATCCCAACAGCCACCGAATGTAGCTGCCAGAGTGACGCCCGAAAGAGAAGAGGTGAGAGAAAAGGGGATTGTTTTCACAAGTGTAACTGTACTCATGTATTACATGTTTTGGGGATCTTTTCAAATAATGCGTTTATTGTTTTCCAAATGCATCACACTTTAGCAAGACTATTAATTTAAGGGTCTGTTTAGTAGCTTTCTATTATTATGTAATGTTGCATTTGCTTTTGCTGTTTTGATATCAAAGTTCAAAGAATATTAACATGTTTAATAATAGTAAAACATATTTAACATTTTTGTACATATAACATTAAAATATTAAATTATTGTCTTGAAATGTTATCTTTTTAGATCTTTTTAGTTCATTTTTTAAAACTGTTGTCAACATAGGAGAACAAAAACAGCTTTGGTTAATGCGTTTCAAAATATTTGTTACCACGAAAAAAAAAAACAAATGTTACCATGCAGGCCCTTAAATTGCTACTAAATTCCCCTATTGAACTGAGGCCACAATTTGTGATCATTAAGGGCAGTAAAAATTAATTATTTGTCTAGTAAACTAAACCAAACAACCAATTAAATATGCTTCTTCGAATGAGTGAAAAAATTGTGCAAAACAGAGCATAACATTCGTTTTTCATGTATAAGTTTCAACAGCACAGTAGAAAAACATAACCAATAAAAAATAGCAATCCAAAAACATGAAATGGGACCTTCAAGACACTAACTTATATTAATTATTATTAAGCATCAATAGCATAATGTTCAAATGTCTATAGAATTGGTGTGGGTGAACAGTACACATCCAGCAAAAAACATAAATGAATATGTAAATAGTACAATACTTACACAAGCTGCATACTAGAAGTAGTTAGGCTGACCGGTATCGACCCAGATAATTTATTGTTAGACAAATCCCTACAGAAATACAATATTAGTAAATAGAATAATTCATACATAATTACAAAATTATGTATAACACAAAGAAGTGTTATAAAAAAAAGACTCCGGACAACAGAGAAAGGGTGGAGAAAAATATGTATAACACAAAGAAGATTGAGAAAGATGTATTTATCATTGTTTAGCAACTTAATGAAACATATGAATCATGGAGTGTGAAGCTGAAAAAAAACAAAATAATGAAATCACTCCACTAAGCAAATTTATATAACTAATAATATCACTTAAAGTGAACAAGACTATCAGGCCTGGCGGGAGAACGTAATTGTTAACAGGTATGTTTGTGTGCATACTGTGATTAATAATACAAATTTGAACAGTAACACTCAAGATCCATTAATTTTATGATGACAATCTAAACAGGGATTTGTTTTCTTTTCTTAGCAGAAGGGATCAGTCTGGACAGCCAATAGAACTTATCATTCAAATTTGAATCAATGATTTTCCTTGATAATTACAACCTCATTATATACAATTCACTCATAGTCTAATTTAGGTATAAAATCTAAGAATAGCAACGATGCTAATTACATCAATCAAATATACTAATCAAATATTCTAAATATTTGACAACTAATCAAATCTTCTAAATATTTGACAACTAATTCCAACTCTCTCTCTCAATTAGTGCATAGATATTGCCCATGCCCAACTTGGACAAAGATATGTAAAATGAAACACCAGAAACTCCATGCGTCATGATATCGGCAAATTGATCCGCACGCTTAATATAGGAAACCTCTATCCGTCCAAAATTAAGATTGTCTTTAATTTAATTATGGTCAAACTCAATGTGTTTCGTCCGATCATGCTGGACTGGATTATTTGTAATTTCAATAGACGCAGTATTATCACAAAAGAGCATCATGGGCTTCTTAGGTTCACTAGTTAACAGATTATTTGTAATTTCAATAGACGCAGTAGTGAGACGCGATCGCTGCCTCTGCCAATGGCGTGTCAATCAGTGATATAGGATGGTGCCAATAGCGACGGATGATGACGTCGACAGCGGCGACGGACGGTAGCGTCAAAGGCGGCAACAGACAATGGCATCGATGACGAACAATATCATGACAGAGCTTGACCCAATAGACGACAACTGTAACAACCCAGCCCACCCGTAGCACGATATTGTCCGCTTTGGGTCACTCATCAGCTCACTAGCCGGGGCCCCTCACGGTTTTGTTCTTGGCAATGCCCACTGGCACCCCAAAAGGCCTCATGCCAGGAGAGGTATCCACAACCACCTAAGTAGCCTACTTCGTTCTCCTCCCCAACCGATATGGGACATTAAATCCACCCCCCCTTGGAGAGCCCAGCGTCCTCGCTGGCACACCAACCCGGGCCCTGGCTCTGATACCATTTGTAACAGCCCAACCCACCCGTAACATGATATTGTCCGCTTTGGGTCACTCATCAGCTCACTAGCCGAGCCCCCTCACGGTTTTGCTCTTGGCAGTGCCCACTGGCACCCCAAAAGGCCTCATGCCAGTGAGCACTGCCAAGAACAAAACCGTGAGAGGGCTTGGCTAGTGAGCCGACGAGTGACCCAAAGCGGACAATATCATGCTACAGGTGGGCTAGGCTGTTACAACAACAAAGACGTGTCACTTGATACCAGATGGCGGCGCGACAGGCGGTGATGGTAGTGCGACGAGAGCGACGGGAGGTGGCAGCGCATCAGGTAGTGACTGACTAGAGAAGAAAGTAGTGTTACGCGAGGAAGAGCTAAGGCTCTTGAAGTGGTGACGGCGGCAACTTCTAATTAGGGTTAGGCTAGAGCAAAAAACGTTTTGCTCTGATACCAAATAGAAAAGAGATAGGAATGAATAATTTTCCTTGATAATCATATTGAAGATTACAACCTCATTATATACAACTCACCCATAACCTAATTTAGATATAAAATCTAAAAATAGCAACAACGTTAATTACATCGATCAAATATACTAATCAAATATTCTAAATATTTGACAACTAATCAAATCTTCTAAATATTTGACAACTAATTCCAACTAAAACAAAACAAATTAATCATGATGAAATGAAGCATATGTATGGGCAATACTCACAATCGTTTAAGAGACTCTTGACCTAGCTCTGCTGGGATGGGACCTCCCAACATGTTAGAACTTAAGTTCCTGTACATAAAAGAAAACGTAAATGATTCGCACAATCCTCAATAGCCAAGAATGACCGTTTATCAGTTTACACAGATCATAACTAGAAAATTGTGCTGTACATAGTCCCCGGAAATATGGAATGTGTTCAAAAAGGAACAGTCAAACTTGATGGGAAAGTGTTTCTTAGTGGAGCATTCAGCATAATGAAAGAAAGGGAGGGCATAAACAAATTAGGCCTTTGAAAATAGGTTTTTAGTTGAATTTTCGATACAATAAGTAAATGCAATCACCAGATCATGGCATGGTGAAATATTGAAATATACACAATTTACCAGAATCCGGTTGCAAAGTGAAGAGGTTACACTTTAACTACAAATTGTGCTTTTAAGAATAAAGATAGGCAGCCGATACTTACAGGCTTACCAAGTTTGTCAAAAGACCAATCTGGTCACTTATAGATCCTTTCAAGCCCTGACTCCCAAGATCTCTGAAATAGATAAAGACATATAACTGTGGTTAAAATACAAAGACCACATTCAGTAATAAACAAGAAATGATATATATAATTACGGATTGTTGGCTACTGACATTATGGAGACAGCTATATATTGTAGTTAAAATATAATATTAACGCAAAATAACTAATAATAATCAAACCCAAGGTACACTTAATATCTGAAGAAAACTAATTATCATAAGTATGTCCATGGTTCCACAGATATTTCTTACGAGTCAAATCTAACACACCATTTGGGCCTAGTAAAGTTAAGGGGCTTGACCATTAGAGTCCCCCTCTTCAATTGCCCCAGCTAAAATAAATAAAAAGTAATATGCAGAGTTGAAGCCAGTAAGAATACTCAAACAGAAGACCATAAAAAGCCTGTCACTGCCACTACCAACATAATGAAAAAGAAAAGCAGAAATCCCAATAAACTTAAACAGTGTAAAGAGAAAGAACAACATTTCTTCTATTTCATCTGCATGGTTTCCACACTATGAATAGCAAGGCATTAATATGAAATCCAGTAAATAAATTAGAAGAAGGATTTACATTTTTGTAATAACAAGTGCAGATTCATTCTCGCTGGAATGACAGGTAACGCCCTCCCAAGCATCCCAATTTGTAGGGGCACAGGGATCACCATTCCAACCCATTCTATAAGGAACACGAAGTGAATCCTTTAATGCTCTCATAGCCACCACTGCAAAACACACATAATTAATCCATGACCATGAAGCAATAACCATGACAGCGAGGGAAAAGAAACATGTTCTCACTATCTTCAGTAATGAGCAAAAAGATAATTGGGCATAATCCTTTCCAGAAGAATATATTTTTTGTCCAGGAATAAATTTCCTTGCACAAAATACAGTATGAAGTACAATATTTTAATCTAAATGAAGAAAAACATGCTCCCACTTACAATGACAGTAATGAATAAACTTGATCCAAAACAACTTTGATTGCTAACTAGGACCATAAGTGATCACCTGGCCCCACTCATAATATGGAATTCATCAACAGCCAAAACCTAGCCGAGTGTTATCAGCCTGTACTTAAAAGTCAAGGCGTGAACCTTATGTTGGGTTGTGTAAGTTTATAGTTGCCATTCAAAAGAAAGATGTGTCTCTTCATCAACACACCAACACCCATGCCAACAAAGGCCACCATCACAACCATCCACACTAAATGCCACTATCAAACATCAATGCTCTCACTGGCGGAAGTGCTTTTAACAATGAAATTGAAATATAACTTCCAACCTAATGAAACCTTTTTTTATTGCTCGTTAGTTTGGAGATATGCCATTTTGTCTAGGCATCTAAATTCGTCACTAAAAAAAACCCTAATCTAACTACTAAGCCTCGCATAATCAAATAAAACACTCTCACACAGCATACCTTGCTCAGGGACAGTTACGAGATCAACCGGAACAATGGCATAATTCTCAAGGCCGCTAATTATGGGGCTACCAACAATGGGCATAAGCTTCACAGTCAAAAGTGAACTACTCAAGTTCTTCACCGTGTAATGCCATGTGTAAGGAGCAAAAACCCCAACCTGTTTCACTATATCAACCCTGACCACATTCTTGCCATTGATAGCCACATCAAACACCCTCTGCCCAGCCCTTGTGACGCTGGGATCGATCTCCGAAAAATGCAGCCACACCAAGTAATCCAGCTTCGCGTCCACCTCTAATTCGTACTCCAAGTGGCCGTCGCCCGCGGCAGTGGCGGCGAATTGGTACAGCCTGGTGGGAAAGTAATCTGGCGGCTGATCAGCGCCGGAGATCCCCTTGGTGGTATTCAAATTGTTCACTTTCGAGCTCCCCGACCGGAACCCAGAATCGGCCTGCCACGATCGGCCGAAGAAATCGGAGTGGCTAGTGAATCCAGGACCCCATTGGCTCGGAGCAGCGGAGAAGCGGCCGTAATTGACGAGGAGGAGTGCGGTACCGAGGGAGTCAGAGTCGTAGGAGAACGGATCGACGCGGGAGAGCTCGAGGGCGGCGACGACAGGGGCGTCAGTGGCAATGCTGTAGAAGCAGACCTCGGCTCGGCCGCCGCGGACGAAGGCGAAGAGATCGGAGTAGGCGCCATCGCGGCGGGCGTCTTCCGGCCAGGGGGACTGCCAGCTGAAGACGTGGGTGCCCTCGACAGAGACGTCGAAGGTGGGGGGGTGGTCCTTGCCGTCGTAGTTGTCGTAGACCGTGAAGGTGCGGAGGAGGTAGCGTCCGTCGGGGAGGGAGGCGAAGACGTAGCAGTTCTTCTTTCCGTAGGAAATGGGAAAGAAGCGGAGAGTCTTCTCGAAGTCGTCGCGGAAGTGGAGGGGCTCCGAGACCAGCCCGGTTGCGCCGCCGGAGAAGAAGCGGTCCGACAGCCACGTCGTGTTGAACTGGTCGGTAGACCCCGTCGGTCCGCCGCAGTCTATGTGGTACGATGTGTCTGCACGCAACACAAAAAGCGGTGCGACAAAACCAGTGTGTTGAGTGTGCGCTTTTGTGTTGTTGTGTGTGTTGTGTGTTGTGTGTTGTGTGTTGTGTGTGAGAGATTGAGAGAGAGAGAGAGAGAGAGAGAGAGAGATGGAGGAGCATACCAAAAGGGTAGACGGTGGAGGACGACGGCGAATAGAAGAGTAGGGACAGGGAAAGGATGTAAAAGAGGGACATTATTGGTCGGAGCAAACAATTGACGACTGTTCGGACATGAAAAATTGGGAGGGAGGGAGAGGGGGGCAGCGGACTGCGGAGTGGTGAATGTAATAATATGAAGTAAACGGGGCGCGACTTGCGCGAAGGCGGCTCAGTTTGGTACCCTGAAGTGAGGCCCATATTGACGTCACTGTCATATTTATGATGGATTAAACTGAAGCTAGGTCAAATGAAATGCTTTTAGTGGTTCAGTTCGGTCTTCATAAATTGAGTCTATACGAAATAATTCATTTAGGCCGCATTTTATATTAATAAAATAATTAATAAATTAATAAAATATAAATTTATTTTCTCCTAGTTCTGTGAACTAATAAAAAAAAATTTTACTTATTTTATCAGAAATAACAATCCTAATAATATTACTCTGCATTCAAAACATAATTTCCACTCTAGTCTTCCTGCAATAATTAAATACTCAAATTGAAAGCACATGCACAACACATTTGGCACACGTTTATCTAGCATTCAAAACATAATTTCAGAAATTACATTCCAACAATAATTATTAAACATAATTTCAAGATTTCTAACTATAAATATTAAGATTTAAGAGTACTTCAACACATTGGTTTAATCAAACTTCTATGTTCTACTTCTTAAATTATAAAACTCTCTACTTTCCAGCCACAGCTCACGGGTTGAGGTTCCTTGAGTCTTGTGTTGGATCAAGCCCAAAATTTGGATGATATGGATAAAAACCCTATGTAATTTGATTTGAGACATTGCATGTTTATTCTTAAGTTATTGCAGAAGATATTATCTTAATCCGGACGTTCACTCGTGAGAGCAAAGCTGAGGACAAGATACATAATCCTGATCTGGACAAACGTGAGTGTCATCAAACACTTGGTAAATAACCAAGTCTTCACTTCATACGAAATAAGGATCATTCGTGCGAACTAAAACACTTAAAGCTACGAACTAAGGAATTCACGTCTTATAGTTTAAACAGACTATGTCAAATAGATAAGGAATAAGAATCCTAATATTCATCTAGCACGGAGTAAGAGAAAGTTATCACGGAATAATAAAAAGCTAAGTCTTCCATTCAAGCGGACTAAGGACAAGAAGACACGGAGTAAGGAATTCGAGTATTTCATACATGCAGAGTAAGGAATGTCTTGTGCGAAATAAGGACCCAAGTCCTTTATTCGCATGGAGTAAGGAAAAGAGATGCAGAGTAAGAAATCCTAACCTTTTACTCATGCGGAGTAAGGATGCGCTGATACAGAGTAAGCCATCTGCCTTTTAACTCATGTGGAGTAAAAAACTCACGGAGTAAGGAACTCGTGCGGAGTAAGGAAGCGCTTATATGGAGTAAGCTCTCCGGACTTCTCATTAATGCGGAGTAAGGAAGCACTCCAGTATCAAACTGACATAGAGTAAGCAACCACTGATACGGAGTAAGGATCCGAGCTTCATTATCACGGAATAAGGAACTTTACAACGGATTAAGGAGACACTACTTCAACTTATCATCTTTGAATTCAAAGTCGTCAGCTTGTTGTGTCCCGATGTAAAGCAAACTCGTTGAAAACCTAAAGCAACTTACACGTGGATGACACGGATATGTGGACATAACTTTAACTGCACTTGGGAACTCGCAAAGACACTTATGTTTTAAAGACCCAAGATCTTGAGCTTCACATCCGCAATAATCAAGGCAGAGAGATTTTCAAGGAACAGTCAATGTTGCACGTTGCTTGGAAGAACAAGTTCCAAAAATGTTTTTCACGGATGACTATATATATTAACACTTGTATATTTGTATAAAGTGTGCGCAAGAATAGAGTGTGCAAGCGTGTACATATACAAGAACTTATAAAGATCATATTGGCTAGTGTGTGAGTAATTGTAAACAGAGTGCTTGAGAGTTTTCAGTAGATCAAAAAGGTTTATCAGCTTTAATCTGCTTATATTTTGTTGTAATTATCTCTTGACAATAAAACAAAATACTTCCACTATCTGGTTATCTTTCGCATTGATTATATCTTTTAACTAGATAAGTATTGTGCCAGAGACGAGCGAAGAGTTTTCGATTAGAGCCTATTCACCCTCCTCTAGGCTCCCAAGGACCAACAAGTGGCATCAAAGCAAGTTCTACCTGCTCAAAGTAGAGATCCCACTCTTTCTCTCTCTCTATCAACAATGGCCGAAGAAAGTAGCATGTTATTCAACACTCGCCTTAACTCCAAAGGTGCACAAGAGCCCCTCCCCATCCATAGCAGTAGTGAAAATCTCGATCCGAGAACAAGTGCTCAACCTGCTGCTCCCGCTACTCCTCAAGAACGGAGTTCTGGTTTCACTCTTACCAAACCGCCAAAGTTCACACCTAAGCTTTTCTCCCGGTGGAAAGCTCGCATGAGAATGCTCATAATATGTCATTGATGGTCCCTTGGAGCCTAGTGGGGGGTGAATAGGCTTTTATCGAAACTCTTTATATTCTCTTATGACACAAACACTTATTTAGTTAAGTGATAGAATCACTGCGGAAGATAACCATATAGTGGAAGTATTTTGTTTTATTATCAAAAGATAAATATAACAAAATAGAAGCAAGACTCTTTTACACTCTGTTTACAAAGGGATTCACACTCTAGCCTATATTATCTCTTTGAACTCTTGTGCATACACATGATAGATTTAGGCTTCCTCGCACACCCCTTTAAATATACAAGTATAAATATTTATACAAAAACATTCCTAAAAGACAACCTTGGAACTTGTAGTTCCGGAATGCGTTCAGCACTAACTATTCCTCGGTAGTCTCTTTGCCTTGACTGCTGCGGTTTGTGGAGCTCAAGATCTTGGGTTTGAAGAGTATAAGTGCCTTTGTGAGTTCCCAAATGGTCCGGATGAAGATGCTGGAAGACAATGCTAAGGATGCGCCCGAAGGAAAGGTTCTTGGGTCCAGTCTACAGCAGTCGGAACAGAAACGTCCCCCAGTCCATCGAAAGGCCTTCGAAAACGCCGTACATGGCCAGAAGAAGATCGTACGGAACAGAGTCCAGAGCGGAAGTGCGAGCCAGTAAACAACGACTCAATATGACCGCCATACAACGATAGCGGCCTTGGAAGGACTTCACCTTGTATTCCTTGCCTTTATAGGTGCAACCCATGCAAGCCGCCATGGGATCGACATCGGGGCACTGTGGTTCACCGGGGGGTAGGCTGAGAGCAGCGTGGAGAACGTCGGGGGTAATAAGGATGGATTCACCGCGAACATAGGAGATGATGGAGTCGGTGGTACAGCGGATCCGTTGGTAGTACTCGAGAATGTCGTCTACAAGAAGATCGACAGGATTGGAGATCAAGTCGAGTATATGAGAGGCTTCTAGAAGAGGGCGAATATGGAAAAACCAGTCCGGAGGGTTGGAGATAGCGCTCCAATCGACCAGATGGCTGGGATTGACGCTGGAAAGAGAGGTTCTGGGTGCCATTATAGATGAAAGGTGAAAGGCGAGAGGGAAGGTGAGGTCTTTGGGGATTGAAAGAGCAACGAGAGTTTTAGGGATTTGAAAAGAGTAACACTCGTGCTTCGCAGGAATGACCAGAATATATAAGACTGAGTCCATAAATGTCAGCGGGTCTAGGAATGTGGCGAGTGAAACAGTAAACCGCTTGACAGGCTGATGTCATTAGTCTTGATATCGATGCGCCTCCGAATTAAAAGATGACGTGGAGACGGCATGACCAAGTAAGGGTAACAGCTGTTTGCCTTCCGGGGAAGTGTGAGCATCTCGAGACATACATTTAATGAATCATCATGATGCCTCCTCAAAAGCACGCGATATATAATAAGACATGGATTATCACAATTTGACAGTGTCAGGAGTCCGGAGGAATGAACCGATAATCATCTAGAATTAACGATAGTCGTGTGACGAGTATCCGGATGAAAAGTAGACCATGTCCGTAGTAATAGAGTGCGGTTAAAGAGAAGTAGATTCCTTTGCTGTTAATAAGTCGAAGAGAAGAGAAGTACCACAACACTTCAAATCCAAGACTATGGACTGGATTTATCGATAAGGGTGCAAAGAAAATCTGAACCTGTAGCTTCACAAAAATAAGCTAAAAGTACAAAAGTTTAACAGGCAAGGATTAGTACGGATAGGAGAAAATAGTCAGTGAAGAGCTATATAATCCGAACTAATGAGTAGCAGAACTTATGCATTACCAAGAATGAAATAGACATATACATACTAGAGAATGATCACTGTGACTGAATCAGGGCATATGTCAGATAATAAATACACAAGTTCATATAGGTCAATATAGCGAAACCGTCCTGCTGAACGACGTAACTAAGATTAATTAAAAATCATATGATTTGACCAAACTAGGATTCATGAGTGAAAAATGAGGAAGTGGACACATGTCAAAAGCAAGCAGTTGATTATCCAATTAAAATGCATGGTTGAAGAAAAAAAAATACATCCAAGCATGCCGCAATTCTATTTCAACAACGCATGTCCAGTCAGATCCGAAAGTAAAGGTTCAGAGGAGGGAGTATTTGAGACATATTAGGGGGTTATTACTGAGGTAATAGATAAAGCTTAGGCTCCCCCGTAGATCATTCGATCCTCTCAATGAAAGTTTCCCCCTCGAAAATCAGCATCAGAATATCCGGATAAGGCGAAGTTGGACTCTTGTGGGTACCAGAGTCCAAATTAATTGTCCCTTTGAGATACCTTAATATCCGTTTTACATGAAGCATATGTGACTCTTTGGATTCGCCTGATATCTTGCACAGATGCAAGTTGTAAACATTATGTCCGGGCGACTTGCTGTAAGATACAGCAAGGATCCAATCATCCCTCTGTACTCAGTCACATTCACTGATTTGCCATCAACATCTGGGTCTAGCTTGGCGATGGATCGGCATTGGAGTTTTGACGGGAGACAAACCTTCCATACCAAACTTCTTGATTAAGTCACGAGTATACTTAGCTTGGTTTATGAAGGTCCCTTCCTTCAGTTGTTTGACTTCGATCCCAAGGAAGTAAGACAGTTCTCCCATCATACTCATCTCAAACTTGCCAGTCATCAACTTGGCGAATTCATCACAAAGTTTCAGATTAGTTGATCCGAAAATGATATCATCCACGTATATCTGTATGATCAGAGTATGTCCTTTCTCTTTCCGTAAGAATAGCGTGGTGTCAATATTCCCTTTTTGAAAGTTGTGAGCAAGTAAGAATTCCGAAAGTATGTCGTACCAGGCTCTTGGAGCTTGCTTCAATCCATACAAAGCTTTCCTTAGTTTGTAAACCAGATGTCCAGCCTTGGATTCAATGAAACCTGGAGGTTGTTCAACGTACACCTCCTCTTGAAGATCTCCATTCAGGAATGCACTCTTGACGTCCATTTGATAAACTATGAAGTTTTCATATGAAGCATACGCCAGAAACATTCGGATTGCCTCAAGTCTTGCCACTGGAGCAAAGGTCTCATCATAGTCTATTCCTTCTTCTTGACGATATCCTTTGGCTACCAGTCTGGCTTTGTTCCGGATTACAATTCCATCCGTATCAAGCTTGTTCCGGAACACCCATTTAACTCCTATGACTTGCTGAGACTTAGGCCTAGGTACTAGAGTCCACACATTATTTCTCTTAAATTGATTCAGCTCTTCTTGCATGGCTTCTATCCAATTCGAATCCCAAAGAGCTTTATCCACCACCTTTGGTTCTATTTGAGATAGAAAACACGAGTAAAAACACATGTTGGAGGTGGCTGCTCTTGTTCTTACACCAACAGTAGGATCACCAATCACTTGATCTGAGGGATGGTTTCGGGTCCATCTGTAATTCTGTGCATGTGATGGTTGATCTTGAATAAATTGAAGCTCTGCCTTGTTAGGTGGTTCAGGTGTATCTGCTGGTTGAGCTTCTTCTGGACTAGATGTTTCCGTATTAAAAGGTACGGTAGAACTAGGTGGTTCTTCAACACTATTTCTTTCAGTGTTAACTGGTCCGGACGGACTTGAAGGTGCTCCGGAATTTTGGGTATCCGTAGGAGTATGTCCGGAGCTTAACGGTAGTCCTGAGTCCAAATCATCCGTAGCATCATCCATATAATTTCTTTGTGCTTCGCTGATGCCACGTGGTTGGTCAGAATGTGTATCAGGAACATTCATAAACTTCGAATAATCGATGTTGCTGGCCGGGACCTGCACATTAGAACTTGAAGAAGCAACTTTTGACCAATCAAGATTAGCTTCATCAAAAGTCACATGGATAGATTCTTCAACTTTAAAAAGTTTTCTATTGAAGACCCGATAAGCCTTGCTATGGAATGAGTACCCGACAAAAATCCCATCATCAGATTTTGGTTCAAATTTATTCCGAGTTTCTTTGCCATTTATCAATATATAGCAAGTACACCCAAAAGCTCTGAAATGTGAAGTTGAAGGCTTTCGTCATCTACACATCTCATAGGGTGTTTTCATGGTAGATTTATTTATTAGAGTTCTGTTCTGAACATAGCAGGCAGTGGACACAGCTTCATCCCATAGACTGAGAGGAAGCGTTGCCCCTGCTAACATAGATCTGCCAACCTCGACTAAAGTACGATTCTTGCGCTCAACTACCCTTTTATTGTGGAGTTCTGGGCGCAGAGAAGTCATGCTGAATGCCATGTTTAGAACAATATGATCTCGTATCTGAAAAATCAAATTCTGTATCATGATCACTCCTGATGCACTTTATGCTCAGTCCATGTGAGTTGCTTATCCAATTGAAAAGATCTACAAGATGCTCAAAAGTTTGATCCTTTGATTTCAAGAACATCACCCATGTGTATCTGGTGAAATCATCGATAACCACAAGGGTATATCTCGCACCAACCAGCGAAAGAACAGAAATAGGACCACAGAGGTCCATATGAAGAAGTTGCAGAGGAGCAGTTATTGAATTAACTGATTTGCTCTTAAAGCTATGTTTGGTCTGTTTGCCGAGTTGGCATTCTCGACAGAGAGTGTCTCTGGAGTATTTGAGTTTAGGTAGACCAGTGACAAGATCAAGTGATGCTAACTTAGACAGTGTCTTAAAGTTTAAATGTGCGCATCGCTTGCGCCATAACCAACTATCTTCATCTAAAGCTTTAGTGAGGAAGCATACAGGGTCAGAAGAATTATTTCTTAAGACCACTGAGTATATGTTCCCATCTCTTGATCCGGATAACTTTACATCTCCGGATAAGTTTTCCCTCATCGGACAAGGTGTTGGACATAAAGGAAACATGAAATCCTTTGTCACATAAATTACCGACACTTAGCAAATTATGCTTCAAACCTTCGACTAGTGCAACTCTAGTGATTGATACACAGCCGTTGGTTAAAGTGCCATACCCGACAGTCTTACCTTTGCTGTTGTCACCATATGAAACGGATGGACCTCGTTTTTCATTAACTTCTACAAGCAGAGTTTGATCACCCGTCATATGTCCAGGAGCATCCACTTGCTTTGATTGATCTTTAACTTCAAGTGATCCGGCAGTGCATTCCAGAGATGCTCCTGAAAGACAATAATTTACACTTTTAGTGCCCAAACTTGTTTCGGGCGGTTAGAAAGAACAACAGTAATGTCAACAGTTCCGGATTTGACTTTGCTAGGACTTTTAGCTCTCCAAGTTGACTTTAATTTGTTAGTTTCAGCTACTTCTTTTATTTGGGTTATCTTGGGAGAGACACTCCTTTGAGGTTTAGCTTTTGTTTTGCTCGAAGAACCCTTTTTATTGAACTGATCTTTATTGGTACGAATTTGATTACAAAGCTAGTTATCAGATAAACTCCAACAATCATTGTGATAATGACCTATTTCCCTACATATGGAACAGACACTATAATGCGGAGTACAAACAGGGGATACAGGTCTCTTAGATTTTATAGACTTTCTACTCTATTCCCTATGGCCTAATCCATTGCGTTTAGGTGACGCGCTCTTGGCCCTAGATGTGTCAGCCTTAGCCTTTCCTTTCTTTTTGGGTGCTACAGTTTTGGCTTTAATTGCAGTAGCCTTCCCTTCATCATTAGTTACGGGTGCTACTGCTTCGGGAAGTGCAGTAACAGCCTCAACTCCACAGTCATAAACTATGGTGCCACCTGAAATGAAACCATCCAACAGTTTAGACGTACTAACAGGATATAAGTTGGTTAGTTTTGGAGTGAAATCTGGAGGACACTCAGTAGCTTGAGCACTGGAGGTTGATGATTCAGAGCCTAGGCCAGGTTTGACTCGAACATTGTCCGGATTAGTCCTAAATGAAGAGGCTATTTTCCCGGATTTAAGCCACTTGCGATTTATTTCCTTTTCCTGTTCTAGTTCATTCTCGAGTCTTTTTACAATAACTTTTAGGCCTGAGAGATTGGTATTAAGCAGATGATTTTCAGCCCTTAGATCGTGATACCAAGCTTCTTTTCCTCTGAAGTCAGCTATGTCTTTTTCAAGTCTAGCAATAGTAAATTCAAGACGTTTATTCTGACTTTCCATATCTTTGTACATTTGAGTAATTATTAGTCTCTCATTCTTTTCATGATCATGTTCAGTAACAAGAGATTCTATTTTACTCATGAGTTCAGAGATAGAAGGTACCTTAGTATTTGCCATGAGGCAGACGTTCGGCTTTGGAGTTGGCTCATCATCCGAGGATTCTTCCTCTTCTTCCGAGCCACTGATGTACTTTGTCATGAATGCCTTGCTCTTGTTTTTGCTGTTGTCTGAGGTGGCACGTCGAGGAGTAACCTTGTCACTTTTCTCTGTTGTCTTAGGTTTGGATCTACATTCCTTGGCCCAGTGACCGGGTTTCCCACAGTTAAAGCATTCTTGGGAGCTCGACTCCGATCATTCCTTCCTTCTGGATGATGAGGAGCCTCTTCTGAATCCTTTTCTGCTTTTCCGAAGGAATCGTTCAAAGGATTTAACAAGAAGAGCTATTTCCTCTTCTGCGTCTGAGTCAGAATTCTCTGACTCATCCGTATCATCCTCTTGATGATTACTAGAGCATTCCGTAGCTTTGAGGGCTACCCCTTTTTCTTTCTGAGCTATTTTCTCATCACGGTCAATGTATCTGAATCTGACCTCATGAGTCCGAAGCTCTCCGTATATTTCTTCAAGGGCGATGAACGGCCGATTTTTGTCAGCTTGCATTTGGAGCTGCTTGGAGTAGTAGCGATCCGGCAAGGATCGAAAGAACTTGTCATTGATTTGAGACTGAGTGTAGTGTTCATTGACAGTTTTTAGCTCTAGAATGAGCTTGCCGAATCTCCGATAGATACTCTCAAGGGATTCACTAGGTTTGTGATTGAAACTCTCAAAGTTCTGTCTGAGAGCACATATCACGTTTTGCATCTGGGACTGACTTCCCTCATAGAGGATTGTCGGTTTATCCTAGACGACTTTTGCTGACGTGCAGCCCTGGACGTCCGTGAAAGCCTCGGAATCCAAAGACGATGTAACGTAAGCCAGAGCCTTTTCGCTAGTGCACTGCCAGGCTCTTTCATCGTTGGTAAGTTCGGCATCTGTTTTTGGCCTTCTAACTCCATGTTCTCCGATAGTCATCGGAATTGGAATCTCCTGATGAAGACAGGGCCACATGAGATGGTCATGGCATACCATGAACATCTTCATGCGAGCTTTCCACTGGGAGAAAAGCTCAGGTGTAAATTTGGGCGGTTTTGTCAGAGTAAAACCAAAACTCCGTGGTTGAGCAGTGGAGGCAGCAGCAGGTTGAGGTGGGTCAACGTTTTCACTGCTGTTTCGATTCGGGATGGGCTCTTGTGCACTTCCGGAGTTAAGGCGAGTGTTGAATAACATACTGCTTTCTTCGGCCATTGCTGAGAGTGAAAAGAGTGGGATCTCTACTTAGAACAAATAGAACTTGCTCTGATACCACTTGATGGTCCCTTGGAGCCTAGAAGGGGGTGGATAGGCTCTTATCGAAACTCTTTATATTCTCTTATGATACAAACACTTATCTAGTTAAGTGATAGAATCACTGTAGAAGATAACCAGATAGTGGAAGTATTTTGTTTTATTATCAAAAGATAAATACAACAAAATAGAAGCAAGACTCTTTTACACTCTGTTTACAAAAGGATTCACACTCTAGCCTATATTATCTCTTTGAACTCTTGTGCATACACAGGATAGATTTAGGCTTCCTTGCACACCCCTTTAAATATACAAGTATAAATATTTATACAAAAACATTCCTAAAAGACAACCTTGGAACTTGTAGTTCCGGAATGCGTTCAGCACTAACTATTCCTCGGTAGTCTCTTTGCCTTGACTACTGCGGTTTGTGGAGCTCAAGATCTTGGGTTTGAAGAGTATAAGTGCCTTTGTGAGTTCCCAAATATAATTAAAGTTGTGTCCACATATCCGGGTGATCCACGTGTAAGATTCTTCAGGTTCTCAACAAGTTTGTCTTACATCGGGACACCACGAGCTGATAATCTTAAATGCGGTTAAGTTGAAGCAGCATCTTCTTGGTCCGGTGTAATTTTCCTTACTCTGTTGCTAATGAAGCTCGGAACCTTACTCCGTGTCAGTGGTTGCTTACTCCGTATCTATTTGATACTGGAATCCTTAGTCCGTGTCAGCGCTTCCTTACTCCGCATGTAAGTTCCTTACTCCGTATGTAAGTTCCTTACTCCGTATGTAAGTTCCTTACTCCGTATGTAAGTTCCTTACTCCGTGTGAGTCTAAAGGATCGGATGGCTTACTCCGTACTAGCATATCCTTACTCCGCATGAGTGAGTGGTCCGGATTCCTTACTCCGCATCTACATTCCTTACTCCGTGCGAATAAGGACTCGGGTCCTTATTCCGCATTAGTACTTTCTTACTCCGTGTGTATGAAAGACTCAGATGCCTTACTCCGTGTCTTCTTTACTTTAGTTCATTTGAGTGAAAGACTTAACTTTTTAGCTCCGTGTTGACTCTTTTACTCCGTGCGACCTTGTAGAGCAAGATTCTTACTCCGCATCAGTTTGACTTAGTCCATTTGAGGCATTAAGAGCAGATTCCGTAATCCGCAGCTTTTAAGTTCTTAGTCCGCACGAATGTTCCTTATTCCATATGTATTGGTGGCTTGGTTATTTACCAAGTGTTTGATGACACTCACTCTTGTCCGGATCAGGATTATGTATCTTGTCCTTAGCTTTGCTCTCACGAGTGTATCTTCGGATTAATAACATATCTTCTGCAATGATCAAAGAAACACAAAAGATCTCAAATCAAATTACATAGGGCTTTATCAGCATTATCCAAATTCTGGGCTTGATCCAACAGTCATGATCATCTCATGTGGCCCTGTCTTCATCAGGAGATACCTATTCTAATGACTATTGAAGAAAACGGAGTTAGAAGGCCAAAGACTGATGCTGAACTCAACAACGAGGAAAGAGCCTGGTAGTATGCTAGTGAAAAGGCTCTGGGATATGTAACATCATCTTTGGACACCGAAGCTTTCACAGATGTCCGGGGCTACACGACAGCGAAAGCTGTCTGGGATAAGCTAATAATCCTCTATAAGGGACATCAGTCCCAAATGCAGAACGTTATCTGTGCTCTCAAACAAAATTTTGAGAGCTTCAATCATAAACCTGGCGACTCCCTCGAAAGCATCTATCGGAGATTCGGCAAGCTCATTCTTGAGCTGAAAACTGTCAATGAGCACTACACTCAATTCCAAATCAATGACAAGTTTCCGCTCATTGCTAGATCGATACTACTCCAAGTAGCTCCAGATGCAAGCGGACAAGAACTGCAGTATGCTCCCCTTGAGGAACTATATAGAGAGCTACAGACTCATAAGGTCAGATTCAAATATACTGACCGAGATGAAAAAATAGCTCGAAAAGAATAGGGGGTAACTTTTAAAGCTACGAAATATCTCAGCATACAGTAGGATAATGATACGGAAGAGTCAAAGAACTCTGACTCTGACGTTGAAGAAAAAATAGCTCTTCTGGTCAAATCCTTCGAGCGATTCCTGCGGAAAAGTAGAAAAGGATTCAAAAGAGGCTCCTCATCATCATCCAGAAGGAATGAGTAATCGGAGTTTAGTTCCCAAGAATGCTACAACTGTGGGAAACCCGGTCACGAGGCCAAGGATTATAAATCCATATCAAAGATGGCCGATAAAAGTGACAAGTCTAAACCCCAACGCTCCACCTCAGAAAATAGCAAGAATAAGAGGAAGGCGTTCGTCATGAAGTAGAGGAGGAATCCTCTGATGATGAACCAACCCAAAGCCGAATGTCTGCCTCATGGCAAATAATGAGGTAACTTCTATCTCTGAGCTCATGAGTAAATTAGAATCTCTTACTACTGAACGTGATCATGAAAAGAATGAGAGATTAATAATTACTCAAATGTACAAAGATATGGATGGTCAAGCTAAACGTCTTGAATTTACTGTTGCAAGACTTGAAAAAGACATAGCTAACTTTAAGAGAAAATAGGCTTGATATCACGACCTAAGAGCAGAAAATCATTTGCTAAATACTAACCTAAATGACCTAACAATTAATCTTAAAAGACTCGAGAATGAACTTGAAAAGGAAAAGGAAATAAATTGTAAGTAGCTAAAATCGGGGGAAATAGCTTCTACGTTTAGGACCGATCTGGATGATATCTGAGTTAAACCTAGCCTTAGCTCCGAACCATCAACCTCCACACAAGCAACTGAGTGTCCCTTGGATTTCATTCCGAAACTAACCAACCTTTATCCTATTAGTACATCTAAACCGCTGGATAATTTTATTTCAGGTGGCACCATAGTTTATGACTGTGGGAGAGAGGTTATTACTGCTAATCCCGAACTAGTAGCACCTGTAAGGACCCGTACCTTGAGTTAATCAGTTTTGCCTCCTGAGTAGAGTTTTTCTAGATTTTGACCTAGTAAATGGACTCCAATGAATTCACGTGCAAAAGGAAAGATGCTTAGAATGATGTCCTCTATCTACCACGAAGTTTCCAGGCCAAATGGACTTGTATGTGAGGTGCACGTGATATGGGTCCAATTCACGTGCAAGTGTAATTGTCTTCTAAATGATGCAAGGAAGCTAGGGGTGAAGTTTGAGAGCATTTGGAGTCCATATGGAGGTGCACGTGAATTGGGGAATTCACGTGCAAATTGGCGTGCAGCCATATTTTTGCATGGTTCCCTTGGTTTTGACATTCTAAGGAACTTTCTCCAAAGGACCATGTTGAAATTCTGAGTATTTTGGCCTATATGGGTGCGGAAAGGTGGTAACTTGTGTGATCAAAACTACGTCGTTTTGATCCTGGGATTCACTTAATCAAAACTACGTCGTTTTGATGTTGTGTTGTCTATATAAGGAGGAGGAGTCCCTCTGTTTTAGGTTTAGGGTTTGTTGCTTCACCACCCGTCGTCGCAGAGAGAAAGAGAGGGAAGGGGAGCTCCTGGTTGCCTGGGCGTCTTGCGTGGGTGGTCGGTGCTTCGTGGGTGGACGGCGTTCGGCTTGGGATCGGACCGTTCTTTGTGTTGTTGCGTTTTCCTTGAGGTAGGGGTTCTGTTCTTCCTAAATCCTCCTCTGTCCTAGGGTCCTAGGGCAGAATATTATATTATTTATATGTAAATTCATATAGGTGTGACCTCCTATATGAATGTTGGCCTTCGATGGCATGTTGGTGTGATTCGTGGATTACATGCTATGTGTTCGATGAAATGCCTGTGTGAATATAGCTGTATGTATATGCCCATTACATGTTTGGTAATATGCCTGTGTGGCTGGATTTGTGGTTTAGTGTATGTATGTATCTTGTGTGTTTGCTCTATTTTCCTGAATGGTTGGGTTTGTGCGCTTGTGAACGGGTGCACACCAAGTGTTTGGTGGTATGCTTGAGTGACCATGTGTGTTGTGTGCTTGACTGTGGTATCCGGCCTGAAGAGGCGGTTAAAGAACTTTGCCTGAGAGGCGGTTAAATCACTTGGCCTGAAGAGGCGGTTAAATAACTTGGCCTGAAGAGGCGGTTAAATCACTTGTGTTTTGTGTGGTGGATAATTGTGACGACCGATGTGGTTTGTTATTGTTTGTTGAGATTGTTGTAACACGTCACCGCACCCGTGCACATGCATGTAGCCGTAGAGCATGGGAAGGGTTGGGGAGACTTGATCCCTACCGAGCTGTGGTTGCTCACCCCTCCTACTTGTGTTTGCTTGTTTTCCAGGGACTTACAGGCGTTAGGTGGATACACCAAGGTGGAAGACCTTATCCATTTTACTCTTCCATTTATGTTGTTTTCTTTTATGGGAATCGATGTAACCCGATGGGGATGGGATTGGAAAGAATTCTGTTGTAATAAACTGGTTTGGAATATTTTTATGAATATTACTTTCTTGAATGTGTTGTGGATGTTTGAAATGTAAAGTTCTTGGTTTGTATCCTAACCCCTTTGCCCTCCGTGTGGGAAAAAGGGGAGTCACATGTCGGTTTCCTCGGGTTGGAAATCCGGGGCGTGACAGCACCCGTACCTAAAGATGAGGGGAAGGCTGCTGCAGTTAAAGCCGAAACTGTAACACCCAGAAAGAAAGGAAAGGCTAAGGCTGACGTATCTAAGGCCAAGAGCGCGTCACCCAATCGCAAAGGACTAGGCCATAGGGAACAGTATAAAAAACCTGTTAAACCTAAGAAACCCGTATCCCTTGTTTGTGCTCCGCATCATAGTGTCTTTTCCATCTCGTAGAGAAATAGGACATTATCACTATAAGTGTTAGAGTTTATCTAATGACTGGCTTTGTAATCAAGTTTATATTAATAAAGATTAGTTCATCAAAAAGGGTTTTTCAAATCTAAATCTAAATCTCAAAGGAGTAACTCTCCCAAGAAAATCCGAATAAAAGAAGCAACTGACACTAACAAAGTAAAATTAACATGGAAAGCTAAAGTTCCTAACAAAGCAAAATCCGGAACTGTTGACACTGTGGTTCTTTCTCCTAACCGCTCGAAACAAGTTTGGGCACCAAAAGTGTAAAATGTTGTCTTGCAGGAGCATCTTTGGAATTCATTGCCGGACCACTTGACGTTAAAGATCAATCAAAGCAAGTGGATACTCGATAGTGGATGCTCCGGACATATGATGGGTGATCAGTCTCTGCTCGTAGAAGTTGCTGACAAACGAGGCCCATCTATATCATATGGCGACAACAATAAAGCTAAGATTGTGGGGTATGGCACTTTAACCAACGACTGTGTATCAATTATTAAGGTTGCACTAGTCGAAGGTTTGAAGCATAATCACCGAGTGTCGATAATTTATGTGACAAAGGATTTACTGTTTCCTTTATGTCTAACACCTGCACAGTTAGGAAAAATTTATTCGGAGATATTAAGTTATCTGAATTAAGAGATGGGGACATATATTTAGTGGTCTTAAGAAATAATTGTTCTGACCCTGTATGTTCCTCACTAAAGTATCAGATGAAAAAAGTTGGCTATGACACAAGCGTTGCGCTCATTTAAATTTTAAAACTTTGTATAAACTAGCGTCGCTTGACTTGGTCAATGGTCTGCCCAAACATAAATACTCCAGAGACTCACTCTGTTGAGAATGCTAACTCGGCAAGCAAACCAAGCATAACTTTAAGAGCAAATCAGTTAATTTAATAACTACTTCGTTGCAACTTCTTCATATGGACCTCTGTGGTCCCATTTCTATTGCTTCTCTTGCTGATGTGAGATATAACATTGTTGTTATCGATGACTTCACCAGCTATACATGGGTGATGTTCTTGAAGTCGAAGGATCAAACCTTTGAACATCTCGTAGATCTCTTTAACTGGATAAGCAATTCACAAGGATTGAGCATTAAATACATTAGGAGTGATCATGGTACGGAATGAAGATTCCAGTATCAAACTAACATGGAGTAAGGATCCGAGCTTCATTATCATGGAGTAAGGAACTTTACGACGGATTAAGAAGACGCTACTTCAACTTATCATCTTCGCATTCAAAGTCGTTAGCTCGCTGTGTACCGATGTAAGACAAACTCATTAAAAACCTAAAACATCTTACATGTGGATCACACGGATATGTGGACATAACTTTAACTGCACTTGGGAACTCGCAAAGACACTTATGTTTTAAAGACCCAAGATCTTGAGCTCCACATCCACAACAATCAAGGCAGAGAGATTTCTAAGGAACAGTCAATGCTACACGTTGCTTGGAAGAACAAGTCCAAAGATGTTTTTCACGGATGGCTATATATATTAACACTTGTATATTTGTATATAGTGCACAAGAATAGAGTGTGCAAGCGCGTACATGTATAAGAGCTTATAGAGATCATATTGGCTAGTGTGTGAGTAATTGTAAATAGAGTGCTTGAGAGTTTTCAGTAGATCAAAAAGGTTCATCAACTTTAATCTGCTTATATTTTGTTGTAATTATCTCTTGACAATAAAACAAAATACTTCTACTATCTGGTTATCTTTCGCATTGATTATATCTTTTAACCAGATAAGTGTTGTGCCAGAGACGAATGAAGAGTTTTCGATTAAAACCTATTCACCCCCCTCTAAGCTCCTAGGGACCGACATCTTGCATGTCTACTAACACCTGTATACACATTACAAAACAGTATCAATAGAATTCCATGAATGGAAAGCATAATTTGACATTGTGTTGTGTATATAAATCAAAATTTGATAAAAGGCAGTGTTATCTATATGAAACAGAAATGGACAATGTTAGTTCATTATTAATAATACTCTTATAGATATGCATAATTTGAAATGCTAGACATAGAATACAGATTTTTTTTGATAAGTAAAGACAAAATGCAAAATGCATAATTTGAAACACAGACAAAAGTTACAAAATGCATAATTTGAAACACTATATATGGACAAAATGCAGAATTTTATTTGACAATGTATCATGCATGTAAATTAAAATCTGACAAGGGCAATGTTATCTATAAAAATTAGAAATTGACAATGCTTTGTTTGGAAGCCATGTTAAAGTCAACTTACAAATTATAATGTACTGAAAAAAAAATCATGAGGAGAACATATTACGTATGAAATGAATTCACTAGAAAAGCAATATATTACATTATTACTTGATTTCACATATATGGAATAAAATCGCCAAAATAGTATATAGATTTCAACAAAACAACATCTCAATTTCAAAGATTTGAATATATTAATCATTAATATTTTATCAACAAAATTTATTACCAAAGAAGTGTTGATCTTAAGAAGGGGTTAAAGAGAGAAGACCCATGTAGACTAGACGCTTTCACGATTGTATATTGGGTGAGATGGTGATGGCCGGTAGACTAGGCACAACAGTTGTAAATTGGGTGAGACGGTGATGATCGGTAGGATAAGCATTATGGCGGTAGGCTGGGCGTTGTGGGCGAGATGGACACGATACTTAGGCTGGCTGGGCAAGATGGTGCTAGGCTAGACCGAACGAGATGATAATGATCGGTAGGATGGCATCATCATCAATTGGTAGGCTGGGCGTGGTGGGTGAGATGTCAAGAGGGTGATGATTATCGATCGGTAGGCTACGATGCCAAGTGTCGTAGTCGAGACGATGACGATTGTCGATCATCAAGTTGCTTAAGGATGGTGTTAGACCCCATTTTGTCTGGGTTAGACATACTAACCCCATTTTATATATACCTTTCTTCCCATGCTATATACCTTGTTGAACAGGCCTATAAGATCCCCCATGACCAAGGAATGGTTTGGAGTTGATGTTAACCCCACTTTGCACAAGATGGGTACACTAACACGAACAGGAAAGCCCAAAATTGAGAACCTCTGCTATAAGCCCCTGAAGTGCCCCAAGACCAATTCCAGGTGATAAAAGATGAGATTTGGAGACTAACGCACTTGATCGAGCTCAATTCTGATTTAAAATGAAGAAGTCATGACTAAAACGATTTTCGTTGGAAAAAGTCAAACTTGTCGAAAGATGGTCAATGCCCCTGGTCAAGTGGCCCAAAAATGTACTTATATGAAATAGTCCAAAATGTTTATTTAGGTGAATATGGGTCTTCCCAAATAATCCCCAAAAGGTCGTCCATTTTAGCATTTTAAGTGGGGGTATAGGGGTAATTAAAAGTAAAAAAAAAAACTAGACTCAAAGACTCGTAGACTTGAAGCCCCGATGCCTGTCTTCGGCCAAGGAAGCCTTCGAGTCTTCAAGGATTGACCTTCGAGGATTGACCTTCGATCGTTGACTTCGACCCGTGACCTACGAACCTTCGACTAGTGGATCTTCGAGGATTGACCTTCGAACCTTGACTTCAAACCTTAGTTCTGACCTAGACCCTTCGACCCTTAGCCTTTAACCGTTGACCTTCGACCCATTGATCGTTGACCTTCGACCCTTCGACAAGCGGGTTGATGCTTGAGGCGAGACAGGGTGGGAATCGTCCGGAGGGTGAGCCGACTAGTTGCACAGGCCAAGGGGAGGGTGTTTGCGGCTGAATGCAACACCCCCAGGAGGAGGCCGAGCTACCACCTCCACCGGTGGAGGGTGGGGCAGGACCATCGGTGGTTAGAGGTACCCTTGTGATCTCTCATACGCTTGTTTCTCTCTTTTTGATACGGGTGCATCCTATTCATTTGTTGTTGAACTTCTGATTGAGGGGTTGGGATTCGCATGTGTTGAGGCAGAGAGACCCCAAGCAGTGGAGTCTCCGGTGGGGGGGTATGATTGAGGTGCGGCGCATACTGCGTGTGAACTATAGGGGATGTGGAGCTTAGTTTCGATTTATACGTGATGCCTTTGCGTACATTTGACCTAATCTTGGGTATGAATTGACTTATGGATTTCTAGGCCAAAATAGATTGTTATCGGCGGCGTGTATCCTTCGTGACACCTACAGGGACTTCTTGCACCCTGCAGGGGGAGTGGGAATGTGAGGCGAGTCGAGCTGGGCCAGTGCTGGACCAGTGGGGTGCCATTACCCACAGGTTGGCAGCTCTGACCTTTGCTAAGGAGGGGAAAGTGGAAAAGAGAGTGTGGCCAGTAGTTGTTGACCAATTTCAGGATGTCTTTCCTGAGAAGTTGAGGAGTTTACCATCTAAGAGAAGTGTGGAGTTTACCATTGAGTTGGTACCGAGGACTGGCCCAATCTCCCAAGTGGCATATTGTATGGGGCCAGCCGAGTTGAGGGAGCTTCTAGGAAAATAGAGGAGTTGGTGGACCAGGGGTATATCAGACCGAGTACCTCACCTTGGGGTGCTCCGGTGCTCTTTGAAAAGAAGGCAGATGGCACGCTCCGCCTCTGCATTGACTACAGGAAGCTGAATTTGGTGACTATGAAGAATAAGTATCCGTTGCCTCGGATAGATGACTTGTTTGACCAGTTGAGTGGGGCCCAGTGGTTTTCCAAGATAGATCTGTGATCGGGGTATCACCAGCAATGTTCATGCATTTGATGAACCAGGTCTTTGCTCCATATTTGGATTCCTTTGTGGTGGTGTATATAGACGATATCTTGGTATATTCCAAGATGGAGAGGGAGCATGTGGAGCATTTGGCGACAATGCTGTAAACCTTGAGGGACCAATAATTGTTTGCTAAGTTTAGCAAATGTGAGTTTTGGATGCAGGAGGTTCACTTTCTTGGCCATGTAGTGTCAGTTGAGGGAGTTAGAGTGGACCCAGCCAAGATTGAGGTTGTGGCATCGTGGGAGAGGCCAACCAATGTTTTCGAGATTCGTAGTTTCCTTGGTTTGGTGGGGTACTATCATCGTTTTGTAGAGGGATTCTCCCGTTTGGCGGCTCCTATGATGGCGTTGACCAGGAAGGGAGTGAAGTTTGAGTGGACTAATAAGTGTCAGCAGGCGTTTGAGGTTCTCAAAACCCGTTTGACCACTGCACCTGTGTTGAGGTTACCTAGGGATGGTTTCCCATATGAGGTGTATTGTAATGCGTCCAGGATTGGTTTAGGGTGTGTGCTTATGCAGGAGCACAGTGTGGTAGCTTATGGGTCGAGGCAGTTGCAACCTCATGAGCAGAATTACCCTACTCATGATCTTGAGTTGGTGGCTCTCATCTTTACCTTGAAGAGTTGGCAGCATTACCTTTTGGGGGAGAATTTTGTGGTGTTCTCAGATCACAAGAGCCTTCAATACATCTTTACTCAGAAGGACTTGAATTTGAGGCAGAGGAGATGGGTGAGTATTTGCAAACTTTCGACTTTACTCTTGCCTATATCCCAGGCAAAGGCAATGTTATGGCTGACGCATTGAGTAGGAAGGGGAAGGCTGAGGTGGCCTTGAGAGAGTGGAAGCTGATGGAGCAGTTGGCGATGTTGCAGTTATAGCTTATGGCTTGTGATGGTAGGACAGTGCTGAGTCCTCTGGTTGTTGTACCTGTGTTGTATCAGCGAGTCCGGGAGGGGCAATTGGGTGACTTTGAGTGTGAGGTTCTCCGTGCCCGTATTAAGGCTGGTGAGCTATCTGAGGATTAGACCGAGGGTCCAGAGCATGAATTCTCTTTTCAGGGGCAACTCGTCGTGGCTTCACCTCTTCAGGATGAGGTAATGAGGGAGTTTCACCAGTTAAGAGTGGCTGTGCATCCATGGGGTACGAAGATGTACCACGCACTTCGTGGACATTTTTGGTGGCCTGGGATGAAGCGAGATGTAGCTGCTTTTGTTTTGAGGTGCCTCACTTTTCAACAAGTGAAGGTTGAGCACCAACGGCCAGCTAGTATGTTGCACCCGTTTCCAATAGCAGAGTGAAAGTGGGACCATATAGCGATGGATTTTGTGACTAGTCTTCCACCCACTACTGGGAGGAAAGACATGATTTGGGTGATTGTGGATCGGTTAATGAAGTCGGCCCATTTCCTTGCCGTTCGAGAGCGGGATTCCATTGGGGCCTTGAGTCAGCTGTATGTGAACGAGGTCGTGAGACTGCATGGGGTACCATCGTCGATTGTGTCCGACAGAGATTCACGGTTCACTTCCCGTTTTTGGGCAGGCTTGTAGGAGGCTATGGGGACAAAGCTTAACTTGAGTACAGCCTTTCACTCGAAGACTGACGGTCAAACAGAGAGGACGAACTAGACATTGGAGGACATGTTGCGGGCCTGTGTACTAGATTTTGGGGGTTCATGGGCAACTCACCTTCCTTTGGTGGAGTTTGCCTATAACAATAGTTATCAGACATTCATTGGGATGGCTCCTTTCGAGGCGTTGTATGGGAGGCCGTGTCGATCACCTTTATGTTGGACTGAGGTCGGGGAGGCAGCTCTCTTGGGACCACAGTTGGTTGAAGAGGTTACCGAGAATGTAAAGTTGATTCGTCAGCGCTTGTTGTCCGCGCAGAGTCGACAGAAGTCTTATGCAGATCAGCGGCGGCGACCTTTAGAGTTTTTTGTGGGAGATCATGTGTTTCTCTGTGTTTCTCCCCCGTCGTGGACATCGGCGGTTTGGGTGAGGTTCCAAGCTATCTCCGCGGTTTATTGGTCTTTTTGAGGTTATGGCTCGTGTGAGGCCAGTGGCCTATCGGTTAGCATTGCCACCGCGATTGAGTCGGGTGCACAATGTGTTCCATGTATCCCAGTTGTGGAAGTATCATCCTGACCCCACTCATGTGATCGATTGGGGGACATTGGACATTGAGGATGACATGTCCGTTGTTGAGGCCCCTATCCGTTACTCAATCGGCGGGAGAAGCTTTTGCGTGGTCATGCTATTCCTTTGGTTCGTGTGCTATGGCAGCACCGTGGCATTGAGGAGGAGACCTGGGAACGTGAGTCCATGATGCGTGAGTAGCACCCAAAGTTGTTCGAGGACGAACAATCTTAAGGGTGGGAGGTGGCTGTTGTGATGTGCTTTCTTGTATTAGTTGTTTATGATTTGGTATTTGTATTATCTTTTTGACATGTGTTTGTATTTGAGATACGTTTTTGAGATTTAGACTTGTATTTGTGCTAGGCGAATATGTGTTATATGTATGGTGATGCATGTGGTTATGTTTGTGGTGGTGCTTTGTTGCCGTATTGTAAATGGGTAGCATGTGTTGGTTATTCCTTGCATGTTGTTTCTTTTCGAGGACGAAAAGTCTTAAGGGGGAGAAGATGTAATGACCCGTGTTTTCAGATTTGAGGAGTTAGTCGCAGTTATGCCTTTTCAGTGGCAATTGTTGGGTTTTGGGGAGTTTTATTCCGACACACATTGGCTAGAACACTTTGTTTGATGGTGAGTAAGCTAGGGGCAAGATTTGAGCCTAAGAGAAAGCTTTTTGGGGCTGCACGCGACAATGCACGTGACAATGGTTGTCACGGGCAGTGAGGTTTTTGCATGGGAGCCTTCCTAACGTTGTTCTAAAGCTTGGGGAAAAATCTTAGAGCATTTGGAGCTTGCATGTGACAATGGTCTTTGTCATGTGCAACCATGTTTTTGCACAATCACCTTGATTTTGTTATTCTAGTAATCTTTTCCCAAAGGGGCATATTGGAATTGTGAATATTTTATCTTGTATGGATGCGGGAAGGTTGTAGCTTGTGTAATAAAAACTATGTCGTTTTGATGCTGGGTTTCACTTAATCAAAACTACATCGTTTTGATATTGAGGTGTCTATATAAGGATGAGGAGCCCTCTTGTTTTAGGTTTAGGGTTTCTTTTCTGGAAGCCGCCGCAGGGAGAGAGAGAGAGAGAGAGAGAGAGAGAGAGAGGGGAGAGCTCCTGGTTGCTGCTGGAGTGTCTAGCGTGGGTGGATGGCATCTAGCGTGGGAGTGTTAAGGATCTTTGAGGTAGGGGTTCTGTTCCTCTTTGAAACTATCCTAGGGTTTTAGCCTTATGATAGGCAGTCTGTTGTATATTCTGGATATATATATATATATATGTAAATCCATATAGGTGTGATCTCCTATATGGATGTTGGCCTTCAATGGCGTATTTGCTTGGATATTTGTATATATGCCCATGAGGCTGGGGACTACGCATGCTAAGTGTTTATTTTTATGACTGTGTGGCTATGCATGCTAGGTGTTCGATTTTATGTCTGTGTGACTAAGTTTGAGAGCCTATGAATGTGTGCATGCTATGTGTTCGATGTTATGCCTGTGAGACTATGCAAATCATGTGTTTGATGTTATGCCTATGTGGCTTTGTGTGCTGTGTGTTTGTTGGTACACCCAGTGGCTGTGGAAGCCCGGGACTGTTTTGGAACCCGGTGGCTGTGGAAGCTCGGGACTATTTATGTTAGCCTGTGTGGCTGTGGATATGTTAGCCTGTGTGGCTGTGGCAAAGGTTGTACTTGTGACTTGAGTGTTGACGCTTGATTGGATTATCAACTGCTTATATCTTATTGTCACTACACTGCACTTGTGCACGTCCTCATATAGATGCTAGGAGCATGGGATGGGTTAGGGGGACATGAACCCTATTGAGTTGTGGTTGCTCACCCCTCCTTCTGTGATGTGTTTTTTTTCAGGAACCTACAGGCGCTAGGTGGAACCCCAAGGTGGAAAACCGTATTTGTTTTATTGTTTCGTTCAATTGTTATTTTGAGGAAATTGATGTAACCCCAGTGGGAAGATGTTGAAAACAAGATTTGAAAGTAATAAAGGCATGTGGTTTGGTTTTAAACGTTTATTGTGGTTTGAAATTAATAAAGATAATGATTTACGTCTTTGCGAATTTCTGTTGTGTATGTGTACGATGTCTTGCGTGGGATGTTGTATATCAACTCCTTGCCCACCGAGTGGGTAAAGGGGAGTCACGAACTGGTTTCCTCGGGTTGGAAATCCGGGGCGTGACATAGCTCGCATTTCCTTGCTCTCTTTAATGATGGATTCCCAACCTCACCGGGAAGCACTGGCTGAAAGTTCGAGCCAAGCTTATGTTCCTCCGACCATCTCGGTGGCAAATGTAGATGGAATCGCCGGTAACCTCATCATGAACAATGTTATTAGCTTTGGAGATGACGAGTTGCCTCAAGAAGGGAATGGACATATAAAAGCTCGCACATTATAGTCAAGTGTAAGGAGCACACCATAGCCCGAGTGCTTATTGACAATGGCTCTGCCTTGAATATTATGCCCTTACATATACTGTAACAACTGCCAATTGACATATCCTATATGCGTCTCTGTACGATGAAGGTGCGGACATTTGATGGAGGAAAACGTGACATGGTGGGAACTCTTGACATTCCACTACTGATTAGACTAGCTACCTTTACGGTGAAATTTCAGGTGATGGACATTACGCCCTATTATAGCTGTTTGTTGGGAAGACCTTGGATCCACATGGCAAGAGCAGTGCCGTCAAGCCTCCACCAAAAGATGAAATTTGCGATGGGAGACCAACTCATTTGCATCTCTGGGGAAACTAGTTTCCTCGTTACCAAGCTGGCATTAGTCCCTTATATTGAAAACAACGAGGATGTGCCAGAATGTTCTTATCGGGCTTTTGAGATGGTAAATGTCACTTCTGCCCCAGACTATCATCTCTTGAAGGCTGCTAATAAACAGAAATTTGGCTTCACTGCAATTGTGCAACTATTGTCGTTTAATCCTGTTCTTCAAATGATAATTTAAATTCCCTTAAGCGGGAGCAGGAGAACATACAAGGTAGGGGTTTTGTTCTTCCTAAATCCTCCTTTGTCCTAGGGTTCTAGGACAGATTATGGAGTTTTACCTGTTTATATATATATGTAATCCATATAGGTGTGATCTCCTATATGGATGTTGGCCTTCAATAGCGGTTTTTGATGTGTTCTGGTGTTGGATGGTGAGTGCATGTTAAGTGTTCAATAAAATGTCTGTGTGGATATGTCTGTGTGAATATGCCTAGTATGTGTTTGATAATATGCCTGTGTGGCTGGGTTTGTGGGTTTGTGAATGTATGCATGTTAAGCGTTTGGTATTATGCCTATGAAAGTGTGTATGCTACGTGTTTGGTTTAATGCCTGTGACCTTGTATGCTGTGCTTGTGGAACCCGGTGGCTGTGGAAGCCCGGGACTGGAACTGTTAGCCCGTGTGGCTAAGCCTATATGGCCGTGGATATGTTAGCCCTTGTGGCTAAGCCTGAGAGGCTGTGGATATGTTAGCCCGTGTGGCTAAGCCTAAGTGGCTGTGGATATGTTAGCCTATATGGCTAAGCCTGTATGGCTGTGGATATGTGTGTGCCATGTGAATGTGGAGTACAACTTGTTTACATTTTATTGTCACTACACTGCACCTGTACACACTCATGTAGACGCTAGGAGCATGGGATGGGTTGGGGAGACATGATCCCTATTGAGCTGTGGTTGCTCACCCCTCTCTCTATGTTGTGTTTTCTTTCAGGAACATACAGGCGTTAGGTGGGACCCCAAGGTGGAAGACCTTTTTTATTTTACTGTCTTCCATTTATGTTATTTTTATGAGAATTGATGTAACCCCAGTGGGGATGGATTGGAAAGAGGATTTTGTTGTAATAAAGACTGGTTTGGATTGTGGATTGCTTTTATGAACATTACTTTCGTGAATCTGTTGTGGATGTTTAAAAATGTTATATTTAGGGTTTGCATTCTAACCCCTTTGCCCTCCGTGTGGGTACAAGGGGAGTCACGTACCAATTTCCTCGGGTTGGAAATTCGGGGTGTGACATTAATTATATTTGGGAACTCACAAAGGCACTTATACTCTTCAAACCCAAGATCTTGAGCTCCACAAACCGCAGCAGTCAAGGCAGAGAAATTATCGAGGAATAGTTAGTGCTGAACGCATTCCGGAACTACAAGTTCCAAGGTAGTCTTTTAGGAATGTTTTTATATAAATATTCATACTTGTATATTTGAATGTATACATGCGGGTGAACTAGACTGAATCAACCTCGTGTATGCACAAGAGCTCAAAGATATAATCTAGGCTAGTGTGTGAATCCTTTTGTAAACAGAGTGTAAGAGAGTCTTGCTTCTATTTTGTTGTACTTATCTCTTGATAATAAAACAAAATACTTCCACTATCCTGGTTGTCTTCCGAGGATTCTATCATTTAACTAGATAAGTGTTGTGTCATAAGAGAATAAAAAGAGTTTCGATAAGAGCCTATTCACCCCCCTCTAGGCTCCAAAGGACCATCAAGTGGTATCATAGCAAGTCTATTTGTTTTAAGTAGAGATCCCACTCTTTTACTCTAAGCAATGGCCGAAGAAAGCAGTATGCTATTCAACACTCGCCTTAACTCCGGAGGTGCACAAGAGCCCATCCCGAATTGAAGTAGCAGTGAAAACATCGACCCACCTCAACCTGCTGCTGCCGCCGCTCCTCAACCATGGAGTTCTGGTTTTACTCTGACAAAACCGCCCAAATTCACACCTGAGCTTTTCTCTAGTGGAAAGCTCACATGAAGATGTTCATGGTATGCCATGATCATCTCATGTGGCCTTGTCTTAATCAGGAGATTCCAATTCCGATAACTATCGGAGAACATGGAGTTAGAAGGCCAAAGACGGATGCCGAACTTACCAACGATGAAAGAGCCTGGCAGGCGCTAGTGAAAAGGCTCTGGCTTATGTTACATCATCTTTGGATTCCGAGGCTTTCACGGACGTCCAGGGCTGCACGTCAGCAAATGCTGTCTGGGATAAACTGACAATCCTCTATGAGGGGAGTCAGTCCCAGATGCAAAATATGATATGTGCTCTCAAACAGAATTTTGAGAGTTTCAATCACAAACCTGGCGAATCCCTTGAGAGCATCTATCGGAGATTCGGCAAGCTCATTCTAGAGCTAAAAACTGTCAATGAGCACTACACTCAGTCTCAAATCAATGACAAGTTCTTTCGATCCTTGCCGGATCGCTACTACTCCAAGCAGCTCCAGATGCAAGCTGACAAAAACTGGCCGTTTACTGCCCTTGAGGAAATATATGGAGAGCTTCGGACTCATGAGGTCAGATTCAGATACACTGACCGTGATGAGAAAATAGCTCGGAAAGAAAAGGGTGTAGCTCTCAAAGCTACGGAATGCTCCAGTAATCATCAAGAGGATGATACGGATGAGTCAGAAAATTCTGACTCAGATGCAGAAGAGGAAAAAGCTCTTCTTGTCAAATTCTTTGAACGATTCCTTCGGAAAAGTAGAAAACGATTCAGAAGAGGCTCCTCATCATCCAGAAGGAAGGAACGATCGGAGTCGAGCTCCCAAAAATGCTTTAATTGTGGGAAACCCGGTCACTGGGCCAAGGAATGCAGATCCAAATCTAAGACGGCAGAGAAAAGTGACAAGGTTACTCCTCGACGTACCACCTCAGACAACAGCAAGAACAAGAGGAAGGCGTTCGTGACAAAGTACATCAGTGGCTCGGAAGAAGAGGAGGAATCCTCGGATCATGAGCCAACTCCTAAGCCGAACGTCTGCCTCATGGCAAATACTGAGGTACCTTCTATCTCTGAGCTATGAGTAAATTAAAATCTCTTACTACTGAATGTGATCATGAAAAGAATGAAAGACTAATAATTACTCAAATGTACAAAGATATGGAAAGTCAGAATAAACGTCTTGAATTTACTATTACTAGACTTGAAAAAGACATAGCTGACTTCAGAGGAAAAGAAGCTTGGTATCACGATCTAAGGGCTGAAAATCATCTGCTAAATACCAATCTTTCGGGCTAAAAGTTATTGTAAAAAGACTCGAGAATGAACTAGAACAGAAAAGGAAATAAATCGCAAGTGGCTTAAATATGGGGAAATAGGCTCTTCATTTAGGACTGATCCGGATAATGTTCGAGTCAAACCTGGCCTAGGTTCAGAATCATCAATCTCTAATGCTCAAGCTACTGAGTGTCCTCCGGATTTTACTCCAAAACTAACCAACTTATATCCTGTTAGTATGTCTAAACCGTTAGATGGTTTCATTTCAGGTGGCACCATAGTTTATGATTGTGGAGTAGAGGCTGTTACTGCACTTCTCGAAGCAGTAGCACCCGTAACTAATGATGAAGGGAAGGCTGCTGCAGTTAAAGCCAAAACTGTAGTACCCAAAAAGAAAGGAAAGGCTAAGGCTGACGCATCTAGGGCCAAGAGCGCGTCACCCAAATGCAATTGATTAGGCCACAGGGAACAGAGTAGAAAGTCTGTAAAATCTAAGAGACTTGCATCCCCTGTTTGTACTCCGCATTATAGTGTCTGTTCCATCTGTAGGGAAATAGGTCATTATCACTATGAATGTTGGAGTTTATCTGATAACTGGCTTTGTAATCAAATTCGTATCAATAAAGATCAGTTCAATAAAAAGGGTTCTTCGAGCAAAACAAAAGCTAAACCTCAAAGGAGTGTCTCTCCCAAGATAACCCAAATAAAAGAAGCAGCTGAAACTAACAAATTAAAGTCAACTTGGAGAGCTAAAAGTCCTAGCAAAGTCAAATCCGGACTGTTGACATTCCCGGCTTTTTCTTTCTTACCGCCCAAAACAAGTTTGGGCACCAAAAGTGTAAATCGTTGTCTTTCAGGGAGCATCTCTGGGAATGCACGCTCGGATCACTTGAAGTTAAAGATCAATCAAAGCAAGTGGAATCCTCGATAGTGGATGCTCCGGACATATGACGGGTGATTAGACTCTGCTTGTAGAAGTTAATGAAAAATGAGGTCCATCCGTTTCATATGGTGACAACAACAAAGGTAAGACTGTCGGGTATGGCACTTTAACCAACGGCCGTGTATCAATCACTAGAGTTGTACTAGTCGAAGGTTTGAAGCATAATTTGCTAAGTGTCAATAATTTATGTGACAAAGGATTTACTGTTTCCTTTATGTCCAACACCTGTACGGTAAGGGAAAACTTATCCTGGAGATGTAAAGTTATCCGGATCAAGAGATGGGGACATATACTCAGTGGTCTTAAGAAATAATTCTTCTGACCCTGTATGCTTCCTCACTAAAGCTTCAGATGAAGATAGTTGGTTATGGCACATGCGATTCGCACATTTAAACTTTAAGTCACTGTCTAAGTTAGCATCACTTGATCTTGTCACTGGTCTACCTAAACTCAAATACTCCAGACACTCTCTCGTCGAGAATGCCAACTCGGCAAATAGACCAAACATAGCTTTAAGAGCAAATCGGTTAATTCAATAACCGTCGTCTCAAACTTCTTCATATGGACCTCTCGTGGTCCTATTTCTGTTCCTTCGCTGGCCGGTGCGAGATATACCCTTGTGGTTATCGATGATTTCACCAGATACACATGGGTGATGTTCCCGAAATCAAAGGATCAAACTTTTGAGCATCTTGTAGATCTTTTCAACTGGATAAGCAACTCACAAGGACCGAGCATAAAGTGCATCGGGAGTGATCATGGTACGAATTTGATTTTTCAGATATGAGATCATATTGTTCCGAACAGGGCATTCAAGATGACTTCTCTCGCCCAAACTCCACAACAAAATGGGGTAGCTGAGCGCAAGAATCGTACTTTAGTCGAGGCTGGCAGATCTATGTTAGCAGGGGCAACGTGTAATGACCCGTATTTTGGATGTGAGGAGTTAGTCAGTTTTGCCTTTTAGGTGGAAATTGTTAGGTTTCAGGGAGTTTTCTTTCCACACACTTTGGCTTAATCATCTTGTATGTTGATGAGCAAGCAAGAGGCAAAGTTTGAGCCCAATTAGGAGTGCACGTGAGAATGCTTTTCACGTGCAGTGAGATTTTTGCATGGGAGCCTTCCTGATGTTGTTCCAAGTCTTGTGGTGAAATTATAGAGCATTTGGAGGTGCCCGTGAGAATGCACGTGAGAATGCTTTCTCACGTGTAGCCTCCATTACCTTTGTTTTGTTGTTCGATCCTCTTTTGCTAAAGGACCATGGTGAAATTAGGAGTGCTTTGCTGTAATGACCCGTGTGTAAGAAGTTAACCACAAACACCTTGGATGTTGGTGCACAAGTTTGAGGTAAGAGATGAGCCCAAGAGGGGACTTTTGGGAGGTGCATGTGACAAGTGATAACGTACATTTATGCCCTAGGAAGATGCTATGCATATACATGCGGTTTTAAGCTGTTTTGGCAGATTTTGGAGCTCACTTTTGGTATAGTAGATGGCCTCAAACAATTGGCGTGCAAGAACAAAAAGTTGCTTAGAATGAGGTCCTCTATCTACCACGAAATTTCAGAGCATTTGGAGCTGCACGTGAATTCACCCATTTCACGTGCAAGCATATTTTTGCTTCTCAGACCTCTACAAGATGCAAGGAGGCTTGGGGTGAAGTTTGAGTGCATTTGGAGCTGCACGCCAATTGGGGAATTGGCGTTCAAATTGGCATGCAAGCATGTTTTTGCATGGTTACCTTGGTTTTGTCATTCTAATCATCTTTTCCCAAAGGACCATGTTGGAATTGTGAATATTTTGGTGTGTATGGATGTGGGAAGGTAATAGCTTGTTCCATCAAAACTACATCATTTTGATGCTGGGATTCACTTAATCAAAACTACGTCATTTTGATGTTGTGTTGTCTATATAAGGGGGAGAAGCCTCTCTGTTTTAGGTTTAGGGTTTGTTGCTCCACCAGCCATCGCAGAGAGAGAGAGAGAGAGAGAGAGAGAGAGAGAGAGGGAAAGAGAGCTTCTGGTGGCTACCGGAGCATCTTGCGTGGGTGGTCGGCGTCTTGTGTGGAAGCGAGAGCAGGAGAACATACAAGGTAGGGGTTCTGTCCTTCCTAAATCCTCCTCTGTTCTAGGGTTCTAGGGTAGTCTATGGATTATATCTGTTTATATATATATATGTAATCCATATAGGTGTGATCTCCTATATGGATGTTGGCCTTCAATGGCATTTTGGTGTGATTCTGTTGTTGGGTGGTTAGTGCATGTTACATGTTCGATGAAATGCCTGTGTGACTATTGTTGTATGTATATGCCTAATATCTGTTTGATAATATGCCTGTGTGGCTGGACTTGTGATTTGGTGTATGTATGCATGCTGGGTGTTTGTTCTATTGCCTGAATGGCTAGGTTGTGCTCTTGTGAACGGGTGCACACCAAGTGTTTGGTTTTATGCTTGAGTGACCATGGTGTGTGTTGTGTACATGATTGTGGTATCTGGCCTGAAGAGGCGGTTAAATTACTTTGCCTGAGAGGCGGTTAAACCAATGGGCTGAAGAGGCGGTTAAACTACTTTGCTTGAGAGGCGGTTAAATCGGTGGCCTAAGAGGCGGTTAAATTACTTGCTTGAAATGTGGTTTGTTAGCCGGTGTGGGTCGGGGTTGAGGTTACGGCCGCTTGTGTGGAATGCTTTATTTTTCTTAATACTGCCACATCACTACACCTGTGCACATGCATGTAGCCGCTAGGAGCATGGGAAGGGTTGGGGAGACTTGATCCCTACTGAGCTGTGGTTGCTCACCCCTCCTACTGTGTTTGCTTGTTTTCCAGGGACTTACAGGCGTTAGGTGGATACACCAAGGTGGAAGACCATCTTCATTTTATTGTTCACTTCAGTGATGTAATTTCTTAATTTATGTAACCCCAAGGGGGAAAATGTACTAAGGGAATTGAATTGTAGTAAGGAACATGGTTGGTTTGTGAACCTTAAATGTTTGAAATTAAATAAAGATGTGGCTTGTTTGATTTATTGAAATTGTTAGTCTTGTTTGTGTGGCATCCAGTAATCCAATCCCGTTGCCCTCCGTGTGGGTGAATGGGGAGTCACGTACCTGTTTCCTCGGGTTGGAAATTCGGGGCGTGACATTTGCCCTGTGTGGTTGCAAAAAGGTTGTAGTCTGTAATCAAAACTACGTCATTTTGATGCTGGGATTCATTTAATTAAAACTACATCGTTTTGAGGTTTTAGTTGTCTATATAAAGAGGTCAAGACTCCCCTGTTTTAGGTTTAGGGTTCTCTTCAGCCACTGCAGCTGTCGTAGAGAGAGAGAGAGCTAGAGAGAGGGAAGGAAGGAGAGCTGCTGGTTCGCCTGGAGCGTCTTGCGTGGGGAGGACAATGTCTAGCGTGGAAGCAAGAGCAAGAGGACGTTTTCAAGGTAGGGGTTCTGTTTTCTTATACCTGATCTGGGGTTAGGCCCTGTGGTGAATTACCCGTTGGATATTGTCCTTGTTATCATACTATTTATATGTAAATTCATATAGGTGTGATCTCCTATATGAATGTTGGCCTTCAATGGCGTTTTGGTGTGATTCTGACATTGAATAGGCAGTGCATGTTAAATGTTCGACAAAATGCATGTGTGAATCTGTTTGTGTGATAATGCTCAGTATGTGTTTGATAATATGCCTGTAAGGCTAGAATTGTGAGTTGGTAAAGGTGTGCATGCCAAGTGTTTGCTTTTATACCTGAATGACTGGGTTTGCACACTTGTGAATGTGTGCCCGTTAAGTGTTTGGTTTTATGCCTGAGTGGCTGTGTGTACTGTTTTGTGAAACCCGGTGGCTGTGGAAGCTCGGGACTGTTTTGTGTAACCCGGTGGCTGTGGAAGCCCGGGACTGTTTTGTGTAACCCGGTGGTTGTGGAAGCCCGGGACTGTTTTGTGTAACCCGGTGGCTGTGGAAGCCTGGGACTTTTTTGTGTAACCCGGTGGCTGTGGAAGCCCGGGACTTCTCATGTATTAGCTTGTGTGGCTGTTTGAAATATTTGTTTTTGCTGATGGCTTAGCGTTATATTGGTTAAAATAATTGTATCACGACACTGCACTTGTACACACGGCATGTAGAAGCTAGGAGCATGGGATGGGTTGGGGAGACACGATCCCTACTGAGCTGTGGTTGCTCACCCCTCCTACTGTGTTTGTTTTCTTCACAGGGACCTACAGGCGTTAGGTGGGAACACCAAGGTGGAAGACTTTCTACCTTGTGGCTTTACTCCATTTGTTATTTGAGTGTTTTGTCAAATGTAATGTTGAGACTATTGTAACTCCAATTGGAGATGATGTATTGGATTTTGGAACTTAATAAAGATAAGTGGTTTGCCTTTTTGCTATTACTTGTGGATTCTTATGAATGTGTTGGATTTTGTATATCTATCCCTTGCCCACCGGGTGGGTAAAGAGGAGTCACGAACCGATTTCCTCGGGTTGGAAATCCGGGGCGTGACAATATGGTATCAGAGCATGGTCTAGTTGGCCTAGGGTAGTGGGCGGATCTAGATATCTTGAGTCCTTTAGAGGAGCCTGGAGGGATGTGCCTGATCAACACGGTCCTCTTGGAACCTCTAAGGTGTACTTGGGGTAGTCCAGACCAGAGGTAGGATGTAACGACCCATGAGTGGGTGTTAGTCCCACATTGCTTGGTGAGGAGAACAAAGTCCGCCTTATAAGAGGGGATGGATACCTCACCTCACATGGACGCGTTTTGGGCGAGGCCCAAAGACAAAACCGTGCGGAGCAGGCCACGAGGGCGAGGCCCAAGACTGGTTGGCCAAAGCGGACAAAATTCTTGTGACGGGTATGGGCTGGGCTATCTCGGATGGTATCAGAGCCAGGCCCGGAGCGGTGTGCCATGGTCCCACGGGGACGTGGGCCTCTTAAGGGGGGTGGATTGTAACGACCCATGAGTGGGTGTTAGTCCCATATTGCTAGGTGAGGAGAACAAAGTCCGCCTTATAGGAGGGGACGGATACCTCACCTCACAGGGATGCGTTTTGGGCGAGGCCCAAAGACAAAACCGTGCGGAGCAGGCCATGAGGGCGAGGCCCAAGACTGGTTGGCCAAAGCGGACAAAATTCTTGTGACGGGTATGGGCTGGACTATCTCGGATGTAAGGACCCGTGTTTAAGGGGCCTTAGAGACAACATTAAGTTAGAGACCTTATTTTAACAAATGAATATCAGCACAATGATGTGCTCGTCAAATGGAGAATTTTGACTGTACTTGGACTAAATTTGGGATTTGAGGCCCTGAGGGGTATTTTTGGGATTTCACAAATAATTTTATATTCCCTTTTAAATTACCTGGGTTTGTATTTTGAGCTTTGGGCCTCCCTTCAAGGGAAAAACCCAATATGAGAGAGTGGGCTATTTTGCCTTTCTTCTTGGGTTTACTTAACCAATGCGCTACATTTGGTCTTGGGCTTCTATTAAAAACAAAATAAAAAGAAATAAAATAGAAAAAAAAGGGAGAAACCAAACCCTACTGATTGTTGGAAGCCGACCCAAAAAGAGAGAGAGAGGGAGAGAGAGAGAGAGAGGGGATCTGCAAATTCCGGCCAAGGGAAAGGGGCCTGAGGCCTGAGGAAGAGAAGGAGAAGACGATTCGGAGGCTGGAAGGTAGATTTCCGGCAATCAAGGATCTTTTCTGGTGGTTGGAAGCTAATTCCTGGAAAAATTCTTTTTCTGCAATACGAGGTAGGGATTTCAAGTTTTTCTGTAATTGCCGTCTCTCTCTTACAGATTTCTAGAATAAAATTTATGTAATGATCTGGAATGTTGAGAAGGGACCTTTTATATATATATTGAGTTTCTAAATTCTACCTTGA
This sequence comes from Taxillus chinensis, assembly GCA_023512835.1. NCBI lineage: Eukaryota > Viridiplantae > Streptophyta > Magnoliopsida > Santalales > Loranthaceae > Taxillus > Taxillus chinensis. The sequence continues at coordinate 24,191,580 of CM042091.1, forward strand.
GCCTATGGATGATCTAGGGTTTTTGTCTGAGTTTTTCTAAATTTCTGAATTTTTGTGTGAGATTATTTATACTTTTGGGTTAGGGGTCATTTGTATACCCATTGTCTTGGGATTATGTAGATGAAAAGTTTTGGGAAAACCCTGTATTTGGCTTGGCTAAGGCCTCTGGTATTGGAAAATCAAATGAGAGTGAGGCCAGAGTTGGATTTAGACCCGGTTTATGGGGTTAGAACCTCAATAACTTCTAAACTAAGACGAATTTGAGGTTGGTTCTTTAGGGAAAAATGATTAGAATGATAAAAGGGAGGTTTTGGAACCTGCACGTGAGAAAGCCTTTTTCACTTGCAAATTCATTCCTACTCCAAATAGCCCCAAATTTTAGGTGGAGCTTCCTTAGAGGCATATGAGTTGAAATACCTCTGCACGCGAAAATGACCTTTTCACGTGCAACCTTGTTTTTGGCTAAAAATCGACCCTGAACCTTCTAGGATGGTTAGAATGATGTTTGGAGTTAATTTGCCTCTGCATGTGACAATAGGTTGTCACGTGCAGCTTGTTTTGGGCTCCCCTTGAGGTGGATAAGCTTCCTTTGAAAGGTTGTTGATGATCCAGACTATGAGAGTGAGAAATGAGTGGACTTCAGGGACCATGAGGGGTTAGGTGATGTTATGTGTAATGATTTGATTATTCTAAGACTATCTGTTGTTTTACATTCTGAGTTGAATTTTTTGTATGCTAAATGAGTTGCATGTTTGTACTGTGTTTGTTGGGTTATGTTTATTGAGTTGTATATGTTGAAATGTGTATGCTGAGGACCCCAGAAACGCGGGGAATTGAGCTGAGTATGGGACAGTCATTATACTGTACCCCTTGAGATGAGATTCACATTTGCCTGGTGTGGCATGTCACGTCACCGTGGTGGCGGGGTGTCCTCTGCCCTCCTGTGCAGGCAGAGGTATGAGGCGTGTTTACTGGGTGATGATTATTGTTTTAGCTTAGGTCACTACACGAGCACATGCATCCACTTGACTTGCATAGTTTTAGAGTGGGACGGGATTGGGGAGACTTGATCCCTACTGAGCTGTGGTGTGCTCACCCCTCCTATGAACTGTTCTTTGCAGGACCTAGCAGGCGATAGGCGGAAGAGCTGAGTTGGTAGGCTGCTGAGGCTGTATGGCCTTATATATATATATATTCATTTGGTTATTTCGTTGTATTTGAGATTCTGTTTGCTTGAACTGTGTGCCCTGGTTTTATTATTGGGAGCTTGTTCCCTAGTGGGTTGTAAAAGAGCTTGAAACCTCTGAGCAATGTAATTGATGTTTTGGGTTGTGAATACCGTATGTATGTATATTGTGGTGGTGTGGTTGGCATGGAAATAGGTACATGCCCCTTGGCATGTTGACATGTGATACGAGGATAGGATAGCACCCGCGTAGGTGTCCTCACTTTGGTGTTTACACCGAACCCTTGACCCTTCGGGTGCGGGCATGGGCGTCATTACCCATTTCCAAAGGGGAAGGAAATTTGGGGTGTGACATTATGGTATTAGAGCCAAAGTTCATGGTCTAGTGGACTTTGGATAGTGGGGAGGGATAACTGCTTCCAAGACCCTTAGGAGGCTGTATAGGACACGCCTGATCACCGTGGTTCTATCTGGTTTTCTGGGGTGCACTCAGGGGTAGTTAGACCAAGGAGTAGGGCATTTGCATTTGGGATGGGGGTGCATACATGCATTGGCATTAGGGCACTAGCTTAATCATAATATGAGTGTCATGATTTGAAATGAGTAATTAATTTGAAATGAGCCTACAATGAATTGAAATGTGAATACTGTGGAATGTGTTGAGACATGCTGATTTGGGAAACTATGATGTGTTGAAAATTTTAAAGTATGAGATTGTAATATGTATGTTGAGATCCTGTGAACATGATGTGTATGCTTATGAGATGTTATTTGAGTACCTCATGGTCCTAGAGGTGAGGGTGTACTGAGCTTGAGAGATATTGATTCCAGCTCCACTTGTTTTTGAAATGTGTAGACAATGCCTCCTAGGAGAGTTACCCGGGCTACCCGCAGTGTAGAGGATGAGTCTTCGCACGTGCTTGGCAAGAGGGAAGGCAGCAAACGGAGGGCGATGATCCCATGGAGCGGATCATGGCCCAAGTTAGGGCCTTGAGTGAAAATGTACAAGGCATGCGAGAGGATCTCAGGGGAGAGATCCGAGATGAGATTTGGCGGGGGATGATGGCACACAGACAGTCTTACCTTCTCCACCCCGTGAGACGAGCCTCCACGTAGACAAGAGATACCGATGAGACGGGAGGAGGAAGATGTGGTGACCCGGTTCCGGAAGGAACAACCACCAAGGTTCAAGGGAGGAGATGATCCTCTAGCGGCAGAGCATTGACTGCGACAGATTGAGCACGTGTTCTCCTTTCTCCAACCCCGGGAGGAGGATAAAGTGAGGTTAGCAATCGGGCAGTTGGAAGAGGAAGCCTTAGAGTGGTGGCTCAAGCATTTCAGGTAGCCGGGACATGCAGACCTTGTCATGGGAGGAATTCCTTCAATTGTTCCATGAGGAGTACTTCCCAGGAGTCCTTGCGGTGGCGAAACGGGAAGAGTTCGGTGGTTTGAAACAAGGATCACGCACTGTGTCTGAGTATGAGCGTGAATTCCGGGGAATGAGCCGGTTTGCCCCTGAGGCAATCTCTAGAGAGGACCTAAAGGCCCATAAGTTTACCATGGGACTCAGACCTGCCCTGAAGCAGAGGGTGGAGATGCTGCAGCTGAGGACATATGCGGAGGTCGTGGAGACAACTAAGATTATGGAAAGAGGACTTGGAGGAGGGTAAACAGGCTCATCAGGAGCGGCTAGCACGGAGTACACGTGATAAGCAGGGAGACTCAAAGAGACCGAGAGTTGAGCTTGGAGGTAGCGAGTTTCTTCCAAGGGACAAGGGCCAATCACCAATGGCTCCACCAAAGTCCCGTTACTCTAGAGGACCGGGGAACTCAGCTGGAGGTTTCCCACGTGAGTGTACTTGTTGTGGCCAAACTGGACACATGAAACGTGAGTGTCCCAAGCTGCACCTGTAGTGCCATAGCTGTGGGAAGATAGGACACCTTAGTACAGTGTGTTTCAGTAAAGGGAACAGCTGGGGCACTGGTGGATTCGCATCAGGAGGGAGGAGTGAGACCCACTTTTGGGCCCCAACTCCGAGGCCAGGCACGTTCATGGCAAGGCAGTCGGCTGGTTCCACACATGCAAGGCCACGGGGAGAGAAGCAACCACAAGGCGGTTCGAGAATCGTCCAAGTGGACATCGACAGGGATCAAAGGACAAACAGGAGAGGCTAGTAGCGGGGCAAGCCATGGCGAGTATTCGCGCTCACTTCAGCACCACCCGAGCGGGAGGAGTTGCCACCATCCTCCGAGGAAGGCGAAGCCGGACCTTCGGTGGTTCGAGGTACTGTTTTGATATCTTGCACTATAGTTGCTATCTTGTTTGATACTGGAGCTTCGTGCTCCTTGATTGCTAAGTCCTTGGTTGAGAGCCTTGGACTTGATTGTGTGAGGGCAGATAAGCCCCCCGAGTGTTGAGTCACTTGTGGGAGGTGCATCGACAATAAACCGAGTGTGTCGTGAGTGTATGCTTACGATAGGAGATGTTGAGGTCACATTTGATTTGTATGTGATGCCCATGAGGACCTTTGATTTGATTTTAGGGATGGACTGGTTAATGGCCTTCCAGGCTAAGATTAATTGTTATAGGCGGCGGGTGTCATTTATTTCACCCACAGGATTACCCTGTGCCCTAGTGGGGGAATGGGATGAGAATGCCGGGAGGGCTGGACTGACGAGAGAGCTATGGGGTAATGTTACCCATAGACTTGCTACACTTACTTTTGAGGAGGAAGGTAATATTGAAAAACGAGCATGGCCAGTTGTTGTTGAGAATTTTCAGGATGTGTTTCCTGGGGAGTTACTGGAGTTGCCTCCACACAGGAGTGTTGAGTTCACAATCGAGTTATTGCCAGGAGTGGGACCTATCTCACAAGTGGCATACCGGATGGGACCTGCCGAGTTGAGGGAGCTTCAAAAGCAAATAAAGGAGCTGGGAGATAAAAGTTTCATTCGCCCAAGTACATCACCTTGGGGTGCACCAGTCTTGTTTGCTAAAAAGGCAGACGGTTCACTACAACTCTGCATTGATTATCGAAAGCTGAACCAAGTGACGGTAAAGAACAAATACCCTTTGCCGAGGATTGAGGATCTGTTTGACCAGCTGAGTGGGGCACAGTGGTTTTCAAAGATTGATTTGCGTTCTGGGTATCATCAGGTGAGGGTCAGGAGCGAGGATATTCCTAAGACTGCTTTTAGGTGTAGATATGGGCACTATGAGTGGTTAGTGATGCCTTTCGGGCTCACGAACGCACCGACAGTGTTCATGCACCTGATGAATCAGGTATTTGCCCTGTACCTAGATTCCTTTGTGGTGGTATTTATTGATGATATCCTTGTATACTCAAGGACCCGAGAGGAGCGTGAGGAGCATTTGACTGTGGTGTTACAGACGCTCCAAGACCACCAGTTGTATGCTAAATTCAGCAAGTGTAACTTTTGGATGCAAGATGTAAGGACCCGTATTTGAGGGGCCTTAGAGATAGCCTTGAGTTAGAGACCTTATTTTAACAAATGAATATCAGCACAATGATGTGCTCATCAAATGGTGAATTTTGACTGTACTTGGACTAAATTTGGGATTTTAGGCCCTGAGGGGTATTTTCGGGATTTCACAAATAATTTTATATTTACTTTTAAATTACCTGGGTTTGTATTTTGAGCTTTGGGCCTCCCTTCAAGGGAAAAACCCAATATGAGAGATAGTGGGCTGTTTTGCCTTTCTTCTTGGGTTTACTTAACCATTGGGCTGCATTTGGTCTTGGGCTTCAAAAAAATAAAATAAAATAAAATAAAATAAAATAAAATAAAATAGGAGAAAAGAAAAGGGGACCAAACCCTACCTTCCCTGCAGCCGTCACACACATACACGCCCAGAGAGAGAGAGAGAGAGAGAGAGAGAGAAAGAGAGAGAGAGAGAGAGAGAGAGGGAGACGATCCTGAGGGAGATGACCCAGAGTGGAGGGGTTTCTGACGATCAAGGATCTCCTACGGACGACGGGAGGCCGAGGCGTTGAGGCGGCGGGGATACGGATCGCTCCATTCTTTTCACCTAATCTTTTCCGCAAAACTTGAGGTAGGGATTTCAAGTTTTTCTATTTGCCGTCTCTCTCTTAGATTTCTAGAATAATATTTATGTGACGATCCGGGATGTTGAGAAGGGACCTTTTATATATATATTGAGTTTCTAAATTCTACCTTGAGCCTATGGATTGATCCGGGGGTTTTGTCCGGGTTTTCTAAATTTCCGTTTCGTGTGAGATTATTTATACTTTTGGGTTAGGGGTCATTTGTATACCCATTGTCTTGGGATTATTTAGATGAAAAGTTTTGGGAAAACCCTGTATTTGGCTTGGCTAAGGCCTCTTGGTACCGGGAAATCATGAGAGTGAGGCCAGGAGTTGGTTTTAGACCCGGTTTATGGGCTTAGAACCTCAATAACTTCTAAACTAAGACGAATTTGAGGTTGGTTCTTTAGGGAAAAATGATTAGAATGACAAAAGAAAGGTTTTGGAGCCTTGCACGTGAAAAAGCCTTTTTCACTTGCAGATTCATTCTTGCTCCAAATAGCCCCAAATTTTAGGTGGAGCTTCCTTAGAGGCATATGAGTTGAAATACCTCTGCATGTGAAAATGACCTTTTCACGTGCAACCTTGTTTTTGGCTAAAAATCGTCCCTGAACCTTCCGGGGACGGTTAGAATGATGTTTGGAGTTAATTTGCCTCTCGCACGTGAGAATAGGTTGTCACGTGCGGCTTGTTTTGAGCTTCCTTTGAGGTGGATAAGCCTCCTTTGAAAGGTGGTTGATGATCCAGACAATGAGAGTGAGATATGAGTGGACTTTAGGGACCATGAGGAGTCAGGTGATGTTATATGTGATGACTTGATTGTTCCGAGACTATCTCGTTGTTTTACATTCGAGTTGAGTTTTTGTATCTTTGAATGAGTTGCATATTTGTACTGTGTTTGTTGAATTATGTTTATTGAGTTGAGATTGTTGAGTTGCATATGTTGAAATGTGTATGTTGAGCACCCCAGAAACGCGGGGAGTTGAGATAAGAACCCCAGAAACGCGGGGAATTGAGCTGAGTTTGGGACAGTCATTATACTGTACCCCTTGAGATGAGATTCACATTTGCCTGGTGTGGCATGTCACGTCGCCATGGTGGCGGGGTGTCCTCTGCCCTCCTGTGTAGGCAGAGGTATGAGGCGTGTTTACTGGGTGATGATTTTTTTTTTGTTTTAGCTTAAGTCAATACACGAGCACATGCATCCACTTGACATGCATAGTTTTTAGAGTGGGACGGGATTGGGGAGACTTGATCCCTACTGAGCTGTGGTGTGCTCACCCCTCCTATGAACTGTTCTTTGCAAGACCTAGCGAGCGATAGGCGGAAGAGCCGAGTTGGTAGGCGCCGAGGCCGTATGGCCTTATACATGCATTTGGTTATTTCGTTGTATTTGAGATTCTGTTTGCTTAAACCGTGTACCCTGGTTTTATTATTGGGAGCTTGTTCCCTGGTGGGTTGTAAAAGAGTTTGAAACCTCCGAGCGATGTAATTGATGTTTTGGGTTGTGAATACCATATGTATGTATATTGTGGTGGTGTGGTTGGCATGGAAACGTGCACGTGCCCCTTGGCACGTTGACTTGTGTTACAGGGGATAGGACAGACCCGCGGTAGGTGTCCTCACTTTGGTGTTTACACCGAACCCTTGACCTTTCGGGTGCGGGCATGGGCAGTCATTAACCATTTCCAGGGAGAAGGAAATTTGGGGCGTGACATTATGGTATCGAGCCCAAGTTCATGGTCTAGTGGACTTAGGATAGTGGGGGAGGGATAACCGCTTCGAGACCCTTAGGAGGCGATATAGGACACGCCTGATCACCGTGGTTCTATCCTGGTTTTCTAGGGTGCACTCAGGGGTAGTTAGACCAAGGAGTAGGACATTTGCATTTGGGATGGGGTGCATACATGCATTGGCATTAGGGCACTAGCTTAATCATAATATGAGTGTCATGATTTGAAATGAGTAATTAATTTGAAATGAGCATACAATGGACTGAAATGTGAATACTGTGGAATGTGTTGAGACATGCTGATTTGGGAAACTATGATGTGTTGAAAATTTTAGATTATGAGGTTGTAATATGTATGTTGAGATCCCGTGAACATGATGTGTATACTTATGAGATGTTATTTGAGTACCTCATGGTCCTAGAGGTGAGGGTATACCGAGCTTGAGAGATATTGATTCCCGCTCCACTTGTTTTTGAAATGTGTAGACAATGCCTCCTAGGAGAGTTACCCAGGCTACCCCCTTGTAGAGGAAGAGTCTTCGCACGTGCCGGACAAGAGGGAAGGCAGCAAACGGAGGGCGATGATCCCATGGAGCGGATCATGGCCCAAGTTAGGGCCTTGAGTGAAAATGTACAAGGCATGCGAGAGGATCTCGGGGGAGAGATCCGAGATGAGATTAGGCGGGAGATGATGGCACAGCCAGCGGTCTTACCTTCTCCACCCCGTGAGACAGAGCCTCCACGTAGACAAGAGATACCGATGAGACGAGATGAGGAAGATGTGGTGACCCGGTTCCGAAAGGAACAACCACCGAGGTTCAAGGGAGGAGCCGATCCTCTGGCGGCGAGCATTGGTTGCGGCAGTTGAGCACGTGTTCTCCTTTCTCCGACCCCGAGAGGAGGATAAAGTGAGGTTAGCAATCGGACAGTTGGAAGAGGAAGCCTTAGAGTGGTGGCTTAGCATTTCAGGTAGCCGGGACATGCGGACCTTGTCATGGGAGGAATTCCTTCAATTGTTCCATGAGGAGTACTTCCCGGAGTCCTTGCGGTGGCGAAACGGGAAGAGTTCGGTGGGTTGAAACAAGGATCACGCACCGTGTCCGAGTATGAGCGTGAGTTCCGAGGACTCGAGCCGGTTTGCCCCTGAGGCAATCTCTAGAGAGGACCTGAAGGCCCATAAGTTTACCATGGGACTCGGGCCCGCCCTGGCAGAGGGTGGAGATGCCGCGGGCCGAGGACATATCGTGAGGTCGTGGAGACAGCTAAGATTGTGGAAAGAGGACCGGAGGAGGGTAAACAGGCTCATCGGGAGCGGCTAGCACGGGGTGCGCGCGATAGCAGGGGAGACTCCAAGAAACCGAGAGTTGAGCTTGGAGGTAGTAGTTTTCCCAGGGACAAGGGCCAATCGCCAATGGCTCCACCAAAGTCCCGTTACTCTGGAGGACCGGGGAACTCAGTTGGAGGTTTCCCACGTGAGTGTACTTGTTGTGGCCAAACTGGACACATGAAACGTGAGTGTCCCAAACAGCACCTGCAGTGCCATAGCTGTGGGAAGACAGGACACCTTAGTACGGTGTGTTTCAGTAAGGGGAACAACCGGGGAGCTGGTGGATTCGCATCAGGAGGGAGGAGTGAGACCCACTTTCGGGCCCCAACTCCGAGACCCGACGTTCATGGCAGGCGAGTCGGGCTGGTTCCACACATGCAAGGCCACAAGGAGAAAAGCAACCACAAGGCGGTTCGGAGAATCGTCCAAGTGGACATCGACAGGGATCAAAGGACAAACAGGAGAGGCTAGTAGCAAGGCAAACCATGGCAGAGTATTTGCACTTACTTCAGCACCATCCGAGTGGGAGGAGTTGCCATTATCCTCCGAGGAAGGCGAAGCCGGACCTTCGGTGGTTCGAGGTACTATTTTGATATCTCGCACTATAGTTGCTGTCTTGTTTGATACCGGAGCTTCGTGCTCCTTGATTGCTAAGTCCTTGGTTGAGAGCCTTGGACTTGATTGTGTGAGGGCGAGATAGGCCCTTGAGTGTTGAGTCACCTGTGGGAGGTGCATCGACAATAAACCAAGTGTGTCGTGAGTGTATGCTTACGATAGGAGATGTTGAGGTCACATTTGATTTGTATGTGATGCCCATGAGGACCTTTGATTTGATTTTAGGGATGGACTGGTTAATGACCTTCCAGGCTAAGATTGATTGTTATAGGCGGCGGGTGTCATTTACTTCACCCACAGGATTACCCTGTACCCTAGTGGGGGAATGGGATGAGAATGCCGGGAGGGCTGGACTGATGAGAGAGCTATGGGGTAATGTTACCCATAGACTTGCTACACTTACTTTTGAGGAGGAAGGTAATATTGAAAAACGAGCGTGGCCGATTATTGTTGAAAATTTCCAAGATGTGTTTCCTGGGGAGTTATCGGAGTTGCCTCCACACAGGAGTGTCGAGTTCACAATCGAGTTATTGCCAGGAGTGGGACCTATCTCACAAGTGGCATACCGGATGGGACCTGCCGAGTTGAGGGAGCTTCAAAAGCAAATAAAGGAGCTAGGAGATAAAAGTTTCATTCGCCCAAGTACATCACCTTGGGGTGCACCGGTCTTGTTTGCTAAAAAGGCAGACGGTTCACTACGACTCGCATTGATTATCGAAAGTCGAACCAAGTGACGGTAAAGAACAAATACCCTTTGCCGAGAATTGATGATCTGTTTGATCAGCTGAGTGGGGCACAGTGGTTTTCAAAGATTGATTTGCGTTCTGGGTATCATCAGGTGAGGGTCAGGAGCGAGGATATTCCTAAGACTGCTTTCAGGTGTAGATATGGGCACTATGAATGGTTAGTGATGCCTTTCGGGCTTACGAACGCACCGGCAGTGTTCATGCACCTGATGAATCAGGTATTTGCCCCATACCTAGATTCCTTTGTGGTGGTATTTATTGATGACATCCTTGTATACTCAAGGACTCGGGAGGAGCATGAGGAGCATTTGACTATGGTGTTGCAGACACTCCAGGACCACCAGTTGTATGCTAAATTTAGCAAGTGCAACTTCTGGATGCAAGAGGTACATTTCCTTGGGCATGTGGTATCTGCTGAGGGAGTTAGAGTGGACCCAACCAAGATTGAATCTGTATCATCTTGGAAAAGGCCCACGAATGTTTTTGAGATCCGTAGTTTCTTGGGTCTTGGCCTGGATATTACGGGCGTTTCGTGGAAGGGTTTTCTCGGTTAGCGGCACCGATGACAGCCCTAACACGAAAAGGAGTTAAATTCGAATGGACAGACAAGTGTCAGCAAGCTTTTGAGGAATTGAAGACTCGATTGACTACTGCACCAGTTTTGAGTCTACCACGGGATGGAGTGCCTTACGAGGTGTATTGTGATGCATCCCGCGTTGGATTGGGGTGTGTTCTGATGCAGGAACACAAAGTCATAGCTTATGGCTCACGACAGCTTAAGCCCCATGAGCAAAATTACCCAACGCATGATCTGGAATTAGCAGCAGTTATCTTTGCCTTGAAGTCGTGGCAACATTACCTGCTGGGGGAGAAATTTGTGGTATACACCGACCACAAAAGCCTACAGTATATTTTCACCCAGAGGGATCTGAATTTGAGACAGAGGAGATGGGTGGAGTACTTGCAGATGTTTGACTTTACGCTCTCCTACACACCTGGAAAGGGGAATGTGGTTGCAGATGCACTGAGTAGGAAGGGAAAAGCTGAGATTTCCATGAGAGAATGGAAAATGATGGAACAGTTAGCAGTGCTGCAAGTACAGCCTGATTTTAGCAGTGGGGGAAGCGATCCCATGTTCTATTGTCGTAATGCCAGAGTTATACCATCGTGTCCGTGAGGGACAGTTGGGGGACGTGGACCGTGAAGTGATCCGAGCCCGGTTAGAGGCCGGTGAACTGTCGAGGAATGGACGAAGGAACCGAGCATGAGCCGAGATTTCAGGGACGTTTGATAGTACCGCCCTCCTTACGCGAGGATGTGATGAGGGAGTTTCATCATTCCCGTTTGGCCGTGCATCCAGGAGGGACTAAGATGTATCATGCCGTGCGAGCACGATTCCGGTGGCCAGGGTCGAAGAGGTGTATAGCCGAGTTTGTTTCCAGGTGCCTTACTTGTCAACAAGTAAAGGCAGAGCACCAACGACCCGCTGGTCGGTTCTGACCATTGCCTGTGGGCGAGTGGAAGTGGGAGCATATTACCATGGATTTTGTGACAGGACTTCCTACCACTTCGGGAGGAAGGATATGATTTGGGTCATTGTAGACCGACCGACTAAATCGGCCCATTTCTTGGCTATTCGGGGAGCGCGACTCCATTGGGACTTTGAGCCAGTTGTATGTTGATGAGATTGTGCGATTGCATGGAGTGCCTTTGTCTATCGTTTCGGACAGAGATGCACGATTCACTTCTCGGTTTTGGAATGGTTTGCAAGAGGCATTGGGGACGCGGCTTAATTTGAGTACGCTTTCCATCCCGAGACCGATGGACGGTCGAGAGGACCATTCAAACGTTGGAAGACCTGTTGAGAGCTTGTGTGCTTGATTTTGGGGGATCATGGGCTTCTCACCTTCCTTTGGTAGAGTTTGCCTATAATAATAGTTACCAGGCTTCTATTGGGATGGCCCCGTTTGAGGCATTGTATGGCAGACCTTGCCGATCTCCATTATGTTGGGCAGAAGCTGGAGAGGTCGCTATGTTGGGACCTCAATTGGTCCAAGAGGCCACGGCAAAAGTCCAACTGATTAGGCAGCGCCTTCTTACGGCCCAGAGTAGACAAAAGTCTTATGCGGATCGCCGACGCAGACCACTGGAGTTTTTGGTTGGAGACCATGTGTTTCTTCGTGTTTCTCCACGGAGAGGGCATAAGAGATTTGGAAAGGGATCCAAGTTATCTCCACGATACATTGGACCATTTGAGATTTTGAGTAAAGTTGGACCCGTCGCTTATAGGTTGGCATTACCTCCCAGTTTGAGCAGAGTTCATGATGTCTTCCATGTATCCCAGTTGCGGAAATACCATCCAGATCCCACACATGTGCTGGATTGGAGTACCCTGGATATTGGGGAGGACGTGACGATTGTTGAAGCACCAATCCGTATTTTGGATAGGTGCGTGAAGCAGCTACGCGGTAAGACTATTCTGTTGGTTCGGGTGTTGTGGAAACACTGCGGTATGGAGGAAGAGACTTGGGAACGTGAGGCTGAGATGCGTGCTCACTACCCTGACCTGTTCGAGGACGAACAACCCTGAAGGGGGGGAGGAAGGCAAACATCAACATAGTCAGGTACTTGTCCAACTGGTTGTTTGATGCGTGTATTCATTTGTGTTAGTGGTCTATTCTTTGGTTGTGGTTGTTGTTTCTTTTGATTCCGAATTTTCTTTTCGAGGACGAAAAGTCTTTAAGGGGGAGAGGATGTAAGGACCCGTATTTGAGGGGCCTTAGAGATAGCCTTGAGTTAGAGACCTTATTTTAACAAATGAATATCAGCACAATGATGTGCTCATCAAATGGTGAATTTTGACTGTACTTGGACTAAATTTGGGATTTTAGGCCCTGAGGGGTATTTTCGGGATTTCACAAATAATTTTATATTTACTTTTAAATTACCTGGGTTTGTATTTTGAGCTTTGGGCCTCCCTTCAAGGGAAAAACCCAATATGAGAGATAGTGGGGTTTTTGCCTTTCTTCTTGGGTTTACTTAACCATTGGGCTGCATTTGGTCTTGGGCTTCAAAAAAAAAAAAAAAATAAAAAAATAAAAAAATAAAATAAAATAGGAGAAAAGAAAAGGGGACCAAACCCTACCTTCCCTGCAGCCGTCACACACATACACGCCCAGAGAGAGAGAGAGAGAGAGAGAGAGAGAGAGAGAGAGAGAGAGAGAGAGAGAGAGGGAGACGATCCTGAGGGAGACGACCCAGAGTGGAGGGGTTTCTGACGATCAAGGATCTCCTACAGACGACGGGAGGCCGGAGGCGTTGAGGCAACGGGGATACGGATCGCTCCATTCTTTTCACCTAATCTTTTCCGCAAAACTTGAGGTAGGGATTTCAAGTTTTTCTATTTGCCGTCTCTCTCTTAGATTTCTAGAATAATATTTATGTGACGATCCGGGATGTTGAGAAGGGACCTTTTATATATATATTGAGTTTCTAAATTCTACCTTGAGCCTATGGATTGATCCGGGGTTTTGTCCGGGTTTTCTAAATTTCCGTTTCGTGTGAGATTATTTATACTTTTGGGTTAGGGGTCATTTGTATACCCATTGTCTTGGGATTATTTAGATGAAAAGTTTTGGGAAAACCCTGTATTTGGCTTGGCTAAGGCCTCTGTACCTGGGAAATCATGAGAGTGAGGCCAGGAGTTGGTTTTAGACCCGGTTTATGGGCTTAGAACCTCAATAACTTCTAAACTAAGACGAATTTGAGGTTGGTTCTTTAGGGAAAAATGATTAGAATGACAAAAGGAAGGTTTTGGAGCCCGCACGTGAAAAAGCCTTTTTCACTTGCAGATTTATTCTTGCTCCAAATAGCCCCAAATTTTAGGTGGAGCTTCCTTAGAGGCATATGAGTTGAAATACCTCTCGCACGTGAAAATGACCTTTTCACGTGCAACCTTGTTTTTGGCTAAAAATCGTCCCTGAACCTTCTGGGACGGTTAGAATGATGTTTGGAGTTAATTTGCCTCCGCACGTGAGAATAGGTTGTCACGTGCGGCTTGTTTTGAGCTTCCCTTGAGGTGGATAAGCCTCCTTTGAAAGGTGGTTGATGATCCAGACAATGAGAGTGAGATATGAGTGGACTTTAGGGACCATGAGGAGTCAGGTGATGTTATATGTGATGACTTGATTGTTCGAGACTATCTCGTTGTTTTACATTCCGAGTTGAGTTTTTGTATGCTTGAATGAGTTGCATATTTGTACTGTGTTTGTTGAATTATGTTTATTGAGTTGAGATTGTTGAGTTGCATATGTTGAAATGTGTATGTTGAGCACCCCGAAACGCGGGGAGTTGAGATAAGAACCCCGAAACGCGGGGAATTGAGTGAGTTTGGGACGGTCATTATCTTGTACCCCTTGAGATGAGATTCACATTTGCCTGGTGTGGCATGTCACGTCGCCGTGGTGGCGGGGTGTCCTCTGCCCTCCTGTGCGGGCGAGGTATGAGGCGTGTTTACTAGGTGATGATTTTTTTTTTTTGTTTTAGCTTAAGTCACTACACGAGCACATGCATCCACTTGACATGCATAGTTTTTAGAGTGGGACGGGATTGGGGAGACTTGATCCCTACCGAGCCGTGGTGTGCTCACCCCTCCCTATGAACTGTTCTTTGCGGGACCTAGCGGGCGATAGGCGGAAGAGCCGAGTTGGTAGGCCGCCGAGGCCGTATGGCCTTATACATGCATTTGGTTATTTCGTTGTATTTGAGATTCTGTTTGCTTAAACTGTGTACCCCGGTTTTATTATTGGGAGCTTGTTCCCTGGTGGGTTGTAAAAGAGTTTGAAACCTCCGAGCGATGTAATTGATGTTTTGGGTTGTGAATACCATATGTATGTATATTGTGGTGGTGTGGTTGGCATGGAAACAGTGCGTGCCCCTTGGCACGTTGACTTGTGTTACGGGGATAGGACGAGACCCGCGCATGATCTGGAATTAGCGAGCAGATTATCTTTGCCTTGAAGTCGTGGCAACATTACCTGTGGGGGAGAGATTTGTGGTATACACCGACCACAAAAGCCTACGGTATATCTTCACCCAGGAGGGATCTGAATTTGAGACGAGAGGAGATGGGTGGAGTACTTGCGGATGTTTGACTTTACACTCTCCTACACACCTGGAAAGGGGAATGTGGTTGCAGATGCACCGAGTAGGAAGGGAAAAGCCGAGGTTTCCATGAGAGAATGGAAAATGATGGAACAGTTAAGCGATCTTGCAAGTACGGCCTGATTTTAGCAATGGGGAAGCGATCCCATGTTCTATTGCCGTAATGCGAGTTATACCATCGTGTCCGTGAGGGACAGTTGGGGGACGTGGACCGTGAAGTGATCCGGGCCCAGGATAGAGGCCGGTGAACCGTCTGGGGAAATGGACGAAGGGACCGAACATGAGCCGAGATTTCAGGGGCGCTTGATAAGATACGGTCCTCCTTACGCGAGGATGTGATGAGGGAGTTTCATCATTCCCGTTTGGCTGTGCATCCAGGAGGGACTAAGATGTATCATGCCGTGCGAGCACGATTCCGGTGGCCAGGATCGAAGAGGTGTATAGCAGAGTTTGTTTCCAGGTGCCTTACTTGTCAACAAGTAAAGGCGAGCACCAACGACCTGCTTGGTCAGTTATAGCCATTGCCTGTGGCTGAGTGGAAGTGGGAGCTTATTACCATGGATTTTGTGACAGGACTTCCTACCACTTATGGGAGGAAGGATATGATTTGGGTCATTGTAGACCGATTGACTAAATCGGCCCATTTCTTGGCTATTCGGGAGCGAGACTCCATTGGAACATTGAGCTAGTTGTATGTTGATGAGATTGTGCGATTGCATGGAGTGCCTTTGTCTATCGTTTCGACAGAGATGCACGATTCACTTCTCGGTTTTGGAATGGTTTGCAAGAGGCATTGGGGACACGACTTAATTTGAGTACCGCTTTCCATCCTGAGACTGATGGTCAGTCAGAGTGGACCATTCAAACGTTGGAAGACCTGTTAAGAGCTTGTGTGCTTGATTTTGGGGGATCATGGGCTTCTCACCTTCCTTTGGTAGAGTTTGCCTATAATAATAGTTACCGGGCTTCTATTGGGATGGCCCCGTTTGAGGCATTGTATGGCGACCTTGCCGATCTCCTTTATGTTGGGCAGAAGTCGGGAGAGGCAGCTATGTTGGGACCTCAATTGGTCCAAGAGGCCACGGCAAAAGTCCAACCGATTAGGCGGCGCCTTCTTACGGCCCGAGTAGACAAAAGTCTTATGCGGATCGCCGACACAGACCATTGGAGTTTTTGGTTGGAGACCACGTGTTTCTTCGTGTTTCTCCACGGAGAGGGCATAAGCGATTTGGAAAGGGATCCAAGTTATCTCCCCGATACATTGGACCGTTCGAGATTTTGAGTAGAGTAGGACCCGTCGCTTATAGGTTGGCATTACCTCCCAGTTTGAGCAGAGTTCATGATGTCTTCCATGTATCCGATTGCGGAAATACCATCCAGGATCCCACACATGTGCTGGATTGGAGTACCCTGGATATTGGGGAGGACGTGACGATTGTTGAGGCACCAATCCGTATTTTGGATAGGCGCGTGAAGCAACTACGAGGTAAGACTATTCCGTTGGTTCGGGTGTTGTGGAAACACCGCGGTATGGAGGAAGAGACTTGGGAACGTGAGGCTGAGATGCGTGTTCACTACCCTGACCTGTTCGAGGACGAACAACCTTGAAGGGGGGGAGGAAGGCAAACATCAACATAGTCAGGTACTTGTCCAACTGGTTGTTTGATGCGTGTATTGATTTGTGTTAGTGGTCTATTCATTGGTTATGGTTGTTGTTTCCTTTCATTCTGCATTTTCTTTTCGAGGACGAAAAGTCTTTAAGGGGGAGAGGATGTAAGGACCCGTGTTTAAGGGGCCTTAGAGACAACATTGAGTTAGAGACCTTATTTTAACAAATGAATATCAGCACAATGATGTGCTCGTCAAATGGAGAATTTTGACTGTACTTGGACTAAATTTGGGATTTGAGGCCCTGAGGGGTATTTTTGGGATTTCACACAAAATTTTATATTCCCTTTTAAATTACCTGGGTTTGTATTTTGAGCTTTGGGCCTCCCTTCAAGGGAAAAACCCAATATGAGAGAGTGGGCTGTTTTGCCTTTTTTTTCTTGGGTTTACTTAACCAATGGGCTGCATTTGGTCTTGGGCTTCTATTAAAAACAAAATAAAAAGAAATAAAATAGAAAAAAAAAGGGAGAAACCAAACCCTACTGATTGTTGGCAGCCGACCCAGAGAGAGAGAGAGAGGGAGAGAGAGAGAGAGAGGGGATCTGCAAATTCCGGCCAAGGGGAAGGGGCCTGAGGCCTGAGGAAGAGAAGGAGAAGACGATCCGGAGGCTGGAAGGGAGATTTCCGGCAATCAAGGATCTTTTCTGGTGGCTGGAAGCTAATTCCTGGAAAAATTCTTTTTCTGCAATACGAGGTAGGGATTTCAAGTTTTTCTCTAATTGCCGTCTCTCTCTTACAGATTTCTAGAATAAAATTTATGTGATGATCTGGAATGTTGAGAATGGACCTTTTATATATATATATTGAGTTTCTAAATTCTACCTTGAGCCTATGGATGATCTGGGGTTTTTGTCTGAGTTTTTCTAAATTTCTGAATTTCTGTGTGAGATTATTTATACTTTTGGGTTAGGGGTCATTTGTATACCCATTGTCTTGGGATTATGTAGATGAAAAGTTTTGGGAAAACCCTGTATATGGCTTGGCTAAGGCCTCCGGTATTGGGAAATCAAATGAGAGTGAGGCCGAGTTGGATTTAGACCCGGTTTATGGGGTTAGAACCTCAATAACTTCTAAACTAAGACGAATTTGAGGTTGGTTCTTTAGGGAAAAAAGATTAGAATGATAAAAGGGAGGTTTTGGAACCTGCACGTGAGAAAGCCTTTTTCACTTGCACATTCATTCTTACTCCAAATAGCCCCAAATTTTAGGTGGAGCTTCCTTATAGGCATATGAGTTGAAATACCTCTGCACGTGAAAATGACCTTTTCACGTGCAACCTTGTTTTTGGCTAAAAATCGACCCTGAACCTTCTAGGATGGTTAGAATGATGTTTGGAGTTAATTTGCCTCTGCACGTGACAATAGGTTGTCACGTGCAACTTGTTTTGGGCTCCCCTTGAGGTGGATAAGCTTCCTTTGAAAGGTTGTTGATGATCCAGGACTATGAGAGTGAGAAATGAGTGGACTTCAGGGACCATGAGGGGTTAGGTGATGTTATGTGTAATGATTTGATTGTTCTGAGACTATCCGTTGTTTTACATTCCGAGTTGAGTTTTTTGTATGCTAAATGAGTTGCATGTTTGTCTTGTGTTTGTTGGGTTATGTTTATTGAGTTGTATGTGTTGAAATGTGTATGCTTGAGGACCCCCAAAATGCGGGGAGTTGAGATAAGAACCCCGAAACGCGGGGAATTGAGTGAGTATGGGACGGTCATTATCTTGTACCCCTTGAGATGAGATTCACATTTGCCTGGTGTGGCATGTCACGTTGCCGTGGTGGCGGGGTGTCCTCTGCCCTCCTGCGAGCAGAGGTATGAGGCGTGCTTACTGGGTGATGATTATTGTTTTAGCTTAGGTCACTACATGAGCACATGCATCCACTTGACATGCATAGTTTTAGAGTGGGACGGGATTGGGGAGACTTGATCCCTACCGAGTTGTGGTGTGCTCACCCCTCCTATGAACCTGTTCTTTGCGGGACTTAGCAGGCGATAGGCGGAAGAGATGAGTTGGCAGGCCGCTGAGGCTGTATGGCCTTATATATATATGCATTTGGTTATTTCGTTGTATTTGAGATTCTGTTTGCTTGAACTGTGTACCCTGGTTTTATTATTGGGAGCTTGTTCCCTAGTGGGTTGTAAAAGAGCTTGAAACCTCTGAGCAATGTAATTGATGTTTTGGGTTGTGAATACCATATGTATGTATATTGTGGTGGTGTGGTTGGCATGGAAATAGGTACATGCCCCTTGGCATGTTGACATGTGATACAGGGATAGGACAGCACCCGCGGTAGGTGTCCTCACTTTGGTGTTTACACCGAACCCTTGACCCTTCGGGTGCGGGCATGGGCAGTTATTACCCATTTCCAAAGGGGAAGGAAATTTGGGGTGTGACATAGGATTTGCATGCATTGACATTAGGGCACTAGTTGCATTCATTGTGTGTGTGCTAAACTGTGATAAAGCTGTACATGTGGTAGGAAAGCGTGAAGAACGTGAATAAGTGTGGGATGTGCAACTCTGATTTTGTTACTAGTGTTATTTGAGCTGTGTACCTGTGGAATTGATTCCTGTGCAATGTAATTTCATGAGAACTAAAATGTGTGTGATGCTATGTACTACTTGACTTGATAATGGGGTAGAGGTAGTGAAACTTGATAGTAGTCGAACGCATTTTGACGTTTGTGCTTCTTACTTCATGTAGTAAGAATGCCACCGAGGAGAGTGACACGTGCGTTCGGGGCAGTGGCTGATGAGTCATCTGCCCATGAGGGCCCGGGTGCGGGGCAGTCCATTGGAGGACATGCACTGTTGCTGGCGCAGCTACGAGAAGGCATCCGGCTGGAAGTCCAAGAGCTGAGGGATGGTATCCGACAAGAAGTCCGAGAGGTGGTGCCACCACCACCGCCACCACCAGCGGGGGAGTTACCAAGGGAGCGTGAGGGCTCGCTGAGTGGCATGCCGACTCGTGCAGAGGATGACGTGGTGACACGGTTCCGAAAGGAACAACCTCCGCGATTCAAAGGGGAGGAAGACCCAGTGTTAGCTGAGCACTGGCTGAGGCAGATCGAGCATGTGTTTTCCTTTCTCCTACCCCGGGAAGAGGATAAGGTGAGACTGGCCATTCAGCAGCTGGAGGGGAATGCTCTGGAGTGGTGGTTGAGTGTCGCGGGGAGCCGTGCGGTGCAGTTCATGCTTTGGGAGGAGTTTCTACAGCTCTTCCATGATGAGTTCTTCCCAGAATCTTTGAGGTGGCAGAAGAGGGAGGAGTTTGGCAGCCTGAAACAAGGATCAAGGACGGTACTTGAGTATGAGCGAGAGTTCCGGAGCTTAAGTAGGTTTGCTCCCGAGACTGTTGCAAAGGAGGACCTGAAGGCCCACAAGTTCACTTTGGGCCTTAGGCCAGCCCTTAGGCAGAGGGTGGCGATCTTGCGCTTGAGGACTTATGCTGAGGTTGTGGAGACGGCTTGTATCGCTGAGAGAGAGCTGGATGATGGGAGGCAGGCCTATCAGGGTCGCCAGTTGCAGGGCGGATCTGAACGTGATTCGGGACCCAAGAGGCCCAAGACCAAAGAGAGGGACAACAGTTCCTTCCGCGGCGGGGGACAGACATCGGTACACACGGGGAGGTCTAGCTCCTGGTGGTAGCAGATCGGGAGGTCCACCGGGAGGTCTCCCCAGCGGTTGTCATTGCTTTGTGGGGAGCAAGGCCACTTCAGGAGGGAGTGTCCAAAGAAAGACTGGAAATGCAACAGCTGTGGGCGAGAGGGCCACTTGAGCCGGTTGTGCAGAAGTGGCAACAGGGGAGCAGGAGGCGTGACATCCAGTATGAGGAGTGATGCTAGCTTCCGTACACCAGCTGAGAGGCCAGCTCGTCAGTGGCAGGCCAGCCAGGCAGGATCTAGCCAGACCCGACCTCAGGGGAGGCCAGAGCGACAGCAGATTGAAGCTGGAGGCAGTCTTGGCGGGAAGGGCCCAGTGAGTGAGCCGACCAGTGGCACAGGCCAAGGGAGGGTGTTTGTGTCACGCCCCCGAATTCCAGGGAACCCGAAACCGGGTACATGACTTCCCCTTGCCCGCACCTGAAAGGTCAAGGGGTTGGTGACTAGCACCAATAGAGACTACACCGCGGGTGCTGTCTCAAATATGCAACCCTATACAGTCATACATCAAGGGTAGTCCTGTACTTTCCCATATATCATCATGCATACAAAGAGTCAAATAGTCATACAGACATCACATCATACAGTATGCAAATACAACTATCCACGGACCCATGTCTAGGATATCACATAAAACAATACAGAATATAACTGTATCATACATCAGAGTAGTGGGCGTCCTCCTGGAAGAAAGTCCTCCACTAGTCTCGGGTCACACCTGAAAAGGGTAAACAACAAGTAGGGGTGAGCGACAAGCTCAGTAGGTGACCCTAACACTCCACATCATGCAACACATATAAGTCTATACTATATGCTCGGTGTACTCGTGCACCGTGTAGTGTGCACAATCATCGGACTCGACCTGCAACAAACATCGGGACAACTTGTCCACGATCCTCCATGGGATCCCGGCTCGGGGCACTCAGCCCTAGCTCCACGAGCTCAACGACTCAACTCAGGCCTTAGCCTGTCCACGGCGCAATATGCCCGGCCACGGTCGCCACACGGGCCTGCCATCGGTGCATATGCCCGCCACGTCAACCACATAGCACCATCGATGCATCACGGTGAAAACCCAAACAAGTCACGGAGTTCATGCCCCAATACCTCACATCAACATACTAACATTAGTATGGCATGTCATTCTCAACATTTCCTTTAGAATTGTAGCCGGTCTTCACAAGTAAATCCTCAACCCTTGATTTATGAAGGAAGTACTCATAGCAGATTATTTTCTTGAAATTAAAAGTCCCGGCATTGGGTTCCCTTATCATAAATAAGATAATCTGATTTTTGGGGATTTTTCCGAGATGTCTAACCCCACTTTCCAAAAATTCACCACTACGAACTTTTGGGTTTTTCAGAGATTTTACACTAAATCCCAATTTTCACATTTTGAAATAGTGGGAATTAATTTTTCTAGTATTTTTCTTTGAATCCAAATGGGGGGTATTTCGTTATTTACATTGTAACTTAAGTATAAATACTTAGGCATAATGGTTTACAATGTAAATGTCCAGTGCAGTGCAGTTGCACTGCTGCGGAACACTTGTTTCACTCCTACGGATTTGATGCTCCGGACTGATGCTACGGATCACTGTTTCACTGCTACGGATTTGATTACTCCGGACTACTGATCCGGACTAACTACTCCGGACTAACTCCTCCGGACTAACTACTCCGGACTACTGATCCGGACTAACTCCTCCGGACTACTGATCCGGACTAACTCCTCCGGACTACTGATCCGGACTAACTCCTCCGGACTACTGATCCGGACTAACTAAGTTGTTGACTCCATAGCTGCGACTACGAGTCTGCGACTCCATAGTTCTTGACTCCATAGTCTTGATCGTCCGTCGACTCTAAAACTCGCCCAGGTGCTTGTTCATCATCGTTTTTGGCCTGTTCTTCGTCCAGGAGCAACCCAGGTGACCCCAGACGCTCATAAACATCTGTTTTACGCAATAAACTGCAATATTTACCTCAAAATGCGTCCTAAACGCCTCTAATTCGCATGATAACATCATAAATACACACAAATCATATATTCATCTAGATCTAAATCTAGACCTCCATGGTTGACTTCTCAACCCTCATAAAATACACACTCATACATCCACAGATCACATATTCAGAGATAGGATCGAAATAAGACAGTTAAGGACACCTACCTGGAAGATTATTTGCAATCCACGAGCTCCAATCGCCCCAAAATCGCCAAGAAAGCTCTACGCTCTTCACCTTCTCTCTCTCTCTCTCTCTCTCTCTCTCTCTTGCTCAAACATGCACGTACCAATAATTGGCAATTTAAAGATATAAGGCAGTTCTTAATTATATATATACCGTTGCCAATAATTGGCCTCCCAGCAATAATTGACCCGAACGCAATAATTGACCTCCCGAGGTCACGAACTCCAAATTGAGTCAAATTACTGTCAAAACGCTCAAAATAACGAGCACAACACTGTTCGAGATATTATCACACTCAAATGATCGCTCAAACGCAAAGTCAACCAATAAACCCCAAAAAGTCAACAATCGGGTCAAACGGGGCCCCGACTCGAAATCGGGCCCAAGTACGATCAAAATGCTCACATCGACGGCTACACTACCGTCCAGATAGTTACATTCCCATAGAATGACTATCTCTCAAAACTACCCAAATACGAGTCTTTACATCCTCCCCACCTTAGGACTTTTCGTCCTCGAAAATAAAACACAAGCCCAAAAGACATAGCAAAATCCAAGCTCAAGCACCGCACAACAACAAGACACAAAAATATGATCATCAACATGATCACCAACCACACAGGTGCAATGCAACTCACAACAAGCCAAAAAGGCTCACACGATGCCAGGATGCCAACCAACAAACAACAAGCTAAACCACATCTCAAACAACATATGCAAAACAAATGCATAAAACATAACTCATACCTCAGGGAAGGTCCTCACAGTTTGCACTGGAGGCGACGTACCAGGAGGAGGCTGAGCTACCACCCCCACCGGCGGAGGGTGGAGCAGGACCATCGGTGGTTAGAGGTACCCTTTTGATCTCCCGCACATTAGCTTCTGTTCTTTTCGATACGGGTGCATCATGTTCTTTTGTTGTTGAGCTTCTCCTTGATGGGTTGGGATTAGTTTGTGTTGAGGCAGAGAGACCCCTAGTTGTGGAGTCTCCAGTGGGAGGTATGATTGAGGTGCGGTGTGTGTGTCGTGACTGTGTGTTAACCATAGGGGATGTGGAGCTGGGCTTTGACTTGCGTGTAATGCCCTTGCATACTTTTGACCTGATCTTGGGTTTGGATTGGCTTATGGCTTTCCAGGCTAAGATAGACTGTTATCGGTGGCGCGTATCCTTCGTGACACCTGCAGGGACTTTTTGCACCATGTAGGGGGAGTGGGACTGTGAGGCGAGTCGGGCGGGGCCAGTGTTGGACCAGTGGGGTGCCATTACCCACAGGCTGGCAGCCCTGACCTTTGCTGAGGAAGGGAAGGTGGAAAACAGAGTGTGGCCAGCAGTTGTTGACCAATTTCAGGATATCTTCCCCGACCAGTTGAGGAGTTTACCTCCTGAAAGGAGTGTAGAGTTCACCATTGAGTTGGTACCGGGGACTGGTCCAATCTCCCAAGTAGCATATCGTATGGGGCTAGCCGAGCTGAGGGAGCTTCAGCGGCAGATAGAGGAGTTGGTGGACCAGGGGTATATCAGACCGAGTACCTCACCTTGGGGTGCTCCGGTGCTTTTTGCTAAGAAGGCAGATGGCACACTATGCCTTTGCATCGACTATAGGAAGCTGAATTCGGTAACTGTGAAGAACAAGTATCCGTTGCCTCGGATAGATGACCTGTTTGACCAGTTGAGTGGAGCCCGGTAGTTTTCCAAGATAGATCTACGGTCGGGGTATCATCAGTTGAGGGTTAGGGAGGAGGACATCCCTAAGACTGCTTTCGGTGCGAGTACGGGCACTATGAGTGGGTAGTGATGCCTTTCGGGCTCACTAATGCACCAGTAGTGTTCATGCATTTGATGAACCAGGTCTTTGCTCCATATTTGGATTCCTTTGTTGTGGTGTTTATAGACGATATATTGGTATATTCCAAGACGGAGAGGGAGCATGTGGAGCATTTGGCAACAGTGTTGCAAACCTTGAGGGGTCAGCGGTTGTTTGCTAAGTTTAGCAAATGCGAGTTTTGGATGCAGGAGGTCCATTTTCTTGGCCACGTAGTGTCCGCTGAAGGGGTTAGGGTGGACCCAGCCAAGATTGAGGCAGTGTCATCATGGGAGAGGCCAACCAATGTTTTCGAGATTCGTAGTTTTCTTGGTTTGGCAGGATATTACCGTCGTTTTGTAGAGAGATTCTCCCGCTTGGCGGCGCTATGACGGCGTTGACTCGGAAGGGAGTGAAGTTTGAGTGGACTGACAAGTGTCAGCAGGCATTTGAGGCTCTCAAAACCTGTTTGACCACTGCACCGGTGTTGAGGTTACCTCAGGAGGATATCCCATATGAGGTGTATTGTGATGCGTCCAGGGTTGGTTTGGGGTGTGTGCTTATGCAGGAGCATAGTGTGGTAGCTTATGGGTCGAGGCAGTGAAGCCTCATGAGCAGGAATTACCCTACCCATGATCTTGAGTGGCGGCGTCATCTTTGCCTTGAATAGTTGGCAACACTACCTTTTAGGGGAGAAGTTTGTGGTGTTCTCGGATCACAAGAGCCTTCAGGACATCTTTACTCGAAGGACTTGAATTTGAGGCGAGAGGAGATGGGTGGAGTATTTGCGGACCTTTGACTTTACTCTTGCCTATACCCCGGGCAAGGGTAATGTTGTGGCTGACGCGTTGAGCGAAAAAGGGAAAGCTGTGGTGGCCGTGAGAGAGTGGAAGCCGATGGAGCAGTTGGCGATGTTGCGGTAGCTGCGACTGATGTTCGTGATGGTGGGACAGTCCTGAGTCCTTTGGTGGTTGTGCCTGAGTTGTACCAGCGCGTCCGGGAGGGACAGTTGGGTGACATTGAGTGTGAGGTTCTCCGTGCCCGTATTGAGGCCGGTGAGCTATCCGAGGACTGGACGAGAGGGTCCTGAACATGAGTTGTCTTTTCAGGGGCGGTTAGTAGTGGCTTCTTCACTCGAGAGATGAGGTGATGAGGGAGTTTCATCGATCCTGGTTGCTGTGCATCCTGGGGGGTACGAAGATGTACCATGCACTTCGGGGGACATTTTTGGTGGCCTGGGATGAAATGCGATGTGGCTGCCTTCGTTTCGCGGTGCCTCACGTGTCAGCAGGTGAAGGCTGAGCATCAGCGGCCGGCGGGCATGTTACAGCTGTTGCCGATAGCGGAGTGGAAGTGGGACCACATAGCAATGGATTTTGTAACTGGTCTTCCACCCACCATAGGTAGGAAAGATATGATTTGGGTGATTGTGGATCGGCTCACAAAGTCAGCCCATTTTCTTGTTGTTCGCGAACGTGAGTCAGCTATACATGAACGAGATTGTGAGACTGCATGGAGTACCATCATCGATTGTCTCTGACCGGGATTCGAGGTTCACTTCCCGTTTTTAGGCAGGTTTGCAGGAGGCTATGGGGACCAAGCTTAACTTGAGTACAGCCTTTCACCCCCGAGACCGACGGCAGGACCGAGAGGATGAACCAGACATTGGAGGACATGTTGCGGGCCTGTGTGCTAGATTTTGGGGGTTCGTGGGCAACTCATCTTCCTTTGGTGGAGTTTGCCTACAACAACAGTTATCAGGCATCCATTGGGATGGCTCCTTTTGAGGCGTTGTATGGGCGGCCATGTCGATCACCTTTGTGTTGGACCGAGGTGGGGGAGACAGCTCTCTTGGGACCATAGTTGGTTCAAGAGGCTACCGAGAAGGTTAAGTTGATTCGTCAGCGGTTGTTATCAGCTCAGAGTCGGCGAGAAATCTTATGCGGATCGGTGGCGGCAACCTTTGGAGTTTTACGTGGGCGATCATGTGTTTCTCCGTGTCTCTCCACGACGTGGACATCGGCGCTTTGGGAACGGTTTGAAACTCTCTCCCCGGTTCATTGGTCCTTTTGAGGTTATAGCTCGTGTGGGGCCTGTAGCTTACCGGTTAGCATTGCCACCGCGATTAAGTCGAGTGCACAATGTGTTCCACGTGTCCCAGTTGAGGAAGTATCATCTTAACCCCACTCATGTGATTGATTGGGGGACTTTGGACATTGGGGATGATATGTCCATTGTTGACGCCCTTATTCGTATACTAGATCGACGGGAGAAACTTCGCGGGGTTGTCTTATCCCTTTGGTTCGTGTATTGTGGCAGCACCGTGGCATTGAGGAGGAGACTTGGGAGTGGGAGTCTTTGATGCGTGAGCAACATCCCGAGTTGTTCGACGACGAACACTCTTCAGGGTGGGAGGGGTGACTATTGGCTGGTGTATTTGTATTTTTCCTTTCGACTTTTGACTTTTATTTGTATTGAATGCGTTAATGAAATGTGCTTGTGATGGGTACTTGTGACATGTGGATGTGTTTCCATGGATTGTGATGTAATGACCCGTGTGTAAGAAGTTAACCACAAACACCTTGGATGTTGGTGCACAAGTTTGAGGTAAGAGATGAGCCCAAGAGGGGACTTTTGGGAGGTGCATGTGACAAGTGGTAACGTGCATTTATGCCCTAGGAAGATGCTATGCGTATACAGGCGGTTTTAAGCTATTTTGGCTGATCTTGGAGCTCACTTTTAATAGGGTAGATGGCCTCAAACAATTGGCGTGCAAGAACAAAAGTTTCTTAGAATGAGGTCCTCTACCTACCACAGAAATTTTAGAGCATTTGGAGCTGCACGTGAATTCACCCATTTCACGTGCAAGCATATTTTTGCTTCTCAGACCTCTACAAGATGCAAGGAGGCTTAGGGTGAAGTTTGAGTGCATTTGGAGCTGCACGCCAATTGGGGAAT
The DNA here is from genome assembly GCA_023512835.1 of Taxillus chinensis. Lineage (NCBI taxonomy): Eukaryota > Viridiplantae > Streptophyta > Magnoliopsida > Santalales > Loranthaceae > Taxillus > Taxillus chinensis. The sequence continues at coordinate 24,218,696 of CM042091.1, forward strand.
TGGCATTCAAATTGGCGTGCGAGCAGGTTTTTTGCATGGTTGCCTTGGTTTTGTCATTCTAATCATCTTTTCCCAAAGGACCATGTTGGAATTGTGACTATTTTGGTGTGTATGGATGTGGGAAGGTCATAGCTTGTTCCATCAAAACTACGTCGTTTTGATGCTGGGATTCACTTAATCAAAACTACGTTGTTTTGATGTTGTGTTGTCTATATAAGGAGGAGAAGCCCCTCTGTTTTAGGGTTAGGGTTTGTTGCTCCACCAGCCGTCGCAGAGAAAGAGAGAGAGAGAGAGAGAGAGAGAGAGGGGGAAGGAGAGCTTCTGGTGGCTGCCGGAGCGTCTTGCGTGGGTGGTCGGAGTCTTGCGTGGAAGCGGGAGCAGGAGAACATACAAGGTAGGGGTTCTGTTCTTCCTAAATCCTCCTCTGTCCTAGGGTTCTAGGGTAGATTATAGAGTTATACTTGTTTATATATATATGTAATCCATATAGGTGTGATCTCCTATATGGATGTTGGCCTTCAATGGCAGTTTTTAATGTATTCTGGTGTTGGATGGTGTGCATATTAAGTGTTCGATAAAATGCCTTTGTGGATATGTCTATGTGAATATGCGTAGTATGTGTTTGATAATATGCCTGTGTGGCTGGGTTTGTGGGTTTGTGAATGTATGCATGTTAAGCATTTGGTAAAATACCTGTGAGACTCTCCATGTCAAGTGTTTGATTTTATGCCTGATGGGCTGTGCGAACTAAGTGTTTGGTATTATGCCTGTGAAAGTGTGTATGCTACGTGTTTGGTTTAATGCCTGTGTGACCTTGTATGCTATGCTTGTGGAACCCGGTGGCTGTGGAAGCCCGAGACTGGAACTGTTAGCCTGTGTGGCTAAGCCTGAGAGGCTGTGGATATGTTAGTCCGTGTGGCTAAGCCTATATGGCCGTGGATATGTTAGCCCGTGTGGCTAAGCCTGAGAGGCTGTGGATATGTTAGCCCGTGTGGCTAAGCCTGTGAGTGGTCAGGGATATGTTAGCCTATATGGCTAAGCCTGTATGGCTGTGGATAGGTGTGTGCCATGTGAATGTGGAATACAACTTGTTTACATTTTATTGTCACTACACTGCACCTGCACACACTCATGTAGACACTAGGAGCATGGGATGGGTTGGGGAGACATGATCCCTACTGAGCTGTGGTTGCTCACCCCTCCCTCTATGTTGTGTTTTCTTTCAGGAACATATAGGCGTTAGGAGGGACCCCAAGGTGGAAGACCTTATTTACTTTACTGTCTACCATTTATGTTATTTTTATGGGAATTGATGTAACCCCAGTGGGGATGGATTGAAAAGAGGATTTTGTTGTAATAAAGACTGGTTTGGATTGTGGATTGCTTTTATGAACTTTACTTTCTTGAATGTGTTGTGGATGTTTAAAATGTTATATTCGGGGTTTGCACCCTAACCCCTTTGCCCTCCGTGTGGGTACAAGGGGAGTCACGTACCGGTTTCCTCGGGTTAGAAATCCGGGGCATGACATGTGATGTATGTGGTTGTGGACTGTGGTGGCACTGTGTTATTTGCTAGTGTACAATGTGCGGTGTATGACCCATTTGGGTGTTGTGGTTTCCTGTGTGGTTTTCCTTGCACTGTTTCTTTTCGAGGACGAAAAGTCTTAAGGGGGAGAGAATGTAATGACCCGTATTTTGGATGTGAGGAGTTAGTCGGTTTTGCCTTTTTAGGTGGAAATTGTTAGGTTTCGGGGAGTTTTCTTTCCACACACTTTGGCTTAATCATCTTGTATGTTGATGAGCAAGCAAGAGGCAAAGTTTGAGCCCAATTAGGAGTGCACGTGAGAATGCACGTGAGAATGCTTTTCACGTGCAGTGAGATTTTTGCATGGGAGCCTTCCTGATGTTGTTCCAAGTGTTGTGGTGAAATTATAGAGCATTTGGAGGTGCCTGTGAGAATGCACATGAGAATACTTTCTCACGTGCAGCCTCCATTACCTTTGTTTTGTTGTTCTGATCCTCTTTTGCTAAAGGACCATGGTGAAATTAGGAGTGCTTTGCCCTGTGTGGTTGCAAAAAGGTTGTAGTCTGTAATCAAAACTACGTCGTTTTGATGCTTGGATTCATTTAATCAAAACTACGTCGTTTTGAGGTTTTAGTTGTCTATATAAAGAGGTCAAGACCCCCCTGTTTTAGGTTTAGGGTTCTCTTCAGCCACTGCAACCGTCGTAGAGAGAGAGAGCTAGAGAGAGGGAAGGAAGGAGAGCTGCTGGTTGCTGCCGGAGCGTCTTGCGTGGGGAGGACAACATCTAGCGTGGAAGCAAGAGCAGGAGGACGTTTTCAAGGTAGGGGTTCTGTTTTCTTATACCTGATCCGGGGTTAGGCCCTGTGGTGAATTACCCGTTGGATATTGTCCTTGTTATCATACTATTTATATGTAAATTCATATAAGTGTGATCTCCTATATGAATGTTGGCCTTCAATGGCGTTTTAGTGTGATTCTGACATTGAGTAGGCAGTGCATGTTAAATGTTCGACAAAATGCATGTGTGAATCTGTTTGTGTGACAATGCTCAGTATGTGTTTGATAATATGCCTGTAAGGCTAGAATTGTGAGTTGGTAAAGGTGTGCATGCCAAGTGTTTGTTTTTATGCCTGAATAACTGGGTTTGCACACTTGTGAATGTGTGCCCGTTAAGTGTTTGGTTTTATGCCTGAGTGGCTGTGTGTACTGTTTTGTGAAACCCGGTGGCTGTGGAAGCCCGAGACTGTTTTGTGTAACCCGGTGGCTGTGGAAGCCCGGGACTGTTTTGTGTAACCCGGTGGCTGTGGAAACCTGGGACTGTTTTGTGTAACCCGGTGGCTGTGGAAGCCCGGGACTTCTCATGTATTAGCTTGTGTGGCTGTTTGAAATATTTGTTTTTGCTGATGGCTTACCGTTATATTGGTTGAAATAATTGTATCACAACACTGCACTTGTATACACGGCATGTAGATGCTAGGAGCATGGGATGGGTTGGGGAGACACGATCCCTACTGAGCTGTGGTTGCTCACCCCTCCTACTGTGTTTGTTTTCTTCACAGGGACCTACAGGCGTTAGGTGGGAACACCAAGGTGGAAGACTTTCTACCTTGTGGCTTTACTCCTTTTGTTATTTGAGTGTTTTGTCAAATGTAATGTTGAGACTATTGTAACTCCAATTGGAGATGATGTATTGGATTTTGGAACTTAATAAAGATAAGTGGTTTGCATTTTTGCTATTAATTGTGGATTCTTATGAATGTGTTGGATTTTGTACATCTATCCCTTGCCCACTGGGTGGGTAATGGGGAGTCACGAACCGGTTTCCTCGGGTAAAGGGGATCAAACTTTTGAGCATCTTGTAGATCTTTTCAACTGGATAAGTAACTCACAAGGACTGAGCATAAAGTGCATCAGGAGTGATCATGGTATAGAATTTGATTTTTCAGATATGAGATCATATTGTTCTGAACAGGGCATTCAGCATGACTTCTCTGCGCCCAGAACTCCACAACAAAATGGGGTAGCTGAGCGCAAGAATCGTACTTTAGTCGAGGCTGGCAGATCTATGTTAGTAGGGGCAACGCTTCCTCTCAGTTTATGGGCTGAAGTTGTGTCCACTGCCTGCTATGTTCAGAACAGAACTCTAAAAAATAAATCTACCATGAAAACACCCTATGAGATGTGGAGAGGACGAAAGCCTTCAATTTCACATTTCAGAGCTTTTGGGTGTACTTGCTATATATTGATAAATGGCAAAGAAACCCGAAATAAATTTGAACCAAAATCTGATGATGAGATTTTTGTCGGGTACTCATTACATAGCAAGGCTTATCGGGTCTTCAATAGAAAACTTTTTAAAGTTGAAGAATTTATCCATGTGACTTTTGATGAAGCTAATCTTGAATGGTCAAAAGTTGCTTCTTCAGGTTCTAATGTGCAGGTCCTGGACAGCAACATCGATTACTCAAAGTTTATGAGTGTTCTTGAATGAGTGTTCTTGATACACATTCTGACCAACCACGTGGCATCAGCGAAGCACAAAGAAATTATATGGATGATGCTACAGATGATTCGGACTCAGGACTACCGTTAAGCTCCGGACATACTCTTACGGATACCCAAAATTCCAGAGCACCTTCAAGTCCGTCCGGACCAGTTAACACTGAAAGAAACAGTGTTGAAGAACCATCTAGTTCTTCCGTACCTTCTAATACGGAAACATCAAGTCCGGAAGAAGCTCAACTAGCAGATACACCTGAATCACCTAACCTAGCGAGCTTCAAATTATTCAAGATCAACCATCACATGCACGGATTACGGATGGACCCGAAACCATCCCTCGGATCAAGTGATTGGTGATCCTACGTTGGTGTAAGAACAAGAGCAGCCACCTCCAACTTGTGTTTTTACTCGTGTTTTCTATCTCAAATAGAACCAAAGGTGGTGGATGAAGCTCTTCGGGATTCGAATTGGATAGAAGCCATGCAAGAAGAGCTGAATCAATTTAAGAGAAATAATGTGTGGACTCTAGTACCAAGGCCTAAGTCTCAGCAAGTCATAGGAGTTAAATGGGTGTTCTGGAACAAGCTTGATACGGATGGAATTGTAATCCAGGAACAAAGCCGGATTGGTAGCCAAAGGATATCGTCAAGAAGAAGGAATAGACTATGATGAGACCTTTGCTCCGGTGGCAAGACATGAGGCAATCCGAATGTTTTTGGCGTATGCTTCATATGAAAACTTCATAGTTTATCAAATGGATGTCAAGAGTGCATTCCTGAATGGAGATCTTCAAGAGGAGGTGTACGTTGAACAACCTCCAGGTTTCATTGAACCCAAGGCTGGACATCTGGTTTACAAACTAAGGAAAGCTTTGTATGGATTGAAGCAAGCTCCAAGAGCCTGGTACGACACACTTTCGGAATTCTTACTTGCTCACAACTTTCAAAAAGGGAAGATTGACACCACGCTATTCTTACGGAAAGAGATAGGACATACTCTGATCGTACAAATATACGTGGATGATATCATTTTCGGATCAACTAATCCGAAACTTTGTGATGAATTCGCCAAGTTGATGACTGGCAAGTTTGAGATGAGTATGATGGGAGAACTGTCCTACTTCCTTGGGATCGAAGTCAAACAACTGAAGGAAGGGACCTTTGTAAACCAAGCTAAGTATACTCGTGACTTAATCAAGAAGTTTGGTATGGAAGGTTCGTCTCCCGTTAAAACTCCAATGCCAGTCAATGCCAAGTTAGACCCAGATGTTGATGGCAAATCAGTGAATGTGATTGAATACAGAGGGATGATTGGATCCTTGCTGTATCTTACAGCAAGTCGCCCGGACATAATGTTTGCAACTTGCATCTGCGCAAGATATTAGGCGAATCCCAAAGAGTCACATATGCTTCATGTAAAACGGATATTAAGGTATCTCAAAGGGACAATTAATTTGGGACTCTGGTACCCACAAGAGTCCAACTTTGCTTTATCCGGATATTCTGATGCTGATTTTGCGGGGTGTGGGATCAACAGGAAAAGCACCAGTGGTACATGCCAATTCCTTGGAAACAGATTGATCTCTTGGTTCAGTAAGAAGTAGAATTCCGTATCAACATCTACTGCTGAAGTGGAATATATAGTTCTTTGGGAGTTCTTGCGCACGACCTTCTCCTGGATGCAAAGTCAACTTACTGACTATGGCTTCAACATGAGATCTGTTCCACTCTACTGTGACAATACTAGTGCTATTGCTATCAGCAATAATCCTGTCATGCATCCAAAGACAAAACATATTGAGGTTAAGCATCATTTCATTCGCGATCATGTTCTTAAAAAGCACATATCCCTAGAACATGTTGCTACTGAAGATCAATCAAGGATATACTCACAAAGCCCCTACTTGATGTAAGATTTTCTGAACTTCTTCTCAAATTAGGTATGCTCGACTTTTCTGCATAGCTTCTCACCTGTTATCCATCCGTAGTTGTTTTCAGAACATGCATTGTGCTTTTATTGATAGTATGAGATACATACTGATCTTAATGATGATCATACTTACTGTCTAATGTGCTTCATGCTTTTGATATTGATAGCAACTTCATAAGTGAGATGATGCTTGTGTTTCTCGACTGAAGTCGTTTAAGCAAATATGATTAAAGTTTATATGGTTAACCTCATTCTGGTTTCATGATCTTAATTTCCACTGATCACCACATGACAAATGCCTGTTCATTTAGATTACTCTATTAACATGTATTGTTGAAGAAATGAAATGGGTTAGCTCGGAATGCCTGGTGGATGAATACACAATCGCAGTCTGATCAGCTTCTGAAGTATAGTTTCCTAAAAGGATAGACCGTGCTGAATTTCTTTAAGCCGGAAAGGTCTACCGAGAGGATTGCACAATCTACGGGGGAGAAAATGCTTTATAAATTATTCAAGTAATATCCCCCGTATATGACTCATGACCTTTTTCCTGGCTGTCTATTCGAGGGGGAGCCTTTCATTGAGAGGATCGAATGATCTACGGGGGAGCCTAAGCTTCAGCTATTACCTCGATAATATCCCCCCTAATATGTCTCAGATACTCCCTCCTCTGACCCTTTACTTCCGGATCTAACTGGACATGCGTTGTTGAAACAGAATTGCGGCATGCTTGGATGTATTTTTTTTCTTCAACCATGCATTTTAATTGGATAATCAACTGCTTGCTTTTGACATGTGTCCACTTCCTCATTTTTCACTCATGAATCCTCGTGTGGTCAAATCATATGATTTTTAATTAATCTTAGCTACGTCGTTCAGCAGGACGGTTTCGCTATGTTGACCTATATGAACTTGTGAATTTATTATCTGACATAAGCCCTGATTCAGTCACATTGATCATTCTCTAGTTTGTATATGTCTATTTCATTCTTTGTAATGCATAAGTTCTGCTACTCATTAGTTCGGATTATACAGCTCTTCACTGACTATTTTCTCCTAATCCGTACTAATCCTTACCTGTTAAGCTTTTGTACTCTTAGCTTATCTTTGTGAAGCTACAGGTTCAGATTTTCTTTGCACCCCTATCGATAAATCCAGTCCATAGTCTTGGATTTGAAGTGTTGTGGTACTTCTTTTCTCTTCGACTTATTGACAGCAAAGGAATCAACTTTTCTCTCATTGCACTCTTTTACTACGGACACGGTCTACTTTTCATCCGGATACTCGTTACTTGACTATCGCTTATTCCGGATGATTGTCGGTTCACTCCTCCGGACTCCTGATACTGTCAAATTGTGATAATCCATATCTTATTTCATATCGCGTGCTTTTGAGGAGGAATAATGATGATTCATTAAATGCATATCTCGGGATGCACACACTTCCCCTGGAAGGCAAACAGCTGTTATCCTTATTTGGTCATGCCGTCTCCACGTCATCTTTTAATTCGGAGGCACACCAATATCAAGACTAATGAGATCAGCCTGTCAAGCGGTCTACTGTTTCTCTCGCCACATTCCTAGACCCGCTGACATTTACGGACTTGGTCCTATATATTCTGGTCATTCCTGCGAAGCACGAGTGTTACTCTTTTCAAATCCCTAAAACTCTTGATTGCTCCTTCAATCCCTAAGACCTCGCCTTCCCTCTCACCCTTCAATTTTCATCTACAATGGCACCCAGAACCTCTCTTTCTGGCGTCAATCCCGGCCATCTGGTGGATTGGAGCGCTGTATCCAACCCTCCAGACTGGTTTTCCCAACTTTGCCCTCTTCTAGAAGCCTCTCACATACTCGACTTGATCTCTAATCCTGTCGATCTTCTTATCGACGACATTCTCGAGTATTACCTACGGATCTGCGGTACCACTGACTCCATCATCTCTTATGTTCACGGTGAATCTATCCTCATTACCCCCGACGTTCTCCGCGCTACTCTCCGTCTACCCCCCGATGAATCACAGCGCCCTGATGCCGATTCCATGGCGGCTTCTATGGGTTGCAACTATAAAGGCAAGGAATACAAGGTGAAGTCCTTCCAAGGCCGCTATCGCTGTATGGCGGTCATACTGAGTCGCTGTTTATAGGCTCGCACTTCCGCTTTGGACTCTGTTCCGTACGATCTTCTTCTGGCCATGTACGGCGTTTTCGAAGGTCTTTCGATGGACTGGGGGACGTTTTTGTTCCGACTGCTGCAGACTGGACCCAAGAACCTTTCCTTCGGGCGCATCCTCAGCATTGTCTTTTGGCATCTTCATCTGGACCATTTCGCCCGCTCTGACGCTGTTCCCTTTCCTCCGGCTCACTATCTTCGCTATATTACGCCTGATGGGAACATGACAGCCCGCCGTCCCTCTGCAGCTCTCCGTATTCTCCCTGCCACGGAATAACAAGGCAGTTCTGTTGGTGACCCCTCCGACAGCCATGCCCCTGACGTCAGCTCTGCTCACCGATCCTCCCGGATTCGGTCCATTGTTGCACCATCCATCTCTCGGGCCTCCCAGCACAGCGTCCGTGCAGAACCCTCTGAGGTTGGGGGGCCATCTCAGCGCAGTGCCCCTCGAGCTGTTTCTTTTGCCCCTTCCGCTACGGATGTCCCCACCCCCTCCACTTCCGCTATTGCTGTCGCGGTTGATACCGCCGTTGCTGCCGCCACTGCTGATGTCCCAGAATCCATTCCGGAAGCTCCTTTGCCTCCCCTACCTTAACCCCGAGATTACCTTGACCATCTCTCCACCGACACCTTAACGGACCTATGGCTTCGTTTCAGCCTTGCCCACACCGCCTCCATTCCGGACACCGATCTCCGGGTGTTTTACACTCGCCATACCTAATCCCTGGAGACCATGATCATCTGGAACTTGGACCAAGGCTTTCTTACGCCGGCCTCCATTCCAGATGTGCCGTTCCCTACCCCCTCCAGCCCGGTCCATGCCGCACGGAGTCCTTCCCCTGCTAAGGCTGGACCTTCGTCTCCTGCTGTTGACATTCCCGTTGTTGACCTATCTGGTCAAAGCGGGTCCGCTACTCCGGATGCCTCTGCTGCTCCTGATGCCCCTTTGCTGCTGCTGCTGATACTCCTGCGGACTCCTCTGCCCAGCGCACTCCTGCTCCTGTTCATGCAGGGGAGTCCTCCAAAGCTCCGGAGTTGGCCCTTGGGCATGTTTCTTTCGGCACGGTTCACTCCGACGCTGTGCTCTCCGCCCAGCTGGACCGACACGCCCAAGATCATAGCGCCCAAATATCCGCCATCGCCGCCAAGGTTGATGCTCTTGGTGCTCAACTCCTATCCGCTCTCACTGACTCCTCCACTTCCATGGAACAGAAGATGGATCTCGTCGCCTCATCCCCACTCATTGTCTACCTCCTTCGCGGACCTGGCACACACGATGGCTCGTCCTCCTGTTGCTTCCCGGCGATCTGCCAAACCGGGGAAGAGAGTGTCATCTGATCCTTCTGCTCCTCCTGCACCACAACCATCCACTCGTGCTGAGAAGCGGCCTGCCTCTTCATTGCTTCTGGGAGTTCAAATCCCCAAATGTAGCCGCTTCTCTTAGCCAAGCTCCTCGACTGCAGCTCTTCCTCCATCCTCTCCATCCGCAGCTGACACCTTCCTCCTATCATATACGGCATGTGACCCTCTTGATGCGGACAGAAGCGTGCGTAAGGCAATGCTTTCCTATGCTGCGTCTTCTGCCGAGAGAAGATGTCTCTCTAACATGTACCCTTTCTCCCCGGATGACATTCGGAGCCTTTGTTCGGAGAAAGGCCTCTTTACAACAGACGACATTGACAACTTCTCTAGGGCTTCTAAAATGGAGATGAGGCTGTTTCCATCTCTATATAAGGGCGACCACTTATTTGAAGTTCTGCCGTGCTGGAATGAGGGCTATCTTCCCAGTATAGATATTATTCAATCCTTTATCGACGGACTCGCTGAGGATAGCAAGCCATGGAGTACTCTCTCAACTATCCTCATTCCGTACCGGATCATGTCGCCACATTTCATGATGGCTGTCTTCATGATTCAGTCCAAACAGATGATTCTGATTGATTATCATTAGATTATAGAGCAGTATGTAAGAAAGAATCAATGGGAACCACTGTGTCTCAGGTTGACTGAAGCTGTGAAGAAAGCCGGATTATATGAAAAGTTGGGCATCACTCCTTTGAGACCAACTGACAAGCTAAAGGCGACATTCCGGGGCAAGAAGCAAGTGCCACAATAGCCAGATGGAGATAGCTGCGGGGCCTTTGTCTGTTACTTCATCAAGTCATTCTTAACTGTGGACAAATCTTAGAGCCAACACACCACTTATACGATGAAGCAGACAATGGAGCTTAGAGAGAAGGCAGCAACAATGATCTTCAAGTATAGTAAGCCTTATGTACCTTAATGAAAATCTTGTATAAAGGCTGAATTGTATTCTGTTGCTAATAAATGAAAATGGTTGTGATGTGTATTCTGTATGTTATCTTTTTGCACTGCTTACCAGATCAGATTACAAAGGGTTTGGGCATATCCATAATTGGGGGAGATTGTTGGATCAAGCCGAGAATTTGGATAATGCTGATAAAGCCCTATGTAATTTGATCTGAGATCTTTTGTGTTTCTTTGATCGTTGCAGAAGATATGTTATTAATCCGGAGATACACTCGTGAGAGCAAAGCTAAGGACAGGATACATAATCTTGATCCGGACAAGAGTGAGTGTCGTCAAACACTTGGTAAATAACCAAGTCACCAATACATACCGAATAAGGAACATTTGTGCGGACTAAGGACTTAAAAGCTACAGATTACGGAATCTGCTCTTAATGCTTCAAACGGACTAAGTCAAACTAATGCGGAGTAAGAATCTTGGTCTACAAGGTCGCACGGAGTAAAAGAGTCAACACGAAGCTAAAAAGTTAAGTCTTTCACTCAAATGAACTAAAGTGAAGAAGACACGGAGTAAGGCATCTAAGTCTTTCGTACATACGGAGTAAGAAAGTACTGATGCGGAATAAGGACCCGAGTCTTTATTTATACGGAGTAAGGAACTTAGATGCAGAGTAAGGAATCCAGACCACTCACTCATGCGGAGTAAGGATGTGCTAGTACGGAGTAAGCCATCCGATCCTTTAGACTCGCACGGAGTAAGGAACTTACATACGGAGTAAGGAACTTACATACGAGTAAGGAACTTACACACGGAGTAAGGAACTTACATACGGAGTAAGGAAGCGCTGATACGGAATAAGCACTCTGACCTTCTCATTCACACGGAGTAAGGAAGCGCTGACACGGACTAAGGATTCCAGTACCAAATAGATACGGAGTAAGCAACCACTGACACGGAGTAAGGTTCCGAGCTTCATTAGCTACGGAGTAAGGAAAATTACACCGGACCAAGAAGATGCTGCTTCAACTTAACCGCATTTAAGGTTATTAGCTTGTGGTGTCCCGATGTAAGACAAACTTGTCGAGAACCTGAAGAATCTTACACGTGGATCACCCGAATATGTGGACACAACTTTAATTATATTTGGGAACTCACAAAGGCACTTATACTCTTCAAACCCAAGATCTTGAGCTCCACAAGCCGCAACAGTCAAGGCAGAGAGATTATCGAGGAATAGTTAGTGCTGAACACATTCCGGAACTACAAGTTCCAAGGTTGACTTTTAGGAATGTTTTTGTATAAATATTCATACTTGTATATTTGAATGTATGCATGCAGGTGAACTAGACTGAATCAACCTCGTGTATGCACAAGAGCTCAAAGATATAATCTAGGCTAGTGTGTGAATCCTTTTGTAAATAGAGTGTAAGAGAGTCTTGCTTCTATTTTGTTGTACTTATCTCTTGATAATAAAACAAAATACTTCCACTATCTGGTTGTTTTCCGCAGTGATTCTATCACTTAACTAGATAAGTGTTGTGTCATAAGAGAATAAAAAGAGTTTCGATAAGAGCCTATTCACCCACCTCTAGGCTCCAAGGGACCATTAGGAACAGGGTAGAACGTCTTTAAAATCTAAGAGACCAGTATCCCCTGTTTATACTCCGCACCATAGTGTCTATTCCATCTGTAGAGAAATAGGTCATTATCACTATGAATGTTGGAGTTTATCTGATCACTGGCTTTGTAATCAAGTTTGTTTTAATAAAGATCAGTTCATCAAAAAGGATTCTTCAATAAAAACAAAATCCAAATCTCAAAGGAGTGTCTCTCCCAAGAAAACCCAAATAAAAGAAGCAACTCACACTCGCAAAGTAATGTCAACCTCGAAAGCAAAAGCTCCTAACATTATGAAATCCGAAACTGTTGACTCTACTGTTGTTTCTCCTAACCGCCCGAAACAAGTTTGGACACCAAAAGTGTAAACTGTTGTCTTGCAGGAGCATCTATGGAACTCACCGCCATCCCACTTGAAGTCAAAGATCAATCAAAGCAAGTGGATTCTTGATAGTGGATGCTCCGGACATATGACGGGTGATCGGACTCGCTTGTTGAAGTTAATGACAAATGAGGTCCATCCGTATCATATGGTGACAACAAGGAAAGGTAAGACGTCGGGTATGACACTTTAACCAACGACCGTGTATTAATTACTAAGGTTGCACTAGTCGAAGGTTTGAAGTATAATCTGCTGAGTGTTAGTAATTTATGTGACAAAGGTTTCACTGTTTCCTTTTTTGTCCAACACCTGCACAATCGAGATAACTTATCCTGGAGATATTAATTTATCCGGATCAAGAGATGGGGACATATACTCGTGGTCTTAAGAAATAATTCTTTTGACCTGTATGCTTCCTCACTACAAAGATCGGATGAAGATAGTTAGCTATGGCACAAGCGTTGCTCACATTTAAATTTTAAGACCTTGTCTAAGTTAGCATCGCTTGATCTGGTCACTGGTCTACCTAAACACAAATACTCCAGAGACACTCTCTGTCGAGAATGTCAACTTGGCAAACAGACCAAACACGGTTTTAAGAGCAAATCGGTTAATTCAATAATCGCTCCTCTACAACTTCTTCATATGGACCTCTGCGGTCCCATTTCGTTCCTTCACTAGTCTGGTGCGAGATATACCCTTATGGTTATCAATGATTTCACCAGGTACACATGGGTGATGTTCCTGAAATCTAAGGATCAAACTTTTGAGCATCTTGTAGATCTTTTCAACTGGATAAGCAACTCACAAGGACTGAGCATTAAATGCATCAGGAGTGATCATGGTACAGAATTTGATTTTTCAGATATGAGGTCATATTGTTCTGAACAGGGCATTCAGCACGACTTCTCTGCGCCCAGAACTCCACAACAAAATGGGGTAGCTGAGCGCAAGAATCGCACTTTAGTCGAGGCTGGCAGATCTATGTTAGCAGGGGCTAAGCTTCCTCTCAGTCTATGGGCTGAAGTTATGTCCACTGCCTGCTATGTTTAGAACAGAACTCTAATAAATAAATTTACCATGAAAACACCCTATGAGATGTGGACAGGATGAAAGCCCTCGATTTCACATTTCAGAGCTTTAGGGTGTACTTGCTATATATTGAACAACGACAAAGAACCCCGGAATAAATCTGAACCAAAATCTGATGATGGGATCTTTGTCGGGTACTCACTACATAGCAAGGCTTATCGAGTCTTCAATAGAAAACTTCTTAAAGTTGAAGAATTTATCCATGTGACCTTTGATGAAGCTAACCTGGATTGGTCAAAAGTTGGTCCTTCAAGTTCAAATGTGTAGGATCAGGACGACAACATTGACTATTCAAAGTTTATGAATGTTCTTGTTACACATACTGACCAACCACGTGGCACCAGTGAAGTAGAAAGAAATGATATGGATGATGCTACGGATGAATCGGACTGTGGACTTCCATTCAACTCTGGACATACTCTTACGGATATACAAAATTCCGGAGTACCTTCAAGTCCCTCCGGACCAGTTAACACTGAAAGCAACAGTGTCAAAGAACCACCTAGTTCTTCCGAACATGCTAATACGCAAACATCTGGTCCAGTAGAAGCTCAACCAGCGAATGTACCTGAACCACCTAATCTGGTAGAGCTTCAAATTACTCAAGATCAACCATCACATGCACAGAATTACAGGTGGACTAGAAACCACCCTTCAGAACAAGTGATTGGTGATCCTACTGTTGGTGTAAGAACAAGAGCAGCCACCTCCAACATTTGTCTTTACTCATGTTTTCTATCCTAAATAGAACCAAAGGTGGTAGATGAAGCTTTTCAGGATTCGAACTGGGATAGAAGCCATGCAAGAAGAGCTGAATCAGTTTAAGAGAAATGATGTGTGGACACTAGTACCAAGGCCTAAGTCTCAACAAGTCATTGGAGTTAAATGGGTATTCCGGAACAAGCTTGATACGGATGGAATAGTAATCTGGAACAAAGCCAGATTGGTAGCCAAAGGATATCATCAAGAAGAAGGAATAGACTATGACGAGACTTTTGCTCCGATAGCAAGACTTGAGGCAATCAAAATGTTTTTGGCGTATGCTTCATATGAAAACTTCATAGTTTATCAAATGGACGTCAAAAACGTATTTCTGAATGGAGATCTTCAAGAGGAGGTGTACGTTGAACAACCTCTCGGTTTCATTGAACCCAAGGCTGGACATCTAGTCTACAAGCTACGGAAAGCCTTGTATGGTTTGAAGCAAGCTCCAAGAGCCTTGTACGACACACTATCAGAATTCCTACTTGCTCACAACTTCCAAAAAGGGAAGATAGATACCACTTTATTCCTACAAAAAAAGAAAGGACATACTCTGATCGTACAAATATATGTGGATGATATCATTTTCGGATTATCAAATTTGAAGCTTTGTGAAGAGTTTGCAAAGTTGATGACTGGCAAGTTTGAGATGAGTATGATGGGAGAACTGTCCTACTTCCTTGGAATAGAAGTCAAACAATTGAAGGAAGGGATCTTCATCAACCAAGTTAAGTACACACGTGACTTAATTAAGAAGTTTGGTATGGAAGGTTCATCTCTCGTCAAGACTCCAATGCCAGTCAGTGCCAAGTTAGACCCTGATGTGGACGGCAAATCAGTAAATATGACTGAATACAGAGGGATGATAGGATCCTTGCTGTATCTTACAGCAAGTCGCCCGGACATTATGTTTGTAACCTGCATCTGTGCAAGATATTAGGCGAATCCCAAAGAGTCACATATGCTTCATGTCAAACGGATATTAAGGTATCTCAAAGGGACTATGAATTTGGGACTCTGGTACCCAAAGGAGTCCAACATCACCTTATCCGGATATTCTGATGCTGATTTTGCTAGGTGTCGCATCGACAGGAAAAGCACAAGTGGTACGTGTCAGTTTCTTGGAAATAGATTAATTTCATGGTTGAGTAAGAAGCAGAATTCCATATCAACCTCTACTGCTGAGGCGGAATATATACCTGCTGGGAGTTGCTGCGCACAGCTACTCTGGATGCAAAGTCAACTTACTGACTACGGTTTCAACATGACATCTATTCCACTCTACTACGACAACACCAGTGCAATTGCCATCAGCAACAATCCTGTCATGCACCCAAAGACCAAGCACATTGAGGTTAGGTATCACGTCATTCGCGATCATGTTCTCAAAAAGCATATATCTCTTGAACATGTTGTTACTGAAGATCAACTGGCAGACATACTTACAAAGCCCCTACCTGATGCAAGATTCTCTGAACTACTCTTCCGATTAGGTATGATTAACTTTTCTGCATAGTTTCACATTTAAATTACCCACCAGTATATTTTCTTTTAGAACTTGCATTGTGCTTTTATGGAAAGTAGAAGACACATACTGAACTTTATGTTGGTCAAACTTACTACTTAACGTGTCTTATGCATCTGATAAATATCAAATTTCATCGTGGGAGGATGCTTGCTGTAATGACCCGTGTTTTGGGAAGAACAAGCTGGAACGAAGATGAACAATACCCTGGGCGAATGCTTGGGTTGAAAGGTGGAAGACTCGAAGATTTGGGTCGTAGGGTCGAAGACTGAGGGTCGAAGTTCGAAGGTTTAAGGGTCGAAGGTTTAATCTTTGAGACAGATCTTCGAGGCTGCATTTCCAGCGAGCCTTCGAGGGAGTATTTCTACGAGTCTTTGAGGCTTGGTTGTTAGAGAGTGCAATGAGCTCAAGTGGGAGCGTGTAGAGGCTGTGTGTGACAATGACCATGTTCGGATTGTGGGTATTTTGTCCTGTGTGGAAGCGGAGTGGTTAGTTCATGTTTCATTTATCAAAACTACGTTGTTTTGATGGTGTGTTTCATTTATCAAAACTACATCGTTTTGATGGTGGGATTTCATTTATCAAAACTACGTCATTTTGATGGTGAGATTTCATTTATCAAAACTACGTTGTTTTGATAAGTGAGGCCTATATAAGGAGGAGCTCTCTTTGTTTTAGGTATAGGGTTTTTGTTGTCAACCGCCGCAGCTTGGCAGAGAGAGAGAGAGAGAGAGAGAGAGAGAGAGAGAGAGAGAGAGGTTCGGTGTTCTTCGCGCTGCTAGGGTGACTCGCGTGGGTGGACGGTATCTAGCGTGGGAACGTGAAGGATCCTTGAGGTAGGGGTTTTGTTCCTCCTTGAACCTATCCCAGGGTTTTGGCCTTGTGATAGGCACTCTGTTGTATATTCTAGATATATATATATATATATATATGTAAATCCATATAGGTGTGATCTCCTATATGGATGTTGGCCTTCAATGGCGTATTTTGCTTGGATATTTGTTTATATGTTCATGAGGTCGGGGATTATGCATGCTAAGTGTTTGTTTTTATGTCTGTGTGACTAAGTTTGAGAGCCTATGAATGTGTGCACGCTATGTGTTCGATGTTATACCTATGAGACTATGCAAATCATGTGTTTAATGTTATGCCTGTGTGGCTTTGTGTGTTGTGTGTTTGTTGGAACCCGGTGGCTGTGGAAGCCCGGGATCGTTTATGTTAGCCTTGTGTGGCTATGGAAATGTTGGCTTGTGTGGCGCCTGAGAGGCCGTGGGAAATGTTTGGAACTCGTAAATATGTTGGCCTGTGTGGCGCCTGAGAGGCTGTGGTAATGTTTGTAACTATGGAAATGTTGGCCTGTGTGGCACCTGAGAGGCTGTGGATATGTGAGCCTGTGTGGCTGTGGCAATGGTTGTACCTGTTCTATGATTTGTGGATTGATACTTAACTGTGGAATATAACCTACTTTTATCTTGTCACTACACTGCACATGCGCACGTTCTCATGTAGATTCTAGGAACATGGGATGGGTTGGGGAGACATGATCCCTACTGCCGTGTGGTTGCTCACCCCTCCTACCGTGATGTGTTTTGTTTCAGGAACCTACAGGTGTTAGGTGGAAACACCAAGGTGGAAGACGGTTCTGTTTTGTGGCTTGTTTAATGTTATTTGTAGTATGTGTTTTTTGTGAGACCTTATAACCCCGATGGGGAGATATTGTAAAGGATTTTATTGTCATAAAGATTTGTTTGGTTTGTGAATGTTACATGTATCTTAATTTTTTTAAATGGTGTCTTGTGTGGGAATGTTGTGCCCTACCCCTTTATCCTCCTTGTGGGTAAAGGGGAGTCACGAACTTGTTTCCTCGGGTTGGAAATCTGGGGCATGACACTTGCATTTTCCGACTGAAGTCGTTTAAGCCAACATGATTAAAACTTATATGAATAACCATTTTAGGATTTCGTGATCTTAATTCTCACTCTCCACCACATGACAAATGCCGGTTCATATAGATTGCTCTATTAACGTGTACAATTGACGAAATGAAATGGGTTAGCTCGGAATGGCTGGTGGATGTACATACGATCGTGATCGATCAGCTTCTGAAGTGTAGTTTCCTAAAAGGGTAGACAGCGCTAACCTTCTTTAAGCGAAATGTCAACCGAGAGGATCGCACGATCTACGGGGGAGAAAATGCTTTATTATTAATCCAAGTAATACCCCTCGTATATGTCTCATGACCTCCTTCCTGGCTGTCTATCCGAGGGGGAGTCTTTCATTGAGAGGATCGCATGATCTAAGGGGTAGCAAAAGCTTCATTTATTACCTCTATAATGACCCCTTTTTATGTCTCGGATGCTCTTTCCTCTAAACTTTCACTTCCGGATCTGACCGGACATGCATTGTTGAATCGAAATGTGGCATGTTTGGATGTTTTTCTTTCCTTAATCGTACATTTTAATCGACAATCATCTCGCTTGCTTTTGACATGTGTTCATATCCCCGCTTTCACTCATGAATCCTAACTTGAGAAAATCATATGATTTTTAATTTATCTTAGCTATTACTTGTCATTATGAAGGTTTCGCTATGTTGACCTACATGAACTTATGTGTTTATCGGTTGTCATATGCATTTTCTCCAGGAATTAGATCATAATTCACATGTATGTATCTTGTTACTATTCTTACATATGCATAAGTTCTGTCTCCTTTTAGTTCGGATTATGATGTTCTCACTTAGACTATTTGATCCATATCCGTACTAACTCAACTTGTTAGTCTACTGTTCTTTTAGTTTATTTTTCAAGCTACGGGTTCAGATTCTCTTTGCACTTCATTGCTCTATCTTGTTTTGATGTCTCGAATTTGAAGTGTTGTGGTACTTTTTATTTTCTTGACACCAAGACAACAAAGGAATCATTCTTTGTCAAGCACTTAGCTTCTACGGACTCGGTTTGTCTATCATCCGGATATAGTTCACACGGATAATATCTAGCCTGGATGAGAGTCGGTTTAATTCCTCCTGACTCTTGGAATTCTCAATTCGCGATAAACCAAGTGATTATCTTATATCGCATCTTTTTGAGGAGGAATAATGATGGTTCATTAAATGCACGTCCCGAGCCCGGTAATATGTCTTTTCAAAATTCAGCAGTATGCATACAGCCGTCATTATTGAATGGTTAGCATGGCCGCCACATCATCAGTTTACTCGACGGCGCTAATACATCAAGTCTAATCACATCGGATTGTCAGGCGGATCACTGCTCATCTCGTTTAAACCCGAGATCTGCTGGCTTCCACGGAATGGGTCCTATTTATACTGAACTCTCACGCGAGCGCGAGGCTATCGCTTTCACTACTCAGAACCCTAAACCCTCGTTGTTCTCTATTCTCCAAAGACCTCTCTTTCCTTCTCCTTCAATCTTCAAATTCCAATGGCATCTCCCGCTCTCTACGGTGGTGTTCCTGGCCATCTTGTCGACTGGGCTGGCATTTTTGACCCTCCTGCCTGGCTCGACGAGGTTCGCTCCTTGCTAGCCTCTAGTGGTCTCCTCGACATCGTCTCTGCCCCGTCTGATCTTCTCATCTCCGATGTCCGATCTTTCTATGAGCACTTCGAATCTAGTGACTAGTCGATTGTCTCTGGCATCTGAGGTCAACCCATTAAGATCACTCCTCAAGTGATCCGTGACGTCTTCGATTTCCCAAGTGGCAGTGATTACCGGCCGAGCGCTCAAACCATGGCTACTGCCATGGGATGTCCCTCCAAAGTGAAGGAATACAGGCTGAAGTCTTTTCAAGGCCCCTATCGCTGTGTGGCCACCATACTCAGCTGATGCTTATTGGCTCGCTCTACGGCTTTTGACTCAGTCCTGTACGATTTGCTCCTGGTGATGTATGTGGTCTTTGAGCAATTGCCTCTAGACTGGGGTGATTTTCTTTTTTGGGTTTTGCGGAACGGCAAATGGAATTCGTCTTTTGGACGGATTCTCTCACAAATTTTCAGACATCTACGCCCCGTGCACTTCCAGGACCAGCTGACGATTCCCTTCCCGCAGAACTTTTACTTTCGTCATCTCACCTCCGATGGGATGCTCACTGTCCGCCGTCCTCCTGTCTCTCATGCACGCATTGTTGTATCGGAACATCAAGATAGTTCCGTTGGTGACCCCGCCCCCAGCTCGGGTCACGATGTTAGCTCTACCCACCGGTCTTCTCGCATCCGGTCCGTTTCCGCTCCGGCATGCTCCCGCGCAGCTGCAACGACGCGTTTGTCTTGCTCCTTCGATCTGCAGGGCCCTCTCAGCCGCTTCATCATGAGACTGTTTCTTTAGCCCCTCCTGCTGATGCCCCTGCAGTTATCCCTCCTGTTGCTGCTGCTAATGCTCCCGCACCCACCTCTCCGGTGACTGCTGCCGTTGCTACTGTCATCGCTGACATACCTACCTCTCCTCCAGCTGCCTCTCCAGCCAGCATTGTTGACCCTCAAGACTACCTCAACCATCTTTCCACTGACATTCTGACTGATTGCTGGCTCCGTTTCAGTCTAGCTCACACTGTCGATATCCCTGAATCTGCTCTCCGGGTATATTATGCCAAACATACCCAAACCCCGGAAGCCATGATTATTTGGAACTCTGAACACGGGTTTCTATCGCCGTCTCTGCTTCAAGCCGCACCTCCAACTGCTCCTGGGCCCAAGTCATTGCTGATTGATGGTCCTTTGGAGCCTAGAGGGGGGGGGGGGTTGAATAGGCTCTTATCCAAACTCTCTATATTCTCTTATGACACAAACACTTATCTAGTTAAGTGATAGAATCACTGCGGAAGATAACCAGATAGTGGAAGTATTTTGTTTTATTATCAAAAGATAAATACAACAAAATAGAAGCAAGACTCTTTTACACTCTGTTTACAAAAGGATTCACACTCTAGCCTATATTATCTCTTTGAACTCTTGTGCATACACAGTATTGATTCAGGCTTTTTTTTTTCGCACACCCTTTACATATACAAGTATAAATATTCATACAAAAACATTCTTAAAAGACAACCTTGGAACTTGTAGTTCCGGAATGCGTTCAGCACTAACTATTCCTCGGTAGTTTCTCTGCCTTGACTGCTGCGGTTTGTGGAGCTCAAGATCTTGGGTTTGAAGAGTATAAGTGCCTTTGTGAGTTCCCAAATATAATTAAAGTTGTGTCCACATATCCGGGTGATCCACGTGTAATATTCTTCAGGTTCTCAACAAGTTTGTCTTACATCGGGACACCACGAGTTGATAATCTTAAATGCGGTTAAGTTGAAGCAACATCTTCTTGGTCCAGGTGTAATTTTCCTTACTCCGTAGCTAATGAAGCTCGGAACCTTACTCCGTGTCAGTGGTTGCTTACTCCTATCTATTTGGTACTGGAATCCTTAGTCCGTGTTAGCGCTTCCTTACTCCGTGTGAATGAGAAGGTCGGAGTGCTTATTCTGGGCTTGATCCAACAATCTCCCCCAATTATGGATATGCCTAAACCCTTTGTAATATGATCTGGTAAGCAGTGTAAAAAGATAACATACAGAATACACATCACAACCGTTTTCATTTATCAGCAACAGAATACAATTCAGCCTTTACACAAGATTTTCATTAAGGTACATAAGGCTTACTATACTAGATGATCATTGTTGCTGCTTTCTCTCTAAGCTCCATTGTCTGCTTCATCGTATAAGTGGTGTGTTGGCTCCAAGATTTGTCCACACTTAAGAATTACTTGATGAAGTAACAGACAAAGGCTCTGCAGCTATCTCCATCTGGCTGTTGTGGCACTTGCTTCTTGCCCCGGAATGTCGCCTCCAGCTTCTCAGTTGGTCTCAAAGGAGTGATGCCCAACTTTTCATATAATCCGGCTTTCTTCACAGCTTCAGTCAATCTGAGACACAGTGGTTCCCATTGATTCTTTCTTACATACTGCTCCACAATTTGATGAGATCAATCAGAATCATCTGTTTGGACTGAATCATGAAGACAGCCATCATGAAATGTGGCAACATGATCCGGTACGGAATGAGGATAGTTGAGAGAGTTCTCCATGGCTTGCTATCCTCAGCAGTTCCATCGATAAAGGATTGAATGATATCTATACTGGGAAGATAGCCCTCATTCCAGCACAGCAGAACTTCAATCAAGTGGCCATCCTTGTATAGAGATGGAAATAGCCTCATCTCCATTTTAGTAGCTCTAGAGAAGTTGTCAATGTCGTCTGTTGTAAAGAGGCCTTTCTCCGAACAAAGGGTCCGAATGTCGTTCGGGGAGAAGGGGTACAGGCCAGAGAGACATCTTCTCTCGGCAGAAGACGCAGCATAGGAAAGCATTGCCTTACGCACGCTTCCGTCCGCATCAAGAGGGTCACACGCCGCATATGATGGGAGGAAGGTGTCAGCTGCGGATGGAGAGAATGGAGGAAGAGCTACACTCGAGGAGCTTGGCTGAGAGAAGCGGCTACGTTTGGGAATTTGAACTCCCTGAAGGAATGAAGAGGCTGGCCGCTTCTCAGCACGAGTGGAGGTTTGTGATGCAGGAGGAGCAGAAGGATCAAATGACACTCTCTCCCCCGGTTTGGCAGATCGCCGGGAAGCAACGGGAGGGCGAGCCATCGTGTGCGCCAGGTCCGCGAAGGAGGTAGACAAGGAGTGGACGGACGAGGCGACTAGGTCCATCTTTTGTTCCATGGAGGTGGAAGAGTCGGTGAGGGCGGAGAGGAGTTGGGCGCCAAGAGCATCAACCTTGGCGGCGATGGTGGATATTTGGGCGCTTTGAGCTTAGGCGTGGCGGTCCAGCTGGGCGGAGAGCACAACGTCGGAGTGGACCGTGCCAAAAGAAGCACGCCCAAGGACCAACTTAGGAGCTTTGGAGGACTCCCCCACATGAACAGGAGTAGGAGTGCGCTGGGCAGAGGAGTCCGCAGGAGTATCAGCAGCAGCAGCAGAAGGGGCATCTGGAGCAGCAGAGGCATCTGGAGTAGTGGACCCGCTTTGACCAGATAGGTCAACAATGGGAATGGCGTCAGCAGGAGAAGAAGGTCCAGCCTTAGCAGGGGAAGGACTCCGTGCGGCATGGACCGGGCTGGAGTGGTTAGGGAATGGCACATCTGGAATGGAGGCCGGCGTAAGAAAGCCTTGGTCCAAATTCCAGATGATCATGGTCTCCGGGGATTGAGTATGGCGAGTGTAAAACACCCGGAGATCGGTGTCAGGAATAGAGGCAGTGTGGGCAAGGCTGAAACGGAGCCATAGGTCCGTTAAGGTGTCGGCGGAGAGATGGTCAAGGTAATCTCGGGGTTGAGGTAGGAGAGGCAAAGGAGATTCCAGAATAGATTCTGGGACATCAGCAATGACGGCAGCAACGGCGGTATCAACCGCGGCAGCAACCGCGGAAGTGGAGGGAGTGGGGACATCCACAGTAGAAAGGGCTGAAGAAACAGCTCTAGGGGCACTGCGCTGAGATGGCACCGCAACCTCGGAGGGTTCGGCACGAACGCTGTGCTGGGAGGCCCGAGAAATGGAGGGTGCAGCAACGGACCGAATCCGGGAGGACCGGTGAGCAGAGGTGACGTCAGGGGCATGGCTGTCGGTGGGGTCACCAACAGAACTGCCTTGTTGTTCCGTGTCAGGGAGAGGGTGGAGAGCTGCAGAGGGACGACGGGCTGTCATGTTCCCATCAGGCATAAGATAGCGAAGGTAATAAGCCTGAGGAAATGAAACAGCGTCAGAGCGGGCGAAATGGTCCGGATGAAGATGCCAGAAGACAATGCTAAGGATGCGCCCGAAGGAAAGGTTCTTGGGTCCAGTCTGAGCAGTCGGAACAGAAACGTCCCCCAGTCCATCGGAAGACCTTCAAAAATGCCGTACATGGCCAGAAGAAGATCGTACGGAACAGAGTCCAGAGCGGAAGTGCGAGCCAGTAAATAGCGACTCAGTATGACCGCCATACAGCGATAGCAGCCGTGGAAGGACTTCACCTTGTATTCCTTGCCTTTATAAGTGCAACCCATAGAGCCGCCATGGGATCGGCATCGGGGCGCTGTGGTTCACCGGGGGGTAGGCTGAGGGCAGCGCGGAGAATGTCGGGGGTAATGAGGATGGATTCACCGCGAACATAGGAGATGATGGAGTCGGTGGTACAGCGGATCCGTTGGTAGTACTCGAGAATGTCGTCTACAAGAAGATCGATAGGATTGGAGATCAAGTCGAGGATGTGAGAGGCTTCTAGAAGAGGCCGAATATGGAAAAACCAGTCCGGAGGGTTGGAGATAGCGCTCCAATCGACCAGATGGCCAGGATTGACGCCGGAAAGAGAGGTTCTGGGTGCCATTATAGATGAAAGGTGAAGGGCGAGAGGGAAGGCGAGGTCTTTGGGGATTGAAGGAGCAACGAGAGTTTTAAGGATTTGAAGAGAGTAACACTCGTGCTTCGCAGGAATGACCAGAATATATAAGACCGAGTCCGTAAATGTCAGCGGGTCTAGGAATGTGGCGAGTGAAACAGTAAACTGCTTGACAGGCTAATGTTATTAGTCTTGATATCGATGTGCCTCCAAATTAAAAGATGACGTGGAGACGGCATGACCAAGTAAGGGTAACAACTATTTGCCTTCCGGGGAAGTGTGAGCATCCCGAGACATGCATTTAATGAATCATCATGATTCCTCCTCAAAAGCACGCGATATATAATAAGACATGGATTATCGCAATTTGACAGTGTCAAGAGTCCAGAGGAATGAATCGACAATCATCCAGAATTAACGATAGTCGTGTGACGAGTATCCAGATGAAAAGTAGACCGTGTCCGTAGTAACAGAGTGCGGTTAAAGAGAAGTAGATTCCTTTGCTGTCAGTAAGTCGAAGAGAAGAGAAGTACCACAACACTTCAAATCCAAGACTATGGACTGGATTTATCGATAAGGGTGCAAAGAAAATCTGAACCTGCAACTTCACAAAAATAAGCTAAAAGTACAAAAGCTTAACAAGCAAGGATTAGTACGGATAGGAGAAAATAGGCAGTAAAGAGCTATATAATCCGAACTAATGAGTAGTAGAACTTATGCATTACAAAGAATGAAATAGACATATACATACTAGAGAATGATCAATGTGACTGAATCAGGGCATATGTCAGATAATAAATACACAAGTTCATATAGGTCAACATAGCGAAACCGTCCTGCTGAACGACGTAGCTACGATTAATTAAAAATCATATGATTTGACCAAACGAGGATTCATGAGTGAAAAATGAGGAAGAGGACACATGTCGAAAGCAAGCAGTTGATTATCCGATTAAAATGCATGGTTGAAGAAAAAAAATACATCCAAGCATGCCGCAATTCTGTTTCAACCACGCATGTCCAGTCAGATCTGGAAGTATAGGGTCAGAGGAGGGAGTATCTGAGACATATTAGGGGGATATTACTGAGGTAATAGCTGAAGCTTAGGCTCCCCCGTAGATCATTCGATCCTCTCAATGAAAGGCTCCCCCTCGAATAGACTGCCAGGAAAGAGGTCATGAGACATATACGGGGGTATTACTTGAATAATTTATAAAGCATTTTCTCCCCCGTAGATTGTGCAATCCTCTCGGTAGACCTTTCCGGCTTAAAGAAATTCAGCACGGTCTATCCTTTTAGGAAACTATACTTCAGAAGCTGATCGATCACGATTGTGTATTCATCCACCAGGCATTCCGAGCTAACCCATTTCATTTCTTCAACAATACAGGTTAATAGAGTAATCTAAATGAACAGGCATTTGTCATGTGGTGATCAGTAGAAATTAAGATCATGAAACCAGAATGAGGTTAATCATATAAACTTTAATCATGTTTGCTTAAACGACTTCAGTCGGGAAACGCAAGCATCCTCCCATTTATGAAGTTGCTATCAATATCAGAAGCATGAAGCATATTAGATAGTAAGTATGATCATCATAAAGATCAGTATGTATTTACTACTATCGATAAAAGCACAATGCATGTTTTGAAAACAACTACTGATGGATAACAGGTGAGAAGCTATGTAGATTAGTCAAGCATACCTAATTTGAGAAGAAGTTCAGAAAATCTTACATCACGTAAGGGCTTTGTAAGTATATCCGCCAGTTGATCTTCAGTAGCAACATGTTCCAGGGATATGTGCTTTTTAAGAACATGATCGCGAATGAAATGATGCCTGACCTCAATATGTTTTGTCTTTGGATGCATGACGGGATTATTGCTGATCGCAATAGCACTGGTATTGTCACAGTAGAGTGGAACAGATGTCATGTTGAAGCCGTAGTCAGTAAGTTGACTTTGCATCTAGAGAAGTTGTGCGCACCAACTCCCAGCAGCTATATATTCCGCTTCAGCAGTAGATGTTGATACGGAATTCTACTTCTTACTGAACCAAGAGATCAATCTGTTTCCAAGGAATTGGCATGTACCACTGGTGCTTTTCCTGTCTATGCGACACCCGGCAAAATCAGCATCAGAATATCCGGATAAGGTGAAGTTGGACTCTTGTGGGTACCAGAGTCCCAAATTAATTGTCCCTTTGAGATACCTTAATATCCGTTTTACATGAAGCATATGTGACTCTTTGGGATTTGCCTGATATCTTGCGCAGATGCAAGTTGCAAACATTATGTCTGGGCGACTTGCTGTAAGATACAGCAAGGATCCAATCATCCCCTCGTACTCAGTCACATTCACTGATTTGCCATCAACATCTTGGGTCTAACTTGGCATTGGAGTTTTGACGGAGACGAACCTTCCATACCAAACTTCTTGATTAAGTCGCGAGTATACTTAGCTTGGTTTATGAAGGTCCCTTCCTTCAGTTGTTTGACTTCGATCCCAAGGAAGTAGGACAGTTCTCCCATCATACTCATCTCAAACTTGCCAGTCATCAACTTGGCGAATTCATCACAAAGTTTCGGATTAGTTGATCCGAAAATGATATCATCCACATATATCTGTACGATCAGAATATGTCCTTTCTCTTTCCGTAAGAATAGCGTGGTGTCAATCTTCCCTTTTTGGAAGTTCTGAGCAAGTAATAATTGCGAAAGTGTGTCGTACCAGGCTCTTGGAGCTTGCTTCAATCCATACAAAGCTTTCCTTAGTTTGTAAACCAGATGTCCAGCCTTGGGTTCAATGAAACCTGGAGGTTGTTTAACGTACACCTCCTCTTGAAGATCTCCATTCAGGAATGCACTCCTGACGTCCATTTGATAAACTATGAAGTTTTCAAATGAAGCATACGCCAGAAACATTTGGATTGCCTCAAGTTTTGCCACTGGAGCAAAGGTCTCATCATAGTCTATTCTTTCTTCTTGACGATATCCTTTGGCTACCAGTCTGGCTTTGTTCCGGATTATAATTCCATCCGTATCAAGCTTGTTCCGGAACACCCATTTAACTCCTATGACTTACTGAGACTTAGGACTTGGTACTAGAGTCCACACATTATTTCTCTTAAATTGATTCAACTCTTCTTGCATTGCTTCTATCCAATTCGAATCTTGAAGAGCTTCATCCACCACCTTTGATTCTATTTGAGATAGAAAACACGAGTAAAAACATATGTTGGAGGTGGCTGCTCTTGTTCTTACACCGACAGTAGGATCACCAATCACTTGATCTGAGGGATGATTTCGGGTCCATCTGTAATTCTGTGCATGTGATGGTTGATCTTGAATATTTTGAAGCTCTGCCAAGTTAGGTGGTTCAGGTGTATCTGCTGGTTGAGCTTCTTCCGGACCAGATGTTTCCGTATTAGAAGGTACGGTAGAGCTAGGTGGTTCTTCAACACTGTTTCTTTCAGTGTTAACTGGTCCGAACGGACTTGAAGGTGCTCCGGAATTTTGGGTATCCGTAGGAGTATGTCTGGAGCTTAACGGTAGTCCTGAGTCCGAATCATCCATAGCATCATCCATATAATTTCTTTGTGCTTCGTTGATGCCACGTGGTTGGTCAGAATGTGTATCAGGAACATTCATAAACTTCGAGTAATCGATGTTGCTGTCTGGGACCTGCACATTAGAACTTGAAGAAGCAACTTTTGACCAATCAAGATTAGCTTCATCAAAAGTCACATGGATAGATTCTTCAACTTTAAAAAGTTTTCTATTGAAGACCCGATAAGCCTTGCTATGTAATGAGTACCCGACAAAAATCCCATCATCAGATGTTGGTTCAAATTTATTCCGAGTTTCTTTGCCATTTATCAATATATAGCAAGTACACCCAAAAGCTCTGAAATGTGAAATTGAAGGCTTTCGTCCTCTCCACATCTCATAGGGTGTTTTCATGGTAGATTTATTTATTAGAGTTCCGTTCTGAACATAGCAGGCAGTGGACACAGCTTCAGCCCATAGACTGAGAGGAAGCGTTGCCCCTGCTAACATAGATCTGCCAGCCTCGACTAAAGTATGATTCTTGCGCTCAGCTACCCCATTTTGTTGTGGAGTTCTGGGTGCAGAGAAGTCATGCTGAATGCCCTGTTCAGAACAATATGATCTCATATCTGAAAAATCAAATTCTGTACCATGATCACTCCTGATGCACTTTATGCTCATTCCTTGTGAGTTTCTTATCCAGTTGAAAAGATCTACAAGATGCTCAAAAGTTTGATCCTTTGATTTCAGGAACATCACCCATGTGTATCTGGTGAAATCATCGATAACCACAAGGGTATATCTCACACCAGCCAGCGAAGGAACAAAAATAGGACCACAGAGGTCCATATGAAGAACTTGCAGAGGAGCAGTTATTGAATTAACTGATTTGCTCTTAAAGCTATGTTTGGTCTGTTTGCCGAGTTGGCATTCTCGACAGAGAGTGTCTCTGGAGTATTTTAGTTTAGGTAGACCAGTGACAAGATCAAGTGATGCTAACTTAGACAGTGTCTTAAAGTTTAAATGTGCGCATCGCTTGTGCTATAACCAACTATCTTCATCTGAAGCTTTAGTGAGGAAGCAAACAGGGTCAGAAGAATTATTTCTTAAGACCACTGAGTATATGTCCCCATCTCTTGATCCGGATAACTTTACATCTCCGAATAAGTTTTCCCTTACTGTACAGGTGTTGGACATAAAGGAAACAGTAAATCCCTTGTCACATAAATTACTGACACTTAGCAAATTATGCTTCAAACCTTCGACTAGTGCAACTCTAACGATTGATACACAGCTGTTGGTTAAATTGTCATACCCGACAGTCTTACCTTTGCTGTTGTCACCATATGAAACGGATGGACCTTGTTTTTCATTAACTTCTACAAGCAGAGTCTGATCACCCGTCATATGTCCGGAGCATCCACTCTCGAGGATTCCACTTGCTTTGATTGATCTTTAACTTCAAGTGATCCGGCAGTGCATTCCAGAGATGCTCCTGAAAGACAACAGTTTACACTTTTGGTGCCCAAACTTGTTTCGGGCGGTTAGAAAGAACAGCAGTAATGTCAACAGTTCCGGATTTGACTTTGCTAGTACTTTTAGCTCTCTAAGTTGACTTTAATTTGTTAGGTTCAGCTGGTTCTTTTATTTGGGTTATCTTAGGAGAGACACTCCTTTGAGGTTTAGCTTTTGTTTTGCTCGAAGAACCCTTTTTATTGAACTGATCTTTATTGGTACGAATTTGATTACAAAGCCAGTTATCAGATAAACTCCAACACTCATAGTGATAATGACCTATTTCCCTACAGATGGAACAGACACTATAATGCGGAGTACAAACAGGGGATACAGGTCTCTTAGATTTTACAGACTTTCTACTCTGTTCCCTGTGGCCTAATCCATTGCGTTTGGGTGACACGCTCTTGGCCCTAGATGCGTCAGCCTTAGCCTTTCCTTTCTTTTTGGGTGCTACAATTTTGGCTTTAACTGCAGTAGCCTTCCCTTCATCATTAGTTACGGGTGCTACTGCTTCGGGAAGTGCAGTAACAGCCTCAACTCCACAGTCATAAACTATGGTGCCACCTGAAATGAAACCATCCAACGGTTTAGACGTACTAACAGGATATAAGTTGGTTAGTTTTGGAGTGAAATCCGGAGGACACTCAGTAGCTTGAGCATTGGAGGTTGATGATTCTGAACCTAGGCCAGGTTTGACTCGAACATTATCCGGATCAGTCCTAAATGAAGAGGCTATTTCCTCGAATTTAAGCCACTTGCGATTTATTTCCTTTTCCTATTCTAGTTCATTCTCGAGTCTTTTTACAATAACTTTTAGGCCTGAGAGATTGGTATTTAGCAGATGATTTTCAGCCCTTAGATCTTGATACCAAACTTCTTTTCCTCTGAAGTCAGCTATGTCTTTTTCAAGTCTAGCAATAGTAAATTCAAGACGTTTATTCTGACTTTCCATATCTTTGTACATTTGAGTAATTATTAGTCTCTCATTATTTTCATGATCATGTTCAGTAACAAGAGATTCTATTTTACTCATGAGCTCAGAGATAGAAGGTACCTCAGTATTTGCCATGAGGCAGACGTTCGGCTTAGGAGTTGGCTCATCATCCGAGGATTCCTCCTCTTCTTCTGAGCCACTGATGTACTTTGTCACGAACGCCTTCTTCTTGATTTTGCTGTTGTCTGAGGTGGTACGTCGAGGAGTAACCTTGTCACTTTTCTCTGCCGTCTTAGTTTTGGATCTACATTCCTTGGCCCAGTGACCGGGTTTCCCACAATTAAAGCATTCTTGGGAGCTCGACTCCGATCGTTCCTTCCTTCTGGATGATGAGGAGCCTCTTCTAAATCCTTTCCTACTTTTCCGAAGGAATCATTCAAAGGATTTAACAAGAAGAACTATTTCCTCTTCTGCGTCTGGGTCAGAATTCTCTGACTCAGCCGTATCATCCTCTTGATGATTACTGGAGCATTCCGTAGCTTTGAGGGCTACCCCTTTTTCTTTCCGAGCTATTTTCTCATCATGGTCAGTGTATCTAAATCTGTCCTCATGAGTCCGAAGCTCTCCATATATTTCTTCAAGGGCAGTAAACGGTCAGTTTTTGTCAGCTTGCATCTGGAGCTGCTTGGAGTAGTAGCGATCCGGCAAGGATCGAAAGAACTTGTCATTGATTTGAGACTGAGTGTTGTGTTCATTGACAGTTTTTAGCTCTAGAATGAGCTTGCCGAATCTCTGATAGATACTCTCAAGGGATTCGCCAGGTTTGTGATTGAAACTTTCAAAGTTCTGTCTGAGAGCACATATCACGTTTTGCATCTGGGACTGACTTCCCTCATAGAGGATTGTCAGTTTATCCCAGACAGCTTTTGCTGACGTGCAGCCCTGGACATCCGTGAAAGCCTCGGAATCCAAAGACGATGTAACGTAAGCCAGAGCCTTTTCGTTAGCGCACTGCCAGGCTCTTTCATCGTTGGTAAGTTCGGCATCCGTCTTTGCCCTTCTAACTCCATGTTCTCCATTAGTCATCAGAATTGGAATCTCCTGATGAAGACAGGGCCACATGAGATGGCCATGGCATACCATGAACATCTTCATGCGAGCTTTCCACTGGGAGAAAAGCTCAGGTGTGAATTTGGGCGGTTTTGTCAGAGTAAAACCAGAACTCCGTGGTTGAATAGCATACTGTTTTCTTCGGCCATTGCTGAGAGTGAAAGAGTGGGATCTCTACTTAGAACAAATAGAACTTGCTCTGATACCACTTGATGCCTAGAAGGGGGGGGGGGTGAATAGGCTCTTATCCAAACTCTCTATATTCTCTTATGACACAAACACTTATCTAGTTAAGTGATAGAATTACTGCGGAAGATAACCAGATAGTGGAAGTATTTTATTTTATTATCAAAAGATAAATACAACAAAATAGAAGCAAGACTCTTTTACACTCTGTTTACAAAAGCATTCACACTCTAGCCTATATTATCTCTTTGAACTCTTGTGCATACACAGTATTGATTCAGGCTTTTTTTTTCACACACCCTTTACATATACAAGTATAAATATTTATACAAAAACATTCCTAAAAGACAACCTTGGAACTTGTAGTTCCGGAATGCGTTCAGCACTAACTATTCCTCGATAGTCTCTCTGCCTTGACTGCTGCGGTTTGTGGAGCTCAAGATCTTGGGTTTGAAGAGTATAAGTGCCTTTGTAAGTTCCCAAATATAATTAAAGTTGTGTTCACATATCCGGGTGATCCACGTGTAAGATTCTTCAGGTTCTCAACAAGTTTGTCTTATATCGGGACACCACGAGCTGATAATCTTAAATGCGGTTAAGTTGAAGCAGCATCTTCTTGGTCCGGTGTAATTTTCCTTACTCCGTAGCAAATGAAGCTCGGAACCTTACTCCATGTCAGTGGTTGCTTACTCCGTATCTATTTGGTACTGGAATCCTTAGTCCGTGTCAGCGCTTCCTTACTCCGTGTGAACGAGAAGGTCGGAGTGCTTATTCCATATCAGCACTTCCTTACTCCGTATGTAAGTTCCTTACTCCGTATGTAAGTTTCTTACTCCGTGCGAGTCTAAAGGATCGGATGGCTTACTCCGTACTAGCACATCCTTACTCCGCATGAGTGAGTGGTCCGGATTCCTTACTCCGCATCTAAGTTCCTTACTCCGTGCGAATAAGGACTCAAGTCCTTATTCCGCATCAGTACTTTCTTACTCCGTATGTATGGAAGACTCGGATGCCTTACTCCGTGTATTCTTTACTTTACTTCACTTGAGTGAAAGACTTAACTTTTAGCTCCGTGTCGACTCTTTTACTTCGTGCGACCTTGTAGACCAAGATTCTTACTCCGCATCAGTTTGACTTAGTCCGTTTCAGATATTAAGAGCAGATTCCGTAATTCGTAGCTTTTAAGTTCTTAGTCCGCACGAATGTTCCTTATTCCGTATGTATTGGTGACTTGGTTATTTACCAAGTGTTTGACAACACTCACTCTTGTCCGGATCAAGATTATGTATCCTGTCCTTAGCTTTGCTCTCACGAGTGTATCTCCGGATTAATAACATATCTTCTGCAATGATCAAAGAAACACAAAAGATCTCAAATCAAATTACATAGGGCTTTATCAGCATGATCCAAATTCTGGGCTTGATCCAACACTGATAAAGTTGATGAAATCAGGACCCAGATCCTTTTCGCTCTCTCCAACTCCTCTCTCTTACTGGATCGGATGCTGGACCTTATTGCCCAATCTCTTTCGGGCCTATCCACTTCTGTTCGGGATCTGACTCAGGTTGTGGGTCGTCCCTCTCACCCTCCTTGCCGATCTTCCAAACAAAGGGAGAATGCCCCATCTGATCCATCCCCTTCCACTACTGCTCCTGATACTATTGACGTTCCTAGCCGACGACCTGCACTTACTCTTCCTCCAGGCCTGCTGCTTTTCTGGACCGTCCAGTGCTGCTCCAGCTCTTTCTGACTGTCCATGCTCCTCCACTGCAGCTCCCTCCTCATCTGCTCAGGCTCCACAAGTCACGTTTCTCCCATCATATGCGGAATTGGATCCATAAGATACAGATGGGCATGTACATGCAGCCATGTTAGCATATGCGAGTGTTGCTCCCTCTACCCCAAAAAGGTTTTTGTCATCTCTGTCCCCTTTCTCCCTTGAAGACATAAGCACCCTACTGTCGGAGAAAGGATAGTTCTCCACTGAGGACATTGACAACTTTACCTTGGCGGTGAAGGAAGAGATGAAGTTGTTCCCCACCTTGTACCAAGAAGAGTATCTGATCGATATCCTACTATGTTGGCTTGATCACTACCTTCCTGAAATGGACTTCCTTCAGACCCTCATCAATGGAAGAATTGAGAATAGTAAGCCATGGAAAGATCTTACAACTGTTCTCATTCCATACAGGATCAGCACTCCTCATCACATGCTCGCAGTCTTCTCTATCAAGGATAGGAGAGTTGTTCTGCATGACTCTCATCGGGTTGTTGGACACCAAATGAGAAGAAGCCAACTTGGACCACTGCTGCAGACTCTGTCAGATGCTGTCAGACAGAGTGGACTCTTCGAATCAATTGGTCAACCTCCTCTGCCTCCCAATGCTCTTCTCAATTCGACAATTTTGAGCAAAGGAGAAGTTCCCCAACAACCTGACGAAGAAAGCTGTGGAGCCTATGTTTGCTACTTTATTAGGCACCATTTGAAGTATGATCCTAACTAGAATTGTTTTTTTATGTGCACTAAAGAGCAGCCTAACCGGCTAAAGGAGTAGGCAGCAACTAAAATCTCTAAGTACAGCAAGCCTTACAATTCTTAGTATAACTTTTGTACTAAGGCTTACTTTGTATTAGGGTTGCTGATATAGTGGAAATTTCTTTGGTTTATCCTTGTCACTGTGTATATCTTGCTGCTTAACCGGATCAGATTACAAAGAGTTTGACATATCCATATTGGGGGAGATTGTTGGATCAAACCTAGAATTTGGATGATGCGGATCAAACCCTATGTAATTTGATTTAAGATGTTTCATGTTTATTCTAAGTTTGTGCAAAAGATAAAACTTTAATCCGGACCTTCTCCTGAAAGAGCAAAGCAAAGGACAGGATATATAATCCCGATCCGAATTATCATGAGTGTCGTCAAACATTTGGTAAATAACCAATTCTTCATCTGGAGTAAGGACCCTTCGTACGGACTAATCACTTGACAAAACGACTAAGGAATCCGCGCTGTTATTGGTGATTGGACTAAGTCAATTTATGCGGAATGAGAATCTTAGTCTACAACTCGTACGGAGTAAGAGAGATTTATTGTGGAGAAAGAATTAAGTCTTTCACTCCAGCTGTCTATGGAAAAGAAGATACGGACTAAGGAATCCGAGTCTTTCATTCGAGCGGAGTAAGAAATGACTGATGCGGACTAAGGACAACTGATGCAGAATAATGAATCTGAACCATTACTCAAGTGGAGTAAGGAACTCATGCGAAGTAAGGAACTCATGCGGAGTAAGAAAGCGCTGATACGGAATAAGGATTCTGCATATCTACCTCATGCGAAGTAAGGAAGCGCTGACACGGAATAAGGATTTCAGGACTTCATGTACACGGAGTAAGCAATAACTGACACGGAGTAAGGATCCGAGCCTCGTTGATACGGAGTAAGGAAATTTACTATGGACTAAGAGGACACTGCTTCATCTTTGCCAAACCGCATTTAATGTTCAGCTCGCTGTATCCCGATGTAAGACAAACTCATTGAAAATCTAAACTGTCCTACACGTGGAACACTCGGAGATGTGGATGCAGTCCCAAATGCAATTGGAATCAAGCGAAGTAATTCAATTCTCTTATGCTTCCAATATTTCGAGCTCCACATCCGTAGCAGTTATAACAGAAGCATTTTCCAAGAAGAACTTAATGATTACACAGTGCTCAAAAAATACAGTTCCAAGTTAGATTCCTAGGATGTCTATATATATCTGTAATGTGGTACATTAAAAAAAGAGGAGTGTACATACAAAGGAAGAATAGATGCGCGCATGTACGAGAGCTCATAGAGATTATTTACGCCAGTGTGTGTCACTGTAAAACTGAGTGTTCTAATCAGCTATAATTACTTGCTTATTTTGTTATAATTATCATCAGATAATAAAGCAAAATACTTCCACTATCTGGTTATCTTCCGCACTGACTTTACATCTTTTAACCAGATTGTGCTGTAGCTGTTTGAAGAAAGAGTTTCGATAAGAGCCTATTGACCCCCTTTAGGCTCCTAGGGACCAACAAGTGGTATCAGAGCTAGTTTTATTTGTTCTAAGTAGTGATCCCACTCTTTCTCTCTTATCAATGGCCGAAGAAAGGAGTATGCTATTCAACACTCACCTTAACTCTGGAGGTGCACAAGAGCCCCTTCCAAATCGTAGCAGCAGTGAAAATGTCGATCCACCTCAACCTGCTGTTGCTGTTGCTTCACAACCATGGAGGTCTGGCTTCACTCTGACAAAGCCACCCAAATTCACACCTGAGCTTTTCTCCCAGTGGAAAGCTCGCATGAGAATGTTCATGGTTTGCCATGATAATCTCTTGTGGCCATGTCTTCATCAGGAGATACCCACTCCGATGACAATCGGAGAACATGGAGTTAGAAGACCAAAGACTGATGCCGAACTCACCAATGATGAAAGAGCCTGGTAGTGTGCTAACGAAAAGGCTCTAGCATATGTTACATCGTCTTTGGATTCTGAGGCTTTCATGGACGTCCAAGGCTACACGATAGTGAAAGCTGTCTGGGATAAACTGACAATCCTCTATGAGGGAAGTCAGTCCTAAATGCAGAACGTTATCTGTACTCTCAAATAGAACTTTGAGAGTTTTAATCATAAACCGGGCGAATCACTCGAGAGCATCTATCGTAGATTCAGCAAGCTCATCCTGGAGCTGAAAACTATTAATGAGCATTATTCTCAATCTCGGATCAATGACAAGTTCTTTCGCTCCTTGCCGGATCGCTACTACTCCAAACAACTCCAGATGCAATCCGACAAGAACTGGCAGTATGTTCCCCTTGAAGAACTTTACGGAGTGCTACACACTCATGAGGTCAGGTTTAAATACTCTGACCGAGATGAGAAAATAGCTCAGAGAGAAAAGGGGGTAGCTCTCAAAGCTACGGAATGTCTCAGCATACTGAGGAATAATGATACGGACGAGTCCAAGAATTCTGACTCTGACGAGGAAGAGGAAATAGCTCTCCTTGTCAAATCCTTTGAGCGATTCCTACGGAAAAGCAGAAAAGGATTCAGAAGAGGCTCCTCATCATCTTTGCAAAGGAAGGAGCGATCGGAGTCCAGTTCCCAGGAATGCTACAACTGTGGAAAACCGGTCACTGGGCCAAGGAT
This sequence comes from Taxillus chinensis, assembly GCA_023512835.1. Classification (NCBI taxonomy): domain Eukaryota; kingdom Viridiplantae; phylum Streptophyta; class Magnoliopsida; order Santalales; family Loranthaceae; genus Taxillus; species Taxillus chinensis. Next base: position 24,255,324 of record CM042091.1, read on the forward strand.
TGCAAATCCAAATCTAAAGTGGCCGAGAAAAGTGACAAGGTTACTCCTCGCCGCTCCACCTCAGACAACAGCAAGAACAAGAGGAAGGCGTTCGTCACAAAATACCTTAGTGGCTCAGAAGAAGAGGAGGAATCCTCGGATGATGAGCCAACTCCTAAACCGAACCTTTGCCTCATGGCAAATACTGAGGTACCTTCAATCTCTGAGCTCATGAGTAAATTAGAATCTCTTATTACTGAACGTAATCATGAAAAGAATGAGAGACTAATAATTACTCAAATGTACAAAGATATGGAAAGTCAGAACAAACGTCTTGAATTTACTATTACTAGACTTGAAAAGGACATAGCTGACTTCAGAGGAAAAGAGGCTTGGTATCATGATCTAAGAGCTTAAAATCATTTGCTAAATACCAACCTATCAGGCTTAAAAATTATTGTGAAAAGACTCGAGAATGAACTGGAACAGGAAAAGGAAATAAATCGTAAATGGCTAAAATCTGGGGAAATAGCCTCTACATTTAGGACTGATCCGGATAACATCCGAGTCAAACCTGGCCTAGGTTCCAAACCATCAACCTCCAAACAGACTACTGAGTGTCCTTCGAATTTTATTCCAAAATCAACCAACCTTTATCCTGTTAGTACATCTAAACTGTTGGATGGTTTCATTTTAGGTGGCACTATAGTTTATGATTATCATATGAATGTTGGAGTTTATCATAAGGCTTTGTAATCAAGTTCGTATTAATAAAAATCGGTCATCAAAAAGGATTCTTCAATAAAAACAAAATCCAAATCTCAAAGGAGTGTCTCTCCCAAGAAAACCCAAATAACATGAAGGCTCAGTCACAAAGTAATGTCAACTTGAAAGTAAAAGCTCCTAACATTATGAAATCAAAACGTGGACTCTTCATTAGTTCTCCTAACACTCGAAACAAGTTTGGGAACCAAAAGTGTAAGGGGGGGGGGGGGGGGGGGGGGGGGGGGGGCTGGGGGAGGGGGTGGGGGGGGGGTTTCGGGGGCCCCCTGGATATCCCTTGACTTGAACTCAAAGATCAATCAAAGCAAGTGGATTCTTGATAGGGGATGCTCCGGATATATGAGGTGTGAGTTTAAAACAAACGAGGTCCATCCGTATCATATGGTGACAACGGAAAGGAAGAGGCTAGGTAGGCCTTTAACCGACGGAGGTATTAATTACTAAGGTTGCACTAGTCAACGTTAAAGCATCGTCGACCCAAACGCAATGGACTAGGCCAAAGGACCTGTAACAGATAGTTGGCAGTACAAGTGTTGACATTTAAATTTTAAGACCTATAAAATCTAAGAGACCAGTATCCCTAAACACAATACTCCAGACACTCTGTCGAGAATGTCAACTTCGCACCATTTTTAAGTGTCGTTAATTCCATCTCTACAACTCATATGAACCTCTACGGTCCCATTACGTTCACTATGAATGTACCTGGAGGTTATCGATAATTTCACCAGGGCTTTGTAATCAAGTTCGTATTAATAAAAATCAGTTCATCAAAAAGGATTCTTCAATAAAAACAAAATCCTCTCAGTCTATGGGATGAAGTTATGTCCACTGCCTGCTATGTTTAGAAAAGAACTTTAATAAAAAAATTTACCATGAAAACACCTTATGAGATGTGGACAGGATGAAAGCCCTCGATTTCACATTTCAGAGCTTTAGGGTGTACTTGCTATATATTGAACAACGGCAAAGAACCCCGGAATAAATTTGAACCAAAATCTGATGATGAGATCTTTGTCGGGTACTCACTACATAGCAAGGCTTATCGAGTCTTCAATAGAAAGCTTCTTAAAGTTGAAGAATCTATCCATGTGACCTTTGATGAAGCTAACCTGGATTGGTCAAAAGTTGGTCCTTCAAGTTCAAATGTGCAGGATCAGGATGACAACATTGACTATTCAAAGTTTATGAATGTTCTTGTTACACATACTGACCAACCACGTGGCACAAGTGAAGCATAAAGAAATGATATGGATGATGCTACGGATGAATCAGACTGTGGACTTCCATTCAACTCTAGACATACTCTTACGGATATACAAAATTCCGGAGTACCTTCAAGTCCCTCCAGACCAGTTAACACTGAAAGCAACAGTGTCAAAGAACCACCTAGTTCTTCCGAACCTGCTAATACATAAACATCTGGTCCGGAAGAAGCTCAACCAGCGAATGTACCTAAACCACCTAATCTGGTAGAGCTTTAAATTACTCAAGATCAACCATCACATGCACGAAATTGCGGGATTGGAACTCATTAGTCATGGTGAGGGTGGGGTCCTTTCTCGTGTAAGAACAAGAGCAGCCACCTCCAACATTTGTCTTTACTTAGTTTTCTATCCCAATTTTTTTTTTTTTATAGAACCAAAGGTGGATAAAACCACCCTTTAGAACAAAGATGATTGGAATAGATCCTACTCTTCGTGTAAGAACAAGAGCAGCCACCTCCAACATTTGTCTTTACATCAAAATGTTTTTGGCGTATGCTATATATGAAACCATAGCTTATCAAATGACGTAAAAGTGACTTAATTAAGAAATTTAAAGGTATGGAAATCTGGTTCATCTGCCTCAAGGTGGAATCTACTTCAATACGAAAGCCTGTATGGTTTGAAGCAAGTTCAAGACTTGTATGACACATTGTCGAATTCACTGCTCACAACTTCCAAAAAGGGAAGATAAACACCACTTTATTCGACGAAAAGAGAAAGGTCATACTGATGGATATATGTGGATGATATCTTTTCGGATCATCAAATCGAGCTTTGTGAAGTTGCAGTAGGGGGGCAGGATTAGTTTGAGATGATAGGAGACTTCCTACTTCCTTGGAATAGAGTCAAACAATTGAAGGAAGGGATCTTATCAACCAAGCTAAGTACACACGTACTTAATTAAGTAGTTTGGCATGAAGGTTCATCTCCGTCAAGACTCAATGCCGCCGTGCCAAGTTAGACCGCGATGTTGATGGAAAATCGGTGATTGAATACAAAGGGATGATGTTTTTTTTTTTTTTTTTTTTTCAGTTCCCTTTTTTTTTTTTTTTTTTTTTTTTTTTTTTGGGAGTTTTTGGGCGAATCCCAAAGAGTCACATATACTTCATGTCAAACGGATATTAAGGTATCTCAAAGGGACTGTGAATTTGGGACTCTGGTACCCAAAGGAGTCCAACATCACCTTATCCGGATATTCTGATGCTGATTTTGCTGGGTGTCGCATCGACAGGAAAAGCACAAGTGGTATGTGTCAGTTTCTTGGAAATAGATTAATTTCATGGTTCAGTATGAAGCAGAATTCCGTATCAACCTCTACTGCTGAGGGGGAATATATACCTGCTGGGAGTTGCTGTGCACAGCTACTCTGGATGCAAAGTCAAACTTACTGACTATGGTTTTGACATGACATCTATTCCACTCTACTGCGACAACACCAGTGCAATTGCCATCAGCAACAATCCTGTCATGCACCCAAAGACCAAGCACATTGAGGTTAGGTATCACGTCATTCGCGATCATGTTCTCAAAAAGTATATATCTCTTGAACATGTTGTTACTGAAGATCAACTGGCAGACATACTTACAAAGCCCCTACCTGATGCAAGATTCTCTGAACTACTCTTCCGATTAGGTATGATTAACTTTTCTGCATAGTTTCACATTTAAATTACCCACCAGTATATTTTCTTTCAGAACTTGCATTGTGCTTTTATGGAAAGTAGAAGACACATACTGAACTTTATGTTGGTCAAACTTACTGCTTAACGTGTCTTATGCGTCTGATAAATATCAAATTTCATCGTGGGAGGATGCTTGCTGTAATGACCCGTGTTTTGGGAAGAACAAGTTGGAACGAAGATGAACAATACCCTGGGCGAATGCTTGGGTTGAAAGGTGGAAGACTCGAAGATTTGGGTCGTAGGGTCGAAGAACAAGGGTTGAAGTTCGAAGGTTTGAGGGTCGAAGGTTTAATCTTCGAGACAGATCTTCGAGGCCGCGTTTCCAGCGAGCCTTCGAGGGAGTGTTTCTACGAGTCTTCGAGGCTTGGTTGTTAGAGAGTGCAATGAGCTTAAGTGGGAGCGTGTAGAGGCTGTGTGTGATAATGACCATGTTCGAATTGTGGGTATTTTGTCCTGTGTGGAAGCGGAGTGGTTAGTTCATGTTTCATTTATCAAAACTACATCATTTTGATGGTGTGTTTCATTTATCAAAACTACATCGTTTTGATGGTGGGATTTCATTTATCAAAACTACGTCGTTTTGATGGTGGGATTTCATTTATCAAAACTACGTTGTTTTGATTAGTGAGGTCTATATAAGGAGGAGCTCTCTTTGTTTTAGGTTTAGGGTTTTCGTTGTCAACTGCCGTAGCCATCGCAGAGAGAGAGAGAGAGAGAGAGAGAGAGAGAGAAAAGAGAGAGAGTTCTTGAGCGCTGCTGCTAGGGTGACTCGCATGGGTGGACGGCATCTAGGGTGGGAGCGTGAAGGATCCTTGAGGTAGGGGTTCTATTCCTCCTTGAACCTATCCCAGGGTTTTGGCCTTGTGATAGGTAGTCTGTTGTATATTCTAGATATATATATATATATATATATATATATATGTAATATGTAAATCCATATAGGTGTGATCTCCTATATGGATGTTGGCCTTCAATGGCGTATTTTGCTTGGATATTTGTATATATGCTCATGAGGCTGGGGATTATGCATGCTAAGTGTTTGTTTTTATGTCTGTGTGACTAAATTTGAGAGCCTGTGAATATGTGCACGCTATGTGTTCGATGTTATACCTATGAGACTATGCAAATCATGTGTTTGATGTTATGCCTGTGTGGCTTTGTGTGTTGTGTGTTTGTTGGAACCCGGTGGCTGTGGAAGCCTGGGACTGTTTATGTTAGCCTATGTGGCTATGGAAATGTTGGCCTGCGTGGTGCCTGAGAGGCTGTGGAAATGTTTGGAATTGTCAATATGTTGGCATGTGTGGCGCCTGAGAGGCTGTGGTAATGTTTGTAACTATGGAAATGTTGGCCTGTGTGGTGCCTGAGAGGCTGTGGATATGTGAGCCTGTGTGGCTGTGGCAATGGTAGTACCTGTTCTATGACTTGTGGATTGATACTTAACTGTGGAATATAACCTACCCGTTCTCATGTAGATGCTAGGAACATGGGATGGGTTGGGGAGACATGATCCCTACTGAGCTGTGGTTGCTCACCCCTCCTACTGTGATGTGTTTTCTTTCAGGAACCTACATGCGTTAGGTGGAAACACCAAGGTGGAAGACGGTTCTATTTTGTAGCTTGTTTAATGTTATTTGTAGTATATGATTTTTGTGAGACCTTATAACCCCGATGGGGAGATATTGTAAAGGATTTTATTGTAATAAAGATTTGTTTGGTTTGTGAATGTTACATGTATCTTAATTTTTTAAATGGTGTCTTGTGTGGGAATGTTGTACCCTACCCCTTTATCCTCCTTGTGGGTAAAGGGGAGTCACGAACCGGTTTCCTCGGATTGGAAATCCGGGGCGTGACATTTGCGTTTCCCGACTGAAGTCGTTTAAGCCAACATGATTAAAACTTATATGAATAACCTTTTTAGGATTTCGTGATCTCAATTCTCACTCTCCACCGCATGACAAATGCCGGTTCATATAGATTGCTCTATTAACGTGTACAGTTGACGAAATGAAATGGGTTAGCTCGGAATGCCTGGTGGATGTACATACAGTCGCAGTCTGATTAGCTTCTGAAGTGTAGTTTCCTAAAAGGGTAGACAACGCTAACCTTCTCTAAGCAGGAAATGTCAACCGAGAGGATCGCATGATCTATGGGGGAGAAAATGCTTTATCCAAGTAATACCCCTCGTATATGTCTCATGACCACCTTCCTGGCTGTCTATCTGAGGGGGAGTCTTTCACTGAGAGGACCGCATGATCTAAGGGGGAGAAAAAGCTTCATTTATTACCTCTGTAATGACCCCTTTTATGTCTCGGATGCTCTTTCCTCTAAACTTTCACTTCCGGATCTGACTGGACATGCATTGTTGAATCAGAATTGTGGCATGTTTGGATGTTTTTCTTTCCTTAACTGTACATTTTAATCGGACAATCATCTGCTTGCTTTTGACATGTGTTCATATCCCCAGTTTCACTTATGAATCCTAACTTGAGAAAATCATATGATTTTTAATTTATCTTAGTTATCACTGTCATTATGAAGGTTTCGCTATGTTAACCTATATGAACTTATGTGTTTATCAGTTGTCATATGCATTTTCTCCAGTAATTAGATCATAATTTACATGTATGTGTCTTGTTACTATTCTTACATATGCATAAGTTCTGTCTCCTTTTAGTTCGGATTATGATGTTCTCACTTAGACTATTTGATCCATATCCATACTAACTTAACTTGTTAGTCTACTGTTCTTTTAGTTTATTTTTCAAGCTACAGGTTCAGATTCTCTTTGCACTTCATTGCTCTATCTTGTTTTGATGTCTCGAATTTGAAGTGTTGTGGTACTTTTTATTTTCTTGACACCAAGACAACAAAGGAATCATTCTTTGTCAGCACTTAGCTTCTACGGACTCAGTTTGTCTATCATCCGGATATAGTTCACACGGATAATATCTAGCCTGGATGAGAGTCGGTTTAATTCCTCCTGACTCTTGGAATTCTCAATTCGTGATAAACCAAGTGATTATCTTATATCGCATCTTTTTGAGGAGGAATAATGATGGTTCATTAAATGCACGTCCCGAGCCCAGTAATATGTCTTTTCAAAATTCAGCAGTATGCATACAGCCGTCATTATTGAATGGTTAGCATGGCCGCCACGTCATCAGTTTACTCGACAGTGCTAATACATCAAGTCTAATCACATCGGATTGTCAGGCGGATCACTGCTCATCTCGCTTAAACCCGAGATCCGCTGGCCTCCACGGAATGGGTCCTATTTATACTGAACTCTCACGCGAGCGCGAGGCTATCGCTTTCACTACTCAGAACCCTAAACCCTCGTTGTTCTCTATTCTCCAAAGACCTCTCTTTCCTTCTCCTTCAATCTTCAAATTCCAATGGCATCTCCCGCTCTCTACGGCGTTGTTCCTGGCCATCTTGTCGACTGGGCCGGCATTTTCGACCCTCCTGCCTGGCTCGACGAGGTTCGCTCCTTGCTAGCCTCCAGTGGTCTCCTCGACATCGTCTCTGCCCCGTCTGATCTTCTCATCTCCAACGTCCGATCTTTCTATGAGCACTTCGAATCCAGTGACCAGTCGATTGTCTCTGGTATCTGAGGTCAACCCATTAAGATCACTCCTCAAGTGATCCATGACGTCTTCCATTTCCCAAGCGGCAGTGATTACCGGCCGAGCGCTCAAACCATGACTACTGCCATGGGATGTCCCTCCAAAGTGAAGGAATACAAGCTGAAGTCTTTTCAAGGCCCCTATCGCTGTATGGCCACCATACTCAGCTGATGCTTATTGGCTCGCTCTACGACTTTTGTCTCAATCCCGTACGATTTGCTCCTGGTGATGTATGTGGTCTTTGAGCAATTACCTCTAGACTAGGGCGATTTTGTTTTTTGGGTTATGCGGAATGGCAAACAGAATTCGTCTTTTGGACGGATTCTCTCACAAATTTTCAGACATCTACGCCCCGTGCACTTCCAGGACTAGCTGACGATTCCCTTCCCGCAGAACTTTTACTTTCGTCATCTCACCTCCGATGGGATGCTCACTGTCCGCCGTCCTCTTGTCTCTCATGCATGCGTTGTTGTATCGGAACATCAAGATAGTTCCGTTGGTGACCCCGCCCCCAGCTCTACCTACCGGTCTTCTCGCATCCGGTCCGTTGCCACTCCGGCACGCTCTTGCAGTTTGTAGCACAGCGTTCATGCTGCTCCTTCTGATGTTGCAAGGCCCTCTCAGCCGCTTCATCACGAGACTGTTTCTTCAGCCCCTCCTGCTGATGCCCCTGTAGTTATCCCTCCTGCTGCTGCTGTTGATGCTCCCGCACCCACCTCTCCGGTGACTCCTGCCGTTGCTGCTGTCATTGCTGACATACCTACCTCTCCTCCTGCTGCCTCTCCAGCCAGCATTGTTGACCCTCAAGACTACCTCAACCATCTTTCCACTAACATTCTGACTGACTGCTGGCTCCGTTTCAGTCTAGCTCACACTGCCGATATCCCTGAATCTGCTCTCCGGATGTATTACGCCAAACATACCCAAACCCTGGAAGCCATGATTATTTGGAACTCTGAACACGTGTTTCTATCGCCGTCTCTACTTCAAGCTGCACCTCCAACTTCTCCTGGGCCCAAGTCATTGCTGATAAAGTTGATGAAATCAGGACCCAGATCCTTTCCGCTCTCTCTAACTCCTCTCTCTTACTAGATCGGTCGGAAGCTGGACCTTATTGCCCAATCTCTTTCGGGCCTATCCACTTCTGTTTAGGATCTGACTCAGGTTGTGGGTCGTCCCTCTCACCCTCCTCGCCGATCTGCCAAACAAAGGGAGAATGCCCCATCTGATCCATCCCCTTCCACTACTGCTCCTGATACTACTGACGTTCCCAACCGACAACCTACACTTACTCTACCTCCAGGCCTCCCGGTTCCCAAACGCAGCCGCTTCTCTGGACTGTCCAATGCTGCTCCAGCTCTTTCTGACTGTCCCAGCTCCTCCACTGCAGCTCCCACCTCATCTTCTCAGGCTCCACAAGTCACGTTTCTCCCATCATATGCGGAATTGGATCCATTTGATACAGATGGGTATGTACATGCAGCCATGTTAGCATATGCGAGTGCTGCTCCCTCTACCCCAAAAAGGTTTTTGTCATCTCTGTCCCCTTTCTCCCATCAAGACATAAGCACCCTACTGTCGGAGAAAGGATAGTTCTCCACTGAGGACATTAACAACTCTACCTTGGCGGTGAAGGAAGAGATGAAGTTGTTCCCCACCTTGTACCAAGAAGAGCATCTGATCGATATCCTACTGTGTTGGGTTGATTACTACCTTCCTGAAATGGACTTCCTTCAGACCCTCATCAATGGAACAATTGAGAACAGTAAGCCATGGAAAGATCTTACAATTGTTCTCATTCCATACAGGATCAACACTCCTCATCACATGCTCGCAGTCTTCTCTATCAAGGATAGGAGAGTTGTTCTGCATGACTCTCATCGGGTTGTTGGACACCAGATGAGAAGAATCCAACTTGGACCACTGCTCCAGACTCTGTCAGATGTTGTCAGACAGAGTGGACTCTTCGAATCAATTGGTCAACCTCCTCTGCCTCCCAATGCTCTTCTCAATTCGATAATTCTGAGCAAAGGAGAAGTTCCCCAACAACCTGATGAAGAAAGCTGTGGAGCCTATGTCTGCTACTTTATTAGGCACCATTTGAAGTATGATCCTAACTAGAATTATTTTTTTATGTGCACTAAAGAGCAGCCTAAGCGGCTAAAGGAGCAGGGAGCAACTAAAATCTCCAAGTATAGTAAGCCTTACAATTCTTAGTATAACTTTTGTACTAAGGCTTACTTTGTATTAGGGTTGCTGATATAGTGGAAATTTCTTTGTTTATCCTTGTCACTGTGTATATCTTGCTGCCTAACCGGATCAGATTACAAAGAGTTTGACATATCCATATTGGGGGAGATTGTTGGATCAAACCTAGAATTTGGATGATGCGGATCAAACCCTATGTAATTTGATTTAAGATGTTTCATGTTTATTCTAAGTTTGTGTAAAAGATAAAACTTTAATCCGGACCTACTCCTGTAAGAGCAAAGCAAAGGATAGGATATATAATCCTAATCCGGATTATCATCAGTGTCATCAAACATTTGGTAAATAACCAAGTCTTCATCCGGAGTAAGGACCCTTCGTACGGACTAATCACTTGACAAAACGACTAAGGAATCCGCGCTGTTATTGGTGATTGGACTAAGTCAATTTATGCGGAATAAGAATCCTAGTCTACAACTCGTACGGAGTAAGAGAGATTTATTGCGGAGAAAGAATTAAGTCTTTCACTCCAGCTGTCTAAGGAAAAGAAGATACGGACTAAGGAATCCGAGTCTTTCATTTGAGCGGAGTAAGAAATGACTGATGCGGAGTAAGGACAACTGATGCGGAATAACGAATCCGAACCATTACTCAAGCGGAGTAAGGAACTCATGCGGAGTAAGGAACTCATGCGGAGTAAGGAAGCGCTGATGCAGAATTAGGATTCCGCATATCTACCTCATGCGAAGTAAGGAAGTGCTGACACGGAATATGGATTTCAGGACTTTATGTAGATAGAGTAAGCAATAACTGACACGGAGTATGGATCCGAGCCTCGTTGATACAGAGTAAGGAAATTTACTACGGACTAAGAAGACACTGCTTCATCTTTTCCAAGCCGCATTTAATGTTCAGCTCGCTGTATCCCGATGTAAAACAAACTCATTGAAAATCTAAACTGTCCTACACGTGGAACACTCGGAGATGTGGATGTAGTCCCAAATGCAAATGGAATCAAGCGAAGTAATTCAATTCTCTTATGCTTCCAATATTTCGAGCTCCACATCTATAGCAGTTATAACAGAAGCATTCCCCGAGAAGAACTTAATGATTACACAGTGCTCGGAAAATACAGTTCCAAGTTAGATTCCTAGGATGTCTATATATATCAGTAATGTGGTACATTAAAAAAAGAGGAGTGTACATACAAAGGAAGAATAGATGCGCGCATGTACAAGAGCTCATAGAGATTATTTACGCTAGTGTGTGTGACTGTAAAACTGAGTGTTTTAATCAGCTGTAATTGCTGCTTATTTTGTTGTAATTATCATCAGATAATAAAGCAAAATACATCCACTATCTGGTTATCTTCCGCATTGATTTTACATCTTTTAACTTAAAATCCAAATATAGCTCAAACCAAGCAAAATTAAGCTAAACCTCCGAAGGGAAAAATGATCAGAATGACAAAACATACTGAACTATGCAAAAATATCCATGCCCGTGACAATGCCCGTGATATGGTGATATCATGGGCAGCTCCAAATGCCTTGAAATTTTGCCCCAATCTTTGTATCATCATATAAAAGGCAAGGCTTGAATATCAGCCTGCCCATGACAATGGCCATTGTCACATGCACATGCCATTTTGCCTCCCTAGGTTGCCCTCTTTTGCCAAAAGCTCCCTTTTTGGTCCATAAACTGATTTGGCTAATTTCTTTGAGAATAAAATACCTAAAAACTTGCCAAAACAGCTCGAATATATATATATATATATATATGCAAATAGTCTCTTCTTAGGTGTTAGAGTAATTATCTATGCATTAATGAAGCAAATTAGGCTCAAAACATGCTCTTTACTGTCTAAGATATGTACATGGATAACGGCATAAACGCACGTTATCTCGTTGCAAGAATGGTTGCAACCACCATGATGAAGCAAGGCTATAAACCAGGGCAAGGATTAGGCCTGGAAGCTCAAGGGATTCGAAAACCGCTGACCATAAGAGAAAATACCGAGAAATTTGGGTTGGGCTACATACCTACAAAGCCGACAGACAGAGGGAAGCTATCAAAAAGAAAGAAGTCAGAATGGCAAGGTTGCAGAAGAGGCCAATACAAGAACAAAGGAGGAGCTTTCCCCCCTTACATGTTACATTCCAGAGTGGAGGGTTTATACACAAAAGCCAACTTGAAACTGAGACTGGGACTATAGCCACACACGACACAGACGAGCATGCATCGAGCGAAATGGTTCTAGTGGTGCGAGAGGATCCCAACCAACCGTTAAACAATTGGACCAGCCTGGACCTCCCCATAATGTAATGTTTAAAGGGTCACTGGGATTTAATGTATTCTATTTTAATGCCTTTTGAAGCGGATATTTGTTTTTATTAAAAGCCAATAAAATGTACTTTTTTTCAAATCTTTCATGGTGCATTCCATTCATGACATATGCATATCATATTTGGTTACCAACTGGTCATTCTCTTATAAGCAGGTATCACAATGTCAATGAAAACATCGTATGTGAAAGCGGAACGAGATGCCTAAGGTTTGACCAAAGTCCGAACTAGGAGTAGCCAGTGTTTGAAGCCGATGAGAATGAGGTAGAGGAGACACCCGAACTACCGAGAGAGATCATACGACTATTGGAGAAGGACGATCGCTTATCCATTCCAAGTGAAGACCCAGTAGAAACAGTGAATTTGGGGACGGCATCCGAACCAAAAGAATTGATGGTGGGGTCCTTAATCGCTGCCGACATCAAAAAGCAATTAATTGAGTTGTTAAGAAGCTACATAGATGTTTTTGCATGGTCATATCAAGATATTCCGGGATTAGACACAGACATAGTACAACATCACATACTAGTGAACCTAGAGTGCAAGCCAGTACAACAAAAATTGTGAAAAATGAGACCGGAGATACTACTGAAGATTAAAGAAGAAGTTAAAAAGTAATAGGACGCGGGTTTCCTAAGTGTCTCCCATTATCCAGAATGGGTGACCAACGTTGTACCAGTATCGAAAAAAGGAGGCAAAGTCTGCATGTGTGTCGATTATAGAGATTTGAACTGGGCCAGTCCAAAAGATAACTTCCCGCTTCCTCATATTGATACCTTGGTGGATAATACAATAAAACACGCTTTGTTCTCATTCATGGATGGATTCTCAGGCTATAATTAGATTCGCATGGCCCCCGAACACAAGGAGAGGACCCTGTTTCTGACACTTTGGGGCACATTATGTTATAATGTAATGCCTTTTGGTCTGAAGAATGCAGGGGCAACCTATCAACGAGCCATGGTGACCCTATTCCATGACATGATGCATAAAGAAGTCAAAGTATATGTGGATGACATGATTGCCAAATCGCGGAGCATTGAAGATCATATTGAACTATTTCGTAAGCTTTTCAAGAGGATATGGAAATATCAGCTCAAATTGAACCCCGAAAAATGCACTTTTAGAGCCATGTCAGGAAAACTATTAGGCCTCATCATGAGCCAAAAAGGAGTGAAAATTGATCCAGATAAAGTTTGAGGTATCCAAGAGATGCCCCCATCACAAACCATCAAGGAGGTTAGAGGATTTCTCGGGCGATTGAATTATATTGCCCCCACCTGCGAACCCATTTTCAAGACTTTACGCAAGAACAATCCAAAAATTTGGAATAACAAGTGTCAAGAAGCTTTTGATAGGATCAAACAATATCTTTCTAATCGACCTATTTTGGTCCCACTAGTATCAAACAGACCTCTGATCTTATACCTGACTGTTCAGGAGTCCTCAATTGGTTGTGTCTTAGGGCAACATGATTCTACAAGCAAGAAGTAGCAAGCCATTTATTATCTCAGCAAGAAGTTCACGATCAATGAAACAAACTATACACCATTGGAAAAGACATGTTGTGCCCTTGTTTAGATAACAAGAAGATTGAGGTAGTACACTCTTTATCATACTACATGGCTGATTTTGAAGCATGATCCTCTCAAATATCTCTTAGAAAAACCATCCATTTCTGGAAGAATTGCCAAGTGGCAGTTGATTCTGTCGGAATATGATATAATCTATGTGCCTCAAAAAGCCATAAAAGGAAGCACAATAGCTGATTACTTGGCAGACAGAGCACTAGATGATTATGAGCCTATGACTATTGGATTTCCAGATGAGCACATCAACATCATTATAGCCGAAGTATCAGACATGTGGACTATGTGGTTTGATGGAGCCTCCAGTCTGCAGGATAAAGGTTGGTTAGTTTCGAAATGAAGTCCAAGGGACACTCAATAGCTTGTGTGGAGGTTGATGGTTCAGAGCCAAGGCCAGGTTTAACTCGGATATCGTCTGGATTAGTCTTAAACGTAGAGGCTATTTCCCCTGATTTTAGCCACTTACGATTTACTTCCTTTTCCTTTTCAAGTTCATTCTTGAGTCTTTTAAGATTAACAGTTAGGCTGTTTAGGTTAGTATTCAACAAATGATTTTCCAGCTCTAAGATCGTGATACCAAGCCTCTTTACTCCTAAAGTCAGCTATGTCTTTTTCAAGTTTAGAAATAGTGTATTCAAGACGTTTAGCCTGACCATTCATGTCTTTGTACATTTGAGTAATTATTAATCTCTCATTCTTCTCATGATCACGTTCAGCAGTAAGAGATTCTAATTTACTCATAAGCTCAGAGATAGAAGGTACCTTAGTATTTTCCATGAGGCAGATGTTCAGCTTCTCGGTTGACTCATCATTAGAGGATTCCTCCTCTTCTTCCGAGCCACTAACGTACTTCGAGAGGAATGTCTTCCTCTTGTTCTTGCTATTTTCTGAGGTGAAGCGTCGGGGTTTAACCTTGTAACTTTTGTCGGCCGTCTCTGATTTAGATTTAAAATCCTTGGCCCAGTGACCTGGTTTCCCATAGTTGTAGCAGTCTTGGGAAGTAAACTCCGATCGCTCCTTTCTTCTTGATGATGATGAGGAGCCTCTTCTGAATTCTTTTTTGCTTTTCCTCTGGAATTGCTTGAAGGATTTGACTAGAAGAGCTATTTCTTCTTCAACGTCTGAGTCAGAGTTCTCTTACTTTTCCGTATCATCAATGATAACGTGCATTTTATGCCGTTATTCTAGTGTTTATTTAGGATGTTTAAGAGCATGATTAGAGTCTTATTGCTTCATATATCATATATATTTGCTCTAACCCCTAGGAAGATGCTATTTGCAAATACATGCATTTTTAAGCTATTTTGGCATATTTTGGAGCTCACTTTTGACATAGTAGATGGCCTCAAACAATTGGCGTGCAAGAACCAAAGTTGCTTAGAATGATGTCCTCTACCAACCACAGAAATTTCAGAGCATTTGGAGTTGCACGTGAATTCACCCATTTCACGTGCAAGCTTATTTTTGCCTCTCAGGCCTCTACAGGATGCAAGGAAGCTTGGGGAGAAATTTGACCTAATTTGGAGCTGCACGTGAATTCACCATATCACGTGCAAATTGACGTGCAGAGATATTTTTGGACCGATCCTATCGTTTTTTCATGCTGATCAATTGTTTTTGAAGGCCCATGTCCAAATTGTGGATGGAAGATAGAGATTTTAATGTTTGGAGTGTCACTTATCAAAACTACGTCGTTTTGATAAATGGGCTAGGGTACACACCTTAAAGCCCATCCAACCTCTATAAATACAAGCCTCCACGCCCCTGCTATGTATCCTTGACCCCCCTACACGTTTTTAGAGAGAGAGAGGCTCCACGACTTGGAGGTTTCTCCTTGACCTAGGAGAGCAGGCGTCGCAGCAGCCGTCGTGGATTTTGGAGCCTGGATTTGAAGCCTTGTTGCGCGCGTGGATTAGATGAAGATGTTTAGCTTTACTGCTATGATTTTGCTTGTAATCATGCGTGAGTAGTTCTTATAATCTAAGGGAGCAATGTAACCCCCTTGTTGCTTTGCTGTGTTTATGAATATTGGGTTTGGATAATTGAGTTTTGCATGTTTTATGAATCTATTCTTAATTCTATCTTTGGATGTACACCTTGGTATTCTTAGCCCTAGTCTAGGGTGGATTGAGATTCATAACTTAGTTGTAATTGGTGTGATCATTATCCTTTTGCAAGTATGATTTATTGGCTTTGTATGTTTGTGTGTTTAGATGACCATTCTGGCATATAACTCTTAAAAGGACCTCAATGACCATTTGTTGTCCTTGGCTTATGTTTAGCATGTTTTCAATCAGACAACCCTAATACCATGAACCAGTAGAGATAACATAGGGAGGTGAAATTATGACCCTAGATACTTTTAATCCTTGCTTCTTAATCCTAAAATCAATTTGCTTTCTTTGTTTATTCAGAAAACCACATAAAAATTAGATCTTTAGTTATAAAAAGAATTCGTTTTTGCCAAGACATTTTATAGAACAAGAGTAATTGGGTGTTTTGATTTGAGAACTAGAGAACTAGGCTAATCCCAGTGGGTTCGACTCCTTGCTTGCTGCTATTCTTTTAGTGCAAACTTAGGGAATTTATTATCTTGAAGAGAGATTTAATGACATTAGCTAGCTCTTTTAGAGAGGTTAAAAATCTGTCTGTCAAATTGGCGCCATTGCCGGGGATTCAACGGTTAACTAGTTTTTAAAATCAACATTGAGTGAAATTGTTTGAATTTTGATCTTGGTGTTTTATTTTGTCTTTTATTTTCTGTTATTTTGTGTTCTTTATTTGTTTTCGGAGCTGCTGGGTGGGTTCTTGTTGTTTTACAGGAACATACACCAAGTGTTTGAGGAAGTCCTAGTTGTGCATGCCAAGACAGGAGTTTATACCATTTAATCGGGAACCTAAAAGATTGTTCAGAGCTCGGCGTAGAGCAGCTAGGGAAGCAGCACGTGAGGCTGAAGAAGCACTGCAAGGCTTAGAGCATTCAGGTAGGTGAACTGATGGCAGATTTAAGGCCTGATGGTGGTGCACCGCAAGGAGGGGCCAATTACAATGGCCAATATCCAGAAGAAGAGGGTAATAGGTTTATGCCCAGAACCTTCTTAGACTATGCGAGACAGATGATGTCAGACCATTATTTTGGGATTCGGCAGACAAGAGTCCAAGCAAATATCTTTGAGCTGAAGCCGGCGTTGATCAACATGGTGAGCAACAACGCGTTTGGAGGAACAGCCGTGGATGATCCACACCAGCATTTGATGAGGTTCTACCAGATGTGCGACACCATAAAGATCAATAATGTATCGGAGGAGGCAATAAAGCTAAGGCTTTTCCCTTTCTCTTTAAGGGATAGAGCTCTTGGCTGGTTTAACGATCTACCAGGAGTTCAATCAACACTTGGGAGGAGATGCAGACTAAGTTCATGTCAAAGTACTTCCCTCCTTCCAAGGTGATCCAACTCAGAGGGGAGATTAGCAGATTCAGGCAAGATGAGATGGAGACTCTTCATGAAGCTTAGGAGCGTTTCAAAGACTTAGTGAGAAGATGCCCTGATCATAGAAGACCCCAGTGGATTCAAATTGAATCTTTCTACACAGGTCTTCAGTCCCACTCACAAGACAAGGTGAATGCGGCAGCTGGAGGATGCTTGATGAATCTAGAGCCCGACGCAGCAACAGAGCTCTTAGAGAGGCTGTCATTAGCTGATTGGCGGTGGTCTAATGTGCGTACTTCAAAGCCAAGGGAGAAGATAGCTTCGGTTGATAATTCTTCCAATGATATGCAAGCACAGATTCAAGCTTTAGTGAAAGGCATGGAATTATTGGCTCTTAAAGTTGAAGGATCACAACAAGCTTTACCAATAACTGAGCAGGGCTGGAGTGGAGCTGAAGAAGCAAATTATGTTGGAGGAAAAGGCTTGTACCGAAGCGGCGGTTTATCCTCAACATCAACAATAAGGGTACAACCAGGAACCAGCACAATCTCAACCATTTCGGAGAAACCAGAACCGAGGGGGAGATACCTCATTTCAAGACAAATATGTGCCCCCCGGGATGAAGCGGAATCCGTATGCTACGGATAATTATTTACACCCACCTCCAGGATTCGAGCAGAAATAGCCTCGGCCTCAACAGCAAAGAGGAAGGGTATATCACAATGTGGATGAGCCAACCAAAAGAGAGGATAATTTGGAGGAAAGGGTAGTCACCATAGAATCTTCAATGAAGAATATAGAAAAGCTGCTTGTGAGTTTGGCCCAGAATGTAAATCAAGGAGTCTCAGATAAATCTTTTCCAAGTGATACTGAGGTGAACCCCAAGGAGAGCTGCAAGGCTATTACTCTAAGAAGCGGGAAGGCACTGAAAGAAGCTGAAGAGCCTAAGAAGAAAGCAAATCCAGAAGAACAGAGCAGACCCTTGGAAGGGCCGATGACCAAGGAAAATCAGATAAAGTCAAGAAAGAGTGCAAGAAAAGAAGGACCAGCAGCTGAGTCAAGACAAAATAGTTGAAGAACAGAGGCAAGAGCTCAGGCCTACTATGCCATTTCCTCAGAGGCTGAGGAACCAGAGGGTTGAGGAAGAGTCTGAGCACTTTCTGAGTTTGTTCAAGAAGCTTGAAATTAACATTCCATTTGTGGAAATCTTGGAGCAGATGGCTAGATACATAAAGTACATTAAAGATTTTGTGAAGAAGAAGAGGAAATATGGGGATCATGAGACGGTGGCAGTCACTAACGAGGTGAGCAGTGTTGTTCAAAGAAAGTTTGCCCATCAAGCATAAAGATCCGGGCGCTTTTAATCTCCCTTGTGTGATTGGCAATGCACGCCGCCGCGGCCCTATGTGATTTAGGGGCCAGCATCAATTTGATCTCCTTTGCTTTGTACAAGCAGCTTGGGCTTAAGGGCATGAAGCCCACTTCCATATCATTGCAGTTTGCTGACCGGTCTACTGGAAGGCCTGAAGGGATAATTGAAGACGTGTTAGTCAAAGTGGGTTCCTTCATATTTCCAGCGGACTTTGTAGTTTTGGAGATGGAAGAAGATAGAGGAGTTCAGCTACTCCTTGGAAGACCGTTTCTCAGAACGGGTTGTGCATTGATTGATGTTGCTCAAGGGCAGCTAACTCTAAGAATTAATGAGGAGACCTTAGTCTTCCACATGGGGAAGGCTTTGCAAGGTCAAGAGGAGGAGGACTGCCTTTGGGTTGAAGACCTTGAGGAATTGGTGGAAGACTACATGGCAGAAGAAATTACCACCACCAATAATGGAGCCCTTCAGCATATAGAAGCTCAACAAGATGAAGAGATGTACTTGACAGCTGAGGAAGATGAGCAAACTACAAACTCTCTGGAGCAAGCTAAGGAGGAGAAAGAAGATGACGTGCCTCCAGCTCCAGAACTGAAGGAGCTGCTTGGACACCTAAGGTATGAATTTCTAGACTCTACAAATCAATTCCCTGTCATTGTTGCTTCTAATTTGAATGATGTGGAGTGTACTCAATTGTTAGAAGTCCTTAGGAAACACAAAAAGGCCCTAGGATGGAACATTGAAGACATTAGGGGTATTAGTCCAGGGATTTGCATGCATAAAATTTTGATAAATGATGATTTTAAACCCACTGCTGAAAGACAAAGAAGATTAAACCCTACCATGAAAGAAGTTGTTAGAAAAGAAATTTTAAAATGGAAAAATGCGGGTATAATTTATGCTATTTCTGATAGTGAGTGGGTGAGTCCATTGCATGTTGTGCCCAAGAAAGGGGGCATGACCGTGATTAAAAATGAAAAAAATGAATTGATCCCATCTCGCACTGTGATGGGGTGGAGAGTGTGTGTTGACTATAGAAAGCTGAACAAGGCTACTAGGAAGGATCATTTTCCTCTTCCTTTCATTGACCAAATGTTGGATAGGTTAGCTGGCTATAGTCACTATTGCTTTTTAGATGGCTATTCCGGGTATAATCAGATCATGGTTAAGCCCGAGGACCAAGAAAAGACCACCTTCACGTGCCCTTTTGGCACTTTTGCATTTAGGAGAGTGCCATTTGGGCTTTGTAATGCCCCTGCCACCTTTCAAAGGTGTATGGTGGCCATTTTTCAGGGTTTGGTTGAGGAGATCATGGAGGTCTTTATGGATGACTTCTCGGTGTTTGGTTCCTCCTACCAACAATGCTTAAAAAAATCTAGATGTGGTCTTAGAGAGATGTGAGGAGAAGGAACTAGTCCTAAATTGGGAGAAATGCCATTTCATGGTAACTGAGGGGATAGTTCTAGGGCATAAGGTGTCTGCACATGGTTTGGAGGTAGACAAGGCAAAAATCTCCACTATTGAGACTCTGCCACCTCCAACCAATGAAAAAGGAGTGAGAAGCTTCCTTGGCCATGCTGGCTTTTATAGGAGATTCATTAAGGACTTCTCAAAAATTGCAAAACCCATGAGTAGGTTGTTAGAAAAAGACACAAGCTTTGAGTTTAATGCAGATTGTTTAGAAGCTTTCAACATCCTCAAGGGTAAGTTAGTCATCGCACTGTTATAGTCACACCTGACCGGGCTCGGCCTTTTGAGCTAATGTGTGATGTGAGTGATTATGTTGTGGGGGTAGTCTTAGGGCAAAGGCGAGAAAAGGTGTTTAGGGTCATTTACTATGCTAGTAAGACCTTAAATGATGCTCAACAGAACTATACCACCACCGAGAAAGAGTTCTTAGCCGTGGTTTATGGTCGCAACAAGTTTAGACCCTACCTTTTTGGGTCTAAAGTTATTGTTTATACTGATCATGCTGCATTGAAATATTTGTTTGCTAAAAAAGAAGCTAAGCCACGCTTGATTAGGTGGGTTCTCCTCTTACAGGAATTTGACCTTGAAATTAGAGACACAAAGGGAGCCTTAAATTCTGTGGCTGATCACCTCTCCTGTGTGAAGAATGCACCTAAGTCTCTACCCATTGTAGATGACTCTCCTGATGAGAAGTTGTTTGAGGTGCATCATCTTCCTTGGTTTGCTGACATAGCAAATTATTTAGCCACTGGGTTCATACCCAAGCAGTTAGACTACCACCAGAGAAAGAAATTGGTAGTGGATGCTAAGAAATACATTTGGGAAGACCCAATTCTTTATAGGAGGTGTCCAGACCAAATCATTAGAAAGTGTGTCCTTGAGGAGGAGGTAGATGACATAATACATCATTGTCATGCATCACATTATGGGGGCCACTTTGGGGTGCAAAGAACTGTGGCTAAAATCATGCAGTGTGGCTTTTATTGGCCTCACATGGTGAAAGACACCTATGTCTACATCAAAAAGTGTGATAAATGTCAAAGGGTAGGTGGTCTGTCTAGGAAAAATGAGATGCCTTTAACTGGAATCCTTCCAGTTGAAATTTTTGACATATGGGGCATTGATTTCATGGGGCCATTCCCCAATTCTGATGGGTATTCATATATTTTGCTTGCTGTGGATTATGTGTCTAAGTGGGTAGAAGCTATTCCTACTAGAGTGAATGATGCTAGGGTTGTGACTCACTTCCTTACTAGGAACATCTTTAGCCGTTGTGGGACACCAAGGGCTATAATTAGTGATGAGGGTAGTCATTTCTGCGACAAATTGTTTGACAAGTTATTGAACAAGTATGGTGTCACTCATAGGAAGTCTTTAGCTTACCACCCACAAGCTAATGGACAAGCAGAAGTGTCCAATAGAGAGATTAAGGCCATTTTAGAGAAAACTGTTGGAGCCCATAGGAAAGATTGGTCTCAAAGGCTTGATGAAGCCTTTTGGGCATATAGGACAGCTTACAAAACTCCCATTGGGATGTCACCTTACCGTATTCTATATGGTAAGGCATGTCACTTGCCTGTGGAACTAGAACACAAGGCTCATTGGGCCTTGAAGAAGTTAAATTTTAACCCACAAGAGACCAAGGAGCTTAGGATGACTCAATTAATTGAGTTAGATGAGTTTAGGCTGGATGCCTATGATAGTGCTAAATTTTACAAAGAAAGAATTAAGAAATGACATGATAGGCAACTCAACAATGAACCTTTAACCTTAGGGCAAAAAGTTCTTTAATTTAACACAAGGTTGAGGTTATTTCCTGGCAAATTAAGGTCCAAGTGGATGGGACCTTTTGTGATAGTTGATAAGAAGCCATATGGGAGCTTTGAGCTCCAAGCTATAGATGGCAAGAAATTTTGGGTGAATGGCAACAAACTGAAACCATACTTTGATTCAACTCAGAGGGAGATAGTTGATTCCCTCTCTTTCACCATTGCATGATCATAACTGAAAGTCTAGCTACAGACTTTAAATAAAGCGTTGGTGGGGAGGCAACCCAATGTTTATTGCTATATTTCATTTTATGTTATTTTCTTTTATTTATTTTATTCACTAAATTGTTTGCAAGCTAACCATTGTGCAGGAGACTTTGCTTCTTTCTTAACTAACCATTTGCAGGATAAGCAAATTATTGGGTCCTGAACATGTGGAATTGTTTTTAAAGTCAAAGTCAAGGAGCAAGGAGCAAGTGAAGCCCAAAAGTGCTTGAAGATGGGCTCAAACAATTCACGTGCAAGACTTAAAGATGGTCCATAATGCACAAGCAACAAAGTGGAGAAATTTGGGCCAGTTTGGGCCTGAACGTGAATTTGCACGTGAATTGCCCAATTCACGTGCACCTCCTTTTGATCTGTAACTTTCTGGAATGGTAGATGAAGACCATGTGAATCACGTTTACTCTTGCACGCGAATTGCTAGCTGTCATATAGTGGCTCAACAATGCAAAATACCGATTTTAGCCCTCCTAGAAGCTTCAAACAATTCACGTGCAGAAGGGACTATTGCTTGCCACCTCAAGGAGCACCCACCACCAAAGTTTGGGACAATTTTGACCTGCACGCCAATTCAACCAATTCACGTGCAAGGGATATTTTGGTCAGAACACTTTGAAAATTTAGGGGCACGTGTATCACGTCAATTGGAGCATCTTTCCTTCTGCACGCTATATAAAGAGAGGCCATCTTCAAAGGCTTCCACACCAAAATCACTCCAGATCTGAGTATTAGAGAAACTCTGCTCTTTTGCTCTCTTGCTCTTCAGTTTTTTGCTCTTTGCTCTTTATTCTCATTTCAAAGATGGTGCGCACAAGGAGGACTAGCCAGGAGGAGGTGCACTCACCTAGTGTTAAATGTGGATTGGGCCACTACCATTTTTAAATGGTGGAAGAAAAACTCATCAAAGCAGATAAATGGCAGATTTTTGTGTTTGATATTTCAAAGCATGCCTGCTTTGCTACTACATGATGGCTATTCTGCAAGGGAAGGAAACTTGGGAAGTGCGCGGCGAGACGTCGATTGACTTTGTGGCTCAAGTGCGACGAATGGTGGCCAATGTCATCTACTATTACAGCTTGCCAACTGAGAGGTAAGTGTTTCTCCTACTCCCTATTTTATGCCATGAGGACATAGCATATTTTAAGTGTGGTGTATGGGAGTGACTTGAGCCACTTGCTTGTCTTTTAAGTTGTGATTGCATGTTTTATTTAAACAAAAAAAAATTAGTTGCATGATTGTTTGAGTTGTTTGCTTGAATGATTTGCTTGTGGAGGCATGGATATTAAGTATACAATTTTGGCTTAAAATTTAATTTTTTATGCCACATTAGTATCATGTTGTGATAAGGGTGTTAAAGTAGTTAAAATGTGCTCTGAATTGGTTTAATCATGTCTTTATCTTTTGAATGATATCACCATGTTTTTGGAGCTGAGTTTTGAATATTAGCTGAGCATGAAATGCTATGATAGACCTAAGTAACCCTTAAAGTTGAGTGAAAAAGAAATGAAAAATGAGAACAGCTTATTTTAGCCTTTGAGTGCCATTTTAGGGTATGGGTAATAATTGCTACTCTTCGTGCATTCAACATTGGTTATTTAATGGTAGGAGTCAAGTAAGCATGTGATTACTTGTTAGTGCTCAGTGTTTGGTGTTTAGTTAGGATGCAAGACCTCTGACTCACTGTGACTGTCTTTGCATCCTTTTCTTTATTTTGTGATATTATTGGAAAAGGCTGTGATGCACATTTGAAAAAAAAAATCAGTCTTATTTATGTGTTATGTGAGTAAAAAAAAAGAGTGAATAATCCATCAAGGGAGAGCATAAAATGCAACCTTGTAAGATTATTACTAAAAAAACAAAAAAAAAACAAAAAAAAAAGATTCAGAATAAAAGCCACACTGGCTTGATGTTTATGTGTGATTGTTTAGATTTGTAGCCACATTGGCTCAGTTTTGTTTATTTGAGAGTGTTGAGCTCAACCCTGAGCTCATGGTTTTGTTTTATCAGTTATTAGAATAGAGTGTGAGTTTATTGAGTTTAGACTAGCGTATGAGTTCAAATAAAGTAGAATAGAGAGTGTGTTTTCTTTGATGAGCACAATAGGGAACTCTCATGATTGCTTGGCAAGTACTTAATCAATAGCTGATGACGAGTGTAGAGATAGAGTTTTCCATCCATTGTTCATTGATAGGTATTGGGCTTGAGAATTATTATATTAGAGTGAGGCTGCCTATCCTTGGTAAGAACTTAAAGGGAAACTAGGTGCTATTTTATCATGGATTGCTTGCTCATATCTGAAATTTAAGTGGTGATATTACATGGTTGTTGGACTAGGGATATGGACATGAATGAACTAAGCTATGACTCATTTTGATGCTTAAATTCCCATTTCATCATGATAGAGTTGCATGCTTAGGAAACCATGATTCTCCTTGATTGTTATTTTATTTTTCTTCCATTTGACTGCGTGTTTATTTTATTTTTGCATGCTTGTATGTTTTTGCTTAAGGACAAGCAATGGTTCAAGTGTGGTGTATTTGATAACGTGCATTTTATGCCGTTATTCTAGTGTTTATTTAGGATGTTTAAGAGCATGATTAGAGTCTTATTGCTTCATATATCATATATATTTGCTCTAACCCCTAGGAAGATGCTATTTGCAAATACATGCATTTTTAAGCTGTTTTGGCATATTTTGGAGCTCACTTTTGACATAGTAGATGGCCTCAAACAATTGGCGTGCAAGAACCAAAGTTGCTTAGAATGATGTCTTCTACCTACCACAGAAATTTCAGAGCATTTGGAGCTGCACGTGAATTCACCCATTTCACGTACAAGCCTATTTTTGCCTCTCAGGCCTCTACAGGATGCAAGGAAGCTTGGGGAGAAGTTTGACCTAATTTGGAGCTGCACGTGAATTCACCATATCACGTGCAAATTGACGTGCAGAGATATTTTTGGACCGATCCTATCGTTTTTTCATGCTGATCAATTGTTTCTGAAGGCCCATGTCCAAATTGTGGATGGAAGATAGAGATTTTAATGTTTGGAGTGTCACTTATCAAAACTATGTCATTTTGATAAATGGGCTAGGGTACACACCTTAAAGCCCATCCAACCTCTATAAATACAAGCCTCCACGCCCCTGCTATGTATCCTTGACCCCCCTACACGTTTTTAGAGAGAGAGAGAGGCTCCACGACTTGGAGGTTTCTCCTTGACCTAGGAGAGCAGCCGTCGCAGCAGCCGTTGCGGATTTTGGAGCCTGGATTTGAAGCCTTGTTGCGCGCGTGGATTAAAAGAAGATGTTTAGCTTTACTGCTATGGTTTTGCTTGTAATCATGCGTGATTAGTTCTTATAATCTAGGGGAGCAATGTAGCCCCCTTGTTGCTTTGCTGTGTTTATGAATATTGGGTTAGGATGATTGAGTTTTGCATGTTTTATGAATCTGTTCTTAATTCTATCTTTGGATGTACACCTTGGTATTCTTAGCCCTAGTCTGGGGCGGATTAAGATTCATAACTTAGTTGTAATTGGTGTGATCATTATCCTTTTGCAAGTATGATTTATTGGCTTTGCATGTTTGCGTGTTTAGATGACCATTCTGGCATACAACTCTTAAAAGGACCTCAATGACCATTTGTTGTCCTTGGCTTATGTTTAGCATGTTTTCAATCAGACAACCCTAATACCAAGAATCAGTAGAGATAACATAGGGAGGTGAAATTGTGACCCTAAATGCTTTTAATCCTTGCTTCTTAATCCTAAAATCAATTTGCTTTCTTTGTTTATTCAGAAAACCACATAAAAATTAGATCTTTAGTTATAAAAAGAATTCGTTTTTGCCAAGACATTTTATAGAACAAGAGTAATTGGGTGTTTTAATTTGAGAACTAGAGAACTAGGCTAATCCCTGTGGGTTCGACTCCTTGCTTGCTGCTATTCTTTTAGTGCAAACTTAGGGAATTTATTATCTTGAAGAGAGATTTAACGACATTAGCTAGCTCTTTTAGAGAGGTTAAAAATCTGTCTGTCAATCATCATGCTGTATGTTCAGACATTCTATAGCTTTAAAAGCTACCTCCTTTTCTTTCTGAGCTATTTTGTCATCTCGGTCAGTGTATTTGAACTTGACCTCATGAGTATGTAACTCTCCGTATAGTTCTTCAAGGGGAGCATACTGCCAGTTCTTGTCAGCTTGCATTTGGAGCTGCTTGGAGTAGTAGCGATTTGGCAAGGAGAGGAAAAACTTGTCATTGATTTGGAATTGAGTGTAATGCTCATTGACAGTTTTTAAGTCGAGAATGAGCTTGCCGAATCTCCAGTAGATGCTCTCGAGGGATTCTCCAGGTTTATGAGTGAAGCTCTCAAAGTTCTGTCTGAGAGCATAGATGACATTCTGCATTTTGTGACTGACTTCCCCAGACAACTTTCGTTGTCATGCAGCCCTGGACGTCCGTGAAAGCTTCGGAATCCAAAGACGATGTTATATAAGCCAGAGCCTTTTCGCTAGCATACTGCCAAGCTCTTTCCTCATTGGTGAGTTCAACATTAGTCTTTGGCCTTCTAATTCTATTTTCTCGATAGTCATCAGAATAGGTAGCTCGTGACGAAGACATGGCCACATGAGATGATCATGACATATCATGAACATTCTTATGTGAGCTTTCCATTGGGAGAAAAGCTCAGGTATGAACTTTGGCGGTTTAGTTAGAGTGAAACCAAAACTCCGTTGTTGAGGAGCAGTGGGAGCAGTAGGTCAAGCACTTGTGCTTGGATTGATGTTTTCGCTGCTACTGCGGTTGGGGAGGGGCTCTTATGCACCTCCGGAGTTAAGGCGAACGTTGAACAGCATACTGATTTCTTCGGCCATTGTTGAGAGAGAGAAAGAGTGGGATCTCTACTTTGAGCCGGTAAACTTGCTCTAATACCACTTGTTGGTCCCTACGAGCCTAGAGGGGGGTGAATACGCTCTTATCGAAAACTCTTTTCTTCTCCGGTACCACACTTT
The DNA here is from genome assembly GCA_023512835.1 of Taxillus chinensis. Classification (NCBI taxonomy): domain Eukaryota; kingdom Viridiplantae; phylum Streptophyta; class Magnoliopsida; order Santalales; family Loranthaceae; genus Taxillus; species Taxillus chinensis. The sequence continues at coordinate 24,282,139 of CM042091.1, forward strand.
TCTAGTTAAACTATAAAAAACAGTGTGAAAGATAACCAGATAGTGGAAGTATTTTATTTTATTATCAAAAGATAATTACAACAAAATATAGCATATTAAAGTTGATGAAGCTTTTCAATCTACTAAAAACTCTCTTACACTCTGTTTACAATTACTCACACACTAGCCAATTAAATCACTAAGAGCTCTTATGCATGTACGTGCATATGTAAAAATATACAAGGTTTAATATATACAGACACCCCTGGGAGACAATCTTGGAACTGAATTTTCTGAGCACTGTGTAGCATTGAAGTTCTTCTCGGAAAATGCTTCTGCTTTAATTGCCGCGGATGTGGTGCTCAAAATCTTGGGTCTATAAACATATTAAATATCTTCGTGTGATCCCAATTGTATTTAAGGCTTTGTCCACATCTCCGTGTGATCCACATGTAAGATGACTTAGATGTTGAACAAGTCTTTCTTACATCGGGACACAGCGAGCTGATGACTTTAAATGCAAAGATGATAAAGTGAAGTAGTGTCTTCTTAATCCGTCATAAAGTTCCTTACTCCGTGTTAATGAAGCTTGGATCCTTACTCCATGTCAATGGTTGCTTACTCCGTATCATTTTGATACTGGAATCCTTATTCTGTGTCAGCACTTCCTTACTCCGTATGAATAAAAGGTTCGAAGGGCTTACTCCGTATCAGTGCTTTCTTACTCCGCTTGAGTTCCTTACTCCGTATGAGTAACAGGTCCAAATGGCTTATTCCATATTAGTGCATCCTTACTCCGCTCGAGTAAAAGGTTCGGATCCCTTACTCCGCATCTTCTTGTCCTTACTCCTTGCGAACAAAGGACTTGGGTCCTTATTCTACACAAGTCATTCCTTACTCTGCATGAATGAAAGACTCGGATTCCTTACTCCGTGTCTTCTTGTCCTTAGTCCACTTGAGTGGAAGACTTAGCTTTTTATTCCGCGATCGTTTTCTCTTACTCCGTGCTAGATGTAAACTAGGATTCTTATTCCGCATCTATTTATCTTAGTCCATTTAAAGTGTAAGACGCAAATTCCTTAGTCCGTAACTTTAAGCATTTGGTCCGCATGAGTGATCCTTATTTCATATGAAGACTTGGTTATTTACCAAGTGTTTCACGATACTCACGTTGGTTCAGATCAGGATTATGTATCCTGTCCTTAGCTTTTCTCTCACGAGTGAAGGTCCGGATTAAGGTTATATCTTTTGTAACAACTAAAAATAAACATACAAGGTCTCAAAACAAATTACATAGGGTTTTATCCGCATCATCCAAATTCTGGGTTTGATCCAACAACTATAGTGATGAAGCTAGTGGTGAGAGGTGTTGTGATGGCTTTGCACCTCAGGTATGGAGTTTGGATGTTTGCGATGGGTCTTTTATTGAATATGCCCTTTATAAATTATGCACCTTGTTAAGATTAAAAATCCAAATCTCTAATGCATTGATCACCCTCTTTCGAGTGATATGGCCATGTGCCACCCTAGCTTAGGGGATGACCGTCACACTTGGAGAATTTTGTACACATATGTAGTATGGGAACTTGTATACTATCATACAGGATGTTTCTTGGTGCCAGTTAGGGCATAGACATGTCATCAAGAACTTTGTAGTAGGTTAGATGTCTCTTGATGAGTGAGAAGCAGAGTTAGTGCCATCGTATATGTTGTATCACTATAAAGCTTTCCTTACATCAATACAAGAGATCATATTTATCATAATGCTTATGCATGTGTCTTTTTTATTGTGTGTGCTATTTCTTATAGGTTCAAATATCAAAGGACATGATCTGGCTAAAAATCCAGGATTGAAGGAGTCAATCCGATTGAACACAAGCTGAACCTAGTGGACCGAGATACAAGGGAAACTAGGTGTCGTACGGGTGGTGTACCGAAGATAAATCCAGCCCTGTGACAAGTGGTATCAGAGCAATGATCGAACAAGAGGTGTCTAACCTTGTTCAAGCTCATCATCCAAGAAGCTATCCATTTTGAGGCAGCATGACGTCAAGCGCATGAACAAGTTCGACAATCATAGGTGGTGTCCACGATGGAAGGGAAAAGGAGTGCACTGTGAAGTAGTATAAGAGAGATAAGTCATGTTCGAGAGAGGGATGCCCATTAGAAGGCTGACTAGACAAATTGGAGTTGGCACTGATGGACCAGATGGAGACAGTCGAATGGCATAGCAAAGCTATAGAAAGAATCGAGTCGGGAGACTGTGATATGTTTGAGAAGTGCAAGGGCTACTTGACTCTATCGTGGATGACCTGAAACCTCTGTCCAATGACTTGATGGCGAATCTCTCAGTGGAAATCTGTTGGAAATATAAGATTTGATGAAGCTGCCAAAATACAATCTAAGTTTGGAGACTCGAAGATCCGAAGGTCGTAGGTTCGAAGAGTCAAAGTTCATAGAAATAGAATTATCACAGGACATATTGGCGAGAGGCTCGCAGACATGTAGGGTCTGGAGACTCAAAGCAAAATTGTGACAGAACACATTGCGACTCATAGATCCAGGGTCGAAGGTCGTAGAGTTGAAGTGCAAAAAAGAGAGAGTTACTGCAAGCATAAAATAAATTTAGAGACTTGCAGAGTCAAAGAATTCTAAAGAACAATAACCAACTTTAAATGATTCGAAAACTCGAAGCCTGTAGAATTGTAGAGTCCCTAAGAGTGCCTATGTCAATTAACAGAACGGAAAGTAGACTCGTAGACTCTAGGGTCGTAGAGTCGAACCTTAGAACACTGCTAAGAAAATAGGACTCGCAGACTCATAGGTCGAAGATCGAAGAGTCAACGCCAAAAAGACTAGCAAACAAATAAAACTATAACTTAAGGGTCGTAGAGTCAGAGACTCAAGGGTCGTAAAGTCAGAGACTCAAGAGATACAATTAATCTCAAGAAATTGTCAGACAACACAGACTCGAGAGATCTTTAAGGCTGAGAGTTATAGTTGAAGGGTTGAAACCGCAGAGTTAAAGACTCGAAGAATGCGGAGACTCAGTTTATGAGCAATTGCGAAAGACTAAGGAAGTAAATGCAAAGTCTAAGACTCGTAGAGTCGAAGATTTTCAGGGTCGAAGACTCGTAGAGTCAGTGATCCTATGTTCACTCTGAACCATTGATGGTCGATGTCACGCCCCGGATTTCCAACCCGAGGAGACCGGAACGTGACCTTCCCTTTACCCGAGTTTGGATAAAGGGGATAGAATACAACATGCTCACACAGGATACCATACACTTCACATTTTATATTTAGAGAGAGAAAAACCATATTTTTATTAAGTCCAAACATACAAGAGTGCCCAAACATGCTTTTATTACATAAAACTCCTCATTACAATATCCTCCCACTGGGTTACAAAGCTCACACAATAACAAATGAACTCAAATAATAATAAACAAAGCCACAAAACAGAACCGCCTCCAACTTGGGTGTTTCCGCCTAACGCCTGTAGGTCCCCGTAGAAAAACCAAACAAGAGGAGGGGTGAGCAACCACAACTCGCAGGGGATCATGTCTCCCCAACCCATCCCATGCTCCTAGCATCTACATGCCATGTGTACAAGTGCGGTGTCGTGATACAATTATTTCAACAAATATAATGGCAAGCTATATCAAGCAAATACAAGTATTTCCACAACCACACAAGGCAAGACATGAACAATCCCGGGCTTCCACAACCACCGGGTTTCCAAGAGCGATCCCGGCTTCCACAACCACCGGGTTCCACAAAACAGTCCCGGGCTTCCACAACCACCGGGTTTCACAATAGTCCCGGGCTTCCACAACCACCGGGTTTCACAAAACAGTCCCGGGCTTCCACAGCCACCGGGTTTCACAAAACACAGATACATAACCACTCAGGCATAAAACCAAACACTTAATAGGCACACATTCACAAATGTACAAACCCAACCACTCAGGCATAAAAACAAACACTTGGCATGCACACCTTTACCAACTCACAATTCTAGCCATACCGGCATATTATCAAACACATACGGGCATATTCATACAAACATATTCACATAGGCATTTTATCAAACATTTAACATGCACCGCCCACCCAACATCGAATCACACCAAAATGCCATTGAAAGCCAACATTCATATAGGAGATCACACCTATATGAATTTACATATAAGTATTATAGCAATAACAACGGAAACTTTACAAAATATCCACAGGGCCTAACCCCGAACCGACCAGGAAAGACAGAACCCCTACCTCAAAGATCCTCCACGCTCTTGCCTCCACGCTTAATGCCGTCCAACCACGGGAATGACAACGACAGCCACGAACCGGAGCTCTCTCTCTCAATCTCCCTCTCTCTCTCTGTGACGGCCGCGGCGGCCGACAACAAAAAACCCTAAACCTAAAATAAAGAGAGCTCCTCTTTATATAGACCTCACTTATCAAAACGACGTAGTTTTGATAAATGAAATCCCACCATCAAAACGACGTAGTTTTGATAAATTAAACACACCATCAAAACGACGTAGTTTTGATAAATGAAACACACCATCAAAACGACGTAGTTTTGATAAATAAAACACACCATCAAAACGACGTAGTTTTGATAAATGAAACACACCATCAAAACGACGTAGTTTTGATAAATAAAACACACCATCAAAATGACGTAGTTTTGATAAATAAAACATGAACTAACCACTCCGCTTCCACACAGGACAAAATACCACAATCCGAACATGGTCATTGTCACACGCAGCCTCTACACGCTCCCACTTGAGCTCATTACACTCTCTAACAACCAAGCCACGAAGACTCGTAGAAACACTCCTTCGAAGATTAGCCGGAAACGCGGCCTCGAAGATCTGTCTCGAAGATCTAACTTTCGACCCTCAAACCTTCGAACTTCGACCCTCGGTCTTCGACCCTACGACCCAAATCTTCGGGTCTTCCACCTTTCGACCCAAGCGTTCGCCCAGGGTATTGTTCATCTTCGTTCCAGCTTGTTCTACCCAAAACACGGGTCATTACATCCTCTCCCCCTTAAGACTTTTCGTCCTCGAAAAGAAACAACATGCAAGGAAAACAAACACATGCGGCCCATTTGCAAGACAACGAGCCACAACGCCCAGGATGGATCACACAACATAACAGGACATCTCAAACACATTTTGCAATCTCAAAACACATCTCAATAAAAATACCAGGTTTACAAGTAGAAATACAAATACACCAAAGCATGAACCACAAAAAAAACACATCACTACACCACCTGCCCCCTTAAGATTGTTCGTCCTCGAACAACTTTGGGTGTTGCTCACGCATCATGGATTCGCGTTCCCATATTTCCTCCATAGGACGTGTCATCCTCAAAAAGATAATACACTTTCCATAATGCACATGCTGATGCACATCGCCCACAACCATTCACATACCCGCATCGAAGATATCACACAATAACACACATGAAGGCACGTACCCACGGACCCAATACAACACAAAGATGATAGGGAAACACATATTCTAATCTCACAAACAACCCTTGTTCTCCTCACCTAACACATGTCACAAGTATTCACATGTCACGACAAGATAAGACATATACGCCCATCACTAACACGTTTAACGGATCACATAGGTCACAGAGCAACTCACATCATAAACACCACCACAAGGAACAACTCACAAACAAAACACTACTACACGTTGAACGTTCCACTGCCCATTCACCAACATTATAAACTCATCCGCAGGGAGTGTCCTCACAACCTTCCCACCTTTGGACTTTTCGTCCCCGAAAAGAGAAAGCAAGTAGTAAACATCACGAGAAGATCAAAGCAACACATAACACCCAGGAGCACAACCAGACTAGAGCTTGGCCAATTAGCGTGCCGACAACAACTCATGTGAGCAAGTCGACAACAATGAGGTTGAGAAACCTCCCACAGATTCATAAGCCTATGTGTGAAGCATCCATTTGCTAGAATTCATATGATTGAACGAGAAGTCACTGCATCGACATAGCAGGGTACTCGGCGTTAGACGCCTACTCGTGTCACAATAAGACCAACACGCCACAATGTAGAATACCCAACAATGACACCACCGAGATTTGATGTCAACGGACACAACCAATTTACAACGCAGCCACACTCCATATGTAGACCTTACCCTGACAGCAAACACAAAGAGGTCACAAGGAAACACAAACAAACAAGAGAAAAGCATTATGCAAACCACAATCGCATTCCCACACATGGAGATCACCCCAAGACGACCATCATCACTGCTAAAACCACCTCACTCTATAGCGATACACGCAACAACAGAACCCAACCAATGCCAAAGGGAACTCAAGATGACTTACAATCCAGGACACAACTACATCAGGATGAAGTTTGCCCTTCACCAATTCGGTCATAGTCAACAAGACGCCCAACGGTGTCCAAGGAGTAACTCAAAACAACAAACGTAGTACCATACTCAATCACGGCAAGACCAAAAAAAACTACTATTGGGCTAACACCAGTCACCAACGTTGAGAATCTACTAAAGAATCCCATGAACCGAACGTCACACAAATAACACCTCTCCGACTACGGTCAAATAGGGATCCACCAAGGTCCCACACAGCCTTCACTAACTGAGGCTTATGTTACAACCCAAGTGATAACGCCTTACTCAGTCGGTAGACATTCCATGCGATAAGAATCCTTTGATGCTGGGTAGTTGCCAACAACGTAGTTCTCTCCACCCTGGAAAACTCTCCTACCTGCAACATGACAATAACGGAATCCGCGATGTCACCACTCACAGTCACAAGGGAATCCTTAGCCTCCAGGACATACTCCACCTCATGGCCCACTAACCCCGCTATACCAACCGTCACGTTCTATCTCAACACACCAATAAAACACTCAAACCGACCAAGAAATACTCAGGCTCTAGCCTTAGCTAATTGTGATCACCGCCATTCCTCCAGGTAGGCACAGAAACAAGACATGCAAACACCTGATTCGGGACTTTCATGTAGCACCCAAACACACCAACACCTTGATATCGTGAACCATCTCCCTTATCGCGTGATACCGTACATGAAAAGTTTTCAAGGAGGACATATGTAGGTCATTCGCCTACCACCACCGCTCTAATGCATACACCTTTTGATATCCGCCCGACATAAAACTCTCCCCAAGGAGTAAGCACTAATACCCCGTCCTAGCAAAACTGTCACAACTGACTCAACTCGGGAAATCAAACAACTCTTTTTCTTTCCCAACTTACCAACATTTTAGTAACACCAGACAAGGAATAACATAAACAACATCACCTCTAACACTCTTCCTCATCCTCACACCACAGCTTACTATACCAATACGTCATGCCTCATCCTTCTCTACGCATATGTGTCGCAACACCCACACGTAGCAACTCCGCTATATACCTTTACCACTTATGCAACACATACAACAAGACAATGCTACATTTTCTCGCACATTCTCAACACATGCAACGAAACACAAGACACCTGACGAGTAGAACGTACCAGTTTTAAACCTTCTCCTCTCCTTTAAACCCACTTCCCACAAGATACAGACCAAAGGAATGGCCCTACCATGCAAAAGCACACCCTTAGTCCCTAGAGAAATGTTTTCCAGATGTGGGTAAAAAGCCCGAATGAGGCCTGCCAAATCTCACTTGCTTACCTCTTGTTACCAATTGGATGCACCGGGCACGACCCTTGAAACCCACTCACAGCGATAGCGAGCTCCAGAATAATTCACATTTTATACATGTGCATACCCATTTCACAACATATTCTAGGAACATTACTCAAGGTCTTTCACACACCACAAACATAACAAATGGCTACCGCTTGACCATCCGAGAACCCGAACACCTATATAGTTACTAACCAAAACTTGCAACGACCACTCTAGCCAACAAGATAACACTTCAAGGACTCTAAGAGCAGGCTATACTAGCTGCATTTTCCACCCTCAACCACAACGCTTGGAAAGGTAACCATAGGAATATCCCTTTCAAGTAGTACTCCACACATACCTTTATCCACATAAGAACATATCTCTATTATTCAAGGTTGCCAAGGAGGGGTCACACGTTACCCACAAGCCATCACCTCACGCCTCAAGCTCTACTAGCTAGCAAAAAGGTAGCCTACAAGGTTTGATTACTTTAATTATCCACGGTTGTCAAAATTGAATACCACTCCCATATAAAACCAACACTCACATATCTATCGATTACTTATTATCCTTCTAGTGTCATAAATATAAATGTTCATTTTTCTTATTATATTCTTATTATTATATATATATATATATTTTGTTACAAGTCACCAACCACGTCTATTAATAATGCTAACTCAAACGATCTCCTAAGCTTCACCAAACGGCAACCGTGGCTCAAGAGCCCTACCAACGAGAATACCCCTCTATTACAAGTGTCTTAATTTAATTGCTAGAAACTCAACAATCAAAGGTCCACCCATCCTCACCTAAGTCAAGGACAAGACTCAACCAATCACTATCTTCTGGAGATGTCCTACTTTTCCACCAGGATGTAACACCGATCTTGCTTCTGCTACACTCTTTTCCAATGTCCCGATTGTCCATAGTAAGAACAACCCTTTAAGCAACTGGTCTCAAATTGATTTGTTGGGGATTGACCCCCATCTCGAAACTTGTGGCCATCTTCGATTGCCCTCGTCTGCCTCTTGGGGTCCTTTCGCTGATCAGGACAACAATGCTTCAGTTGATCTTCATCCGAGCTCCTCCAAATGATGTGGGTTAACCGCCCTCGGCGTGCCTCGCTCTTAATCGGTTATCGAATCTCATCCCTCAATTCTGGAATAATCAGGGTTAAAATGCCAATCTCTCGCCCTGTGAAGATCATTACTTACGCCTACGGCTCTCGCCACTTGCCCAGCCTGGGTGGCGGGCTCTTCCGTCGTACGGGTCATAATTTTTCGGGAGGCTAGGTACACGAGGAGGTAGCACTCCATGTTTACACTCAACGCTCTTAATACCATTACCGACTAGGCGTTTGGAGCTATAACTAATCTCAAAACACATTATCGCCACACATATTCGCAGATTCACATTTCACGACTATACAAGTTCACACCTTCACATTGCACATATCATTTATACTCAAGTGATTATCTCATCGTTTTGAACACCACATTGCTTATTCCACACAATACCATACAAAGGCACACACTTAAGCATTCACATATCTCACCTAGTCATTTTCATAATATCAACAGGATTATCTCTATGTAGTTCGTTCACATTGCACAAGTCCACTAGTACACAAATTCCATACCACATATTTTTTTTTTAGTCATGCTTAAGTTGTCACAATATATCGAGTTGCATAATTAAATTTTTTTTTCATTTAAAACATTCCCACGGTTATCCATACATTCATGCATAAACAACAAATGCAACTAGTGCCCTAATGCCAATGTATGCAAATCCTACCACAAGACCTGGACTACCCCAAGTACACCTTAGAGGCTCCAAGAGGACCATGTTGATCAGGCACGTCCCTCCAGGCCCCTCCAAAGGACTCAAGATAATCAAGTCCGCCCACTACCCTAGGCCAACTAGACCATGCTCGATACCATATTGTCACGCCCCGGATTTCCAACCCGAGGAGACCGGAACGTGACCTTCCCTTTACCCGAGTTTGGATAAAGGGGATAGAATACAACATGCTCACACAGGATACCATACACTTCACATTTTATATTTAGAGAGAGAAAAACCATATTTTTATTAAGTCCAAACATACAAGAGTGCCCAAACATGCTTTTATTACATAAAACTCCTCATTACAATATCCTCCCACTGGGTTACAAAGCTCACACAATAACAGCGAAACTCAAATAATAATAAACAAAGCCACAAAACAAATCGCCTCCAACTTGGGTGTTCCCGCCTAACGCCTGTAGGTCCCTGTAGAAAAACCAAACAAGAGGAGGGGTGAGCAACCACGGCTCGAGGGATCATGTCTCCCCAACCCATCCCATGCTCCTAGCATCTACATGCCATGTGTACAAGTGCGGTGTCGTGATACAATTATTTCAACAAATATAATGGCAAGCTATATCAAGAAATACAAGTATTTCCACGGCCACACAAGGCAAGACATGAACAGTCCCAGGCTTCCACAACCACCGGGTTTCCAAGAGCAGTCCCGGGCTTCCACAGCCACTGGGTTCCACAAAACAGTCCCGGGCTTCCACAGCCACCGGGTTTCACAATAGTCCCGGGCTTCCACAGCCACCGGGTTTCACAATAGTCCCGGGCTTCCACAGCCACCGGGTTTCACAAAACAGTCCCGGGCTTCCACGACCACCGGGTTTCACAAAACACATGATACATAACCACTCAGGCATAAAACCAAACACTTAATAGGCACACATTCACAAATGTACAAACCCAACCACTCAGGCATAAAAACAAACACTTGGCATGCACACCTTTACCAACTCACAATTCTAGCCATACCTGGCATATTATCAAACACATACTTGGGCATATTCATACAAACATATTCACATAGGCATTTTATCAAACATTTAACATGCACCGCCCACCCAACATCGAAATCACACCAAAATGCCATTGAAAGCCAACATTCATATAGGAGATCACACCTATATGAATTTACATATAAGTATTATAGCAATAACAACGGAAACTTTACAAAATATCCACAGGGCCTAACCCCGGAACTGACCAGGAAAGACAGAACCCCTACCTCAAAGATCCTCCACGCTCTTGCCTCCACGCTTAATGCCGTCCAACCACGGGAATGACAACGACGGCCCACGAACCGGAGCTCTCTCTCTCAATCTCCCTCTCTCTCTCTGTGACGGCCGCAACGGTGACAACAAAAACCCTAAACCTAAACTAAAGAGAGCTCCTCTTTATATAGACCTCACTTATCAAAACGACGTAGTTTTGATAAATGAAATCCCACCATCAAAACGACGTAGTTTTGATAAATTAAACACACCATCAAAACGACGTAGTTTTGATAAATGAAACACACCATCAAAACGACGTAGTTTTGATAAATAAAACACACCATCAAAACGACGTAGTTTTGATAAATGAAACACACCATCAAAACGACGTAGTTTTGATAAATAAAACACACCATCAAAATGACGTAGTTTTGATAAATAAAACATGAACTAACCACTCCGCTTCCACACAGGACAAAATACCACAATCCGAACATGGTCATTGTCACACGCAGCCTCTACACGCTCCCACTTGAGCTCATTACACTCTCTAACAACCAAGCCACGAAGACTCGTAGAAACACTCCTTCGAAGATTAGGCGGAAACGCGGCCTCGAAGATCTGTCTCGAAGATCTAACTTTCGACCCTCAAACCTTCGAACTTCGACCCTCGGTCTTCGACCCTACGACCCAAATCTTCGGGTCTTCCACCTTTCGACCCAAGCGTTCGCCCAGGGTATTGTTCATCTTCGTTCCAGACTTGTTCTACCCAAAACACGGGTCATTACATCCTCTCCCCCTTAAGACTTTTCGTCCTCGAAAAGAAACAACATGCAAGGAAAACAAACACATGCGGCCCATTTGCAAGACAATGAGCCACAACGCCCAGGATGGATCACACAACATAACAGGACATCTCAAACACATTTTGCAATCTCAAAACACATCTCAATAAAAATACCAGTTTACAAGTAGAAATACAAATACACCAAAGCATGAACCACAAAAAAAACACATCACTACAGCCCACTGCCCCCCTTAAGATTGTTCGTCCTCGAACAACTTTGGGTGTTGCTCACGCATCATGGATTCGCGTTCCCATATTTCCTCCATAGGACGTGTCATCCTCAAAAAGATAATACACTTTCCATAATGCACATGCTGATGCACATCGCCCACAACCATTCACATACCCGCGATCAAGATATCACACAATAACACACATGAAGGCACGTACCCACAGACCCAATACAACACAACATGATAGGGAAACACATATTCTAATCTCACAAACAACCCTTGTTCTCCTCACCTAACACATGTCACAAGTATTCACATGTCACGACGTATAAGACATATACGCCCATCACTAACACGTTTAACATCACATAGGTCACGAGCAACTCACATCATAAACACCACCACAAGGAACAACTCACAAACAAAACACTACTACACGTTGAACGTTCCAACGCCCATTCACCAACATTATAAACTCATCCGCAGGGAGTGTCCTCACAACCTTCCCACCTTTGGACTTTTCGTCCCCGAAAAGAGAAAGCAAGTAGTAAACATCACGAGAAGATCAAAGCAACACATAACACCCAGGAGCACAACCAGACTAGAGCTTGGCCAATTAGCGTGCGACAACAACTCATGTGAGCAAGTCGACAACAAGTGAGGTTGAGAAACCTCCCACAGATTCATAAGCCTATGTGTGAAGCATCCATTTGCTAGAATTCATATGATTGAACGAGAAGTCACCGCATCGACATAGCGGGTACTCGGCGTTAGACGCCTACTCGTGTCACAATAAGACCAACACGCCACAATGTAGAATACCCAACAATGACACCACCGAGATTTGATGTCAACGGACACAACCAATTTACAACGCAGCCACACTCCATATGTAGACCTTACCCTGACAGCAAACACAAAGAGGTCACAAGGAAACACAAACAAACAAGAGAAAAGCATTATGCAAACCACAATCGCATTCCCACACATGGAGATCACCCCAGCAGACCATCATCACTGCTAAAACCACCTCACTCTATAGCGATACACACAACAACGGAACCCAACCAATGCCAAAGGCAACTCAAGATGACTTACAATCCAGGACACAACTACATCAGGATGAAGTTTGCCCTTCACCAATTCGGTCATAGTCAACAAGACGCCCAACGGTGTCCAAGGAGTAACTCAAAACAACAAACGTAGTACCATACTCAATCACGGCAAGACCAAAAAAAACTACTATTGGGCTAACACCAGTCACCAACGTTGAGAATCTACTAAAGAATCCCATGAACCAGAACGTCACACAAATAACACCTCTCTGACTACGGTCAAATAGGGATCCACCAAGGTCCCACACAGCCTTCACTAACTGAGGCTTATGTTACAACCCAAGTGATAACGCCTTACTCAGTCGGTAGACATTCCATGCGATAAGAATCCTTTGATGCTGGGTAGTTGCCAACAACGTAGTTCTCTCCACCCTGGAAAACTCTCCTACCTGCAACATGACAATAACGGAATCCGCGATGTCACCACTCACAGGTCACAAGGGAATCCTTAGCCTCCAGGACATACTCCACCTCATGGCCCACTAACCCCGTTATACCAACCGTCACGTTCTATCTCAACACACCAATAAAACACTCAAACTGACCAAGAAATACTCAGGCTCTAGCCTTAGCTAATTGTGATCACTGCCATTCCTCCAGGTAGGCACAGGAAACAAGACATGCAAACACCTGATTCGGGACTTTCATGTAGCACCCAAACACACCAACACCTTGATATCGTGAACCATCTCCCTTATCGCGTGATACTGTACATGAAAAGTTTTCAAGGAGGACATATGTAGGTCATTCGCCTACCACCACCGCTCTAATGCATACACCTTTTGATATCCGCCCGACATAAAACTCTCCCCAAGGAGTAGCACTAATACCCCGTCCTAGCAAAACTGTCACAACTGACTCAACTCGGGAAATCAAACAACTCTTTTTCTTTCCCAACTTACCAACATTTTAGTAACACCCAGGACAAGGAATAACATAAACAACATCACCTCTAACACTCTTCCTCATCCTCACACCACGGTTACTATACCAATACGTCATGCCTCATCCTTCTCTACGCATATGTGTCGCAACACCCACACGTAGCAACTCCGCTATATACCTTTACCACTTATGCAACACATACAACAAGACAATGCTACATTTTCTGCACATTCTCAACACATGCAACGAAACACAAGACACCTGACGAGTAGAACGTACCAGTTTTAAACCTTCTCCTCTCCTTTAAACCCACTTCCCACAAGATACAGACCAAAGGAATGGCCCTACCATGCAAAAGCACACCCTTAGTCCCTAGAGAAATGTTTTCCAGATGTGGGTAAAAAGCCCGAATGAGGCCTGCCAAATCTCACTTGCTTACCTCTTGTTACCAATTGGATGCACCGGGCACGACCCTTGAAACCCACTCACAGCCGATAGCTGAGCTCCAGAATAATTCACATTTTATACATGTGCATACCCATTTCACAACATATTCTAGGAACATTACTCAAGGTCTTTCACACACCACAAACATAACAAATGGCTACTGCTTGACCATCTGAGAACCCAGAATACCTATATAGTTACTAACAAAAAGTTGCAACGACCACTCTAGCCAACAAGATAACACTTCAAGGACTCTAAGAGCAGGCTATACTAGCTGCATTTTCCACCCTCAACCACAACGCTTGGAAAGGTAACCATAGGAATATCCCTTTCAAGTAGTACTCCACACATACCTTTATCCACATAAGAACATATCTCTATTATTCAAGGTTGCCAAGGAGGGGTCACACGTTACCCACAAGCCATCACCTCACGCCTCAAGCTCTACTAGCTAGCAAAAAGGTAGCCTACAAGGTTTGATTACTTTAATTATCCACGGTTGTCAAAATTGAATACCACTCCCATATAAAACCAACACTCACATATCTATCAGTTACTTATTATCCTTCTAGTGTCATAAATATAAATGTTCATTTTTCTTATTATATTCTTATTATTATATATATATATATATATATATATATATATATATATATATATTTTGTTACAAGTCACCAACCACGTCTATTAATAATGCTAACTCAAACGATCTCCTAAGCTTCACCAAACGGCAAACCGTGGCTCAAGAGCCCTACCAACGAGAATACCCCTCTATTACAAGTGTCTTAATTTAATTGCTAGAAACTCAACAATCAAAGGTCCACCCATCCTCACCTAAGTCAGTACAAGACTCAACCAATCACTATCTTCCGGAGATGTCCTACTTTTCCACGGATGTAACACCGATATCGTCCTTCTGCTACACTCTTTTCCAATGTCCCGATTGTCCATAGTAAGAACAACCCTTTAAGCAACCGGTCTCAAATTGATTTGTTGGGGGATTGACCCCCATCTCGAAACTTGTGGCCATCTTCGATTGCCCTCGTCTGCCTCTTGGGGTCCTTTCTGCTGATCAGGACAACAATGCTTCGATTGATCTTCATCCGAGCTCCTCCAAATGATGTGGGTTAACCGCCCTCGGCGTGCCTCGCTCTTAATCGCTTATCGAATCTCATCCCTCAATTCTGGAATAATCAGGGTTAAAATGCCAATCTCTCGCCTGTGAAGATCATTACTTACAGCCTACGGCTACGCCACTTGCCCACTGGGTGGCGGGCTCTTCCGTCGTACGGGTCATAATTTTTCGGAGGCTAGGTACACGAGGAGGTAAGCACTCCATGTTTACACTCAACGCTCTTAATACCATTACCGACTAGGCGTTTGGAGCTATAACTAATCTCAAAACACATTATCGCCACACATATTCGCAGATTCACATTTCACAGACTATACAAGTTCACACCTTCACATTGCACATATCATTTATACTCAAGTGATTATCTCATCGTTTTGAACACCACATTGCTTATTCCACACAATACCATACAAAGGCACACACTTAAGCATTCACATATCTCACCTAGTCATTTTCATAATATCAACAGGATTATCTCTATGTAGTTCGTTCACATTGCACAAGTCCACTAGTACACAAATTCCATACCACATATTTTTTTTTGTAGTCATGCTTAAGTTGTCACAATATATCAGAGTTGCACAATTAAATTTTTTTTTTCATTTAAAACATTCCCACGATTATCCATACATTCATGCATAAACAACAAATGCAACTAGTGCCCTAATGCCAATGTATGCAAATCCTACCACAAGACTGGACTACCCCAAGTACACCTTAGAGGCTCCAAGAGGACCATGTTGATCAGGCACGTCCCTCCAGGCCCCTCCAAAGGACTCAAGATAATCAAGTCCGCCCACTACCCTAGGCCAACTAGACCATGCTCGATACCATATTGTCACGCCCCGGATTTCCAACCCGAGGAGACGGGAACGTGACCTTCCCTTTACCCGAGTTTGGATAAAGGGGATAGAATACAACATGCTCACACAGGATACCATACACTTCACATTTTATATTTAGAGAGAGAAAAACCATATTTTTATTAAGTCCAAACATACAAGAGTGCCCAAACATGCTTTTATTACATAAAACTCCTCATTACAATATCCTCCCACCTGGGTTACAAAGCTCACACAATAACAAATAAACTCAAATAATAATAAACAAAGCCACAAAACAGAACCGCTCCAACTTGGGTGTTCCCGCCTAACGCCTGTAGGTCCCTGTAGAAAAACCAAACAGGAGGAGGGTGAGCAACCACGGCTCGCAGTAGGGATCATGTCTCCCCAACCCATCCCATGCTCCTAGCATCTACATGCCATGTGTACAAGTGCAGTGTCGTGATACAATTATTTCAACAAATATAATGGCAAGCTATATCAAGAAATACAAGTATTTCCACGACCACACGAAGCTAGACATGAACAGGTCCCGGGCTTCCACGACCACCGGGTTTCCAAGAGCAGTCCCGGGCTTCCACGACCACTGGGTTCCACAAAACAGTCCCGGGCTTCCACGGCCACCGGGTTTCACAATAGTCCCGGGCTTCCACAACCACCGGGTTTCACAATAGTCCCGGGCTTCCACAGCCACTGGGTTTCACAAAACAGTCCCGGGCTTCCACAACCACCGGGTTTCACAAAACACAAGATACATAACCACTCGGGCATAAAACCAAACACTTAATAGGCACACATTCACAAATGTACAAACCCAACCACTCAGGCATAAAAACAAACACTTGGCATGCACACCTTTACCAACTCACAATTCTAGCCATACTGGCATATTATCAAACACATACCTGGGCATATTCATACAAACATATTCACATAGGCATTTTATCAAACATTTAACATGCACCGCCCACCCAACATCGAATCACACCAAAATGCCATTGAAAGCCAACATTCATATAGGAGATCACACCTATATGAATTTACATATAAGTATTATAGCAATAACAACGGAAACTTTACAAAATATCCACAGGGCCTAACCCCTGAACCGACCAGGAAAGACAAACCCTACCTCAAAGATCCTCCACGCTCTTGCCTCCACGCTTAATGCCGTCCAACCACGGGAATGACAACGACGGCCCACGAACCGGAGCTCTCTCTCTCAATCTCCCTCTCTCTCTCTGTGACGGCCGCGGCGGCCGACAACAAAAAACCCTAAACCTAAAATAAAGAGAGCTCCTCTTTATATAGACCTCACTTATCAAAACGACGTAGTTTTGATAAATGAAATCCCACCATCAAAACGACGTAGTTTTGATAAATTAAACACACCATCAAAACGACGTAGTTTTGATAAATGAAACACACCATCAAAACGACGTAGTTTTGATAAATAAAACACACCATCAAAACGACGTAGTTTTGATAAATGAAACACACCATCAAAACGACGTAGTTTTGATAAATAAAACACACCATCAAAATGACGTAGTTTTGATAAATAAAACATGAACTAACCACTCCGCTTCCACACAGGACAAAATACCACAATCCGAACATGGTCATTGTCACACGCAGCCTCTACACGCTCCCACTTGAGCTCATTACACTCTCTAACAACCAAGCCACGAAGACTCGTAGAAACACTCCTTCGAAGATTAGCTGGAAACGCGGCCTCGAAGATCTGTCTCGAAGATCTAACTTTCGACCCTCAAACCTTCGAACTTCGACCCTCGGTCTTCGACCCTACGACCCAAATCTTCGGGTCTTCCACCTTTCGACCCAAGCGTTCGCCCAGGGTATTGTTCATCTTCGTTCCACCTTGTTCTACCCAAAACACGGGTCATTACATCCTCTCCCCCTTAAGACTTTTCGTCCTCGAAAAGAAACAACATGCAAGGAAAACAAACACATGCGGCCCATTTGCAAGACAACGAGCCACAACGCCCGGATGGATCACACAACATAACAGGACATCTCAAACACATTTTGCAATCTCAAAACACATCTCAATAAAAATACCAGTTACAAGTAGAAATACAAATACACCAAAGCATGAACCACAAAAAAAACACATCACTACGACCACCGCCCCCCTTAAGATTGTTCGTCCTCGAACAACTTTGGGTGTTGCTCACGCATCATGGATTCGCGTTCCCATATTTCCTCCATAGGACGTGTCATCCTCAAAAAGACAATACACTTTCCATAATGCACATGCTGATGCACATCGCCCACAACCATTCACATACCCGCGATCGAAGATATCACACAATAACACACATGAAGGCACGTACCCACAGACCCAATACAACACAAGCATGATAGGGAAACACATATTCTAATCTCACAAACAACCCTTGTTCTCCTCACCTAACACATGTCACAAGTATTCACATGTCACGACAAGTATAAGACATATACGCCCATCACTAACACGTTTAACAGATCACATAGGTCACGGAGCAACTCACATCATAAACACCACCACAAGGAACAACTCACAAACAAAACACTACTACACGTTGAACGTTCCACTGCCCATTCACCAACATTATAAACTCATCCGCAGGGAGTGTCCTCACAACCTTCCCACCTTTGGACTTTTCGTCCCCGAAAAGAGAAAGCAAGTAGGAAACATCACGAGAAGATCAAAGCAACACATAACACCCAGGAGCACAACCAGACTAGAGCTTGGCCAATTAGCGTGCCGACAACAACTCATGTGAGCAAGTCCGACAACAAGTGAGGTTGAGAAACCTCCCACGATTCATAAGCCTATGTGTGAAGCATCCATTTGCTAGAATTCATATGATTGAACGAGAAGTCACCGCATCGACATAGCAGGTACTCGGCGTTAGACGCCTACTCGTGTCACAATAAGACCAACACGCCACAATGTAGAATACCCAACAATGACACCACCGAGATTTGATGTCAACGGACACAACCAATTTACAACGCAGCCACACTCCATATGTAGACCTTACCCTGACAGCAAACACAAAGAGGTCACAAGGAAACACAAACAAACAAGAGAAAAGCATTATGCAAACCACAATCGCATTCCCACACATGGAGATCACCCCAAGCCGACCATCATCACCGCTAAAACCACCTCACTCTATAGCGATACACGCAACAACGAACCCAACCAATGCCAAAGGGAACTCAAGATGACTTACAATCCAGGACACAACTACATCAGGATGAAGTTTGCCCTTCACCAATTCGGTCATAGTCAACAAGACGCCCAACGGTGTCCAAGGAGTAACTCAAAACAACAAACGTAGTACCATACTCAATCACGGCAAGACCAAAAAAAACTACTATTGGGCTAACACCAGGTCACCAACGTTGAGAATCTACTAAAGAATCCCATGAACCAGAACGTCACACAAATAACACCTCTCGACTACGGTCAAATAGGGATCCACCAAGGTCCCACACAGCCTTCACTAACCGAGGCTTATGTTACAACCCAAGTGATAACGCCTTACTCGATCCGGTAGACATTCCATGCGATAAGAATCCTTTGATGTTGGGTAGTTGCCAACAACGTAGTTCTCTCCACCCTGGAAAACTCTCCTACCTGCAACATGACAATAACGGAATCCGCGATGTCACCACTCACAGGTCACAAGGGAATCCTTAGCCTCCAGGACATACTCCACCTCATGGCCCACTAACCCCGCTATACCAACCGTCACGTTCTATCTCAACACACCAATAAAACACTCAAACCGACCAAGAAATACTCAGGCTCTAGCCTTAGCTAATTGTGATCACTGCCATTCCTCCAGGTAGGCACGAAACAAGACATGCAAACACCTAATTCGGGACTTTCATGTAGCACCCAAACACACCAACACCTTGATATCGTGAACCATCTCCCTTATCGCGTGATACCGTACATGAAAAGTTTTCAAGGAGGACATATGTAGGTCATTCGCCTACCACCACCGCTCTAATGCATACACCTTTTGATATCCGCCCGACATAAAACTCTCCCCAAGGAGTAAGACTAATACCCCGTCCTAGCAAAACTGTCACAATCGACTCAACTCGGGAAATCAAACAACTCTTTTTTCTTTCCCAACTTACCAACATTTTAGTAACACCAGACAAGGAATAACATAAACAACATCACCTCTAACACTCTTCCTCATCCTCACACCACAGTTACTATACCAATACGTCATGCCTCATCCTTCTCTACGCATATGTGTCGCAACACCCACACGTAGCAACTCCGCTATATACCTTTACCACTTATGCAACACATACAACAAGACAATGCTACATTTTCCGCACATTCTCAACACATGCAACGAAACACAAGACACCTGACGAGTAGAACGTACCGGTTTTAAACCTTCTCCTCTCCTTTAAACCCACTTCCCACAAGATACACCAAAGGAATGGCCCTACCATGCAAAAGCACACCCTTAGTCCCTAGAGAAATGTTTTCCAGGATGTGGGTAAAAAGCCCGAATGAGGCCTGCCAAATCTCACTTGCTTACCTCTTGTTACCAATTGGATGCACCGGGCACGACCCTTGAAACCCACTCACAGCCGATAGCTGAGCTCCAGAATAATTCACATTTTATACATGTGCATACCCATTTCACAACATATTCTAGGAACATTACTCAAGGTCTTTCACACACCACAAACATAACAAATGGCTACTGCTTGACCATCCGAGAACCCAGAACACCTATATAGTTACTAACCAAAACTTGCAACGACCACTCTAGCCAACAAGATAACACTTCAAGGACTCTAAGAGCAGGCTATACTAGCTGCATTTTCCACCCTCAACCACAACGCTTGGAAAGGTAACCATAGGAATATCCCTTTCAAGTAGTACTCCACACATACCTTTATCCACATAAGAACATATCTCTATTATTCAAGGTTGCCAAGGAGGGGTCACACGTTACCCACAAGCCATCACCTCACGCCTCAAGCTCTACTAGCTAGCAAAAAGGTAGCCTACAAGGTTTGATTACTTTAATTATCCACGGTTGTCAAAATTGAATACCACTCCCATATAAAACCAACACTCACATATCTATCGATTACTTATTATCCTTCTAGTGTCATAAATATAAATGTTCATTTTTCTTATTATATTCTTATTATTATATATATATATATATTTTGTTACAAGTCACCAACCACGTCTATTAATAATGCTAACTCAAACGATCTCCTAAGCTTCACCAAACGGCAAACCGTGGCTCAAGAGCCCTACCAACGAGAATACCCCTCTATTACAAGTGTCTTAATTTAATTGCTAGAAACTCAACAATCAAAGGTCCACCCATCCTCACCTAAGTCAGGACAAGACTCAACCAATCACTATCTTCTGGAGATGTCCTACTTTTCCACGGATGTAACACTGATCTTGCTTCTGCTACACTCTTTTCCAATGTCCCGATTGTCCATAGTAAGAACAACCCTTTAAGCAACCGGTCTCAAATTGATTTGTTGGGGGATTGACCCCCATCTCGAAACTTGTGGCCATCTTCGATTGCCCTCGTCTGCCTCTTGGGGTCCTTTCGCCGATCAGGACAACAATGCTTCAGTTGATCTTCATCCGAGCTCCTCCAAATGATGTGGGTTAACCGCCCTCGGCGTGCCTCGCTCTTAATCGCTTATCGAATCTCATCCCTCAATTCTGGAATAATCAGGGTTAAAATGCCAATCTCCGCCCTGTGAAGATCATTACTTACACCTACGGCTCTGCCACTTGCCCACTGGGTGGCGGGCTCTTCTGTCGTACGGGTCATAATTTTTCGGAGGCTAGGTACACGAGGAGGTAAGCACTCCATGTTTACACTCAACGCTCTTAATACCATTACCGACTAGGCGTTTGGAGCTATAACTAATCTCAAAACACATTATCGCCACACATATTCGCAGATTCACATTTCACAGACTATACAAGTTCACACCTTCACATTGCACATATCATTTATACTCAAGTGATTATCTCATCGTTTTGAACACCACATTGCTTATTCCACACAATACCATACAAAGGCACACACTTAAGCATTCACATATCTCACCTAGTCATTTTCATAATATCAACAAGATTATCTCTATGTAGTTCGTTCACATTGCACAAGTCCACTAGTACACAAATTCCATACCACATATTTTTTTTTGTAGTCATGCTTAAGTTGTCACAATATATCGAGTTGCATAATTAAATTTTTTTTTCATTTAAAACATTCCCACAGGTTATCCATACATTCATGCATAAACAACAAATGCAACTAGTGCCCTAATGCCAATGTATGCAAATCCTACCACAAGACTGGACTACCCCAAGTACACCTTAGAGGCTCCAAGAGGACCATGTTGATCAAGCACGTCCCTCCAGGCCCCTCCAAAGGACTCAAGATAATCAAGTCCGCCCACTACCCTAGGCCAACTAGACCATGCTCGATACCATATTGTCACGCCCCGGATTTCCAACCCGAGGAGACCGGAACGTGACCTTCCCTTTACCCAAGTTTGGATAAAGGGGATAGAATACAACATGCTCACACAGGATACCATACACTTCACATTTTATATTTAGAGAGAGAAAAACCATATTTTTATTAAGTCCAAACATACAAGAGTGCCCAAACATGCTTTTATTACATAAAACTCCTCATTACAATATCCTCCCACCGGGTTACAAAGCTCACACAATAACAAGTAAACTCAAATAATAATAAACAAAGCCACAAAAAGCAACCGCCTCCAACTTGGGTGTTCCCGCCTAACGCCTGTAGGTCCCTGTAGAAAAACCAAACAGGAGGAGGGGTGAGCAACCACCGGCTCGGTAGGGATCATGTCTCCCAACCCATCCCATGCTCCTAGCATCTACATGCCATGTGTACAAGTGCGGTGTCGTGATACAATTATTTCAACAAATATAATGGCAAGCTATATCAAGAAATACAAGTATTTCCACGACCACACAGAAGCAAGACATGAACAGTCCCGGGCTTCCACAACCACCGGGTTTCCAAGAGCAGTCCCGGGCTTCCACGGCCACTGGGTTCCACAAAACAGTCCCGGGCTTCCACAACCACCGGGTTTCACAATAGTCCCAGGCTTCCACAACCACCGGGTTTCACAATAGTCCCGGGCTTCCACAACCACCGGGTTTCACAAAACAGTCCCGGGCTTCCACAACCACCGGGTTTCACAAAACACAAGATACATAACCACTCAGGCATAAAACCAAACACTTAATAGGCACACATTCACAAATGTACAAACCCAACCACTCAGGCATAAAAACAAACACTTGGCATGCACACCTTTACCAACTCACAATTCTAGCCATACCTGGCATATTATCAAACACATACTTGGGCATATTCATACAAACATATTCACATAGGCATTTTATCAAACATTTAACATGCACCGCCCACCCAACATCGAAATCACACCAAAATGCCATTGAAAGCCAACATTCATATAGGAGATCACACCTATATGAATTTACATATAAGTATTATAGCAATAACAACGGAAACTTTACAAAATATCCACAGGGCCTAACCCCGAACCGACCAGGAAAGACAACCCCTACCTCAAAGATCCTCCACGCTCTTGCCTCCACGCTTAATGCCGTCCAACCACGGGAATGACAACGACAGCCCACGAACCGGAGCTCTCTCTCTCAATCTCCCTCTCTCTCTCTGTGACGGCCGCGGCGGCCGACAACAAAAAACCCTAAACCTAAAATAAAGAGAGCTCCTCTTTATATAGACCTCACTTATCAAAACGACGTAGTTTTGATAAATGAAATCCCACCATCAAAACGACGTAGTTTTGATAAATTAAACACACCATCAAAACGACGTAGTTTTGATAAATGAAACACACCATCAAAACGACGTAGTTTTGATAAATAAAACACACCATCAAAACGACGTAGTTTTGATAAATGAAACACACCATCAAAACGACGTAGTTTTGATAAATAAAACACACCATCAAAATGACGTAGTTTTGATAAATAAAACATGAACTAACCACTCCGCTTCCACACAGGACAAAATACCACAATCCGAACATGGTCATTGTCACACGCAGCCTCTACACGCTCCCACTTGAGCTCATTACACTCTCTAACAACCAAGCCACGAAGACTCGTAGAAACACTCCTTCGAAGATTAGCTGGAAACGCGGCCTCGAAGATCTGTCTCGAAGATCTAACTTTCGACCCTCAAACCTTCGAACTTCGACCCTCGGTCTTCGACCCTACGACCCAAATCTTCGGGTCTTCCACCTTTCGACCCAAGCGTTCGCCCAGGGTATTGTTCATCTTCGTTCCAGCTTGTTCTACCCAAAACACGGGTCATTACAGTCGAAGAGCCTCTTAGTCAAGTAAAGTAAACTGAGAGACCCAGAGGTCGTAGACACGTAGAGCTAAGGTCGTAGACTCACAACTATAACAACGGGGAGATTAGGTACACTACGAAGAAGTCACTCTAAGAATGATTAGGAGAGTCACAGACTCATAGAGTCATAGACTTTCAGTTAATAGAATGACACAAAAGAACTAATCTGACCTGAACTCTATCCTCGAAGACTCGAAGATATATGAATCGTAGACTCGTAGAAATTAACGCTGCAAGCCTGAAGCCAACTTCCGCAACTTCTACAGGCTGTACTCTAAATCTTCGAGTCACCAAACCTACGAGACATCCACCTTCAAGGCAAACATGTAACCCTAAGTATACTAACTTAACAATATCGTCAGCTTGGTTTTGTACAGTAAGCCTGCACTATTTTGGGTAGTTGAGTGCATTTAGTGTCGCATTAATTACTACCAACCACCATCCACGGATGAACGGCTAAGATTGATTACAAGCAAATACGCAGTATGGGCATCTGATCTGCAAATCAGTGCAGATCAACCCATCCCTTGACATCCCTCATTTTCAGTGGCGGGAAGTCAGTCTGTTGGGATGGACAACAAGGCACACAACACTTTAACCTTAAAATACATTTTCTCTCACATATAAAAATGACAAAAATCAGGAGTTTAATCTCTCTCTCTCTCTGAAAATATGGAATACACAGAACATTAGATAAAGGATTTTGACACACATTAAGATAATAATCTTTTGCAGAATCAAGAGCAAGAGTTCCAACACTAGAGAGAGACTCCGAGAGAAAAACTTCCAAGTATTGTGCGCCGTATTGACCTAGAACATGATCACGCCTGTTGATTAATCAAAAATCTAGTTCATCAAAGATCTAGCACTATCATCGAGTCTAATCTCTGTGTTGTTTCCCATAATCCAAACTATCGCAGTACTCCTGTTACATCTGAGATCTGTTCAGCAAAGAGCATTTACTTCCATCTCGGATTTGTCTGATAGTTCATTACGACTCACATTATCACTCACATTACTACTGTTATCTTCTCCATAAATGCTTCCATCATTGTTATCCTTAGAAGAAGTATAATCCAGCTAACAGTCTAGCTTCTGCGTTCAAAGAAAGTCTATTCACCCCCCCCCCTCTAGACTCACTTTGGGACCTACAATTGGTATTAGAGCAGTTCTACAATTCTGTAGAGATCCCTAAATGGCAAACATGGATTCCAGCAGTGCAGCTCCAGCTCTCGAGCAGGCTCCAATACCCATTGAGGAACAAGAAACCAGACGCGCTCCCGCAGAAGGATCGGCTGGAGACCAAGAGCAAGAAGAACTAAGTACCAGCAGCAACAAGAAAGAACAAGAGGATTTCTACGACGTCTTACCTGGCTTATCCTCCCAAGTACCTATGTGCACACCCGCGCGCTTCTCCAAATGGAAAGCGAGAATGAGAGCTCACCAAGACATGCTTGACACCTATCTCTGGGAAATGATAAAGAATGGGCCTTTCACGCCAAAGATTATGCAGAGAGGCCAGTTAATGACGAAAGACCCAGATAGTTGGTCTAAGGTAGAGCAGAGGAAAGTAAAGATGGGTTTTAAAGCAAAAGCCATACTTTTCTCTGCGCTCGATGACGACATGTTCACGGATGTGCAGGATCTTGAGATTGCAAAGGAGGTATGAGACAAACTCTGTCTCATCTATAAAGGAGATGAATAGATACAGGACAACAATATCTCCATGCTCAAGCAGGAGTATGAAGCCTTTAGATGTGAACCAAAGGAATCACTGGACAGTATCTACAAACGTTTCACAGGACTGATTCCACTAATGAAGACGTATCACATTGAGATCTCTTAGAAGGATAAAATGACAAATTTCTGAGATCTCTACCTTTGAGACTACTGATCAAGACATCAGCCATCTGTCAGCTGAAGGAATGGAAGACTTGTGCCTTAGAAGCACTATATGGGGACCTCAAGACTTTGGAAATGTAGAAACAAGAACTTGAGGCATTTGAGAACCCTTCCAAGAAAAAGGAGAAGTTTGTTGCCTTTAAGGCAGCTGCTGAACCAAGGGAACCTTCTTTAGAAGAAGAAGAAGATGAGGTTGACAAGCTAGCTTCAGATAGCACCTCGAATGAAGAGGTGGCGTTTCTGATCAAGAAACTACTGAAGAGAAGGGGGAACTATAGGAGGAAAGCAAGGCAGTCATCTTCAACCTTCTTTAAGGGAAAGGATAAGGAAAAGTTGCAGTGTTACCACTGCAACAGGCCCGGCCACTTCGCTGCCGACTGCTATAAGCTGAAGAGGGAGAAAAAGGAGGCAGTTGAGTAGAAAAAGAAAACCAAAGGCTCCTCAAGTAGGAAGGATGACAAGAGGAAGAAGGCTCTTGTCACCAACAAGTTCAACAACGAAACTGAGGAGGAATAAGAATCTTCTGATGAGGAGAAGAAAGAAAAGGGTCTTATCTGTTTCATGGCTAACAACTCACCTCCCCTCAAGGTAAGAACCTACAAACAGCTCTACATTCAATATGAAGATACATATAGCTCTAAAAGACATAGAGGAACAATTTCTCCCTATGAAAGCTAACAAAGAAAGATATTATTCTAAACTTGAAAGGCTTTCATGTGAATATAGAGACTCTATAGATGACTATGAAAGAACAGAGACAAGATTAAGAGCTGAAGTGAGTGAGATGAGAAGCACACACGATGATCTTTTGAACAAAGCTGGATAATTGAAAATGGCTAATAAAGACATCGATAGGCTTGAAAAGGAACTAGCTGAAACCAAATCCGAACTGGAGAAAGAAAGACAAATCAGTAAAAAGTGGCAAAATTCTGCTGAGATTGCAGCCCACTTTAGGACTACTCCAGATATCAAAGGTCTAGCCTTAGGTCTAGGTTTCTCTGAAGACCAAGTAGCCAAGGCCCAGACTTACCCTGTGCAGACCAAGTGTCTTGCTGGCAGTGTGCTCCTTG
Organism: Taxillus chinensis; assembly: GCA_023512835.1. NCBI lineage: Eukaryota > Viridiplantae > Streptophyta > Magnoliopsida > Santalales > Loranthaceae > Taxillus > Taxillus chinensis. Next base: position 24,309,821 of record CM042091.1, read on the forward strand.
ATTGTGGAAAGGAGGTATCAATGGCTGTTACTTGTCCACCCAAACCAGTAACACCCGAACTCAAAGATCAGGGTACTGTTGCATCTTAGGATAGTGATGCAGCAGTTGATAGAGAAGATCTGAAAGTTAAACCTTTAGGCAACCTGTCCTCTACATCCCAATGCAAGGGTAAGGGTATAGTGATCCCAGAGACAAAACCAAGTAGTTGCACTACTACGTTTGAGACTGGTTCGTCTAGTAAGACTATTTTCTCCCAGCCCAAGTTTTTCTTTGGTGGTAGAGTTAAGAATGGTCTAGGATATGAAGGAAAACCTAGGAAGCCTCTTAACACTCTAACCAAGCCCTTGAAGCAGAGTGTTCAACCCAAAACTGCCATCTGCCCCATCTGCTGTGAAGTTGGACACCTTTCCTATCAGTGCAGATACTACCCTGAGTATCTTAAGAAGGAGATTGCCACAGAAATTAGGGTGAGCCTTAACCAGTTAAACATTTCAGAAATTTGCAAAATCATAACTCTGATAAGAAGAAGAAGAAAACTAGGCACACACGGGTTACCTCACCAAAGAACATAAAGACTAAACCTGTGAAGAATATTGTCCAATCTGTGCCTAACAAAGCTACCAAAGGTAACCATAAGAAAGGAGAGTTTACAAAGAGCCCAAAGAACAACCTTGCTAACAAATCTGATAATGGATCATCTAAGTTAGCATGGAAAATTAAATCTGCTCCTACTTATTGGAAACCTAAATTATCAACTGCAGCTTTCACTTACCCGAAGCCTAATCATAATTGGGCCTCCAAGACTTAGTTACTTGTTGTGCAGAAATAGGTATACGAAGCTGAAAGTAGCCACCGTAAACACAAGATCAATTCTATCTAGCGGTATCTTGACAGTGCATGTTCTGTACACATGACAGAGGATGCCTCTCTATTAAGTGAAGTGAGGGAGGTTGCAGCTTCATCTGTCACCTTCGGGGATGACAAAAAGGGTAAGATTGTTGGTAAAAGTACTCTCTTAAATGGTTTTGTTTCAATTCAAAATGTGTTTGTTGTTCAAGGTCTCAAGCATAACCTGTTGAGCATAAGTCAATTGTGTGACAAAGGTTATGAAGTTTTGTTCACTAAGCACACTTGCACAGTTATGGATCCTGTCTCCAAAGAGGTAAAGCTAAATGGACATAGACAAGGCAATGCCTATAAATTGGTCTTTGGTCATGCTCAATCTAATGAACCAATTTGTTTTCTGTCCAAAGCTTCACCTGACATTAGTTGGTTGTGGCACAAGAGATTTGGTCATTTAAACTTTAAGACTATGTCTAAATTGGCATCTCTTGATTTAGCAAGTGAAACATTCCTTCAAGAGTATTGATAAAACCTCAATTACACAACCACTTGAACTTCTACACGTGGACCTATGTGGACTAATCAATTTGTCCTCATTATCTGGTGCACAATACTTCCTTGCAGTAGTAGATGACTATACCAGATATACATGGGTTATATTTCTCAGGAACAAAACTAAAACATTTGAAAATCTTGTTGAACTCTTCAACTGGATCACTAATGTTAAGAGTCTATCTATTAAACGCAAATGAAGCAATCATGGCAAGGAATTTGAATTTTCTAATATGTTAGAGTTTTGTACTAAACATGGTATCCAGCATAATTTCTCAGCACCTCAAACTCCACAACAAAATGGAGTCACTGAAAGAAAGAATAGGACTTTAGTTGAAGCAGCTAAAACTATGTTGACAGGAGCTCAGTTCCCAAAATCCCTATGGGCTGAAGCTGTTACCCCTGCTTGTTATGTACAAAATAGAACTCTAATTAACAAACGAGCCATGAAAACACCCTATAAGTTATGGAAGGGAAGGAGACTAAACATTGGTCACCTAAGGATCTTCAGGTGTACTTGCTATATTCTGAACAATGGCAAGGATTACTTGAATAAGTTTGATGCCAAGTTAGATGATGGATATCTTGTTGGATATTCTATGAATAGCAAGGCTTATCGTGTGTTTAATAGAAGGACTAAAACTATTGAAGGGTCTATACATGTTTCTTTTGATAAAACTAACCATGGTATGCAGAAAGGAGATCAAAATGTAAAGGACGTGCAATATATTATCATTGTAGAAGACCAAAACACAGATAATCCTACAACAATAGAACTAATGGAAGATGCACCTAAACCTAAAGAACGAAGAGCTTAACTGGTTGTTGCAGAATCAAGTCAAAAATCAGCAGAAGATCATGACCTTAACATTCAACCTGTTCAGTCTTCATCACTTCCAGCAGCCCACGAATCTGACATAGAGCAGTTGGGGCATTCATCATGAAGAACGAGAAGACATTTCAAAGGCAAGAAGAAGGTTAAAGGACCACCCTTCTAAACTGATAATAGGAGATCCTGCTACAAGAGTAAAAACAAGGGCTGCCACACTTCATGAGAACCTATACATGTGTTTCCTATCACAAGTGAAGCCAAAGTCAATTGATGATGCAGTTTAGGATCACTATTAGATTGATGCTATGCAAGAAGAGCTCAATCAGTTTAAAAGACAAAAAGTATAGGTGTTAGCCAACAGGCCTAGATCACAACAAGTCATTGGCGTGAAATGGATGTTCATAAATAAACTTGATGCTGATGGCATTGTGATCAGAAACAAGGCTAGACTAGTTGCAAAAGGGTATAGACAAGAAGAAGGAATTGACTATAATGAAACCTTTGCACCAGTTGCTAGACAGGAGGCCATCTGCATGTTTTTAGCATATGTAGCATTCAAGGACTTCAAAGTTTATCAAATGGATGTCAAGAGTGCATTCCTAAATAGAGACCTCCACGAAGAAGTCTATGTTGAACAACCTCCCGTATTTCTAGAGCCAAACCAAGAACACAAAGTGTACAAACTGAAGAAGGCTCTATATGGACTAAAACAAGCTCCTAGAGCTTGGTACGAAACATTGTTAGAGTTTCTGATCAAGAACAAGTTCATAAAAGGCAAGATTGACCCCACCTTGTTTCTCAAGGAAGGAAAAGGATCACCCTTGATTGTTTAGATTTATGTTGATGACATCATCTTCGGATCAAGGGATAAGAAGTAGTGTGAAGAATTCTCCCATCTGATGAAAAGTGAATATGAGATGAGTATGATGGGAGAGCTTTCATTCTTTCTTGGGTTGGAGGTTAAGCAGTTGGAGGATGGGATCTTTATCAATCAGACCAAATACACTAAAGAAATTTTGAAGAAATTCAAGATGACTGATATGACTCAAATGAAAACTCCCATTCCTACAAACGCCAAATTGGATATGGATGAAGCAGGCAAAGAGGTAGATATCATAGAATACAGAAGCATGATTAGATCCTTGCTGTATCTCACAGCAAGCAGACTTGATATAACGTTTGCAACATGCATCTATGCAAGATACCAAGCTAATCCCAAGGAATCTCACATGTCTCATGTTAAGAGGATTATGCGATATCTCAAGGAAACAGAAAATTTGGGACTTTAGTATCCAAAGGAGTCTAATTTCAAACTAAGAGGATATTCAAATGCAGACTTTGCTGGCTGTAGGATTGACAGGAAGAGCACCAGTGGAACATGCCAACTTCTTGGTAACCGACTTGTATCCTGGTTCAGCAAGAAACATAATTCAGTTTCAACTTCAACTACTGAAACTAAATATATTGCTGCAGGAAGCTATTGTGCTCAGTTGCTTTGGATGGCCAGTCAACTTTCAGATTATGGGTTTAACCTGAAGGCTGTGCCACTATACTGTGACAACAGAAGCACCATAGCAATATCGAATAATCCTATCATGCATCCCAAAACCAAGCACATCGAGGTTAGACATCATTTCATACGTGACCATGTGTTGAAAAAGGACATTTCCCTTGAGTATATATTCACTGAAGACCAGTTTGCCGACATATTCACTAAACCACTGCAAGAAGCCAGGTTTAATGAACTTCTGACAAAACTTGGCATGCTAGACTTAACTACATAATTCTTATTGCATGTCTTGTGTTTCATTTCAACCTCAATACCTGTGCATGAACATAGGTATGACACTGTTAATGATTGTTTGTCTCTCCATGAAAATTAGCCATGCCAAAGTGTGATTCATACATTTCTAACTATGGGTAATTAAGAAATCACATGGATGAAACTTGCTACCTCGGAACTTGGTATATATCTCTTGTACATCCTGTCATGAATCAACTAGTCTCGAGAGTGATATGAGTGCCACTGCCTATTATACTTCAGTTATCTGATATTCCCCTTATATGTCACGCCCCGGATTTCCAACCCGAGGAAACCGGTACGTGACTCCCCGTTCACCCACACGGAGGGCAACGGGGTTGGATTACTGGATGCCACAAGCAAGTCTAACAATTTCAATAAATCAAACAAGTCACATCTTTATTTAATTCCAAATATTAAAGGTTCACAAAACAACCATGTTCCTTACTACAATTCAATCCCCGACATTTCCCTCCCCGGGGTTACATAAATCATAAAATTACATTTGAAGAGAACAATATAATGAAGATGGTCTTCCACCTTGGGGTCCCACCTAACGCTTTAGGTTCCTGTAAAGAAAACAACATGGTAGGAGGGGTGAGCAACCACGACTCGAGGGATCATGTCTCCCCAACCCATCCCATGCTCCTAGCATCTATATGACATGTGTACGAGTGCGGTGTCGTGATACATTCCAATAGATATAATAACAAACCACCAGCGAAATACAATCATTTCTACATTCACACAAGCTAACACTTTAACCACAAGTGATTTAACCGCCTCTTCAGCCAAGATTCAAGTGATTTAACCGCCTCTTCGGGCCAATGATTCAAGTGATTTAACCGCCTCTTCAGGCCAATGATTTAACCGCCTCTCGGGCATAGTTTCCACACCTCATAGGCTAACACAAAACAGTCCCGGGCTTCCACAACCACCGGGTGTACAAGCAAACACGCAAGCATATAAGGCCATAGGGCATAACATCAAACACTTAATATGCTTAGTCACACGGGAATAATGTCGAACACTTAGCAGCATATATTCACAGAGCTCACAAACCCAACCCACACAGATATTATTTCAAACACATAATAGCATAGCTTCACAGGCATTATTTCAAACACGTTCGAGCATACACACAGGGCATATTCACACAGCCATATTCACACAGGGCATTTTATCGAACACTTAACATGCACTAACCACCCAACCTCGAATCACACCAAAAACGCCATCAAGGCCAACATTCATATAGGAGGTCACACCTATATGAATTTACATATAAATAATATAACGGATCAATAGAAACTCGAGAAACCCTCTACACAGGGGCCTAACCCCGAACGGACCGGGTGAGACAGAACCCCCTACCTTGAAAACGTCCTCCGGCTCTTGCTTCCACGCTAGACGTTGTCTTCCCCACGCACGACGCTCCGGAAGAAGCCGCAGCTCTCCTTCCTTCCCCCCTCTCTCTCTCTCTCTCTCTCTCTCTCTCTCTCTCTCTCTGCACGGCCTGAAAAGAACCCTAACCCTAGAACAAGGAGTCTCCTCATCCTTATATAGACCTCCCATTATCAAAACGACGTAGTTTTGATTAAGTGAAACCCAGGATCAAAACGACGTAGTTTTGATTACACAAGCTACAACCTTTCCGCATCCATACACACCAAAATACTCACTATTCCAACCTGGTCCTTTGGGAAAAGATGATTAGAATAACAAAACTAAGGTAACCAGCAAAAATATGCCGCACGCCAATTTGAACGCCAATTCCCCAATTGGCGTGCGGCTCCAAATGCACTCAAACTTTACCCCAAGCCTCCTTGCATCTTGTAGAGGCCGAAAGCAAAAATATGCTTGCACGTGAAATGGGTGAATTCACGTGCAGCTCCAAATGCTCTGAAATTTCTGTGGTAGGTAGAGGACCTCATTCTAAGAAACTTTTGTTCTTGCACGCCAATTGTTTGAGGCCATCTACTAGGTCAAAAGTGAGCTCCAAGATCAGCCAAAACAGCTTAAAACCGCCTGTAAACGCATAGCATCTTCCTAGGGCATAAAGGTACGTTATTACTTGTCACAGCACCTCCCAAAAGTCCCCTCTTGGGCTCATCTCTTACCTCAAACTTGTGCACCAACATCCAAGGTGTTTGTGGTTAACTTCTACACACGGGTTACACACGGGTCATTACATCCTCTCCCTTAAGACTTTTCGTCCTCGAAAAGAAATGACATACGAGGAAAACAAACACAAGCTACCCATTTGCCACACGGCGAGCACAACACCCAAATGGGTCATACACCGCACATGTACACAATAAGCACATAACATAGGCCACCACGATCCATAACCACAGCATCATAATCATGGAAACACATCCACATGTCACAAATATCCATCACAAGCACATTTCATTAACACATTCAATATAAATTAAAGTCAAAATTCGAAAGGAAATACAAATACACCAGGCGACGGCCACCCCTCCACCCTTAAGATTGTTCGTCCTCGAATAACTCGGGGTTGCTCACGCATCATGGTTTCGGTTTCCATATTTCCTCCATAGGACGTGTCGTCCGCGAAAAGACAATACACTTTCCATAATGCACATGCTGATGCACATCGTCCACAACCATTCACATACCCGAATAAGATATCACACAATAACACACATGAAGGCACGTACCCGGAGACCCAATACAACACAAAGCATGATAAGGAAACACATATTCTAATCTCACCAACAACCCTTGTTCTCCTCACCTAACACATGTCACAAGTATCCACGTCACGACGGTGTACGACATATACGCACATCCCCAACACGTACGTTTAACAATTCACATAAGTCACAGACCAACTCACATCATAAACACCACTACAAGGAACAAGGCATAAACAAAACACTACTACACGTTTAACGTTCCACGCCCCGCCGCCAATACCATACAAACGCAGCCGTTGGGAGTTTCCTCACAACCGTCCCACCTTTAGACTTTTCGTCCCCGAAAAGGGAAACCAAATAGTAAAACAACGCGAAAGAGATCAAAGCAACACATAAGGCGGTCATTACCACAAATGTTGGAGATGCCAACTCGCGGCACGATGGGACCAACACTCCACAACGTAAAATACCCAACAATTGGGTTTGAAGTCAACGCAACCCGCAGCCCATAGGTAGACCTCACCCTAACAAGAAGCACAATGAGGTCACAATGAAACACAAACAAATAAGGATAGCTTTATGCAAACCACAATCACATTCCCACCCAGGGAGCTCACCTCGGCAGACCATCATCACTGCGAAAACCACCTCACTCAAGCAAGGAACATTGAAACCCCACCAACGCCAATGGTGACGCGAAACGAGTACAAGCCTAGACACGTAAACACGAGAATGGAGGTGCCCTTAACCACTCGGTCGCATCAACCTGGCGCCCAACGGAGTCCAAGGATGCACTAAAAACGGGAAATGCGGCACCACACACATAACCATGGTAAGACCAAAACCCACTATCGGGGTATCACTAGTCACCGACTTTAGAATCGACCTCCTTGATCACGGTCAAACAGAGATCCGCCAAGGTCCCACACAGCCTTCACAACCGAGGCTTACCGTACGGGCCAAGAGATAATGCCTTACCAAGTCGGCAGACGGACCACGCGATAGGAATCCCTTGACGCCAAGTAGCATGAACATCATAGTCCCCCCCCCACACCGAAAACTCTCCTATCCGCAACCTGACCACAATGGAATCCTCATGTCACCACTCATAGGTCACAAGAAAACCCTTGCCTCCAAGACATACTCCACCTCATGGCCCACAACTCCGTATATCAACTATTACGTTTTATCTCAACACACCAGCAAAACACTCAAATGGACCAAGAAATACTCAGGCTCTAACCGCAGCCTTAATATGGTCACTGCAATTCCTCCGGGTAGGCACAAGAAACGAGGCATGCAAACTCCTTATTCGGGACATTCATGTAGCCCCCAAACACACCAACACTTTGATGTCGTGGACCATCTCACTTACCGCATCAAAACGCACACGAAAGACTTTCAAGAAGAACATATGTAGCATGAGGACCCCATGATAGCCGCAGGACACAAGTCTCCCCCAAAGGGGTAGCATTAATACCCCTTACAAGCAAAAACTCACATCTGACTCCATCCTGTGAATCGCAACTCATCAATACTTTCACACTTTAACTTAGCATGCCATCACATGTGATAAGGAATAACATCAACATTACACATAACACCCCCTTCATCCCACACCACACCTAATATGCGCAGGCATCACCTCCTACTCCTCTCGCATATGAATGCCACGAGACCCACACATAAGAACTTTGCTATACCCCTTTACACATATGTAACACACACAACAAAACAAGGCAACCACAACACACGAAATAAAACTACTGCGTAGAACACATGTAAGAGAGGACATACTAGCCCCCACCTCCTGCCTCTTTTAAGCCTATTACCCACACGCATGGATCAACGAATGGTCCCACCACCAGGAGTACATCCTCAACCCCTCGGAAGGTGTCTCCCAATTATGAGGAAAAACCCAAACAAGGCCGCCCAATCTCACTCGCTTGCGCTTGACCGATTGGGTTCACCGGGCACGATCCTATAAACTCACTCGTAACCTAGTTCCGAACTCATCACATTTTTATACATACACAAACCCATTTCACCACATATCCTATGAACATTACCCAAGGTCTTTCACACACCACCAAAGATGACACGTGGTCAATGTTTGGCCACCCAAGAATTTGCAGCCATTTCCATAGGACACCCATAAGAATCTTAAAACCACATACCACTCTCGCCAATCAATTTAGATTTCAATGACTCAAGGGGTGGGTTATACTAGTGGCAATTTCCTCCCTCAACCTTGACACTTGGAAAGGTTACCCGAAGAACATCCTTCTTAAGTAGACATCTACGAAACCTCTACTCACATGAAAACACATTTCTATTACTCAAGGTTGCCACAATGGGGTCACACACTACCCACAAGCCACTAACTCATGCCCCGGCTTCCTAGGCTAGCTAGGCCAAGGTAATCTCACCTACACTAGAGTATTAGGGGTAACACGAACATTTATTACTTTCCTCACACACGGGCGCCCAAAATTGACTACCACACAAAGATACGATTAACACTTTAGACCATATTAAAAACCACCAACTCTTTCCAACAACTCGTTTATAACCATTAGTAATTTATTAGTCTTTTGGTATCATATATATATATATTTTTTTATTTTACTCATTTATTCTCTAGTAGGTCCCCAACTACGTCCATCCAAAAGGTAACTCAAACGACCTTAAGCCTCACCTAACATAAAAACAGTGGCTCAAGAGCCCACCCAGCGAAAATATCCCTCTATCACAAGTGTCTTAATTAAATTGCTAGAAGCAACAATCAAAGGTTCACCCAGCCTCACCTAATCCCGCACGAGACTCAACCGATCACTATCATTAAAAGGAATATGATACCACCACTAAACAGAAATCTTAACACGCGAGAATCAAAATCGTACCCTTGACTAAGGAAAGTTCCGCCATGCTCTCCTCCTAGCCTCACTTGAATTTTGCTTTATCCCTAGCTCGTTGAGCCGTCTTTAGACCATGACTTGTTTTTCCAAAACAGGCGTCCGGAGATGTCCTACTTTCCAATGTCCCGGTTGTCCACTGCAAGAACAACCCCTTTGGGAAACCGGTCTCTACCTCTTGAGCCCCTTTCTCGATCGGGACAACTATGCTTCAATTAATCTTCACCCAAGATCCCCCCGATGATGTGGGTTGATAGCTCTCGACGTACCTCGCTCTTAATTAGTTGTCGAATCTCATCCTTCAACTCTTGAATTACCAGGCTTAAGATGCCAACCTTTGGATCATTACTTACATCCTGCAGCTCTCCCACTTGCCCAGCCTGGGGGGGCGGGCTTCTTTGCTACCTCAATAGTCGTATCGGTCATAATTTTTTTTTTTTGGAGACATTGGCTCCACGAAAAGGCAGCGCTCTAGGTTATCACTCCATAATCTCAACAATCGCGAGACCACTACCGACTAAGTAGCTATAACACGCATTATTACCACACAAGTCTATAGGTTCACATTTAACAGACTATACAAATTTTACATTCCATTACATTGCTCATAACCACGCTTATTTCATACAGTACCAAGCAAATCACATGCTCAACCATTCACAGAACACCAAACAAATCACATTTAATTTAAATTTTTTTTTTGAACAAGTCACAAGCCTAAAGTTTCCAAGCACACGCTTCACTTCTACAATTTCTTTTCCATGTTTCCATGCTCGACATCACAAAATTTCAGAGTGCACAATGAAACTTTATCATGTTCAAACCCTTTATCCATGCAATTACACACACCGCACACATTTCAGTTCTCATTAAACCACATTGCACAAGCATCCATTCCACAAGCACACAGCTCAATTAAACAAGGACCTTTCCTTGTAGTCATGCTCAAGGTACTTCAAATAAAATCAGAGCGCACAGTTCACGCTTATCACATTATTCATATTTTTCTTTTATCACAATTAAAATTTTCACGGTATCCACACCTTCACATACAACAACCAATGCAACTAGGCCCCAATGCCAAGCATGCAAATCCTACCACAAAGACCGGACTACCCCAAGTACACTTGGAGGCTCCAAGAGGACCGTGTTGATCGGCACGTCCCTCCAGGCTCCTCCAAAGGACCCAAGATAACCAAGTCCGCCCATACCCTAGGCCAACTGACCATGCTCGATACCATATTGTCACGCCCGGATTTCCAACCCGAGGAAACCGGTGCGTGACTCCCCGTTCACCCACACGGAGGGCAACGGGGTTGGATTACTGGATGCCACAAGCAAGTCTAACAATTTCAATAAATCAAACAAGTCACATCTTTATTTAATTCCAAATATTAAAGGTTCACAAAACAACCATGTTCCTTACTACAATTCAATCCCTCGGACATTTCCCTCCCTGGGGTTACATAAATCATAAAATTACATTTCGAAGAGAACAATATAATGAAGATGGCCTTCCACCTTGGGGTCCCACCTAACGCCCGTAGGTTCCGTAAAGAAAACAACATGGTAGAGGGGTGAGCAACCACGGCTCGGTAGGGATCATGTCTCCCTAACCCATCCCATGCTCCTAGCATCTACATGACATGTGTACGAGTGCGGTGTCGTGATACATTCCAATAGATATAATAACAAACCACCAAAGAAAATACAATCATTTCTACATTCACACAAGCTAACACTTTAACCACAAGTGATTTAACCGCCTCTTCAGGCAATGATTCAAGTGATTTAACCGCCTTTCAGGCCAATGATTCAAGTGATTTAACCGCCTCTTCAGGCCAATGATTTAACCGCCTCTCGGGCATAGTTTCCACCCCCTCATAGGCAACACAAAATAGTCCCGGGCTCCACCCCACCGGGTGTACAAGCAAACACGCGAGCATATAAGGCCATACAGGCATAACATCAAACACTTAATATGCTTAGTCACACGGGAATAATGTCGAACACTTAGCATGCATATATTCACAGGCTCACAAACCCAGCCACACACAGATATTATTTCAAACACATAATATGCATAGCTTCACGGGCATTATTTCAAACACGTTCCGAGCATACACACGGGCATATTCACACAGGCATATTCACACGGGCATTTTATCGAACACTTAACATGCACTAACCACCCAACCTCGAATCACACCAAAACGCCATCGAAGGCCAACATTCATATAGGAGGTCACACCTATATGAATTTACATATAAATAATATAACAGTATCAATAAAACTCGAGAAACCCTCTACACAGGGCCTAACCCCGAACGACCAGGTAGACAGAACCCCTACCTTGAAAACGTCCTCCGGCTCTTGCTTCCACGCTGACGTTGTCTTCCCCACGCACGACGCTCCGCGGCAAAGCCGGCGGCTCTCCTTCCTTCCCTCTCTCTCTCTCTCTCTCTCTCTCTCTTCGACGGCGAAAGAACCCTAACCCTAGAACAAGGAGCTCCTCATCCTTATATAGACCTCCCATTATCAAAACGACGTAGTTTTGATTAAGTGAAACCCAGGATCAAAACGACGTAGTTTTGATTACACAAGCTACAACCTTTCCGCATCCATACACACCAAAATACTCACTATTCCAACCTGGTCCTTTGGGAAAAGATGATTAGAATAACAAAACTAAGGTAACCATGCAAAAATATGCCTGCACGCCAATTTGAACGCCAATTCCCCAATTGGCGTGCGGCTCCAAATGCACTCAAACTTTACCCCAAGCCTCCTTGTATCTTGTAGAGGCCTGAGAAGCAAAAATATGCTTGCATGTGAAATGGGTGAATTCACGTGCAGCTCCAAATGCTCTGAAATTTCTGTGGTAGGTAGAGGACCTCATTCTAAGAAACTTTTGTTCTTGCACGCCAATTGTTTGAGGCCATCTACTAGGTCAAAAGTGAGCTCCAAGATCAGCCAAAACATTAAAACCGCCCTTAAACGCATAGATCTTCCTAGGGCATAAAGGTACGTTATTACTTGTCACATGCACCTCCCAAAAGTCCCCTCTTGGGCTCATCTCTTACCTCAAACTTGTGCACCAACATCCAAGGTGTTTGTGGTTAACTTCTTACACACGGGTTACACACGGGTCATTACATTATAAGTTGTTTCCATTCAGAGTGAACATCACTTGTGTGGCGTTGCATTCATTAACTAGCAGGAACTGTTGTGTCTCATGGTATTGTTGGACTGCACGGAAAGGATCCTCAATGATTCAATGCTCTAAGGATGACTAATGACTATAGTATTTGAGAATCACAAAAAGCCTATTACTCAAAAAGAGAAATTATCTTTCACTAGAAAAAGGCAAGATGGAAAAGGCTAAATGAAAAAAGAAAATAGAAATTAGATTGTCTATCTTAGTGGGAGTCCTCACTATTCCCTTTGAACGTGCTTATTTTAGAGTAATAGTTGGAGTTCACTGACTGTTGATCAATTGCATCAAAATGAAACTGTGCTGAGCTCTGTCCACGTGAAAAAGTTCATGATTAAGCATTCAAAAATGGTGCTATACAAAAGAAGAAGACAACTCACACAGAAAATACGAGTGATCAACCTCCAAACTCTATGTATATACTGTGTTGTAAATTAGACAATGCTAGAGTGTGTGTTCTGATTCTCAATAGGACCATCATGTCTCTCAAGTCATCTATGCTAAACTGAAAATCATTAGTGGATCAGGGTTTGTGATAAGATTCGGTTGACCATGAGTATACCAAACAGTGCATTCCTAGTTCTAAATCAAACTCACATGCTGATCCGAGAGTGAGAGGGTGAGGCCTTCACTGAGTGAGTTTTGTTTATATGTGAGGCGACTGCTGATTTCATGACTGGGTTGTTGCAATGGACTAACTTTGGTTTACTGGATGCTATGTTAACATTGTTATCAATTTCCTGCACAAAGAAGTAGATGATGAAGCACTTAGTCGTTTCTAAGCTTTATAGAAATGTAAATGATCATGCTATAGTAGTTGTACATGTAAACCAGGTATTACGGTTGGAAGAATTCAAGTTTTGAGCATGTAATCTTAATTCCGCTTACAGCATTATTCATCATGCATGGTTTTATGTGAAATATCATATGCGTCACATTCGTGTTGTTAAGTGTTGAAAAAGTCTAGGGAAATCCACCACTGTTGCTGAATTCTTATTCGACCACGAAGCAAACAGCATCGAAGAACTACTGACTCAAAGCCTACTGCTTCGAAGCCTCGAAGCTTAGAGAGTTTGTAATCACTCCTAAACGCAGCCTCGTAGAGTCACAGTCTCCCAAGGGTCGAAGCCTAATGGATTCAGCTTCCTCGTTGCTCAAGCGTCGAAGACAAGTCAGCACGTCATTGTGCACTTAAAATTCAAATACACCAACACAAGTGGTGACGTGCCACTTATTGCTTGAGTACTCCAATAGGTGGATCCAAAAGATGAAGAGACGGGTCAGAGAAAAGGACGCGGATCCTGAAGACAAATCGACAGAGCATGTGCCTTCTACGGTACACTTCCACCTCATATATAAGTCACAGATAGAGATGGAGCCCAAAGGTATGTTCTCCGTTTTCACACTCGAACCCTAACCTTAACGCTCTATCTCTCTCTTCGATCCTCATCCCCTCTCTCTATCTCTCTCCTTTGACCACCTTCGAACCTTACACTCTCTCTCTACGAGTGTCTCTTTCTCCCTATACAACCTCTATGGCAGGACCTAGCTCATCGATGGCAGAAGGATTAGGCGAGATCGTCCCGAGTTTCAGTGTAGACTGGGAAGCCATTGGCGATGCGAAAGTTAGCTGGTTGGGCGAGTTCAGAAATTGCCTAGATGAGTTGGGGATAGCATCCATTTGCTCCGGGATGTTAGATATGCTAGTGGAAGACGTCTCACAGTTTCATGAGACGTTAGCCATCTCTGGAGATGACCTGGTGGAAACAGTTCAAGGAGTAGAGATTTGGATCTCAGCCGAAACACTTCACGATGCTCTACCACTCCCTAAAGGTAACTTCGAACCTCTCCCTAGTCTTTCTAGAGAGGAATGTAAAGCTTTTCTGGGGTATTCCGACCCTGGTAAGAAAGGACGGGGAGCCCTGAAGATTAGGTTCTCCGGTCAGGCACTGGCAGCTGTCATCTTAACTGGACAGTGCCTGATGTGCAAGAAGACTGCTTATGACACTGCAAGTCATGAGTAGATGAAGATCATATGTAGTATTCTACAAGGAAGGAAGATAGACTGGGGTGAACTACTACACAGCATGATCAAATCTAAAAAGGATCAATTTGGACTTATTCTGACCAAAGTTCTAAGGTTCCTTCGACCGGATATCTTCAATCACCGACCTGTGGTACCACTGCCGGCCAAATTTGTCTTTAAGAGTATCTACGAGGATGGTCGGCTGGAACTAAAGCCAATAAAGTGACCCAAGTCCAGTTTGAGAAGTCACACGGAGGACACGGGCAGTTCAGTTAGAGCCCCAGTCCGTAGACAAAGACCACCTGCACCGGTTCCCATGCTTCTCGTACCTCCTCTGCATTTGCCGCAACATGCGCATTTATTGCTGAAGTGGTGGAAAATATTGCTAGAACCCATCTCCCCACTGATCCAACACCAGAGGAGGCGCAACCAGTAGAGCTGTCCAGTGATACTACAGAGGAAAGAGAGCCTACAGCTAGAGGGCAGTCACCGGTACTGGAAACCCCAGAGGTTAGGGGTAAAGCACCTATACTTTTAAGCTCTCTCGGGGAGTCTGAGCTAAAGGATTTCTATATTGAATATGTAAAGGCGCATATGACCCCCGAAGATCTGAAGAAGGCATGGATTGCCTTTGGGAAGCAGATGGTGGACAAAGACCATCTGATTAGTTGGTTGGTGGAGTAGTGTCTTGTGAGGAGAGACCCTGTGGAAGCAGTTGCAATGGTTGCCCCATCTCTTATCATGGCAGACACACCTGCCCCATCAACATCCCATGTTGAGGCAGAAGTAGCAGAAGAAGCACTTGCAGCTGAGGTAAGTGACTCTGATGTAGAAGCAGCACTGCAGGTATCCATACCTGTGGATGTTCCTGAGATGGCTACAACACCTGCATCGCAAACTCATCAGGTGGCCACTCAGGTGAGTGAGGATTTCGCAGCCCACATCCCAATGGGTATTCCACTGATGGCTGTGTCTCACTCCCATTCCCCGACAACTGAAGAGGTTGATCTCATTGCCACCAAAGTTATTGAGAAGTTGATTACTGTAAGGACCCGTACCTTGTGTTAGTCACAGTTTTGCCTTCTGAGTAGGGTTTTTTCTAGATTTTGACCTAGTAAATGGGCTCAAATGAATTCACGTGCAAAAGGAAAGATGCTTAGAATGATGTCCTCTATCTACCACAGAAGTTTCAGGCCAAACGGACGTGTATGTGAGGTGCACGTGAAATTGGTCCATTTCACGTGCAAGTGTGGTTGTCTTCTACATGATGCAAGGAGGCTAGGGGTGAAGTTTGAGCGCATTTGGAGTGCGTATGGAGTTACACGTGAATTGGGGAATTCACATTCAAATTGGCGTGCAGCCATATTTTTGCATGGTTCCCTTGGTTTTGACATTCTAATGATCTTTCTCCAAAGGACCATGTTGAAATTTTGAGTATTTTGGCCTATATGGGTGCGGAAAGGTGCTAACTTGTGTGATCAAAACTACGTCGTTTTGATGTGGGTAGTGTCTATATAATGAGGGCTTGAGTTTGAGTTTAGGGTTCTTGTGTTCTTCTTTGCTGCAGCTACTGCCGAGAGAGAGAGAGAGAGAGAGAGAGAGAGAGGATCTCCGGGCAGTTGCCGTGGTGGTTCGTGTCGTTGGAAGGTGTCTAGCGTAGAGGTTAGGACAAAAGTCTGAGGTAGGGATTCATGTTCTTCCTAACTCTCATCTGCTCTAGGATATTCGCCTATATATATATATATATATATGTAAATCCATATAGGTGTGATCTCCTATATGGATGTTGGCCTTGAGTGGCATGTTCTGTTGATTCTGATGTTGAATTTGGCCTGAGGATTTTCTGGGTTTGTTTATGCCCACCATGTGTTTGATGAAATGTCTGTGAGGCTTGCATGCCATGTGTTCAATATAATGCCTGTGAGACCTTGTATATGGGTGTCTGATGATATACCTGTGTGACTAGTGTGTATTGTGTTTGATTTGTATTTGATAAAAAGCCTGTGAGGCTGATGTGTGTGGCTTATATCTGACCATGTTGGTCCCTCTGAAATAAAGTGTAAATCTTGTCTTGGGTTTACATGTTGAGATGTAAAGCTATCTTGTTCGCTGGTCTGTTTGAGACCGAAGCGAGATATGGGCCAGGCACAATAGCTGGACCCCTTGAGATTTGGCCAGGACGTGGTCCTGAGTCTCGGTGTAGCACTCACGACGGTGGGCTAAGTCTACACCCATTCCTGAGGGTAGGTATGGCGCCCGAAGAGGTGGTTGACCATATCTGACTCGGGTGGAAAATGTTGCATTGGTGTCCATGCAACATTCGCCTGGATGTGGTATGTCATGTCGCCGTGGTGGCGGGGTGTCCTCTGCCCTTCAGTGCGGGCTCAGGTAAAGAGTGTTTACTGGGTGATGTTTGCTGCTTTAGCCTTAGGCACGACACGAGCACTAGCATACACATATCATGTATGTTGTAGAGCGGGACGGGTCTGGGGAGACTGGATCCCTACTGAGCTATGGTTTGCTCACCCCTCCTATAAACTGTCCTTTTGCAGGGTTTAGCAGGCGGTAGGTGAAGGCTGAGGAGCTAGGCCCCTGAGGCTGGGAGTTTTATGTTATTTCCTTTGTCGTGCTCGTGGATTTATGTTCTGGAATTTAGTTTGGTTTTATTTGTAATAGTACACCTGGCTTCATAGGAGTTTTTCCCCGACTGGGTTGTAATAAACATTTAGTCTTTGAAATGAAATAAAATGAGATGTTGTTATTCAATTTGTGTTTGTGTGCATGGTTTGGGAGCAGGAGCATGCCCCTTGGCATGTTAGCCTGGTTCTGCAGGTTTGGGACAGCACCCGTGCCAGAAGTCCTTTTAAGGTGCTTGCACCAACCCCTTGTCCCTTCGGGTGCGGGCATGGGCAGTCACTACTCATTTCCAAGTGGAAGGAAATTGCGGCGTGACAATATGGTATCAGAGCGATAGTTCATGGTCTGGTGGACCTAGGATAGTGGGGAGGCCTGGCTGCTTCTGAGAGTCTTAGGAGGCAGTATAGGACACGCCTGATCAACGTGGTCCTATCTGGTCTTCTGGGGTGTACTCAGGGGTAGTTAGACCAAGGAGTAGGGCATTTGCATTTGGGTTGAGGGTGCATACATGCATTGGCATTAGGGCACTAGTTTAATTTCAGTATGAGTATCGTGATTGGACATGCTATGTTGCTGAAACTTGTTGCTAAAAACAAAATTTTGTTGCTGTGCAATTCGTGGATTTTCTGTGAGGCTTGTTGCTATGAATTGCTGCTGTGTACTTCTGTGATTTACCTGTGTGTTTAAATGTAAAACGTTGCTTGAGTACCTCATGGCCCATGGGGATGAAGGTGTGTAGAGCTTGAGAGAAGCTGATCCTAGTTTGGTTTAAATTATGTAGACTATGCCTCCTAGGAGAGTAACCCGAGCTACTCCAGCTGTAGAAGATGAATCTTCTGCACGTGCTGGAGAGGAAAGAGGACCGCATGTAGAGGGCGATGATCCCCTAGAGCGGATCATGGCCCAAGTCCGGGCCCTAAGTGAGAACGTGCAAGGCATGCGTGAGGACCTCAGGGGAGAGATCCTAAATGAGGTGCGTCAGGAGATGATGGCACGACAGGCAGTGCCACCCTCTCCACCCCGTGAGGCGGAACCTCCGTGTAGGCAGGAAGTGCCGGTGAGGCGGGAAGAGGGAGACGTGTTGACGCAATTCCGAAAGGAACATCCACCAAGGTTCAAGGGAGGAGCTGAACCTCTAGGAGCGAGCACCGGGCTGCGAAGATCGAGCATGTGTTCTCCTTTCTTCGACCTCGGGAGGAAGACAAAGTGAGACTAGCAGTCCGGCAGTTGGAGGAGGAAGCCTTGGAATGGTGGCTTAGCATCTCAGGAAGTCGGGACATGGAGACCATGGCTTGGGATGAGTTCCTCCAACTGTTCCATGAGAAGTTCTTTCCAGAGTCATTGCGGTGGCAGAAGCGGGAGGAGTTCGGCGGCTGAAGCGGGGATCGCGCTCGGTAGGCGAGTATGAGCGAGATTTCCGGGGGCTGAGTCGGTTTGCTCCAGAAGCAATATCAAGGGAGGACCTGAAGGCTCATAAGTTTACCATGGGTCTCAAACCTGCCCTGAAGCAAAGGGTGGAGATGCAAGAATCGAAGACCTATGCCTGAAGTCGTGGACACCGCCAAGATTGTTGAGAGAGGATTAAAGGAGGGAAGACAGGCTCACCAGGAGCGGATGGGGCAGAGCGCGCGCGACAAGCACGGCGAAACCAAGAGGCAGAAGGTTGAGCCCGGGAGTGGGACTTTTCCAAAGGATAGGGGCCAAGCTTCAATGGCTCCGCCCGGATCCCGTTATTTTGGAGGACAGGGGAGTCTTTGGGGAACTTCCCAAGCGGGTGTACCTGTTGTGGCCTGTCAGGGGCACGTCAAACGTGAGTGCCCCAAGCGAGCACTTGACGTGTCATAGCCAGGTGGGAAGGTGGGACACATCGGCAAGGTCTGTTTCGGCAAGGGGAACAGCCGGGAGAGCTGGAAGCTTAGCACAAAGGAGCAGGGGTGGGACCCAATTTCGGGCCCCAGGCCCCTAGGCCAATACATTCGTGGCAGGCCGGTCAGGCTGGTTCCAATCACACTAGGCCACGGGGGGGAGAGGCAACCACAAGGAGGATCGGAGGGGCGTCCCGGTGGACTGCAGGTAGGAGCAAAAGGGAAGGCAAGTGAGGCTAGTGGTGGGGCAGGCCAAGGCAGAGTGTTCACGCTTACCTCGGCACCAGGTGAAATGGAGGAATTACCATCACCCTCCGAGGAAGGTGGGGCTGGACCTTCGGTGGTTCGAGGTACTATTCTAATATCTCGCACCGTTGTTGCCGCATTGTTTGATACCGGAGCTTCGTGTTCCCTGATTGCTAAGTCCTTGGTGGAGAGCCTTGGACTTGATTGTGTGGAGGCCGATAGACCTCCGAGGGTCGAGTCCCCAATGGGAGGTGTGGAGTTGATCCACCAAATGTGTCGAGAGTGTGCGCTTACGATAGGAGAGGTTGACCTCTCATTTGATTTGTACGTAATGCCCATGAGGACTTTTAGTTTGATTCCGGGGATGGACCGGTTGATGGCCTTTCGGGAAGATTGACTACTATAGGCGACGTAGTATCATTTACTACACCCACGGGATCTTCCGGTACAGGGGGTGAATGGGATGGAATGCTGTGGGGGGGGGGGGCCGACGAGGGAGCTATGGGGCAATATTACCCATAAGCCTAGCCACCCTAACCATTGAGGAGGAAGGTAACTTAGAGAAAAGGGTGTGGCCGATGTTGTCAAAAATTTCCAGGATGTCTTTCCTGGGGAGTTGTTGGAGTTGCCTCCACACGAAGTATCGAGTTCACGGTTGAACGTTGCCAGGGATGGGACCCATCTCACAAGTAGCAAACCGGATGGGACCCTTGAGATTACGGGAGCTTCGAAGCAAATAAAGGAACTGGGAGATAAAGGTTTTATCCGTCCTAGCACCTCACCTTGGGGTGCACCGGTCTTGTTTGCTAAGAAGGCAGATGTTTCGTTGCGACTTTGCATTGATTATCGGAAGCTAAATCAAGTAACGGTAAAGAACAAATACCCTTTGCCGCGGATCGATGACTTATTCGACCAGCTGAGTGGAGCACGGTGGTTCTCAAAAATCGATCTGCGTTCGGGATATCATCAATTGAGGGTCAGGAGCGAAGACATCCCTAAGACGGCGTTCAGGTGCAGATACGGACACTATGAGTGGTTAGTGATGCCTTTTGGGCTCACGAACGCACCTGCTCTTGTGTTCATGCATCTAATGAATCAGGTATTTGCCCCATACTTGGATTCCTTCGTGGTGGTATTTATTGACGACATCCTTGTGTACTCCAAACCCCAAGCTGAGCATGAGGAGCACTTGGCCGTGGTGCTGCAGGCGCTACGAGATCATCACTTGTATGCTAAATTTAGCAAGTGTGACTTATGGATGCGAAAGGTGCATTTTCTTGGGCATGTGGTATCTGCCAAAGGAGTTAGAGTGGACCCAACCAAGATAGAGTCCGTAGCATCTTGGAAGAGGCCCACAAATGTTTTTGAGATCCGGAGTTTCTTGGGTCCGCGAGGTATTACCGGCGTTTTGTGGAAGGATTTTCTCGGTTGGCGGCGCCCATGACAGCTCTTACACGGAAGGGAGCCAAATTCGAGTGGACGGACAAGTGCCAGCAGGCATTCGAGGAGTTGAAGACTCGCCTGACTATTGCACCGGTGTTGAGTCTACCGCAGGAGGGAGTGCCATTCGAGGTGTATTGTGATGCGTCTCGCGTTGGACTGGGGTGTGTTCTGATGCAAGAACGCCAAGTCATTGCATATGGCTCGCGACAGCTGAAGTCCCATGAGCAAAACTACCCAACACACGACCTGGAGTTAGCAGCAGTTATTTTTGCCCTGAAGTCTTGGCGACATTACCTGTTGGGAGAGAAAGTTGTGGTATATACTGACCACAAAAGCCTACAGTATATCTTCACCCAGAGAGACCTAAATTTGCGACAATGGAGGTGGGTAGAGTACCTGCAAATGTTTGACTTCACGCTCTCCTACATGCCTGGGAAGGGAAATTTAGTAGCCGACGCGCTAAGTAGAAAAGGGAAAGCTGAGGTTTCCATGAGAGAATGGAAAATGATGGAGCAGTTGGCAGTGCTTCAGGTGCAACCTGCTTTTAGCAGTGAGGGAGCTATCCTGTGTCCTGTCACTGTGATACCAGAGTTGTATCAACGTGTCCGTGAGGGACAGTTAGGTGACGTGGACTGTGAGGCGATCCGGGCCCAGACAGAGGCCGGAGAGCTGTCAGAGAGCTGGACAGAAGGAGTTAAGCATGAGCTGAAATTTCGGGGGCGTTTGATAGTACCACCTCCCTTGCGTGAGGATGTGCTGAGGGAATTTCATCATTCTCGTTTGGCTGTACATCCAGGAGGAACTAAGATGTATCATGCCGTTCGCGCACAGTTCTGGTGGCCGGGGCGGAAACGGAGGGTAGCAGAGTTTGTTTCCAGGTGCCTTACCTGTCAGCAAGTGAAGGCAGAGCACCAATGACCCGCTGGTCCATTGCATCCTTTACCTGTAGCTGAGTGGAAGTGGGAGCATATTACCATGGACTTCGTGATGGGACTTCCTACCACTTCTGGGAGGAAGGACATGATTTGGGTCATAGTGGACCGCTTAACTAAGTCAGCCCATTTCTTGGCAATTCGAGAGCGCGACTCTATCGGCACGTTAAGCCAGTTGTATGTTGATTAGATTGTCCGCCTGCACGGAGTGCCCTTATCTATTGTTTCGGACAGGGATGTGCGGTTTACATCCCGGTTTTGGGGAGGTCTGCAGGAAGCATTAGGAACCCGACTTAATTTGAGTACCGCATTCCATCCTGAGACTGATGGTCAGTGGTCAGTCCGAGAGGACCATTCAAACATTAGAAGACTTGTTGAGGGCTTGTGTACTTGATTTTGGAGGATCATGGGCTTCCCACCTTCCTCTGGTGGAGTTTGCCTATAATAACAGTTACCAGTCTTCGATTGGGATGGCCCCGTTTGAGGCATTGTATGGCCGACCGTGTCGGTGTCCATTATGTTGGGCAGAAGCTGTAGAGGCAGCTATGTTAGGACCTCAATTGGTCCAGGAGGTTACGGCAAAAGTTCAGCTGATTCGGCAACGCCTTCTTACACTCGGAGCGCACGAAGTCTTATGCGGATCGTCGACGCCGACCGTTGGAGTTTTTGGTGGGAGACCACGTATTCCTTCGTGTTTCTCCACGGAAAGGGCATAAGAGATTTGGGACTGGGTCCAAGTTGTCCCCTCGGTACATTGGACCGTTCGAGATTTTGAGCAGAGTTGGACCTGTTGCTTATAGGTTGGCGTTACCACCTAGTTTGAGCGAGTTCATAATGTTTTCCATGTATCCCGGTTGCGGAAATATCATCCAGATCCCACACACGTGCTAGATTGGGGTACCCTGGATCTTGGAGAGGATGTGTCATTGTCGAGGCACCCATCCGTATTGTAGATAGGCGTGAGAAGCGCGCGCGAGGTAAGACTATTCCGTTGGTTCGGGTGTTGTGGCAACACCGAGGGCTGGAGGAAGAGACCTGGGAACGTGAGGCTAAGATGCGTGCTCATTATCCTGATCTGTTCGAGGACGAACAACTCTGAAGGAAGGGAGGAGGGAAAGCATCAAACTTCAACATAATCAGGTATTTGCCCAACTAGTTAGGTAACCTGAGAATATAACATCGCTACATGACCATGTGGAGTGTATAAATGTGTGAAACAATTTGTGATTTGTTGTGTATTAATTTGTGCTAGAGGGTGTTAGAGGCCTATGTAGTGGTTGCGATTGTTTTCTTTCATTCCACCTTTTCTTTTCGAGGACGAAAAGTCTTAAGGGGGAGAGGATGTAAGGACCCGTACCTTGAGTTAGTCACAGTTTTGCCTTCTGAGTAGGGTTTTTTCTAGATTTTGACCTAGTGAATGGGCTCAAATGAATTCACATGCAAAAGGAAAGATGCTTAGAATGATGTCCTCTATCTACCACAGAAGTTTCAGGCCAAACGGACGTGTATGTGAGGTGCACGTGAAATTGGTCCATTTCACGTGCAAGTGTGGTTATCTTATACATGATGGAAGGAGGCTAGGGGTAAAGTTTGAGCGCATTTGGAGTGCGTATGGAGTTGCACGTGAATTGTGGAATTCATGTTCAAATTGGCATGCAGCCATATTTTTGCATGGTTCCCTTGGTTTTGACATTCTAATGATCTTTCTCCAAAGGACCATGTTGAAATTTTGAGTATTTTGGCCTATATGGGTGCGGAAAGGTGCTAACTTGTGTGATCAAAACTACGTCATTTTGATCCTGGATTTACTTAATCAAAACTACGTCGTTTTGTTGTGGGTAGTGTCTATATAATGAGGGCTTGAGTTTGAGTTTAGGGTTCTTGTGTTCTTCTTTGCTGCAGCTGCTGCCAGAGAGAGAGAGAGAGAGAGAGGGATCTCCGGGCAGTTGCCGTGGTGGTTCGCGTCGTTGGAAGGTGTCTAGCGTAGAGGTTAGGACAAAAGTCTGAGGTAGGGATTCATGTTCTTCCTAACTCTCCTCTGTTCTAGGATATTCGCCTATATATATATATATATATATATGTAAATCCATATAGGTGTGATCTCCTATATGGATGTTGGCCTTCAGTGGCATGTTCTGTTGATTCTGATGTTGAATTTGGCCTGAGGATTTTCTGGGTTTGTTTATGCCCACCATGTGTTTGATGAAATATCTGTGAGACCTGCACACTATGTATTTGATAAAATGCCTGTGAGGCCTGCATGTCATGTATTCAATATAATGCCTGTGAGACCTTGTATATGGGTGTCTGATGATATACCTGTGTGACTGGTGTGTACTGTGTTTGATTTGTATTTGATAAAAAGCCTGTGAGGCTGATGTGTGTGGCTTATATCTGACCATGTTGGTCCCTCTGAAATAAAGTGTAAATGCTGTGCTGAGTTACATGTTGAGATGTAAAGCTATGCTGTTCTGCTGGTCTGTATGAGACTGAGCTGAGATATGGGCCAGGCAAAATAGCTGGACCCCTTGAGATTTGGCCAGGACGTGGTCCTGAGTCTCGGTGTAGCACTCACGACGGTGGGCTAAGTCTACACCCATTCCTGAGGGTAGGTATGGCGCCCAAGGAGGTGGTTGACCATATCTGACTCGGGTGGAAAATGTTGCATTGGTGTCCATGCAACATTCGCCTGGATGTGGTATGTCATGTCGCCGTGGTGGCGGGGTGTCCTCTGCCCTTCAGTGCGGGCTCAAGTAAAGAGTGTTTACTGGGTGATGTTCGCTGCTTTAGCCTTAGGCACGACACGAGCACAAGCATACACATATCATGCATGTTGTAGAGCGGGACGGGTCCCGGGGAGACTGGATCCCTACTGAGCTATGGTTTGCTCACCCCTCCTATAAACTGTCCTTTTGCAGGGTTTAGCAGGCGGTAGGTGAAGGCTGAGGAGCTAGGCCCCTGAGGCTGGGAGTTTTATGTTATTTCCTTTGTCGTGCTCGTGGATTTATGTTCTGGAATTTAGTTTGGTTTTATTTGTAATAGTACACCTGGCTTCATAGGAGTTTTTCCCCGACTGGGTTGTAATAAACTTTTAGTCTTTGAAATGAAATAAAATGAGATGTTGTTATTCAATTTGTGTTTGTGTGCATGGTTTGCGAGCAGGAGCATGCCCCTTGGCATGTTAGCCTGGTTCTGCAGGTTTGGGATAGCACCCGTGCCAGAAGTCCTTTTAAGGTGCTTGCACCAACCCCTTGTCCCTTCGGGTGCGGGCATGGGCAGTCACTACTCATTTCCAAGTGGAAGGAAATTGGGGTGTGACAATTACCTTAGGCATCCTTTAAGCTATATCAATCTCCCCAGCCTTTGAGGAATAACTTGCTATAGTGGAATCTGGCATGGAAGAGGTACGAACTCAAGTAGACTTATCTGACCATACCCTGGACAAGGTGCAGCAAGAGATGACGTCTCTCACGAGTGTAAGCTCCGCTGGGTTCAGACATCTGGAGGAGCACTATGAAGACATAAAAGGTGCCTACAAAAGGCAATACCAAGGTCTCAGTATCACTTTGGGTGCCATTCTCCCCGAGTGCCATCGCCTTGCCAGTGGAGAGATAGCTCTTACTGTCGAGGACCCTCACAAGCTGACCTTGGACAGGCCTACACCTAAACCAATTAACGAAGCCACTACCTCAACCAGGCCTGTCCCCAATGTTATGCCTCCTCAAGCATCTCACCCGCAACCTTCTTCTCCTCCTCCTCCTTCACCTCGACAGGAAGCCACATATGCTCGTGGGCGAAAGCGCGCACACAGAGGAACTGTTCAATCAGACTCTGAGGTTGATGTGCCCATTGGCACTTGCATGAAGAAGCGTCCCGCTACTAACCAACCTAGTCCCTCAATGACACACCCCACTTAGGATGAGTCCTCCATGCCCGCTTCACCTACCAAACCGATCACCAGCTCGGCCGATGCCCTGAAGGTCCCCCCGCGTACAATAACTACAGGAGCTACCCCAGCTATACTTGTCGCATTATATAAATATGTGGTTGGGGACACTATTGCGAGGACTTACGGCTACGAGGGCTTCTTCACTGGGCCCGAGCTGTGTCGACTGTTGCACGATGGTGTGTAGATGGATTCTATTGACATGACCCAGTTTATATTTGCACAGAAGTCCTATCTGGCAACGCTTCCCCTCAATGTTCATTAGGATTATTGGATAGAGCTCTGTCTGCCTGTCATGCAAGATCATCTCATTAATGATGCCTCACTGATCGAGTTTATTCAGGGTCAGGAATATGAGAACTCCTTCCATCCGTGGAAAGACGTCGACCATGTGCTTATCCCTTTCCTATCCTCATCCCCACACTGGTTTCTTCACGACATCGACTTCCTCCACCAACAGATTATCATCTTTGACTCCAAGCCTACTACTCCACTACTCCATAGGCAGGAACAACTCTGTGAGTTCAATCACACCCTTATGCGTGTCATGCAAGGATATCAGCATGAGTGCGGTGGAAATCCTCTTCCGAAACCAATGGAGATTACTCGAATCAAGAAAGGTGTTCGTGCTCAGGATGATGCTCACAGCTATGGTTTCTTTGTATGCCACTATATCCACATCCTGACGACCACTAGCTTTTCTGTGCTCATGCCTGAATTCGATCGTGTGAGCAGTCATGCCGCCTCACTCCACTTGACACCTGCTCAAATATTGCGCGAACAAGCCACTGTATTTTTATTTTCTCAAAGTGTAAATTATGCTCACTTTACTCAGTAACTGTCCTGTACTCTATTTGATTGTACACTGTTCTTATTTCCTCTTTCTGTGTACTTTCTTTCTCTCAGTTACTTCTTGTTTATCTCTTTGCTATGTTGCCTACTGTCCTGTACTTTCTTATGTTGCTCCCGTGTGTTCTGGTGCTTGTTCCTCACCCTAGAAAGGGGGAGTGTGTCTTAGGAGGAGCAAGGTCATAGGGGGAGTTATCTTCGTAGGGGCAGTTACAAAGCTTCATGACTATGGGGGAGAGGAGTGTGCATTTTCTTAATTTTAATCTCCCCAAATTTTTATCATGCAAAGAGATTTATCTATTAACATTAAACTGGCCATCAAAATCATAGTCTCAAACTTCATGTTTTTCACCCATTGTTAGCTTACAGTAAATAGGGGGAGATTGTTGGAAATATAGGATTTGATGAAGCTGCCAAAATACAGTCTAAGTCTGCAGACTCGAAGATCTGAAGGTCATAGGGTCGAAGAGTCGAAGTTCATAGAAATAAAATTGTCCCAGGACATATTGGCGAGAGGCTCGTAGACTCGTAGGGTCTGGAGACTTAAAGCAAAATTGTGACAGAACACGCTGCGACTCGTAGATCCAGGGTCGAAGGTCGTAGAGTCAAAGTGTGAAAAAGAGAGAGTTACTGCAAGCGTAAATAAATTCAGAGACTCGTAGAGTCGAAGAATTCTAAAGATCAGTAATCAACTTTAAATGACTCGAAGACTTGAAGCCCGTAGAACTGTAGAGTCCCTAAGAGCGCCTAAGTCAATTAACAGAACGGAAAGTAGACTCGTAGACTCCAGGGTCATAGAGTTGAACCTTAGATCACTGTTAAGAAAATAGGACTCGCAGACTTGTAGGTTAAAGATCGAAGAGTCGACGCCAAAAAGACTGGCAAACAAATAAAACTATAACTCAAGGGTCGTACAGTCGTAGACTCAAGAGATACAGTTAATCTCAAGAAATTGTTAGACGTCACAGACTCGGAGATCTTTAAGGCTGAGAGTTATAGCTGAAGGGTCGAAACCGGAGAGTCGAAAACTCGAAGAATGCGGAGACTCAGTTTATGAGCAACTGCGAAAGACTAAGGAAGTAAATGCAAAGTCTAAGACACGTAGAGTAGAAGATTTTTAGGGTCGAAGACTCGTAGAGTCGTAGACTTTCAGTTAATAGAATGACACAAAAGAACTAATCTGACCTGAACTCTAGCCTCGAAGACTCGAAGATATTTGAGTCGTAGACTCGCAGAAATTAATGCTGCAAGCCTGAAGCCAACTTCCGCAACTTCTATAGGCTGTACTCAAAATCTTCGAGTCACCAAACCTATGAGACATCCACCTTCAAGAAAAACGTGCAACCCTAAGCATACCCTAAGTATACTAACTTAATGATATTGTCAGCTAGGGTTTGTACAGTAAGCCTGCACTGTTCTAGGTAGTTGAGCGCATTTAATGTCGCATTAATTACTACTAACCACCATCCACAGATGAATGGCTAAGATCGACTGCAAGCAAATACATAGTATGGGCATCTGATATGCAAATCAGAGCAGATCAACCCATCCCCTGACATCCTGCATTTTCAGTGGCGGGAAGTTAGTCTATTGGGATGGACAACAAGGCACACAACACTTTAACCTTAAAATACATTTTCTCTCACATATAAAAATGACAAAAATTAGGAGTTTAATCTCTCTCTCTCTCTCTCTTTAAAAACGTGGAATACACAGAACACTAGATAAAGGATTCTGACACACATTAAGATAATAATCTTTTGCAGAATCAAGAGCAAGAGTTCCAATGCTAGAGAGAGAGACTCTAGGATAAAAACTTCCAAGTGTTGTGCGCCGTGTTGACCTAGAACAAGATCACGCCTATTGATTAACCAAAAACTCTAGTTCATCAAAGATCTAGCACTATCATCGAGTCTAATCTCTGTGTTGTTTCCCACAATCCAAACTATAACAGTTCACTCCTTTTACATCTGTGATCTATTCAGCAAAGAGTATTTACTTCCATATCAGATTTTTCTGATAGTTCATTACGACTCACATTATCACTCACATTACTACTACCATCTTCTCCATAAATACTTCCATCATAGTCATCCTTAGAAGAAGTATAATCCAGCTAACATCCTAGCTTCCGCATTCGAAGAAAGTCTATTCACCCCCCCCCCCCCCCCGCCCCCCACTCTAGACTCACTTTGGGACCTACAAAATCCTAGCGATATAGGAGGAAATCAATGAGGTCAAAGAAGATTGGTCTCTTTGTAAAATGGCAGTTACTCGAGGTGGAGTTAGCAGCCAATCCTTTTACAAGGTGGAAGTACCAAAATCGAAGACCTATGGTGGGTCATGGAGTGTAAGGGAATTAGACAATTTCCTTTGGACATTGGAGCAATACTTTGATGTGGTGAACATCATTGAAGATGCCAGGAAGATCAAGATTGCACCTTTATACCTAGTAGATTTAGATAAAGTTTTCACGCACAGACGAATGGGTAGACAAAATGTGTCAATGGACTGTTAGAGATATACCTAAGGCACTATGTGAGTGCTAATTAGGGGGGTTGGGCGAAGTTGCTAGACATAGCCTAATTCTCATATAATTTACAGAAAAATGAGTCGATGAACGTGAGTCCGTTCAAGCTTGCTATGGGACAACAACCAATGACACCAACTTCCTTCAACATTGGCTATACAGTATACAAGTTTGCAGAAGGGTGGCATGAACAGAATGATCTTGCCAGAGCTTACTTGTATAAAGCAGCTAAGAATATGAAAAAGTTTGCGGATCAGAATTGGCAATTTGTCAAGTTTGAGGAAGGTGACATGGTGATATTGAAAAACCTTCCACGCTAAACTAGGATGCTCAAGAAGTTATATAAAGGTTTGGTGCACTGGTACGAAGGACCTTTTTAGGTACTCAAACGAGTATGAAAGATATCGTACAAGCTAGAACTCCCCCTATATTTACAGAGACATCCAATGTTTCACTTGAGTCTACTCAAACCCTATGATGCTGATGAAGATACAAGTAAGCAACAAGTGGTGAGAGCCCCGGTTACAACATACAAGAGTCACGACAAGGATATCGAGATGATACATTTTTGAAGAGTCGTGCCAAGAAGAGGTATAGTACCAAGTTATGTGGAGTACTACAAAGTGGAAGAACAAACCCGATGAGGAGGTAAGTTAGGAAAAGGAAGAGGACTTGTGGCAATTCCCCAAAAAGATCAAGGCATACAATGTAAGTGTTGCATTAAGGGCGCTATGAAGTTGAATGGGGGAGAATATCACACTTGGAGAATTTCATGTGTGGGGGGACGTAGTGTATCGTCCAGTGCCAATTGGGCTGCATCATTAGACCTTGTAAGTAAGGTTAGATGTCTCTTGATGCGTGAAAGGTAGAGTTAGTGTCATTACGTATATATTGCATCAGTTTCGGGTTGAAGACCAAATAGCAGATTTGAAGGTAGAGCTCCATGGGTGGGTTTCTTATATTCAATACAAGAGACAATTTCCCTGCTTCCATGGTGTCTTTCTATGCGGTTTTAGTTTTAGATTGAAGGAGAAGATCCAGGATCGAAGGAGTCGATCCGATTGAAAACAGGCTGAACCTAGTGGACCGTGATACAAGTAAAACTAGATGTCGCATGGGTGGTGTACCAAAGATAAATCTGACCCTGTGACAAGTGGTATTAGAGTAGTGATTGAACAAGACGCGTCTAATCTTGTTTGAGATTGTCAGCCAAGAAGCTATCCAATTTGAAGCAGCACGATGTCGAGCACAGGAACAAGGGCAACTAGGTGTTGCACGGGTGGTGTGCTGAAGATAAATCCGGCCCCGTGACACAGGTGACCCTTTAGGTTTATGAGTCATTGAGCCTCAAATTAGCTCCTCACTATCTCTGACTCAGTTTCCTAGGGGTGACTCGGACTCTCACAACTTAAGCGTACCCTAGTTAGGTTGTGTGATGCTTTTGGTTAATTACTTCACCTCTCAGTCCTTCACAATTAATCCTAAGATCGTGAACTAGGCGATCAACCCCAGCCCAAGCATTAAACAATCACACTCCCAATCAATCCACAAGAATTCATATAAAGAAATAAACAAGAAATAATCAACACAATGAATCCAAACACCAAATTATATATATATATATATATATATATCATACAAAATAATTACAAGAGCAAGGTTTGGGGATTTAGGGCTACAAAGAGAGACAAAGCAAAACTAAATCAAATACAAAACCTAGGTTGTCAATCTTGAATTTGTGTTGTCCTCTATAGCTTCGTCGTCTCCTCCTTGCTTCTTCACCCCTACCTTGGACGGTTAGACCATAGACAACCTTCACGTCCCCTCTTTTGCTCCGTCACGATCTCCTCCTTCGTAGCTGTGCGTGTGGGAGGTTTAAGATCCATCCTAAGGAACCCTAATAGCCCTTATATAGGGCTGCCACTCTTTTTCCTCCTTTTTCTTTGATTACCAGGGCCAGAAATACCCATATACCCCTCCACAATATGTATTTACACTAAAAGAAAGCTTCAAAGAAAAACTAGGTCGAAGGGTCGAACACTGGATGCACGCCGGAGTGCTGCTCGAAACTTGCTCGATTCTGCTCGAGCCTGGCTTAATGCTTGACACTTTGCTCGAGCCTTAGTCTCAAGTAGAGGCTCGGGCTTGAGCTTTGAGTAAAGAGAGGCCTTTGCTTAACTCTCTGGAATACTGCTCGAGACTCCCTGCCCGAGGCTAGCTCGAAGCTTGCTCGAGCCTATGTGTCGAGTAGAGCCGCCTCGAGTTGTTTCTTCTTTTTTACGATAGAATTCTGCTCAAATCTCTAGCTCATGGTTCTCTTCTGTGCTCAATGCTCGTGTGTCGAGCAAAACTCTAAAATTGTCCAATTTCTTCAATACTCTGCAGTATCTCTAGAAATTGCTATAAAATGTTGCATAACAATGCAAAACCTCCGGAAACATTACAAATGGCTATTAACACATAAAAATAGACATTTAAGCATAAATGGGAGGAAAACACATATAATTATATCAAAACACACCCCAAAACAACCACTAATTAGGGGTCATTCAAACCTTGCTCATCTCGAGCAAGAAAAGGAATCCAACTAGGGTAAAATCAACCTTGCATATTAGAATATACATTAAGAACATCATTGGTAAACAAAGGTAGCTAAGTTTTAATATGGAGGTGAGTGTGTGTGTCACGTCCCTGATTCCAGAGAACCAGAACTAAGCACGTGACTCTCCACAAGCCCACACCCGAAGGGTCTAAGGGTTGGTGACAATCACCTGAAAAAAACCTTCACCACGTGTGTTGTCTCAATTTCCTATATAATCATACATCAAGGGTGTTGGACCCCATCTTGTCCATGTTGGACATACTAACCCCACTAGGTGATAGAGGATGAAATTTGGAGACTAACGCACTTGAATGTGCTCCATTTTGACTTAAAATGAAGAAGTTATGGCCAAAACAATCTTTGTCAGAAAACATCAAACTTGCCAAAAGACGGTCAATGCCCCATGTCAAACTTGCCAAGCCTTCTATTGATCCGAACTAAGCCTTCACTAATACGGAATAAGGATCTAAGTGTTCCATTGATCTGGACTAAGCTTCAATGATATGGAATAAGCCTCCAATCATCTGAAATAAGCTTCCAATCATCCAGAATGATACGGATCCGAGTCTCCACTAACTTTTGACCTTACCGACCTTTGACTTTCGCTGTTTGGCCTATCCACGGGTTCGTTTACGGTTCCTTCACGGGATGTGTTGGTATTAGCTGGGTAGATGCTTTTCAACGCCTGTCAGTCACATGTGCTCATATAAAAACAACAAGACAATTATAGGTTGTCAGTCCACCCGGCATAAGATGGAATCTGAAAATAATAAATGATGGCATGAATAATGCATCAATAAATGCTGCAATCAAGATAATACATCCAAAGGCATTTAAAAGGAGTCCTTCTCCTCGCACAAAAGAGAGAGGCCCAAGGCAAGAACATCCAGAGTTTTAATGCCCAAAGTTCTCCAACTCTCTCCCGTTCCCAAAAATAAAAAATCAAAAACACAAAAAAAATCCTTCCTATACTTTCTCTTTCCCTTACGAGCTGCTTTTCCCAAAAAACAAAAAAAAAAAAAAGAAGTCCCTCAGATTCTCGCTTTCTCTCTTACGGGTTTTCTTGCCCAAAGCCAAAATTCTATCTCATTTTAATCAAAAAAATACATCCACTCTCTCTCACGTTTTTTGCCCAATACCCAAAAAAATAAATTCTTCTCATCATCTTCTCTCAAGTCCAATATACCATTGTAGTCACCGTGTTACATCCCATCTGATTTTCGTACTTTGCGCTATGGGAATTCAGTGCTTTGGGTGGTTCTATTTTCGAGGAGGCGACTTTCTGTGCGGACAGGATAGTTCAAACGGAAGGCCGGTGTTGAAGCCCCAAAGTTGGTTTAGTTAATTTGTACTTGTTCGTTTATTATTTTTTAGCTTATTTATATTTATACTTGATGTAATTCTTAGCATTTTCCTGGTTTTTTATATGTTCTTGATATATATTGTATTTTCCTTGTATTCTGTTTTTTATGTTGGTATATGTAAGGACCCGTACCTTGAGTTAGTCACAGTTTTGCCTTCTGAGTAGGGTTTTTTCTAGATTTTGACCTAGTGAATGGGCTCAAATGAATTCACGTGCAAAAGGAAAGATGCTTAGAATGATGTCCTCTATCTACCACAGAAGTTTCAGGCCAAACGGACGTGTATGTGAGGTGCACGTGAAATGGGTCCATTTCACGTGCAAGTGTGGTTGTCTTCTACATGATGCAAGGAGGCTAGGGGTGAAGTTTGAGCGCATTTGGAGTGCATATGGAGTTGCACGTGAATTGGGGAATTCACGTTCAAATTGGCGTGCAGCCATATTTTTGCATGGTTCCCTTGGTTTTGACATTCTAATGATCTTTCTCCAAAGGACCATGTTGAAATTCTGAGTATTTTGGCCTATATGGGTGCGGAAAGGTGCTAACTTGTGTGATCAAAACTACGTCGTTTTGATCCCGGGATTTACTTAATCAAAACTATGTCGTTTTGATGTGGGTAGTGTCTATATAATGAGGGCTTGAGTTTGAGTTTAGGGTTCTTGTGTTCTTCTTTGCTGCAGCTGCTGCCAGAGAGAGAGAGAGAGAGAGAGAGAGGATCTCCAGGCCGATTGCCGTGGTGGTTCGCGTTGTTGGAAGGTGTCTAGCGTAGAGGTTAGGACAAAAGTCTGAGGTAGGGATTCATGTTCTTCCTAACTCTCCTCTGTTCTAGGATATTCGCCTATATATATATATATATGTAAATCCATATAAGTGTGATCTCCTATATGGATGTTGGCCTTCAGTGGCATGTTCTGTTGATTCTGATGTTGAATTTGGCCTGAGGATTTTCTGGGTTTGTTTATGCCCACCATGTGTTTGATGAAATGTCTGCGAGGCCTGCATGCCATGTGTTCAATATAATGCCTGTGAGACCTTGTATATGGGTGTCTGATGATATACCTGTGTGACTAGTGTGTATTGTGTTTGATTTGTATTTGATAAAAAGCCTGTGAGGCTGATGTGTGTGGCTTATATCTGACCATGTTGGTCCCTCTGAAATAAAGTGTAAATACTGTGCTGGGTTTACATGTTGAGATGTAATGCTATGCTGTTCTGCTGGTCTGTTTGAGACTGAGCTGAGATATGGGCCAGGCACAATAGCTGGACCCCTTGAGATTTGGCCAGGACGTGGTCCTGAGTCTCGGTGTAGCACTCACGACGGTGGGCTAAGTCTACACCCATTCCTGAGGGTAGGTATGGCGCCCGAGGAGGTGGTTGACCATATCTGACTCGGGTGGAAAATGTTGCATTGGTGTCCATGCAACATTCGCCTAGATGTGGTATGTCATGTCGCCGTGGTGGCGGGGTGTCCTCTGCCCTTCGGGCGGGCTCGGGTAAAGAGTGTTTACTGGGTGATGTTTGCTGCTTTAGCCTTAGGCATGACACGAGCACAAGCATACACATATCATGCATGTTGTAGAGCGGGACGGGTCTGGGGAGACTGGATCCCTACTGAGCTATGGTTTGCTCACCCCTCCTATAAACTGTCCTTTTGTAGGGTTTAGCAGGCGGTAGGTGAAGGCTAAGGAGCTAGGTCCCTGAGGCTGGGAGTTTTATGTTATTTCCTTTGTCGTGCTCGTGATTTTATGTTCTGGAATTTGGTTTGGTTTTATTTGTAACAGTACACCTGGCTTCATAGGGGTTTTTCCCCGACTGGGTTATAATAAACATTTAGTCTTTGAAATGAAATAAAATGAGATGTTGTTATTCAATTTGTGTTTGTGTGCATGGTTTGGGAGCAGGAGCATGCCCCTTGCCATGTTAGCTTGGTTGTGCAGGTTTGGGACAACACCCATGCCAGAAGTCCTTTTAAGGTGCTTGCACCAACCCCTTGTCCCTTCGGGTGCGGGCATGGGCAGTCACTACTCATTTCCAAGTGGAAGGAAATTGGGGCGTGACAATATGGTATCAGAGCGATAGTTCATGGTCTGGTGGCCTAGGATAGGGGGGAGGCCTGGCTGCTTCTGAGACTCTTATGAGGTAGTATAGGACACGCCTGATCAACGTGGTCCTATCTGGTCTTCTGGGGTGTACTCAGGGGTAGTTAGACCAAGGAGTAGGGCATTTGCATTTGGGTTGAGGGTGCATACATGCATTGGCATTAGAGCACTAGTTTAATTTCAGTATGAGTA
Source organism: Taxillus chinensis (assembly GCA_023512835.1). Taxonomy (NCBI): domain Eukaryota; kingdom Viridiplantae; phylum Streptophyta; class Magnoliopsida; order Santalales; family Loranthaceae; genus Taxillus; species Taxillus chinensis. Next base: position 24,345,373 of record CM042091.1, read on the forward strand.
TCGTGATTGGACATGCTATGTTGCTGAAACTTGTTGCTAAAAACAAAATTTTGTTGTTGTGCAATTCGTGGATTTTCTGTGAGGCTTATTGCTATGAATTGCTGCTGTGTACTTTTGTGATTTACCTGTGTGTTTAAATGTAAAACGTTGCTTGAGTACCTCATGGCCCATGGGGATGAAGGTGTGTAGAGCTTGAGAGAAGCTGATCCTAGTTTGGTTTAAATTATGTAGACTATGCCTCCTAGGAGAGTAACTCGAGCTACTCCAGTTGTAGAAGATGAATCTTCTGCACGTGCTGGAGAGGAAAGAGGACAAAGATGTAGAGGGCGATGATCCCCTGGAGCGGATCATGGCCCAAGTCCGGGCCCTAAGTGAGAACGTGCAAGGCATGCGTGAGTACCTCAGGAGAGAGATCCTAAACGAGGTGCGTCAGGAGATGATGGCACGACAGGCAGTGCCACCCTCTCCACCCCGTGAGGCGGAACCTCCGTGTAGGCAGGAAGTGCCGGTGAGGCGGGAAGAGGGAGACGTGTTGACGCAGTTCCGAAAGGAACATCCACCAAGGTTCATGGGAGGAGCTGAACCTTTAGGAGCAGAGCACTGGCCGCGGCAGATCGAGCATGTGTTCTCCTTTCTTCGACCCCGGGAGGAAGACAAAGTGAGACTAGCAGTCCAGCAGTTGGAGGAGGAAGCCTTGGAATGGTGGCTTAGCATCTCAGGAAGCCGGGACATGGAGACCATGGCCTGGGATGAGTTCCTCCAGTTGTTCCATGAGGAGTTCTTTCCGAGTCATTGCGGTGGCGAAGCGGGAGGAGTTCGGCGGCCTAAAGCAGGGGATCGCGCTCGGTAGCGAGTATGAGCGAGATTTTTGGGGGCTGAGTCGGTTTGCTCCAGAAGCAATATCAAGGGAGGACCTGAAGGCTCATAAGTTTACCATGGGTCTCAAACCTGCCCTGAAGCAAAGTGTGGAGATGCTTGCGGCCGAAGACCTATCCTGAAGTCGTGGACACCGCCAAGATTGTTGAGAGAGGATTAGAGGAGGGAAGACAGGCTCACCAGGAGCGGATGGGGCGGAGCGCGCGTGACAAGCACGGTGAAACGAAGAGGCAAAAGGTTGAGCCCGGGAGTGGGACTTTTCCCAAGGATAGGGGCCAAGCTTCAATGGCTCGCCCGGATCCCGTTACTTTGGAGGACAGGGGAGTCTTCTTTGGGAACTTCCCAAGCAGGTGTACTTTGTTTGGCTGTCGGGGGCACGTCAAACGTGAGTGCCCCAAGCAAGACTTGACGTGTCATAGCTGTGGGAAGGTGGGACACATTAGCAAAGTGTGTTTCGAGAAGGGGAACAGCCGGGGAGCTGGAAGCTTAGCACAAGGGAGCAGGGGGTGGGACCCAATTTCAGGCCCCGACCCCTAAGCCAGACATTCATGGCAGGCCGGTCCAGGCTGGTTCCGGTCACACTAGGCCACAAGGGGAGAGGCAACCACAAGGAGGATCGGAGGGGCGTCCCAGTGGACTGCAGGTAGGAGCAAAAGGGAAGGCAAGTGAGGCTAGTGGTGGGGCAGGCCAAGGCAGAGTGTTCGCGTTTACCTCGGACCACCTGGAAATGGAGGAATTACCATCACCCTCCGAGGAAGGTGGGGCTGGACCTTCGGTGGTTCGAGGTACTATTCTAATATCTCGCACCGTTGTTGCCGCATTGTTTGATACCGGAGCTTCGTGTTCCCCGATTGCTAAGTCCTTGGTGGAGAGCCTTGGACTTGATTGTGTGGAGGCCGATAGACCTCCGAGGGTCGAGTCCCCAATGGGAGGTGTGGAGTTGATCCACCAAATGTGTCGAGAGTGTGCGCTACGATAGGAGAGGTTGACCTCTCATTTGATTTGTACGTAATGCCCATGAGGACTTTTAGTTTGATTCCGGGGATGGACTGGTTGATGGCCTTTCAAGCTAAGATTGACTGCTATAGGCGACGAGTATCATTTACTACACCCACAGGATCTTCCTGTACCCTAGTGGGTGAATGGGATAGGAATGCTGGGAGAGCTGGACCGACGAGGGAGCTATGGGGCAATATTACCCATAGGCTTGCCACCCTAACCTTTGAGGAGGAAGGTAACTTAGAGAAAAGGGTGTGGCCAGATGTTGTCGAAAATTTCCAGGATGTCTTTCCTGGGGAGTTGTTGGAGTTGCCTCCACACGTAAGTATCGAGTTCACGGTTGAGTTGTTGCCAGGGGTGGGACCCATCTCACAAGTAGCATACCGGATGGGACCCGCTGAGTTGCGGGAGCTTGAAGCAAATAAAGGAACTGGGAGATAAAGGTTTTATCCGTCCTAGTACCTCACCTTGGGGTGCACCGGTCTTGTTTGCTAAGAAGGCAGATGGTTCGTTGCGACTTTGCATTGATTGTCGGAAGCTGAATCAAGTAACGGTAAAGAACAAATACCCTTTGCCGCGGATCGATGACTTATTCGACCAGCTGAGTGGAGTACGGTGGTTCTCAAAAATCGATCTGCGTTCGGGATATCATCAATTGAGGGTGAGGAGCGAAGACATCCCTAAGACGGCGTTCAGGTGCAGATACGGACACTATGAGTGGTTAGTGATGCCTTTTGGGCTCACGAACGCACTCTTTGTGTTCATACATCTAATGAATCAGGTATTTACCCCATACCTGGATTCCTTCGTGGTGGTATTTATTGACGACATCCTTGTTTACTCCAAAACCCAAGCTGAGCATGAGGAGCACTTGGCCGTGGTGCTGCAGGCGCTACGAGATCATCACTTGTATGCTAAATTTAGCAAGTGTGACTTCTGGATGCGAGAGGTGCATTTTCTTGGGCATGTGGTATCTGCCGAAGGAGTTAGAGTGGACCCAACTAAGATTGAGTCCGTAGCATCTTGGAAGAGGCCCACAAATGTTTTTGAGATCCGGAGTTTCTTGGGTCTGGCAGGGTATTACCGGCGTTTTGTGGAAGGATTTTCTCGGTTGGCAGCGCCCATGACAGCTCTTACACGGAAGGGAGCCAAATTCGAGTGGATGGACAAGTGCCAGCAGGCATTCGAGGAGTTGAAGACTCGCCTGACTACTGCACCGGTGTTGAGTCTACCGCAGGAGGGAGTGCCATTCGAGGTGTATTGTGATGCGTCTCGCATTGGACTGCGGTGTGTTCTGATGCAAGAACGCCAAGTCATAGCATATGGCTCGCGACAGCTGAAGTCCCATGAGCAAAACTACCCAACACACGACCTGGAGTTAGCAGCAGTTATTTTTGCCCTGAAGTCTTGGCGACATTACCTGTTGGGAGAGAAATTTGTGGTATATACTGACCACAAAAGCCTACAGTATATCTTCACCCAGAGAGACCTAAATTTGCGACAACGGAGGTGGGTAGAGTACCTGCAAATGTTTGACTTCATGCTCTCCTACACGCCTAGGAAGGGAAATTTAGTAGCCGACACGCTAAGTAGAAAAGGGAAAGCTGAGGTTTCCATGAGAGAATGGAAAATGATGGAGCAGTTGGCAATGCTTCAGGTGCAACCTGCTTTCAGCAGTGAGGGAGCTATCCTGTGTCCTCTCACCGTGATACCAGAGTTGTATCAGCGTGTCCGTGAGGGACAGTTAGGCGACGTGGACTGTGAGGTGATCCGGGCCTAGATAGAGGCCGGAGAGCTGTCAGAGAGCTGGACAGAAGGAGTTGAGCATGAGCTGAAATTTCGGGGGCGTTTGATAGTACCACCTCCCTTGTGTGAGGATGTGCTGAGGGAATTTCATCATTTCCGTTTGGTTGTACATCCAGGAGGAACTAAGATGTATCATGCCGTTCCCGCATAGTTCTGGTGGCCGGGGCTGAAACGGAGGGTAGCAGAGTTTGTTTCCAGGTGCCTTACCTGTCAGCAAGTGAAGGCAGAGCACCAACGACCCACTGGTCAATTGCAGTCTTTACCTGTAGCTGAGTGGAAGTGGGAGCATATTACCATGGACTTCGTGACGGGACTTCCTACCACTTCTGGGAGGAAGGACATGATTTGGGTCATAGTGGACCGCTTAACTAAGTCAGCCCATTTCTTGGCAATTCGAGAGCGCAACTCTATCGGCACGTTAAGCTAGTTGTATGTTGATGAGATTGTCCGCCTGCACGGAGTGCCCTTGTCTATTGTTTCGGACAGGGATGCGCGGTTTACATCCCGGTTTTAGGGAGGTCTGCAGGAAGCATTAGGAACCCGACTTAATTTGAGTACCGCATTCCATCCTGAGACTGATGGTCAGTCCGAGAGGACCATTCAAACATTGGAAGACTTGTTTAGGGCTTGTGTACTTGATTTTGGAGGATCATGGGCTTCCCACCTTCCTCTTGGTGGAGTTTGCCTATAATAACGGTTACCGGTCTTGGATTGGGATGGCCCCGTTTGAGGCATTGTATGGCCGATCGTGTCGGTCTCCATTATGTTGGGCGAAGCGGAGAGGCAGCTATGTTAGGACCTCAATTGGTCCAGGAGGCTACGGCAAAAGTTCAGCCGATTCGGCAACGCCTTCTTACGGCTCGGAGCGGACGAAGTCTTATGCAGATCGCCGACCCCGACCGTTGGAGTTTTTGGTGGGAGACCACGTATTCCTTCGTGTTTCTCCACGGAGAGGGCATAAGAGATTTGGGACTGGGTCCAAGTTATCCCCTCGGTACATTGGACCGTTCGAGATTTTGAGCAGAGTTGGACCTGTTGCTTATAGGTTGGCGTTACCACCTAGTTTGAGCAGAGTTCATAATGTTTTCCATGTATCCCAGTTGCGGAAATATCATCCAGATCCCACACATGTGCTAGATTGGGGTACCCTGGATCTTGGAGAGGATGTGTCTATTGTCGAGGCACCCATCCGTATTGTAGATAGGCGCGAGAAGCAGCTGCGAGGTAAGGCTATTCCGTTGGTTCGGGTGTTGTGGCAACACCGAGGGCTGGAGGAAGAGACCTGGGAACGTGAGGCTGAGATGCGTGCTCATTATCCTGATCTGTTCGAGGACGAACAACTCTGAAGGAAGGGAGGAGGGCAAGCATCAAACTTCAACATAATCAGGTATTTGCCCAACTAGTTAGGCAACCTGAGAATATAACATCGCTACATGACCATGTGGAGTGTATAAATGTGTGAAATAATTTGTGATTTGTTGTGTATTAATTTGTGCTAGAGGGTGTTAGAGGCCTATGCAGTGGTTATGATTGTTTTCTTTCATTCCACCTTTTCTTTTCGAGGACGAAAAGTCTTAAGGGGGAGAGGATGTAAGGACCCGTACCTTGAGTTAGTCACAGTTTTGCCTTCTGAGTAAGGTTTTTTCTAGATTTTGACCTAGTGAATGGGCTCAAATGAATTCACGTGCAAAAGGAAAGATGCTTAGAATGATGTCCTCTATCTACCACAGAAGTTTCAGGCCAAACGGACGTGTATGTGAAGTGCACGTGAAATGGGTCCATTTCACGTGCAAGTGTGGTTGTCTTCTACATGATGCAAGGAGGCTAGGGGTGAAGTTTGAGCGCATTTGGAGTGCATATGGAGTTGCACGTGAATTGGAGAATTCACGTTCAAATTGGCGTGCAGCCATATTTTTGCATGGTTCCCTTGGTTTTGACATTCTAATGATCTTTCTCCAAAGGACCATGTTGAAATTCTGAGTATTTTGGCCTATATGGGTGCGGAAAGGTGTAACTGTGATCAAAACTACGTCGTTTTGATCCCGGGATTTACTTAATCAAAACTACGTCGTTCGATGTGGGTAGTGTCTATATAATGAGGGCTTGAGTTTGAGTTTAGGGTTCTTGTGTTCTTCTTTGCTTGCAGTCTGCCCAGAGAGAGAGAGAGAGAGAGAGGATCTCCAGGCAGCGATTGCCGTGGTGGTTCGCGTCGTTGGAAGGCGTCTAGCGTAGAGGTTAGGACAAAAGTCCGAGGAAGGGATTCATGTTCTTCCTAACTCTCCTCTCGTTCTAGGATATTCGCCTATATATATATATATATATATGTAAATCCATATAGGTGTGATCTCCTATATGGATGTTGGCCTTCAGTGGCATGTTCTGTTGATTCTGATGTTGAATTTGGCCTGAGGATTTTCTGGGTTTGTTTATGCCCACCATGTGTTTGATGAAATGTCTGTGAGGCCTGCATGCCATGTGTTCAATATAATGCCTGTGAGACCTTGTATATGGGTGTCTGATGATATACCTGTGTGACTGGTGTGTACTGTGTTTGATTTGTATTTGATAAAAAGCCTGTGAGGCTGATGTGTGTGGCTTGTATCTGACCTTGTTGGTCCCTCTGAAATAAAGTGTAAATACTGTGCTGAGTTTACATGTTGAGATGTAATGCTATGCTGTTCTGCTGGTCTGTTTGAGACTGAGCTGAGATATGGGCCAGGCACAATAGCTGGACCCCTTGAGATTTGGCCAAGACGTGGTCCTGAGTCTCAGTGTAGCACTCACGACGGTGGGCTAAGTCTACACCCATTCCTGAGGGTAGGTATGGCGCCCGAGGAGTTGGTTGACCATATCTGACTCGGGTGGAAAATGTTGCATTGGTGTCCATGCAACATTCGCCTGGATGTGGTATGTCTTGTCACCGTGGTGGCGGGGTGTCCTCTGCCCTTCTGTGCGGGCTCAGGTAAAGAGTGTTTACTGGGTGATGTTTGTTGCTTTAGCATTAGGCACGACACGAGCACAAGCATACACATATCATGCATGTTGTAGAGCGGGACGGGTCTGGGGAGACTGGATCCCTACTGAGCTATGGTTTGCTCACCCCTCCTATAAACTGTCCTTTTGCAGGGTTTAGCAGGCGGTAGGTGAAGGCTGAGGAGCTAGGTCCCTGAGGCTCGGAGTTTTATGTTATTTCCTTTGTCGTGCTCGTGGTTTTATGTTCTGGAATTTGGTTTGGTTTTATTTGTAACAATACACCTGGCTTCATAGGGGTTTTTCCCCGACTGGGTTGTAATAAACATTTAGTCTTTGAAATGAAATAAAATGAGATGTTGTTATTCAATTTGTGTTTGTGTGCACGGTTTGGGAGCAGGAGCATGCCCCTTGGCATGTTAGCCTGGTTGTGCAGGTTTGGGACAGCACCCGTGCCAGAAGTCCTTTTAAGGTGCTTGCACCAACCCCTTGTCCCTTCGGGTGCGGGCATGGGCAGTCACTACTCATTTCCAAGTGGAAGGAAATTGGGGCGTGACAGTATATGTTGTATATGCTGTAATATGTAAAGAATAGTAAAAAAACAATAAGAGAGCAAAGAGAAGCAAAAAAAAAAAAAAGATGAAAAGAAAGAAGAAGAAAAAGAGGGTGGCTTTATTTTCATATTATTTGTGGATGTCACAATCACATACTCCATATCTATTTTGATATGCATTTTTAAGTTTTTCCACGTGTGTAGGTTCAATGCTTTCTAAAAAGAAAAAAACAAAAAAAGGAAAACACAACCAAACAAAAAAAACAAAACAAAAAAAACCATTTTCAAACAAAACACTAATAAAATGTATTCAAACAAAAAGAAAAACAACAAAAAGAGAAAAAAAATCAAATCATAGCATATTTTCATTTCAAAACAACAATTTTAGGATTCCCTTTAGAAACTTAGGGTAAATCAAACTTAATCATAACTTTAAATTTTCTAGAAAAACAATAGTGCCTTAACCTAATCAAAAACAAAAAATAAATAGAAACCTTCTCTTCCGAAAATGGACTCCAAATCAAGTCCAGATATAACTAAAATGATTATTTCATCATTAAAAAGAGAGTTCTAGCAATTGAAAATTTTATTCAAAAATCCCTACCTGAGGTGAGTTCTAAAATTAAATAATAAAATTACTAGGCTATATGTATTAGTGTTCAAGGCTTGTAATTCTAGTATGACCTTCAATTTCAAACAAATGAAGTCTGCAAATTCTGTATTCTCCTCACTGATATTTGGTATGGTGTAGTTGGTATTGATTGCTAGTAGTGATTGGTGGCTGTTATAACAATAAAATGATGCTGACCCAGGATGGCGAACCAATAGCTTTTAGAAAAGCCCCGGCCTAATAGTTTTTCCCCATTCAATTTTTTTCAGTTACCAGCAATTTTTTATTGGTGTACCTACAGTTTTTTTAAATGTAGGCGAATAATTTAATGCAGGATTTTTTTTAATGTAGGTGAACAATATTTTTTTTCTTGTTAAGATTGGTCTGCATACATTGAACGTATGTATTTTGTTCTAAGAGTGATTTAATATTTGATACATGGAGTATACGTTGAACCACATATGGACAAAGACAATTTGGAAAATTTTGTTGTAAGAGTGATTTTCTTATATTCATTCCTGCAATAGTATGTCTTACAAAATCTGAAAGGCTATTGAAAAGTTTTGTGTTGCTTCTTCATGTCAACAATGACATAACTTTAAAGCTCATACATTACACACACTACTTCACGGCTACAATTGCAATGGGTACTATGGCATGCTATTGCTGCTCCATGTGCCACTACTAATCATAAATCTTTTTGCCTTCTCATATTTCTCTTATATAATAATGGACACCGACACCCATTATCTCTATATGAGGCACACATAAACCAAACCAAAATGATTTTCCAAGACTAGTGTGATGCTTACTTGCTCCACCTGTAGCACTAGCTGTTTGATTGTTTAGGCCAGGTAATTGTAACCGATCCCTTACTCTTCTAAGGGGATCTTGGTGCCCTCTGTCTGATTTTTGCCTTAACTCATAGGGTCCCGACTCCAAATCAAGTCCAAATCATGTATTGGATATGTAAGTGTCTTTGTGAATTGTGATTTTCTTATGGGATTATTTGTGCCTGTTTTGGCTTGTTGTGAGCTATGAGCTATGGTACACTTGTGTGATGGGTGGAAAGTTTATGAGTGTTAATGTTATGTGGGGACTTTGAGTTTAAATTTTGTGATGGATCTGTTGAGTTTGTGTGTGCCTTTCTGTTATTGTTTGGCCCCTATATTTCTTTTCGAGGACAAAAAGTCTTTAAGGGGGAGAGGATGTAATGACCCGTGTTTGGAGTTCTGGTAGTTAACCATGTGATGAGTGCACATCGAGGGATGTGAATATCAGTACGATGACGTATGCGCCGAATAAAGATTTTTTACTGTGAGTGGGCCTGATTTGGAGTCAGAGCAAGCCCCGAAAGGGTAATTTTGGAATTTTTGTGGTGTGCTCAGGTGCTTTTGTATTCGAGGTCTTATTTGGAAAAAATAAATCTCAGTACAGTGATGTACTCATCAAACGAAGCATTTTGACAATATTTGGACTTGATTAGGAGTCAAGACCCTGTGAGTGTAATTTCGATATTTTAATGAATTAAATGTGGGAAAGTATAAATAGGACAGTAAAGAACCCAAATCTCCAAGTGTCTTACGTGCTTGCCTTTCTAGAGAGAGAAAGTGAAATTAATGATCCGGAGCTTAAATCAACCAAAGTTGAGGTAGGGTGTCACGCCCCGAATTTCCAACCCGAGGAAACAGGTACGTGACTCCCCATTCACCCACACGGAGGGCAACGGGGTTGGATTACTGGATGCCACACAAACAAGACTAACAATTACAATAAATCAAACAAGCCACATCTTTATTTAATTTCAAACATTTAAGGTTCACAAACCAACCATGTTCCTTACTACAATTCAATTCCCTTAGTACATTTCCCCCCTTGGGGTTACATAAATTAAGAAATTACATCACTAAAATGAACAATAAAATGAAGATGGTCTTCTACCTTGGTGTATCCACCTAACGCCTGTAAGTCCCTGGAAAACAAGCAAACACAGTAGGAGGGTGAGCAACCACAGCTCAGTAGGGATCAAGTCTCCCCAACCCTTCCCATGCTCCTAGCAGCTACATGCATGTGCACAAGTGTAGTGACGTGGCAGTATTAAGAAAAATAAAGCATTCCACACAAGCGGGCGTAACCTCAACCCCAGTCACACTGGCTAACAAACCATATTTCAAGCAAGTAATTTAACCGCCTCTTTAGGCCACTGGTTTAACCGCCTCTCAGGCAAAGTAGTTTAACCGCCTCTTTAGGCCACTGGTTTAACCGCCTCCCAGGCAAAATAATTTAACCGCCTCTTCAGGCCACTGGTTTAACCGCCTCCCAGGCAAAGTAATTTAACCGCCTCTTCAGGCCAGATACCACAGTCATGCACACAACACACACTACGGTCACTTAAGCATAAAACCAAACACTTGGTGTGCACCCATTCACAAGTGCACAAACCCAGCCATTCAGGCAATAGAACAAACACCCAGCATGCATACATACACCAAATCACAAGTCCAGCCACACAGGCATATTACCAAACATGTAATAGGCATATACACACAACTATAATCACACAGGCATTTCATCGAACATATAGCATGCAACAACAGAATCACACCAAAATGCCATTGAAGGCCAACATCCATATAGGAGATCACACCTATATGGATTACATATATATATATAGATATAATCCATAGACTACCCTAGAACCCTAGAACAGAGGAGGATTTAGGAAGAACAGAACCCCTACCTCAAGTAAAATGCAACAACACCGCAATACTATTCCCATGCCGAACGCTGTCCGCCCACGAGACACCGATCACCCACGCAAGACGCCCGGCAGCAACTAGGAGCTCTCCTTCCCTCTCTCTCTCTCTCTCTCTCTCTCTGCAACGGCTGGTGGAGCAATAAACCCTAAACCTAAAATAGAGGGGCTTCTCCTCCTTATATAGACAACACAACATCTAAACGACGTAGTTTTGATTAAGTAAATCCCAGCATCAAAACGACGTAGTTTTGATGGAACAAGCTATGACCTTCCCACATCCATACACACCAAAATATTCACAATTCCAACATGGTCCTTTGGGAAAAGATGATTAGAATGACAAAACCAAGGTAACCATGCAAAAACATGCTTGCACGCCAATTTGAACGCCAATTCCCCAATTGGCGTGCAGCTCCAAAATGCACTCAAACTTCACCCCAAGCCTCCTTGCATCTTGTAGAGGTCTGAGAAGCAAAAATATGCTTGCACGTGAAATGGGTGAATTCATGTGCAGCTCCAAATGCTCCAAATGGGTAGATAGAGGACCTCATTCTAAGCAACTTTTGTTCTTGCACGCCAATTGTTTAAGGCCATCTACTATATCAAAAGTGAGCTCCAAAATCTACCAAAATAGCTTAAAACCCCATGTATATGCATAGCATCTTCCTAGGGCATAAATGTACGTTATCACTTGTCACATGCACCTCCCAAAAGTCCCCTCTTGGGCTCATCTCTTACCTCAAACTTGTGCACCAACATCCAAGGTGTTTGTGGTTAACTTCTTACACACGGGTCATTACATAGGGATTCATTCTTCTCACTCCTATGTCATTGATTATGCTTGCTAGAGTTGCTAACACATGTGAATTAACTCCCAATTCGTGGAATTGGAAGTATGAACCCTAGAGTTTGAGAAACTCGATTTATGTTGTTTTGGTATGAATTTATGTTGTTTTGGTAGCCTAAGATGGCTAGGATGAGTTATAAAGCCATTTGTGGGATGAATTAGTGCTTAAAATGGAGATTTAATAGGTATAATTGGGTTTCGGGTTGAAATCGGGAAGAACACAGTCGATAGTTCACGACTGGGAACTGCTCGAGGCTAGCTTTGAGTAGAGCTTCGAGCAGAGTGCCGAGCAGAGCATCGAGCAGAGAGCTTCGAGTAGGAGTCTCGAGTAGAGTGTAGCGTCGAGCATAGTTTCGAGTAGTCTCGAGTAATTGGGCAGTGCAATTCTAGTGTAATTCCAGTTTCACTGGACTGGACCATTTACAATGTAACCATTATATACTTAAGTTACAATGTAAATAAGGAAATACCCCCCATTTGGATTCAAAGAAAAATACTAGAAAATCAAATTCCTACTACTTCAAAATATGAAAAATGGGATTTAGTGTAGAATCTCGAAAATATGTAGTTTTTCGTAGTGGTGACTTTTCAGAAAGTGGGGATAGACCTCTCAGAAAAATCCTCAAAAATCATATTATCTTAGTTATGGTATGGGGAGCCAATGTTGGGACTTTTATTTCAAGAAAATAGCTTCTACGAAAATCCTCTCTTGGTCAAGACATAAGGATAGATTTGTGAAGACTGGCCTCTATTACAGAGAGAGTTGTGAACCCTAGTGGTCATGTGGGCCTGCGGGACTACTATTGAGGGCCTAGGAGGCTACTGTTGAAGGCCTGAGAGGTGAGATTTGTTTGAAGCCTAAGAGGCTACTATACCTGAGAGGTAATATTGTCCATAAGAGGTAATACTGTTCCTGAGAGGCAATATTGTGCCCGAGGGGTAGTACTGTGTGCCTGAGAGGCAATGTTTGGGATTACCTAGGAGGTTTTCTTTGATTTCAATGTGTGTACATGATTGAGTTGGTGATATATATGTAGCATTATATGAGCACATGCCTACACTAGTTTATGAGTTGGGATGGGTCGGGGAGACATGATCCTTACTAAGCTGTGATTGCTCACCCCTCCTGTTGTGTTTGTCTTTGTTTGTTTCAGGTGCTTACAGGAGCTAGGAGGTTCACCAGAGGTGAAGACCTTGTGTGTGTTTATTTGTTTTGTTGGATTATGAAAACTATGATGTAACCCCATGTGGGAAAGAACATGTATGAATGTGTGTTAGTACTGTGCTTTGAAATGAGATTTCTGTATATGTGTTATATAGTTTAGAGATGGCACCCGTGCTAAGGTCCCTTTCTCGGTGTTCTCACTAACCCCTTGTCCCTTCGGGTGCGGGCATGGGGATTCACTAACCAGTTTCTGCTGGTTGGAAATCCGGGGCATGACATCGGCGTACTAAATCCTTGAATCTTTCCCAAGCTTCATAAAGAGATTCAGTATCTTTTTGTCTGAAAACCCCAATCTCTCCTCTCAACTGTATCAGCTTCGCTAGTAGAGAGAACTTGGATAAGAATTTGTATGCAAGAACAGCTTATGTGTGTATGCTACCTGGCTATAGTGAGTGTAACCATTGCTTAGCTCTTGTAATGACCCGTGTGTAAGAAGTTAACCACAAACACCTTTGATGTTGAGGTAAGAGATGAGCCCAAGAGGGGACTTTTGGGAGGTGCATGTGACAAGTGATAACGTGCATTTATGCCTTAGGAAGATGCTATGCATATACAGGCTCTTTTAGGCTGTTTTGTCAGGTTTTGGAGATTTATTTTGACCTAGTAGATGGGCTCAGATGAATTGGCGTGCAGACCAAAAGATTCTTAGAATGATGTCTTCTATCTACCACAGAAGTTTCAGGCCAAACGGACGTGCACGTGGATTGGACCCATTTGGCGTGCAAGGTTTTTATTGCATGGATGTCTTTTACATGATGCAAGGAGGCTTGGGGTAAAGTTTGAGTGCATTTGGAGCTGCACGCCAATTGGGGAATTGGCGTTCAAATTGGCGTGCAAGCATGTTTTTGCATGGTTACCTTGGTTTTGTCATTCTAATCATCTTTTCCCAAAGGACCATGTTGGAATTGTGAATATTTTGGTGTGTATGGATGTGGGAAGGTCATAGCTTGTTCCATCAAAACTACGTCGTTTTGATGCTGGGATTCACTTAATCAAAACTACATCGTTTTGATATTGTGTTGTCTATATAAGGATGAGGAGCCCTCTATTTTAGGTTTTAGGGTTTGTTGTTCCACCAGCCGTCGCAGAGAGAGAGAGAGGGAAGGAGAGCTTCTGGTGGCTGCCGGAGCGTCTTGCGTGGAAGTGGGAGCAGGAGAACATACAAGGTAGGGGTTCTGTTTTTGCTAATCACTCTCTGTCCTAGGGTTCTTACGTAGAACTCGGTCTATACCTGCTATTATATATATATATATATATATATCCATATAGGTGTGATCTCCTATATGGATGTTGGCCTTCAATGGCATTTTGATGTGATTCTGTTGTTGCATGCTATATGTTCGATGAAATGCCTGTGTGAATATAGCTGTGTGTATATGCCTATTACATGTTTGGTAATATGCCTGTGTGGCTGGACTTGTGATTTGGTGTATGTATGCATGCTGGGTGTTTGTTCTATTGCCTGAATAGCTGGGTTTGTGCACTTGTGAACGGGTGCACACCAAGTGTTTGGTTTTATGCTTAAGTGACCGTAGTGTGTGTTGTGTGGTATCTGGCCTGAAGAGGCAGTTAAATTACTTTGCCTGAGAGGCGGTTAAACCAGTGGCCTGAAGAGGCGGTTAAACTACTTTGCCTGAGAGGCGATTAAATCAGTGGCCTGAAGAGGCAGTTAAATTACTTGCTTGAGATGTGGTTTGTTAGCCAGTGTGGCTGGGGCTGGGGTTACGCCCGCTTGTGGAATGCTTTACTTTTCCTAATACTGCCACGTCACTACACCTGTGTACATGCATGTAGCCGCTAGGAACATGGGAAGGGTTGGGGAGACTTGATCCCTATTGCAGTGCACAGGTCAAGTAATAAATAGAGTTATATTTCGATTTCAGTGTATCGATCCCATAAGGAATAACTATGCTAACTAATAAGCACTAAAATTGGCAAATTCTAGATATGTTTGAGAATTTTTTTCCTTTTGATTCAAAACAATAATAAAACTTAAATCAAATAATTTCAAATAACAGTTAAACTAATGAGATAATATAAAGATAGTGTTATGAAAATCTAGGAGTGAAGCCACTAGAACCGAATTTCCCTATGCCTTGCCAACAAGTTATCTCCCTATTCATTCACGTTGAGATTAATCTCACCTTTAAATGTAATACCCTTTTCCTGTAATACACACTTTAAGGTTAATTTGATAAAGTTAAATGGGTTTGTTTATTCTTCACTCTTCTTTACCATGTTTTTGTTGTAATTCAGTTAATCACGCTAAAATTAATTCTCTCCATCACTCTTTGTAAGATAAAAGCATTACACATTTAACTAAACAAATCCAACGATATAAATATTATGAAGATATTTAACATTCTAAATCATGGCATAGGTTAATCTAATCCTAGGACTTCCCTCCTAGAATGGAGATTTAGCCTATCATGGTTGTCATATCAACAATCAAAACAAGCATACATTCCATTAAAAAGGTTTAAGAAATCAAAGCACAAACTTCAACTAACATAAATTGTTTTTATAATCAATCAATGTTCTTCTCTTCCAAAATACAAAAAGCAACCCTTCAATAATCCAAAAAAAATCGTTTCTAGTCACACTCCTTAAAACATAAAGTTTTTGTACTTAAATAATAGGGTTTACAGAGTTAAAGCCCGAGTCGAGCACAAATAGCCCACATCGATCACAAAAGACATAACATTAACCACATCGATCAACTTCTCAGGTCGACCATCATCACATCAAGCACTTCTTCGACATTCAGTCTCTACATCGATTTACATCGATCACAAATATCACGTCGACCATGCAATGTCGATCGACACATATAACATAATTGCACATCGACCTTGACATCGAACAACTCCTTCTATTGAGACACTAATTCGAAATTGACCCAACTTCCACTACACCAATCATTTCCTATCAAAAAGAGAGAAAACACTACAAAAACTCCAAAACTTGGTTAGGGGCAAAATGGGAAATGAAGTTCCCAAACCATGAAAATAAGAGGGTAAAACAAGGTTAAAATGGTATAAAACACATGCAAAATATGGATAGGATGCGATCCTATCAAACACCAACACGAACTTCCGCAATAAGGGCTTAAAAGTCGCATTTATGGCAGCTTAGAAAGTGAAAGGGACATTGCACAATCTAAATGACATCACCAAATATTCATAGAGCCCTAAATGCGTCTGGAATGTTGTCTTGTGAACATCTTCCTCCTTCATGTGGATTTGGTAGAATCCAACTCGTAGATTTAGCTTGGTGAAGTTATATGCACCATGCAACTCATCCAATATCTCATCGATTGTGGGGATAGGAAATCAAGCTTTCCTAGTCACTTCATTCAAAGCATGATATTTTATGCAGAACCTCAATGTTCCCTCATTCTTATTTATGAACAAAAATGGGGAAGAGAACAAACTTTGACTTGGTCGTATCAACCCATTCTTTGATATCTCCTCAACTTGCCTTTCTATCTCATCCTTCTGAAAGTGTGCATACCTATAAGGTGGAATATTCATAGGCTTTGACTCATCCTTCAAGATAATGCGATGATTGCAAAATTAAGGTGGCAAGCTATTCGACATCTCCATAACCTGTTAATGTCGAGCTAAGACCTCTCGTACCTTCTCAGACAACTTCTACAAGTCCCCTTGAAGCTCGAAAGAACCCTTGTATTCCCCAACTAGCTCCCCACTAGTCAACACTGCATAACACTAGGCACCACCCTTGCATAACTTCTCAGGCCTCACATTGCTTGATCTCCTTGGAAGACAAGCCTGTCAACTTCTTCTTTCAACCTCCTAACTTGAACTCCATAGTCATGGCCTCAAAATCAGTGACCACTTTTCCAATGCTCTTGAGCCAAGCATTGCCCAAGACAACATCAATACCTACTAGTGTGAGCACATGTAAATCGGCAGCAATCCTTACTCCTTGCACATTTTTCTTCATACTAGAAACAACCTCAGTACTCTGTAGCTTCTCCTCATTAGCCACCTTAATCAGTAGTACTTCTGCGGTGGCTCCACACAATCTAATCTTTCTCACAATATCAGAATTAATGAAATTATAAATAAAGCCAGAATTAACTAACAGAGCAATCTTGTACTTACTAATCCACGCCATAAGCCTCATCGTCGAAGGCTTGGAAACTCTAGTCACAACATTGAGTGAAACTTCAGCTTCACTTGTTGGTTCTTCCACTTCGGTCACTCTATGCTCTCCCTCTTTAGATGTGGTTTCCTCTTGTTGTTCCTATGATCCTTTGGTTGTCATTGTTGTCAACCTTATGTAGCAGCGGGTAAATACTAGGTCGAAGATCAGTACTAAGTTAGATAACTAAGTAGAGTAATCTCTTAGAGTGAGCTCGTAGAGGGAGTCTATCATGTACTGGCAGAGTCAAAGATCCAGATACTCGTAGACCCACAAGGTCAAAGATCGGATGACTTGAAGATGACTCGAATATCTGCAGAGTCGAAGATCATTAGGCCATCAGACTCAAAGCACTACTGAATGAACATAGGGTCGTAGACTCGTAGATCCACTCAGAGACGTTAATTGAGCACTGGTTCTAACCTGGCTTTGAAGCCAGAGTACAGAAGAAATGGAAAATCAATTCCCAAAGCTCGAAGTCTCAGACTCGAAGATTCATAGGTGAAGACTCGGAGGTAGCTTGTGAAGTAACATCGAAGCTACGAGGCACATATATCTACAAGGCTGTAGCTAGTCGAAGGAATGAAACGCGCTAAAGGATGGCATTTCAGTAAGTTACCGCTCGAACAATGTTTCTTTTAGCATGCTAAGCATTAGAAAACACATAGACGTATCTGAGGTTGGCTTAACATGTTTCAACGATGGAGATCAGAAGGTGGAACATGCTTAACCCTAGCAAAAGGGTTTCATACTACGACTGACCTATATAAGTCAAGCATATGCCTTACTTCAAGCAAGCATCAGAATATTAGAGCACACAAGAAAGGTATCTAGATCGATACAAGAGCAACACAGAGTAGTTCATATAACATACTTGGAGAGAGAGAGAGGAAGATTGGAAGTAAGATAATAGTGAGTTAATCTATTCTTCTTCCTCATACATTCAACGAACAGATTGTGAATTTAATGAAGGAGTGGTTGAAGGTCAAGCAGTGCAAACGGCTGAATACGCAGGAGCAAGGCTATCATTGAAATGGGCAGAACCTTACTGCTGGAAGCTAATCTATATGCAAGGTTTTGGATAGAGGCAACAAGAATAGCAGTACACCTCCTAAACAGAGTAACTCTAAGACCAAGAATAGACTACACACCTTATGAATTATGGTGTGGGATGAAGTCAACAGCCAAGTACTTCAGAATATTTAGAAGTACTTGTTTTGTTAAAAGGAACAAGGTAGAGGAAAATTTCATGCCAGATCCAAGGAAGGAACATTTGTTGGGTACTCAGTTCAAACAAAGGGCTACAGAGTATTTCTTCCACGACTTGGAAAAGTGATAACTTCAGGTGAAGTTAAGGTTAATGAGAACTGGAAGAAGCACATAACTGAGGATGAGAATCCAGAATTTGAGGTAGAAGAATCTCAGAAAGAAGAAAAGTCTGAGCATGAAAAAGAAAAGAAAAATGAAGACACAGACTCTGAGAAGTCTAATGAAGATGAGAATGAAGAGTCCAATCCTGGAGAAGATTCTAGTAAAAGAACCAGGAGGACATGGTCCAGTGTACATGACAAGGATCAGATCCTTGGTAGGTGGAACTACTAGGAGAAAATTTATAAGAGCTACTGCATTGCTCTCACAAGTTGAACCAAAGTCAGTTGGAGAGGCAGTAGAGGATGAAGCTTGGATCACAGCAATGAATGAGAAGCTGGATCAAATTGAAAAGAACAAGACATGGGAGTTGGTTCCTAGACCAAAGAACAAAAATGTCATAGGCACAAAGTGGGTGTTCAGAAATAAGCTGAATAAGGATAGCAAGGTTGTTAAGAACAAGGCTAGACTGGTATGCAAGGGATACTCTCAAATTGAGGGTATTGATGTGGATGAAATGTTTGCACTAGTAGCAAGGCTAAAAACAATCTAGATGTTTCTTGCATTAGCGGCATATAAGAGATTCAAGGTCTATCAAATGGATGTGAAGTCTGCATTTTTGAATGGTTTGCTAAAAGAAGAGGTATATATTGAGCAACCAGATGGAGTACAGATTGCTGATGAGGAGACACATGTATGCAGATTGAAGAAAGCCCTGTATGGCCTTAAGCAAGCTCCCAGAGCATGGTATAGCCAACTGGATAGATATCTAAAGAAAATGAATTTCATCAGAGGAACAATAGATCATAATATCTATATTCTGAATTCAGACATAGGTAAGTTGGATACCATTGTCTATATAGATGACATTATCTTCGGAGGAAGTCACTCGGAATTATGTGAAGAATTTGCTAAGAGAATGAGTGATGAATTTGAAATGTCTCTCATAGGAGAATTAACCTACTTCTTCGGACTGCAAATTAGGCAGACTATTGGCGGTATTTTTATATCACAACACAAGTATGCTAAGGAAATACTAAAGAAGTATGCTATGAAAGACAGCAAGCCTGTTAGGACCCCAATGGCTACAGGCTGCAAACTACACAAGGATCAGGAAAGCACGAGTGTAAATCGGAAGGAATATCGAGGCATGATTGGAAGCCTCTTATACATTACAGCCTCTGGACCTAATCTGATGCAAGTTGTGTGTCAAGCAAGTAGATATCAAATAGAACCCAAGGAGTCTCACTTGCTGACAGTTAAACGGATCCTTAGATACCTACATGGTACACTAGAAATGGGGTTATGGTATCCCTCTAAGGATTTCATTGAACTATAGGCATACACTGATGCAGACTAGGCTGGAAATATTGATAATAGACGTTCTACTAGTGGCTGTAGCTTTTATCTGGGCTCAAAATGTGTTGCATCGTTGAGCTATAAACAAAATAGTGTGACCTGCAGCATAGCCGAAGTTGAATATATGGCTGCACATGCTGTAAACAAAATAGTGTGACCTGCAGCATAGCCGAAGTTGAATATGTGGCCGGACATGCTGCATGTACACGGGTGGTATGGATGCATACACAATTATCAGACTTGGGAGTCAATGTGGAATTACCTGTAACTATCTAGTGTGACAATGAGAGTGTTGTCAACATAAGCAAGAATCCTATTCAACATTCAAAGACCAATCATATTGATTATCGCTACCAGTACATCAAAGAGGAAGTGAAAGAGGGAAATGTGCAACTGGTATATGTTCCCACGTAAGAACAAACTGCTGATATCCTCACCAAACCTCTATCCATCGAATTGTTTGATAGACACAAACGCGAGTTGTCTGTGCAATTCCCTCCTCACGTCTAAGGTGTTACAGGGATTCCCCCTCCTTCTTTGCAATTGGTTGGCAAAGGAGGAGAAAGAAACATACTGTGTCTAGGGGGAGTACGATGGGAGAAGTAAGGGAAGATGGAGCCTCGAAGGGTCGTAGATTGTTTGTATAGGTTGCCAACAATTCTAAAGGGGGAGATTGTTGTTCTCATGGTCCTTTGGTTGTTATTGTTGTCAACCGTATGTAGCAGCGGGTAGACGCTAGGTCGAATATCAGTACTGAGTTGGATAATTACGTAGAGTGATCTCGTAGAGGGAGTCTATCATGTACTGACAGAGTTGAAGATCAAGAGACTCATAGACCCACAAGGTCGAATATCGGATGACTCGAAGGTGACTCAAAGATTTGCAGAGTCAAAGATCATCAAGCCATCACACTCAGAGCACCATTAAAGGAACACAGGGGAGTAAAATTGTAGATCCATAGGGTCGAAGATTCGAAGACCCAAAGTGCAAACAGGTGTAGAGCAGTGTCTCAAAGACTCGAAGACTTGTAGGCTCGAAGACCCGTCCAGGTGCAGAGTGGCAGTGTCACAGAGTCGAAGCTCGCAGGGTTGAGGATTGGAAGACTCATTGCCGAGACCAGTTGATGTGAACAGATGATTAGCCAAGGTAGAATGCAGTTGTCGCTGGCTCGAAACTGGAGATTTCCAGATTTGAAGATTCAAAGACTCGTAGAGTTCAAAGGCTCATAAAGTGAGATGTCAGTTGAGCACTAGTTCTAACCTAGCTTCGAAGCCATAGAGCAGAAGAAATGAAAGATCAATTCCCAAGGCTCGAAGTCTCAGACTCGAAGATTCGTAGGTGAAAACTCGGAGGTAGCTTGTGAAGTGACGGTGAAGCTACAAGACACATATCTACGAAGTTGTGGCTAGTTGGAGGAACGAAACGCGCTGAAGGATGGCATTTCAATAAGTTACCGCTCGGACAACGTCTTTGCGCATGCTAAGTACTGCAAAACACGTGGACATCATCTAAGGCTGGCTTAACATGTTTCAACGATGAAGATCAAAAGGTAAAATATGCTTAACCCTAGCAGAAGGGTTTCTTACTACGGCTGACCTATAAAAGCAAGGTATATGCCTTACTTCATGGAGGCGTCCGAATATTACATAACATAAACAACATATCTGGAGCAATACAAGAGCGACATAGAGTAGTTCGTATAACATACTTGGGGAGAGAGAGAGAGAGAGAGAGAGAGAGAGAGAGAGAGAGAGAGAGGAGAGAAAGGAAGATTGGAAGCAAGATAACAGTGAGTTAATCTGTTCTTCTTCCTCATACATTTAATAAATAGATTGTGAATTTGGAAAAGGAGTGGTTGACGGTCGAGCAGTGCAAATGGTTGAATACGTAGGAGCAGATTATGCTAGACAGTTCTTCACAGTGAGTGAGTACTAGAGTAATACTATTTTTGTATTTACATTTACCCCCTCTCTGTATATGCACACATATAACCCGACGATCTTGCTTGGATCTTGGGAATATCACCTCTTCTCACCACTGTCGTTTTAGTCTTCAATCATGAATAGCTTTCTAGTTCGACAACGATACTCCTTGCTCCACTTCTCACCATACTTGAACCAGAGACCTTTCTTTATCCTTTTTTGGATCTCTTCTTTTGAAAGCTTTTTAACCTCTTTGCCTTCCTTCTCGAGTCCTTCTTCCATGACTCCCTTCCCTTTGGTGAAGAACTTGGTTTTGAGGTTTTCCTTCCATAATCATCTTTGAAAAGTCGTCTCTCTCCATAAGAACTCTCCTCCAGGATCTCAGTCATCCTCATAGCCTCATATAACCTTTGGGGCTGCTTAAGTTTTAATTCCATGGCTAACCATTGTTTTAGCCCTTTAATAAACATTCCTAGCAGAGACTCTTTAGACCTACCCCAAACAAAGATTTAGAGTCGATGAAACTTTTGTCTTAGTTGCCTCCTCCGTCATCTCGATGAAGAACATGAAAGAAGAACGGATCTCTCAATGAAAGTACCAAATTGTTGAGGACCTTGATTAGGATCTAACAACAATCTAAAAAAAATAACTGAATACCCAAACTCTAGCCCAAGCAATTCAAGTAATAAATTAGAAAAGCGAAAAATAAGTATAAACCTCTAATTGAGAATTTATAATTGATAAAAGCACTCTTGAATACCTCGAATACAAGGCCTATCTATAGGCATAGTTAGCAGTTATGAATTGGAAACTTATAACAAAAAAACTAAGTTAAAAGTCTAATGTAGCCTTACTTTATATTAAATACAATTTAAATATGATAATTGGCTCCAAATAGAGTCCTAATTACAAAAGTAAACTTGGACCACGTCACATGTGTGTGGTGATACACGTGTCGACACTTGCAGATGTTATGCGCACACAGGTGGCTCTTCACAGACTAGTTTCATGGCCTTCTGCATGTGGTGGTGGTTGCATGTAGGAATGGTATATGCACGTAGTGATAACAGATGCACGTCGATTGGCAATTTGCAAGTGTACAAATCGTGACAAGTAATAAAGTAGATTTTAAGTCCGAATATCGTACTCAAGGGAAGGATATAGAATTAGAAATTTTTAACTAGCTTATAAAGGGATTTTTAAGTGAAAATATATTAAAACAGAACTGAATTTTAATAATTTGATTTTAAGAATTGTGAGATATGGAAAAATGCTTTCTAAAGTAGATATAAGTTCGATTGATAAAGGTGATTGGAGTTAAGATTTCATTTGAGGTTCAGGTTGTTGTAGTTCCTTTCCGCTCCTTAAGGTTACTGCCTTGCAGTATTTTCTGGGATTGGGCTCTGGGCTCTGGGCGGCTAGAGAGTTCTCCAGGATTTCTTTGTGTAAGAGCCTCAACAATTTTGGGAGAGTTGAGCTTCTATCCTTTTCCCTTGGCTTTCTACTCTATCCATTCTGGTGCTCATTTCCTGGATCTTGTCATTTGTTACTGTGGATAGTTTTTCGATGGCGACCTCCCAACCCGCTTTTTGCTCAGGTTGGTTTCTTTGTTGTTATTGTTGGGGTCAGAAATTTTGTCCACTGGTCTGGCCTTGGGTGTTGTTTGTCTTTTGTTGATCACTCCACCTGGAATTGGGGTGATTTCTCTAGCCTGGATTATATGTGTTAGAGTAAGGATTGTTCTGGATGAAGTTAACTTGTTCCTCGCTCTCCATAGGATTGCTGGCTTCGCAAATGCTCATAGGGCAATTTGATGGTGTGTGTGCTCCGCCGCATTCTGAACAGTTGGAACTTATGTTTGCTATTGGCTTGGCCACAAGCTTCTCTACTTGACGAGTTAATGCATCCAGTTTGGCATTAAGTAGAGTACTTTCTTCCACTTCCTAAGATCCTGGTTTGTTAGGAAATATCCTCCTTCCTGTTCCCACAAAGAAATTCTTAGCCATATCTTCAATAGAGTAGTGGCCTCTTGAATGCTCTTCTTCATAAGAGTTCCGCCGGCTGCTGCATTAAGGAGGTTCTGATCTTCTTGGCTTAATGCATAGAAAAATATCTCTAGCAAGAACCCTTTGTTGAGCCCATGATTTGGGCATCTTCTTTGCAAATTTTTAAAGCATTCCCATGCTTCTCTAACATTTTCTCCCACTCCTTGAGAGAAAGTAGTAATCTGACTCCTTAGCTTAGATAATTTTCCTGGGGAAAAGTATTGTGATAAGAATTCTTGTGCACAGTCCCCCCAGTTAGTGAAGTAATGGTCTGGAAAGGAGTTGAACCATCGTAGTGCATTGTCTCGTAAAGACCATGGGAACATCTTCAACTTAATTGTATCTTCGGGCACCCCTTGCTTTCTGATTGTTCGGCAGATTTGATTAAATCTCGAGAGATGAGTATAAGGATCCTCTGTGGGTAGCCCGGCAAAGCTGTTTTAAGTCACGAGGTTGATTAATTGAGGAGAGAAATCGAAGTTCGCCCTGGTGATCTCAGGTGGGTCTATAGGATTATGTATGTGCCTGGCGTCAGGAGTAACATACTCCCGGACAGGTCTGTTGTCAATGTAAGCTTCATCCATCATTGGCCTTGGTTGAGGTCAAGATTCTGCCTCTTCTTCGTGGAATAATAGGTCTAATCTGGCCAACCTTTCTCCTTCAGGTGTTCAGGGTAGCTCCTGGTTTGAGTTTGCCGTCCTTTGCTCAAATACTTCCTTAAGTTGTCACACTCGAGCTCTAAATGATTTCTCTGGTTCAGGATCGAAGGGGATGTCTATGCTTTTTGACCTTCAACTCATAAACCTGACTATTGTCACTTGCAAACACAATATCCAAGAATATACCGAAACACAGTTGTATAATAAATTTTGAAGCTAGAAAAGAATTTCCTATTCTATCGATGCCTTCTCCGGCAACGGCGCCAATGACTTGATCAGCAATTTGCAAGTGTACAAATCGTGACAAGTAATAAAGTGGATTTTAAGTCTGAATATCATACCCAAGGGAAGGATGTAGAATTAGAAATTTTTAACTAGCTTATAAAGGAATTTTTAAGTGAAAATATATTAAAACATAACTGAATTTAAATAATTTGTTTTGAAGAATTGTGAGATATGGAAAAATGCTTTCTAAAGTATAGATAAGTTCGATTGATAAAGGTGATTGGAGTGAAGGTTTCATTTGATGTATTTTTCTCAAGAATATGTCTTAGTTCAACCTAATTTTTTCCTTGTGATGACATTTAATACCCAACCTCTAATGCATGAATTAGCCTTTTCCAAGTGCAGTAATTTTGTGTACACCCTAGCATGGGGGACGAGTGACCCTTTAAGATTTGAGTTGTTTAGTCTAGAGTTGGCATCGCACCCACTTTTAACTTGGTATCCTAGGTTTACATTCGCTAGCCGCATGTCATGTAATCCTTAGTTTGAATATCTCAATTTTTCCAGTACTTATGCTTCATTTTTCCAATCCTTCACATAAATACCTAATATGATAAAATGAAATGGCCAAAATCCATTTTATATTTAAACCCAAGATATCCAATAAATACTCACAAGGTAAAACAGATTAAACTAAAACATTACAAATTAATTTATTACATCAAACTTCATCCTAACACCAATCAAGGGTTTTAAGCTTCCATAGTTAGATTGAAAACAATAAAATTACAAAACATGGAATAGAAAAACCAAAAGGATAGCTTACCTATTTAGACCAAGAATTCCAAGGTTGATCTTCTTTTCCCAGCAGATTGTCTTCAACTCCAAGAGATACCCCAAACCTTCTTCTCTCTCCCTTTCTCTACTCTAGGTGAAGAATGGAATTATAGGATGGAAGAGAATTGGATGATGAGTTGATTGATGATCACAAATGATGGAGCAACTCCCCTTTTATAGCCTCCCAAGCTATATTTGAACATTTGATTTTGAATTTCTATTAAATTCCTCAAATAATTAGCCCTTCTTAATTATCTTGTAACTCCCTTATTTTTTTGAATTTGAAAAAGAGATAAATCCCTCTCTTAAATCCCATAAAAACCTCAATCCAAATACAAAGCACACATTTGAATTTGAATTTCTTCAATAAATTCTCCTTTGACTTGAGTGTTTGGTGCCCGTTCTTTGATCAAATGACTTCGGTCCAGAAGGAAATAAGTGAGCTGCAAAAATAAGGGTTCCATTGCCGAAATTTAAGCTTGGTCGGGTGAAGAAGGCTTCACCTGACCACCATGTAAAGTATTCAAACTTCACCCAACCAGAAGGAAGTTATGTTCCATGATGCATGGAGAGTCTGAATATGCAAAATAAGCTTCACCCAACCTGGTCGGGTGAAGGGTCCTTCACCCGACCACCTCCAAACGACCTCAAATTTCACCCGACCAGAAGGAGAAAATCTTCAATGAGTTTTTGCGAAGCCATCCCTGAAGTATGAGCTTTACCCGACCTTCACCCGACCAACTTGAGATTTGGGCGTTGTGAACTTTAGGTCTTTGGTATTCTTTCTTCCTTCTGTGAATTTGGTGAATTCTTCCTTGATTTTTGGATTCCTATCAAAATATAGAAAAAATACCACAAAAACTACAAGAAATCCTCTTTTCTGGGTTAGGCCATGAAAATATGATAAAGTAGCACAATTGGGCAATAAATGAATCAAAAGAATATGAAAATATACCCAAAATGGCCCTAAAAAGGGGGTATAAATCCCCCCGATCACACGTAGCAACTGTAGTTACACTTAGGTGGTACATCATAGTAGGCAGCATGCACTATTGCATGTGACATTGCCACGTGCACGCCACATGCAACACAGGCGTCACACAAAGTCTCATAGCTTTCTTCTATCACTCTTTGTACACAAAATCGTATGCTTCGTCTAGGTGTAGGTGCTCCGTTTTTGTCACTATCATACTCATCTCTCAACGTAGACTCTAAGACAACAATCCATAAAGAGTTTAAGAACCCTAGGCTGTTTGGTTAGGGTCAACTGCTTTAGCGTGATTAAGAGGGATTAGTTGTTACCAAACCTTTAATCACTTTTGAGATTTATTTTGGGGCAGAATCGAGATACACAGATTCACCCTCTCCCTTATATGTGTGTTTCACCCCTTATCTTGGGACTTTTAGCTAAAGTTAAAGCTCTTAATGTCATGCTTCATTCGAGGGCTTAACGCTCTCAAATCTTCGAAGCTTCGAGGCTACCTTCTTCGATGAAGAGTGTTATTCATGTGAAGTTAGTCGTATCTTTGAGACACAAATCTTTGAGACTTGAGCTCAGAAGAACCTAAAAGCAAACTGATTATAAGTAAACCTTTAAGGAGAAGCTTCAAGGCAACCTCACTTAAACTTAGAATACCATTTTGCTGTCACGTTCAAGTATGACCACAACTTCAAGGCAGATAGTGACCTAAAGCCTAGAGTAGCATAATTACTAAGCAATATTTATCATCTAGGGTTTTAATGTCTCTGCCACACCACTCTTTAAAGTCAATAACATTAATGACTAATACCTGTCAATAACAGATGAACATACGAGATTTAAAGGGAAGGTATGAGCATGATATGTGCAGTATGGGCAATTGATCTGTACGGTATGGGCAAACCTGGTCATTTCCTTCCATTCACATTCTAATGGTGAGAAGTCATATTTTTGAGGATTAGAATGTGCGCACACATGCATTGTGCACTAAAAAAAATCATACTCATTGAAAATCAAGAACGAGAACTCCAAGGAAAATAAAAAAAGAACTCCTATGTATTAAATACATAACTTTTGGTGAGTTTAATCAAGAGTTCCCAACTTAACAAAAGTTATCAAGTATGATAATTATTTCAAGTGTTGTGTGTGAGAGACATTCAAAGATCTATTATTGAAGACTAAACTTTTGAAAATAATAATCCAGCATTATGCTTCAAACCTTTAACTATTGCAACCTTAGTAATTGATACACAGCCATTGGTTAAAGTGCCATACCTTAGAATCTTACCTTTACTGTTGTCGCCATATGATATGGATGGTCCTCGTTTGTCAGCAACTTCTACGAGAAGACTGATCACCTATCATATGTTCGGAGCATCCACTATCGAGTATCCACTTGCTTTGATTGATCTTTAACTTCAAGTGGTCTGGCAATGAATTTTAGAAATGCTCCTGCAAGACAACAGATTACACTTTTGGTGCTCAAACTTGCCTTGGGCGATTAGGAGAAACAACAACAACATCAACAGTTTCGGATTTTGCTTTGTTTGGAACTTTAGCTTTCCATGTTGACTTTACTTTGTTAGCGTCAGTTGCTTCTTTTATTTGGATTTTCTTGGGAAAGTTACTCCATTGAGATTTAGATTAACAATTAGGCCACTTAGGTTGGTATTTAACAAATGATTTTCAGCTCTTAAATCGTGATACCAAGCCTCTTTACTCCTAAAGTCAGCTATTGGTAAGCTCTCTATTGGAAGAGCTTGATTAGTACCAACAAGCTTAAAGAACATTTAACAAACTGTCCACTCATCTAGTTTATGTTTTACGGTCTTAACTCT
Source organism: Taxillus chinensis (assembly GCA_023512835.1). NCBI lineage: Eukaryota > Viridiplantae > Streptophyta > Magnoliopsida > Santalales > Loranthaceae > Taxillus > Taxillus chinensis. The sequence goes on from CM042091.1 coordinate 24,373,416, forward strand.
TATACATTAACTTTCTGTAAAACTGATAAAATATTCTTCATTTGAAGTATATTAGTACTGAACTCATTATAATCACTCAATTTTTTGTGGATATCATTTACTCTCATGTATTTTTCTCATGCTTATCATTATTGTTCCCCCTTTCATTTCACTCTTCAATTTGACATTTTCTTTTTCTTTTATATCAAAATATTATGGCGCGACAAGAAAAACACTAATTAATTTATTATGCGACATGCCATGTATAAAAATCTAATGATGTTAATTAATCTACCAAAATTGACTTGTCATCAATAAAATGACATTTTAAAATTTTTAAAAGATTAAATTAATTTACTTGTATGTTTTTCTATTTTTTTACGAGTTTACATGAATCAAGCACATCTACCACTCTGTTATAAAAATAAATAAACATAAAAGCTAATGGCAATTTAAATAATTTCAATAAAAATTACTCAAGGGATAAATTTTCTATTATGTATTTTTTTTAAAACGAGAAAAAGTATGTCAAATTTCTAATACTATGTTAACAATTTTATTGGAAACTTTTCTTTTTTGCTTCATTTATTCCTTCATAGCTGATGAATAAAAAATTATATTTAAATATAATAAATTTAAAATAGACATTAGTATTAAATTTATTATTTTAAATATGATAGAGAGTATAATATAAAAATAGGAAAAGTTTCTTCAAATAAATATATTCAAATTAACGAATTATAAGCAATCACAAGGAGGCATGTAAAACAGGCTAGTCCGCCTCAACTCAGTTTCCTGCAAAGCTAGAAATGGCCCGGTTCGGTCCAGCCAGTGCGAGCTGGCCACAAATCTCCATATATATTTTTTATTTTTTTAAATTTAAAACTAATCAATATACAATTAAATGAATGAAGTAATAGTGGATAATTTCTTTAATATATTATAATATTTCGTTAATTTAATCTGGTTTAATTTTTATTTTACAATTGTTTATATACCAGTAATGAGTATATCAATATTTTGATATTTATCTATATAATATAAAAATAACTTTAATATATTATACGTAATCAAATTATGTCAGCAAGTCTCATCATATATTTTTAAACACTGTATTATTTACATAAAATATGAAATCTGATTATTCAATTAAAGTTTCATAACCTAATATATGCTTTTAAATTTTAAAAAATTTAGAGTAAAAATAGAAAAAGCTCGTAACCCAGTCTGCGTGTGTTTTAAATGGGCTTAGAAGCCCACAGATATGGACCCGTTTCACACCATTAACCATTAACCGCAAGGTAACATATGGTGTGGGGTGCATGTTGAGACCTGCAAAGCTCAGTAGTGACGAGTGTTGCCTTGGCATCAGGGTAAAATAAAAAAGGACCCATCCACCAAATTTGGCTCGTTCGAGTTGATCTAGGATGAATTTCCCAAGTTGACTTTTTGTGGTTCATAGAAAAATTTAATGAATTGTAATTTTAATAAGAAAATTTTTATTTACAGTAAAATTATACAAGGGATACTAATAAGTACAAAGCATAATAAGAGAATTTACATTCGTCTCATTAATCGAGCCTTTTACTCAAATTGTTAAGTAAAATATCAAAAATCATTTTCTATTTGATTTAATAAATGTCTTTATAAATTGTTAAGTGTAAATAGTAATAGCCAAATTTGATTACCTACTGTAATACTTGGTAAATAAAAATATTAATAAAAAATCATTATACATGTATATTTTAAATAAATACCTTAAATGAGTGGAATTATATTTCTATTTAAATAATAAAAAAATTATTTAAATCATTATAAAATTAAAATTTGAATCCAATGCCTTACAAATTAATTAAATAAAATAAATAAATAAAACCTTTTTTAAATAAATTAGTCAAATAGGGGCACGAAACGTGAATGCTCAAATCCATCGTTAATTCGTTATTTGGACAAACATCGCCAAATAATTTTGAAAACCAGTTAGGGGTATAAAATAGATCGCCGATCCGCAGACCGGATCGGTCTATCTAAAATCCATATAACATGCGAGCCGAAATGCACCGGTCCGTATGGACAAAGATCCGCACGGTTTGTAGTTTGCAGACTTACCTTCGCCAAATAATACATTTGGTCTATTTCGGTCCATTAGTTTAGTCGTTGCTCGCGTAACCTTAGTATATATCATTTAATTTATTTTCACTTCTCATAATATTGTCGATTTGTTGTCTCGCCCACTCCCAGCCAGCGAATAGCTTAAGTATCGTTGTCGAGTGTACTCGCCGCCTCACCCACGATGCCTAGCATCCCAACTGTCATCACTGGTTTTTGTCCGGGCACGTTTGGGGTGGGCTCAAACTAAGCCAATGGTGAGAAATTTAGAGTCACCACCAACTGTTTTTGGGGTACAGTTGGATTCCCTCTACTTTGAGTAGTTTAAAGTATAGTCTCCGTTATTAGAGAAGGGTTCGGGAATTGGTTACGTGTAGGGAAGAATTAGCACCCCTACAACGCCCTTTCGGTATCTATTTTTGGAAAATGAGGTTTTCTATTTATTTTTACTATTGTGATTGGGTTGGGTTTCCTAGAAAGTGTATGCTAAGTTATTTGTTAAAGTTATGGTTAAAATTAATTTATCCTAAATTTCTAAAGGAATTCCTAAAAGCTTTGTTTTGCTTTTTATTTGAAGTGGAAATGAAATCCTAAGGTTTTACTATTATTTTTTTGTTTTTGGAAATTGAAATTGAAATATGTCTTTTTCACTTTTTTTTGTTTTTGGTTTGAAAACATTTTTTTTGTGTTAAAAACGTTTTTTTTTTTTTGTTTTTGAAAACTCTATTTTTAGTTGTTTTTTTGTTTTGAAAGAATTGAACCTTAATCACAAGTTAAAACTTAAAAATGCATATTTGTGTTTTTTTACTATAACTAAATGCACACACATATCAAAATAAATGTGGAGTGTGTGAGTGTGACATCCACAAATAATATAAAAATAAAGCTACCCTCTTTTTTCCTCTTCTTTTTTTCTTCTTTTCCTTTTCATGCCCCTCCTTGCTTTTTTTATTTTTTGTTTATACTTTACTTTACATATTATAACATACAACATATACAAAATACAAGGAAAATAAAACATATACCCAACAACATAAAAAACAATACAGGAAAACACTAAGTATTACATCAAATATGAATATACATAAGCTAAAAAAGTAATAATACAGAACCGACTTTGGGGCTTCAACACTAGACTTCCGTTGAATCCTTGTCTGCAACGACAGTTGCCTACTCGAATTACCAAATCACCAAGTCCCAGTAGTGCAAATGGCAAAAATCAGTTGGGATTTTGATTTGGAGATTGCAGTGATGTGTGGAGTTGAGAGAAGATGAAAAGCAATTTTTTCTGGGTTTTCAGTAGAAAACGTGGGAGAGAGGGAGGATGTTCTTTTTTTCTTTTTGGATTGATGGAGAGAGTGGAGAGATTGGGGAAAAATATTGGGAGAATGGCAGAAATTCGTATGGGCTTAATCTGGGTGTTCTCTTTTTTGGGATCAGGGAGTTGGGTATGAAGACTGGGTAAATGGCAGAATAGCAGAGCGTTTTTTCATTTTTTTCAGCAGAATATCCTTGTGTTCTCTTGATGCTTGGGGAGAGAACCTCTTATTTATTTTTGCAGAATTTGGTTGGACCGTCATTATTATGCATTTATTGCTCTATTATGAATTTAATTGCAAGATTCTAGCTTTTATTTGGTGGTTGGATGACCTATGCGAAAAACGAGGCAGCTTATGATTGCTTTTTCGTTCTTTTGTGAGCACATGCGTCTGACAGGCGTTGAAAAGCATCTCTGACAATTGCTAGCTAATAAAAATGCGTCCCGTGACTACATAGGAAAGAGGCCGCGGAAAATAAGGCCAAATAGTAAAAGTCCAAGGTCAAAGGGTCGAAGTGTCGGCAGGTCGAAGGTCAACAGTCAACGGGTCAAAGTTTGGTGGGCTGTAGGTCAACGGTCAATGGGTCGAAAGTCAACGGTCAATGGGTAGGAGGTCAACGGTTGAAGGCTAAGGGGCAAAGGGTCTAGGTCGGAACCAAGGGTCAATCGAAGGCCAATCCTCGAAGATCCACTGGTCGAAGGTTCGTAGGTCACTGGTTGAAATCAACGATCGAAGGTCAATCCTCGAAGACTCGAAGGCTTCCTTTGCCAAAAACAGGCGTCAGGGCTTCAAGTCTTCGAGTTTTCGAGTCTAGTTTTTTCTTTTCTTTAACTTTTAATTATCCTTTTACCCCTACCTAAAATGCTAAAATGGACGACCTTTTTGGATTGTTTGGGCACGGCATTGGGGCCATCCTGATATCTTCCATTTCGATTCCATCTCCTATTTCGATTCCACACATCGTAAGCCTTGAGTTGTGCAATAATTAGGTTATATTCCTTGAGAGTTTCTAAATAAGATTTACTTTCCGTATTGGGTGACCGGAAAAGACGTTCGATAAGTCTATTTTTCCTATTTATCTTCAACCTTAGCCATGATGGGTTATGAAATTTAGACATGGCTGGAAAGGGAAGATCTAAAGGGGATGAAGATGGGGGTAGCTGTGAGGTTGAAACATTAGAAATTGGAGTTGTGGAAAAAGAAGGGCAATTGTTGGAAAAATTCATTATGGAAGTTGTTCCTTACGATCCTCCGCTATCTCGAACCTTTAAAAATAAAAAAAACATTAAGTTAATATTTTAATCTTTTCACATTAATTATATAATGAAAATGCTATGATGAAATAACATAATTTAAAATAATTATATATATATATATATAAGGTGGCAAGGCCAACCATGCATGTATATACAAAGTCGTATAACTAACCATATAAATAATATATGTGAGGTGGTAAAACCAACTATGTAAATAATATATATGAGGAGGTAAAACCAACCATGAATATAGTATATATGATGTGGTAAAACTAACCATATAGATCTTCTATAACAAATAATAAGTAACTTTAAAATCTTGAGTATTACCTTTCATAGAACTTCGATGCATGTTAAGTATGAAAACGAAAGAGGGTTTGAGTAGTATTTAGGGTGTTAAGAGGGCTTGAGGGAGTGTTTGTATAGAAAATTTTGTGGTATGGCTTGAGAGAGCTTGTGCATTAAGAGGGGAGGCAAGACACTCCTTATATAGGGCAAGGATGGTGGTAGGTGGTAGGTGTGGTAGGTGAAACTTTTGTCCTTAATACCTTATTTTATTCCCTAATTTTCTCATTTTCAAATCATTTGATTCTTATTCCCATATTATCTAGTACGTGGCCCTTTTGTTTCTCCCATTTTTGAATTTTTAGGAATTGTTTGACTTTGAAAGTTCTTTTAATCACAAAAGTCACATGGGTGTATGACCTATTATTTTGACTATGACTTTCTAGATTCCTCATTAAATTCAATAAGGCAAATTGGGATGGATTCCTAACTTAATTATCTACATTTTGAGACCAATTTCAAGTCTTTTGGACTTGTATATCAAAAGTTATTGGGTTTTGAAGTGAGACTGGAAATTCTAGGCATACTATTAGACCCTTGTAGACTGTTTAAATTGTTTCTCCTAATGGGCTGATCCATGAGGCTGAAAATTTAACCAAAGGTATATAACTAAAGTTAGAACACGTTGATATAATTTTAAGTTATGTAGAGCTATATAACCGAAGTTATAAATTTTTGAAGATAACCTCTAGAAACTACGCTAGTGTATACTCTCCAAGCATAAACTATGGTTATGGAGTATTAATGAAAGTTTTTTTCTTTTACAACTCTTAATAATTTTTGATGTGATAAATTCAAAGTTGTATTCTATTTGATTTAGATTCAACATCTCAACCAAGAAATTATTTATTTAATATAATTAAACCAAACGCTTAAAATAATATATAGTTAGGTAAAATAATATAACACCTCATTATAAAACTTAATAAAATACCACATTTATTTGCTTAAACTAAAATATATATCAAATGTAATTTATTTATGAGAAGTAAATATTATATTATGAAATGTGATATTTAATTAATATAATGATCATACACGCTATCAAATAACATTTTCTAAATATATGATCAAAATAGTTTAATTATAAACATAAAATAATATAATAAATACTTATTATTTTATTAAAAATCTTGGGTCTTACGCAAGAGGTTAATTATTATTTTTGGGATTTATTAATGAAAGAAAATACAAAAATGTAAATATGAGGAAAAGAAAGAGAGCTTCCATGTTACGTTTCATCGTTCGTGCATTGGAGAACTTAGAGAGAGAGAGAGAGAGAGAGAGAGAGAGAGAGAGAGAGAAGGTCTAAGCCTTCGAATTGGGGCGTTTTGAGCTTGTTCGGTCCTCAAGAATGATTCCAGGTAGGTGTTCCTCTACTTCTCTACTCTTTATGTGATGTTTAACATGCAATAATTAGGCACTTTTATGAATTTCATGATAACCCTAGGAATTGGGGAAAACTCGAATTTGGGATAGAAATCTTAAGGTTAAGTTATTTGTGTAGCGTAACCTGGCTAGGAAGGATTAGAAACTCATTTTAGGGTTGAATTGATGCTTAGAATTATGTTTGTGAAGTTATCTAACTGGATTTTTGACGAATAGCAGGTTGCAGATTCGACTAGGCGAGTACAGGCAACATGGTCAATGCGAGCGGTCGATGTGGTCGATATGGTCGACCTGGGTGGTTGGCATGGTCAACGTGGCGACATGGTCGATGTGTTGGGATCAACATACATCGAACTAGTTGACTTGGGGTGGTCGAGGTGTAGTGTGATCGGTATCGACTAGGTAGTGTGGTCGACATCGACCAATGGGATGGTTGACATCGACCAATTGAAGTTTCCAGAGGGCTCCAAAGCAGAGTTTCTAGGGAGACTCAAAGCAGAGTTCTACTATTTACATTGTAAATCATTCTGCATCTCCACATTTAAGTAATTTAATTAAATTATGATGTAAATAAAGAAATACCCCCCTTTTTTATTCAAAGAAAAATACTAGAAAATCAAATTCATACTACTTTCAAAATGTGAAAAATGGAAATTAGCATTGTATCTTGGGAAAATCTAGCTTTTGGTTTGAGATGACTATTTGCAAAGTAGGGTTAGACCTCTTAGAAAAATCTCCAAAAATCAGGTTATCTTAGTTATGATATGAGGAGCCATTATCGTGACTTTTTTATTTCAAGAAAGCACCTTCTACGAAAATCCTCTCTCTTGGTCAAGACATGAAGATAGATTTGTGGACACTAGCCTCGGTTATAGAGGGAATGTGGTGAACCCTAATGCCATATTGGTGTTGATTTGTTGATTTGAAGATTTGAGCTTTGGGCTCTGTGACTTGTTTATGGATTCTCACCATGATGCATAAGTTATGCTATGCGGTTGATGTAACAAGCTAAGGCCTGGGTTAAGCTGTTCCGCTCGTGGTGACAGGTTGTGGCCTGAGTTGAGCTGTTGAGCTAGTGGTGCTAAGGGTGAGTGCCCTGAACTGGGATTCTGTTGAGGATCATGGATAAGTTGTCCTGTTGTGGATAGGCTAGGTCCTGATATTTGTTTGCATGCTGAGTCTTAATGATTGAGCACATTACACGGTGCGCGAGTACATTAAACGTATAGTATAGACTTATCTGTTTTGCATAGTAGAGTGATGTGGAGTTATGGGTCACCGACTGAGCTTGTAGCTCACCCCTACTTTGTTGTTTATCTTTTTCAAGTGGGACCCGAGACTAGTGGAGGACTTTCTTCTAAGAGGACGTGCCCACTACTCTAATGTATGATACTGTTGGTCCCTAGTAGCCTAGAGGGGGGTGAATAGGCTAATATCAAAACTCTTTTTCTCTGTCAGGTACAGCACAATCTGGTTATGAGATGTAAAATCAATGCGGAAGATAACCAGATAGTGAAAATATTTTGCTTCATTATCTGATGATAATTACAACAAAATAAGCAGCAATTTCAGCTGATTACAATAGCACTCTCTAGCTCACACTCTCCCTTTTTTTTTCTCAAAAATTCACACTTAAAAAAATATACAAGTGTTGCTATTTATAGTGACATCCACAAGAGACAACCTTGGAACTTGTTGTACCGGATATTATGCCCATTTACTGTCACTCGGAAATCTCTCTGCATTAATTGCTGCGGATGTGGTCTTCAAGATCTTGGGTTTGCAACGCATAAGAGTCTTTGTAAGTTCCCAAGTATATTTAAAGTTGTGTCCACATATCCAGATGGTCCACATGTAAGATGCTTTAGGTTCTCAACAAGTTTGTCTTACATCGGGAAACAGCGAGCTGATGACTTTGATATCGAAGAGAAAAGATGAAGTAGCGTCTTCTTGAATCCGGTGTAAGGTTCCTTACTTTGTGCTTAAATTTAGCTCAGATCCTTACTCCGTAATACTGATTGCTTACTCCGTATCAATTTGGTGCTGGAATCCTTGTTCCAAGTAAGAGCTTCCTTACTCCGTATGAAAGAGAAGGTCGGAGTGTTTACTCCGCATCTGCGCTTCCTTACTCCGTAACTAGTTTCCTTACTCTATATGAGATAAAGGAACGGATGGCTTACTCCGTATCAGCACATCCTTACTCCGCATGAGTGAGTGGTTCGGATTCCTTACTCCGCATCTACTAAAGACTCAATTCTTTATTCCGTAGAAGTACTTCCTTACTCCGCATGTATGGAAGACTCGGATTCCTTACTCCGTGTCTTCTATATTTTAGTCCGGTTGAGTGGAAGACTTATCTTTTTAACTCCGCGTTGACTCTCTTATTTCGTGTGACTTTGTAGACCAAGACTCTTACTCCGCATCTTTTAGACTTAGTTCGTTTGAAGTATTAGGTGCGGATTTCTTAGTCCATAACTTTTGGGTTCTTAATCCGCACGAATGATCCTTATTCCATATGAGGTAAAGACTTGGTTATTTACCAAGTGTTTGTCGACACTCATTCTTACCCGGATCAGGATTAGATATCCAGTCCTTAGCTTTGCTCACATGAGTGTAGATCCGGATGAAAGTCATATCTTCTGCAATGACTTAAGATAAAACAACAAAGGTCTCAGATCAAATTATATAGGGCTTTATCAGCATCATCCAAATTCTGGGCTTGATCCAACAATCTCCCCCAATTATGGATATGCCCAACCCCTTTGTAATCTAATCTGGTAAGCAATGTAAGAAGATAACATACAGAAAAGAAAACACTCCAATTTCATTGATCAGTACATAGTACAATATAGCCTTTATACAAAATCTTCATTAAGGTACATAAGGCTTATTATACTTGAAGATCATCGTTGCAACCTTCTCTCTAAGCTCCATTGTCTGCTCCATTGTGTAGGCTTGAATGTGGTTCCAGTTTTTATCAACCTTGACAATGGATTTGATGAAGAAACAGACAAAGGCTCCACAGCTATCTCCATCAGGCTGTTGTGGCACTAACTTCTTGCCCCAGACCGTCCCCTTCAGCTTATCAGATGGACCCAATGGAGTTAGGCCTCTTTCTTCATAAAGTCCCGATCGTTTTACGGCTTCTCGTCAAATGAACACGCAGTGGCTCAAATTGATCCCTTCTAATGTTTTGCTCCACAACTTGATGGGAATCAATTCGGATCAGCTGCTTGGACGGAATCATAAAGATAACCAGCATGAAGTGCGGCATCATGACCCGGTATGGAATGAGGACCGATTGAAGAGTCTTCCAGGGAGTGCTATCCTCAGCAGTTCCGTTGATGTAGGTCTGAATATCGGCTAAGTCTGGAAGATACCCTTCATTCCAACACGGCAAGATGTCAAACATGTGCCTGTCCTTGTATAGGGACAAAAACAGCCTCATCTCCATCTTAATTGCACGAGAGAAGTTGTCTATGTCTTCTGTGGTGAGCAGACCCGTCTCAGAGTGAATAATGCTTATGTCTTGGGGAGAGAAGGGGTACAACTCAGATAGACATCTTCTCTGAGCATTTGATGCGGCATACCTGGTCATAACATTAAAAATACTTCCATCTTCATCAAGGGGATCAAGATCCACGTACGATGGGAGGAAGGTGTCAGCCGCTGCAGATGGAGTGGTCGAAGGAGGAGCTGCACTAGAGGAGCTGGGTTGAGAGAAGCGGCTGCGTTTGGGGATGGTAACTCCTGGAAGCAGTGAGGATGCAGACCGCTTTTTTTCAGCACAAGAGGAGGAAGGTGCAGGAGGATCAGATGACACTTTCACCCCCGGTTGGGCAGATCGACGAGGGACGGGAGGAGGACGAGCCATCATGTGAGCCAAGTCCGCAAAAGAGGTGGACAGGGAATGGACGGACGAGGCGACAAGGTCCATCTTTTGCTCGATGGAGGTGGAGTAGTCGGTTAAGGCGGAGAGGAGTTGGGCACCAAGAGCATCAACCTTAGCGGCGATGGCAGAAATTTGGGCAGTTTGAGCTTGGGCGTGACGGTCCAGCTGAGTAGATAGCACATCATCGGAGTAAACTGTCCCAAAAGAGGCACGGCCAAGCGCCAACTTCGGAGCTTTGGAGGACTCCCCGACAGGAACAGGTGTAAGGGTGCGTTGGGCAGAGGAGTCCACAGGAGTGGAGTGGTCATCAGCAGCAGCAGCAGAGGGGGCAGCCGGAGCATCAGAAGCGTCCAGAGCAGTAGAGCCACTATGACCAGACAGGTCAACAACGGGGATGGCATCTGCAGGTGAGGCGGACCGAGCCTTAGCAGGAGAGGAAACTCGTGCGTCATGGGCTAGTTCGGAGGAGACAGCGAAGGGAACCTCCGGAATGTGGGCAGGCGTAAAAAAGCCATGATCCAGATTCTAGACAATCATATCCTCCAGGGTGCGGGTGTGTTTGACGTAAAACACTTTGAGATCATCATCGGGGACGGAGGCTGTGCAGGCGAGGCTAAAACGGAGCCAGAGGCCCGTCAGGGTGTCAGCGGAGAGATGGTCTAGGTAGTCTTGGGGTTGAGGTAGAGGAGGCAAGGGAGCTTCTAGAAGAGATTCTGGGACATCAACAACGACAGTGGCAATGACAGTGTCAACTGTGGCAGCAACAGCAGAAGTAGAGGGAGTGGGGACATTCACTGCAGATGGTGCGGGGGAAACAGCCTTAGGTAAACTGGGCTGAGATGGTCCCGCAACCTTAGAAGGGTCGGCATGGACGCTGTGCTGCGAGGCTCGAGAGCTGGAAGGAGCAGCAACGGACCGAATCTGGGAGGACCAGTGAGCGGAGCTGACTTCGGGGGCACGGCTATCGGAGGGGTCACCAACCGAGCTGCCTTGTTGTTCCGAGGCGAGAAGAAGGCGGAGAGCAGCCGAGGGACAGTGAGCGGTCATGTTCCCACCAGGCGTAAGGTAGCGAAGATAATAAGCCGGAGGGAAAGGAACGACATCATAGCGGGCAAAATGGTCCGGATGGAAATGCATGAAGACAGTGCTAAGTATTCGCCCAAAAGAGTGATTCTTTGGACCTTTCTTCAGCAGTCGGAACAAGAAGGTCCCCCAGTCCATCGAGAAACGCTCAAGGACGCCGTATATAGCCAATTGAAGGTCGTACGGGACGGAATCCAGAGCAGTGGTATGAGCCAAGAAACATCGACTCAGGATGGTCTCCAGACACCGGTAGCGACCTTGGAAAGACTTAATCTTGTACTCCTTCCTTTTGTAGGAGCAACCCATGGAGGTAGCCATGGTCTCAGCATCCGGGCATTGAGGATCACCGGGAGGTAGGTTGAGGGCGGCACGGAGAACGGCAGGGGTGATCAAGATAGATTCACCGCGAATGTAGGAGATAATGGAGTCGGTGGTGCAGCGGATCCGTTGATAGAACTCACAAATGTCTTCAATGAGAAGGTCAATAGGATTGGATACTAGGTTTAGGATGTGAGAGGCTTCCAGAAGTGGGCGAAGTTCCAGAAACCAAGCTGGAGGATCGGAGATAGCACACCAATCGACCAGATGGCCGGGGTTAACGCCGGAAAGAGAAGTTTTGGGTGCCATGGAGGGAAATATTGAGAGAAGGAGGTGAAGTCTTGGGGATTGAAGGAGCGACGAGGGGTTTAGGGATTTGGAAAATGTAAAACTCGCGCTGCGCAGAAATGTCTAGGATATATAGGACCGAGTCCGGGATTGTCAGCGGTCTAGGGATTAAGCAAGTGTAATAGTGACCCGCGTGACAGGCTAATGTCATTAGTCTTGATAGCGGCGCGCCTCCGGATATAAAGATGACATGGAGACGGCATGACCAGGGAGTGATAATAGTTGTTTGCCTTCTTTGGGAAGTGTGTGCATCCCGAGACATGCATTTAATGTACCATCATTCTTCCTCCTCAAAAGCACGCGATTTATAATAAGACATGATTTATCGCGATTTGAGAGTTCCAAGAGTCCGGAGGAATGAACCAACAATCATCCGGAGTAAATAATTTCCGAGAGAAGATTACCCAGGATGAAAAGTAAACCGTGTCCGGAGAAACAGAGTGCGGTAAGAGAGAAGTAGATTCCTTTGCTGTCTTCAAGTCGAAGAGAAGAGAAGTACTACAACACTTCAAATCCGAGACTATAGACGAGATGTATCGATAAAGGTGCAAAGAGAATCTGGGCCTGTAGCTTCACGGAAATAAGCTAAAAGAACACAAGCTTAACAGGGAGAAATTAGTACGGATATGAGAATATAATCAGATGTGCGCATCTAAATCCGAACTAATGAGAAATAGAACTTAGTGCATTGAAAAGGGAATGTAGAAGACACATACAAACAAGAGAGTGATCATTGTTACTGAATCAAGACATATGTCAGATAATAAATACACAAGTTCATATTGGTCAACATAGTGAAACCGTCTTGCTGAACAACGTAGCAAAGATAATTAAAAAAAATATGATTTGTCCAACTTAGGATTCATAAGTGAGATGGTAGGAATGAACACATGTCGAAAGCAAGCAAATGATTGTCCGATTAAGATGCATGGTTGAAGGAAGAAAAACATCCTTGCATGCCACAGATCTTATTCAACAATGCATGTCCATGTAGATCCGGAAGTGATAGTTTAGAGGAAGAAGCATCCGAGACATATTAGGGGATTATTCCAAAGATTACTCCCCCTTAGATCATGCGATCTTCTCTGTGATAGACTCCCCCTCAGATGAACAGCCAAGAGAGAGGTCATGAGACATATACTTGGATAATTAATGCGATCTTATCATGGTATTACTTGGATAATTAATGAAGCATTTTCTCCCCCGTAGATCATGCGATCCTCTCAATCACATTACCTGTTAAAAATTTAGATCTTGAAACATCACTGTCTATCCATTAGGAAACTACACTTCAGGAGCTAATCAGACTGCGATTGTGAGTACCATCACCAAGCATTCCAAGCTAACCCATTTCATTTCTTCAACCATACAAGCTAATAGAGCAATCAATATGAAATAGCATTCGTCATGTGGTGATGAGTGGAGATTAGAATCATGAAATCCTAAAGAAGTTAATCATATCCATTTTAATTATGTTAGCTTAAACGACTTCAGTCGGGGAACGCAAGCATCCTCCCAATATGACGTTAGATAATTATATCTGAGCATAGGCACGTGAGGCAGTAAGTATGATTAACATGAAGTTCAGTATGTGTTCTCTACTTTAAATAGAAGCACAATGCAAGTTCTGAGAGAAGATATACTATTGAGTGATTTAAGTGAAGCTATGCAGAAAAGTCAAGCATACCTAATCGGAAGAGTAATTCAGAAAACCTTGCATCAGGTAGGGGCTTTGTAAGTATGTCGGCCAGTTGATCTTCAGTAGCAACATGTTCCAGTGATATGTGCTTTTGGAGAACATGGTCGCGAATGAAGTGATACCTTACCTCAATGTGCTTCGTCTTTGGGTGCATGACAGGATTGTTGTTGATAGCAATTGCACTAGTGTTGTCACAGTAGAGTGGAATAGATGTCATGTTGAAACCGTAGTCAGTAAGTTGACTTTGCATCCAGAGTAGCTGTGCGCAGCAATTCCCAGCTGTCACACCCCAATTTTCTTTCACTTGGAAACGGGTAGTGACTGCCCATGCCCGCACCCGAAGGGTCAAGGGGTTGGTGCAAGCACCTAAAAGGACTTATGACACGAGTGCTGTCCCAAACTTGTACAACCAGGCTAACATGCCACGGGCATGCTCCTGCTCCCAAACCATGCACACAAACAATAATTAAATAATAACCACAACCCAGTTCATTACATTTAAAAGAGCTCAAGGTTCAATACAACTCAATGGGGAAAGTTCCCATTTAAACCAGAAAATACTGTTTACAAATAATCTCACACATAAAATAGAAATCCATAACAAAACAATGAAAACCAACATAGTCTTCAGCCTCAGTGGCCTATCTTCCAGCCCTTTCACCTACCGCCTGCCAAACCCTGCAAAAAGAACAGTTTATGGGAAGGGTGAGCAAACCATAGCTCAGTAGGGATCCAGTCTCCCCAGACCCATCCCACTCAACAGTATGCATGACAAGTGTATGCTTGTGCTCGTGTCGTGCCTAAAGCTAAAGCAGTAAACATCACCCAGTAACACACCTTTTACCTGAGCCCACACTGGGGGGCAGAGGACACCCCGCCACCATGGCGACATGACATACCACCTCCAGGCGAATGTTGCATGGACACCAATGCAACATTTTCCACCCGAGTCAGGTATGGTCAACCACCTCCTCGGGCGCCATACCTACCCTCAGGAATGGGTGTAGACTTAGCCCACCGTTGTGAGTGCTACACCGAGACTCAGGACCGCGGTCCTGGCCAAATCTCAAGGGGTCCAGCTATCATGCCTGGCCCATAACTCAGCTCAATCCCATCACATTTGGGTCATCAATCTCAAACAACAATATAATCAGTTACAAAAGTACGGCTTAGTAATACATCTCAATTTAATATAAAACAACAGTGCGGCTCAACAGAGTATATCACCAACAAGGTTCACCCGGCCGACATAGTCGGTTACAAACAACATATACTAGCCTCTCAGGCTTAAAACCAAACACATAACATACAACAGTCACACATGAATATTATCAAGCACATAGTGAGCGTAGCCACACAAACATTTTATCAAACACCTAGTGGGCATAGACAACCCAACAATTTCCAGTCCACTCCCAAGCATCAAATCAACCAATATGCTATTGAAGGCCAACATCCATATAGGAGATGTAATGACCCGTGTGTAAGAAGTTAACCACAAACACCTTGGATGTTGGTGCACAAGTTTGAGGTAAGAGATGAGCCCAAGAGGTGACTTTTGGGAGGTGCATGTGACAAGTGATAACGTGCATTTATGCCCTAGGAAGATGCTATGCATATACATGCAGTTTTAAGCTGTTTTGGCAGATTTTGGAGCTCACTTTTGGTATAGTAGATGGCCTCAAACAATTGGCGTGCAAGAACAAAAGTTTCTTAGAATGAGGTCCTCTACCTACCACAGAAATTTCAGAACATTTGGAGCTGCACGTGAATTCACCCATTTCACGTGCAAGCATATTTTTGCTTCTCAAGCCTCCACAAGATGCAAGGAGGCTTGGGGTGAAGTTTGAGTGCATTTGGAGCTGCACGCCAATTGGGGAATTGGCGTTCAAATTGGCGTGCAAACATGTTTTTGCATTGTTACCTTGGTTTTGTCATTCTAATCATCTTTTCCCAAAGGACCAGGTTAGAATAGTGAGTATTTTGGTGTGTATGGATGCAGAAAGGTTGTAGCTTGTGTAATCAAAACTACGTTTATCCCGGGTTTTTAATCAAAAATACTCGTTTTGATCCTGGGTTTCACTTAATCAAAACTACGTCGTTTTGATAGTGGGAGGTCTATATAAGGATGAGGAGACTCCTTGTTCTAGGGTTAGGGGTTTTTCAGCCACTGCAGCCGTCGTGGAGAGAGAGAGAGCTAGAGAGAGGGAAAGGAGGAGAACTGCTGGTTGCTGCCAGAGCGTCTTGCATGGGGAGGACGGCATCTAACGCGGGAGCAAGGAGGATCTTCTTTAAGGTAGGGGTTCTGTCTCACCTGATCTGTTCTGGGGTTAGGCCTTGTGTAGAGGATTTCTCGAGTTTTTATTGTTATTGTTATATTATTTATATGTAAATTCATATAGGTGTGACCACCTATATGAATGTTGGCCTTCAGTGGCGTTTTGGTGTGATTTCTGAGGTTAGGTGGTTACTGCATGTTAAGTGTTCGATAAAATGCTTGTGTGAATATGCGTGTGTGTATGCTCAGAACGTGTTTGAAATAATGCCTGTGAGGCTATGCATATTATGTGTTTGAAATAATATCTGTGTGGCTGGGTTTGTGAGCCTGTGAATATATGCATGCTAAGTGTTCGACGTTATTCCCGTGTGACTAAGCATATTAAGTGTTTGATGTTATGCCTGTATGACCTTATGTGCTGCGTGTTTGCTTGTACACCTAGTGGCTGTGGAAGCCCGGGACTGTTTTGTGTTAGCCTGTGAGGCTGTGGAAACTATGCCTGAGAGGCGGTTAAACTATTTGCCTGAGAGGCGCTTAAATCATTGGCCTGAAGAGGCGGTTAAATCACTTGAATCATTGGCCTGAAGAGGCAGTTAAATCACTTGAATCATTGGCCTGTAGAGGCGGTTAAATCACTTGTGGTTAAAGTGTTAGCCTGTGAATGTAGAAATGATTGTATTTGCTGGTGTTTTGTTATTATATCTGTTGGAATGTATCACGACACCGCACTCGTACACATGTCATGTAGATGCTAGGAGCATGGGATGGGTTGGGGAGACATGATACCTACTGAGCTGTGGTTGCTCACCCCTCGTACTGTGGTGTGTTTTCTTGCAGGAACCTACAGGCGTTAGGTGGGACCCCAAGGTGGAAGACCTTAGTTACTTTACTGTCTTTTATTTATGTTATTTTGTGGGAATTGTTGTAACCCCAGTGGGGATGGATGGAAAATAGGATTTTGTTGTAATAAAGACATATTTGGATTATGGATTAATGAACATTTCTTTCTTGAATGTGTTGTGGATGTTTTAAAATGTTATATTCGGGGTTTGTATCCTAACTCCCTTTGCCCTCCGTGTGGGTACAAGGGGAGTCACGTACCGGTTTCCTCGGGTTGGAAATTCGGGGCATGACAGGAGATCACACCTATATGGATTTACATATATATATATATATATATAAGCATGTATAGGACAGATACCCTAGGACAGAGAAAGGCTGAGAAGAACGGAGTCCCTTGTCACGCCCCGGATTTCCAACCCGAGGAAACCGGTACGTGACTCCCCATTCACCCACACGGAGGGCAATGGGGTTGGATTCTTGGATGCCACACAAGCAAGTCTAACAATTACAATAAATCAAATAAGCCACATCTTTATTTAATTCCAAAACATCAAAGGTTCACAAAACAACCAAGTCCCCTGATTACGGTTCAATTCCTTAGTACATTCCCCTCCCCTGGGTTACATAAATCATAAAAGTACATTCTGAAATGAACAATAAAGTAGAGAGGGTCTTCCACCTTGGTGTATCCACCTAACGCCTGTAAGTCCCCTGGAAAACAAACAAACACGTAGGAGGGGTGAGCAACCACGGCTCGGTAGGGATCATGTCTCCCAACTCATCCCATGTTCTAGCATCTACATGCCATGTGTACAAGTGCGGTGTCGTGATACAATAATTTCAACAAACATAATAACAACCACGTCAACAATTTACAATCTTCCACTGCCACACAAGCTAACACTTTAACCACAAGTGATTTAACCGCCTCTTCGGGCCAAGTTATTTAACCGCCTCTTCGGGCCAAGTGATTTAACCGCCTCTCGGGCCAAGTGATTTAACCGCCTCTTCGGGCCGGATACCACATTAAGCACACACACACATGGTCACTCAAGCATACAACCAAACACTTGGTGTGCACCCGTTCACAAGCGCACAAACCCAACCATTCGGGCCATAGAGCAAACATCCAGCATACATACATACACTAAACCACAAGTCCGGTCACACGGACATATTACCAAACACTTAATGGGCATATACACACTAAGTTCACACGGGCATTTCATCAAACATGTAGCAGGCATGTCATACGGGCATTTTATCAAACACTTTTCATGCATCACACAAACACCGAAACACCAAAATCGCCATTGAAGGCCAACATTCATATAGGAGGTCACACCTATATGAATTTACATATAAATAATATAACGGATATAACTCTATTCCGCCCTTGGACCCTAGGACAGAGGAGGATTTAGGAAGAACAAAATCCCTACCTTGAAAACGTCCTCCGGCTCTTGCTTCCACGCTGACGTTGTCTTCCCCACGCACGACGCTCCGGCGGCAAGCCAGCGGCTCTCCTTCCTTCCCTCTCTCTCTCTCTCTCTCTCTCTCTCTCTCTCTCTCTCTCTCTCTCCGACGGCGAAAAGAACCCTAACCCTAGAACAAGGAGTCTCCTCGTCCTTATATAGACCTCCCATTATCAAAACGACGTAGTTTTGATTAAGTGAAACCCGGGATCAAAACGACGTAGTTTTGATTACACAAGCTACAACCTTTCCGCATCCATACACACCAAAATACTCACTATTCCAACCTGGTCCTTTGGGAAAAGATGATTAGAATAACAAAACTAAGGTAACCATGCAAAAATATGCCTGCACGCCAATTTGAACGCCAATTCCCCAATTGGCGTGCAGCTCCAAATGCACTCAAACTTTACCCCAAGCCTCCTTGCATCTTGTAGAGGCCCGAGAAGCAAAAATATGCTTGCACGTGAAATGGGTGAATTCACGTGCAGCTCCAAATGCTCTGAAATTTCTGTGGTAGGTAGAGGACCTCATTCTAAGAAACTTTTGTTCTTGCACGCCAATTGTTTGAGGCCATCTACTAGGTCAAAAGTGAGCTCCAAGATCAGCCAAAACAGTTAAAAACCGCCGAAAGCATAGGATCTTCCTAGGGCATAAAGGTACGTTATTACTTGTCACATGACCTCCCAAAAGTCCCCTCTTGGGCTCATCTCTTACCTCAAACTTGTGCACCAACATTCAAGGTGTTTGTGGTTAACTTCTTACACACGGGTTACACACGGGTCATTACATCCTCTCCCCCTTAAGACTTTTCGTCCTCGAAAAGAAATGACATACGAGGAAAACAAACACAAGCTACCCATTTGCCACACGGCGAGCCACAACACCCAAATGGGTCATACACCGCACATTGTACACAATAGCACATAACATAGTGCCACCACAGTCCATAACCACATGCATCACAATCTATGGAAACACATCCACATGTCACAAATATCCATCACACGCACATTTCATTAACACATTCAATATAAATTAAAGTCAAAAGTCGAAAGGAAATACAAAGACACCAGCCAACAGCCACCCCTCCACCCTTAAGATTGTTCGTCCTCGAACAACTCTGGGGGTTGCTCACGCATCATGGTTTCGCGTTTCCATATCTCCTCCATAGGACGTGTCGTCCGCGAAAAGACAATACACTTTCCATAATGCACATGCTGATGCACATCGTCCACGACCATTCACATACCCGCGAATGAAGATATCACACAATAACACACATGAAGGCACGTACCCACGGACCCAATACAACACGAGATGATAAGGAAACACATATTCTAATCTCACCAACAACCCTTGTTCTCCTCACCTAACACATGTCACAAGTATTCACGTCACGACGGTGTACGACATATACGCCCATCCCCAACACGTACGTTTAACAATTCACATAAGTCACAGACCAACTCACATCATAAACACCACTACAAGAAACAAAGCACAAATAAAACACTACTACACGTTTAACGTTCCACTGCCCACTCGCTGACACCATACAAACTCATCCGCAGGGAGTTTCCTCACAACCTTCCCACCTTTGGACTTTTCGTCCCCGAAAAGAGAAACCAAGTAGTAAACAACGCGAAAAGATCAAAGCAACACATAATGTAGTCATTACCACAAATGTTGGAGATGCCAACTCGCGGCACGATGGGACCAACACTCCACAACGTAAAATACCCAACAATTGGGATTTGAAGTCAACGCGAGCCTCGGCCCATAGGTAGACCTCACCCTAACCAACAAGCACAATGAGGTCACAATGAAACACAAACAAATAGGACAGCATTATGCAAACCACAATCACATTCCCACACGGGAGCTCACCTAGCAGCACCATCATCACCTGCGAAAACCACCTCACTCAAGTAAGGAACATTGAAACCCCACCAACGCCAATGATGACGCAACGGAGTACAAGCCTAGACACGAAACACGAGAATGGAGTGTGCCCTTAACCACTCGGCCGCAGCCAACCCGGGCGCCCAACGGAGTCCAAGGATGCACTAAAAACAATAAATGCGGCACCACACACACAACCATGGTAAGACCAAAACCCACTATCGGGTATCACTAGTCACCGACTTTGAGAATCGACCTCCATGATCACGGTCAAACAGAGATCCGCCAAGGTCCCACACGCCTTCACAACCGAGGCTTACCGTCAGCCCAAGAGATAATGCCTTACCAAGTCGGCGGACGGACCACGCGATAGGAATCCCTTGACGCCAAGTAGCTATGAACATCATAGTCCCCCCCCCCCTCCGAAAACTCTCTATCTGCAACCTTGACCACAATGGAATCCTCTATGTCACCACTCACGGGTCAGGCAAGAAAATCCCTTGCCTCCAAGACATACTCCACCTCATAGCCCACCAACTCCGTTATATCAACTATTATGTTTTATCTCAACACACCAGCAAAACACTCAAATGGATCAAGAAATACTCAGGCTCTAACCGCAGCTTAATATGGTCACTGCAATTCCTACGGGTAGGCACAAGAAACGAGACATGCAACTCCTTAGTCGGGACATTCACGTAGCGCCCAAACACACCAACACTTTGATGGCGTGGACCACCACACTTACCGCTGAAACGCACACGAAAGACTTTCAAGAAGAATATATGTAGCATGAAGACCCCATAATAGCCACAGGACACAAATCTCCCCCAAAGGAGTAGCACTAATACCCCTTACAAGCAAAACTCACATCTGACTCCATTCGGTGAATCACAACTCATCAATACTTTCACACTTTAACTTAGCATGCCATCACATGTGACAAAGAATAACATCAACATTACACATAACACCCCTCTTCATCCCACACCGCACATAATATGCGCATGCATCACCTCTTACTCCTCTGCATATGAATGCCACGAGACCCACACCTAAGAACTTTGCACACACAAAACAAGGCAACCACAACACACGAAATAAACTACTGCGTAGAACACATGTAAGAGAGGACATACTAGCCCCCACCTCCTCGCCTCTTTTAAGCCTATTACCCACACGACATGGATCAACGGAATGGTCCCACCACCGAGTACATCCTCACCCCTCGGAAGGTGTCTCCCAATTATGAGGAAAAACCCAAACAAGGCCTGCCCAATCTCACTCGCTTGCCCCTTACATCGATTGGGTTCACCGGGCACGATCTATAAACTCACTCGTAACCTAGTTCCGAACTCATCACATTTTTATACATACGCAAACCCATTTCACCACATATCCTATGAACATTACCCAAGGTCTTTCACACACCACCAGCATGACACGTGGTCAATGTTTGGCCACCCAAGAATTTGCAGCCATCTCCACAGGACACCCATAAGAAACTTAAAACCACATACCACTCTCGCCAATCAATTTAGATTTCAATGACTCAAGGGTGGGTTATACTAGTGGCAATTTCCTCCCTCAACCTTGACACTTGGAAAGGTTACCCAAGAACATCCTTCTTAAGTAAGCACATCTACGAAACCTCTACTCACATGAAAACACATTTTATTACTCAAGGTTGCCACAGCGGGGTCACACACTACCCACAAGCCACTAACTCATGCCTCCGGCTTCCTAGGCTAGCTAGGCCAGGTAATCTCACCTACGCTAGAGTATTAGGGGTAACACAGTAACATTTATTACTTTCCTCACACACGGGCGCCCAAAATTGACTACTACACAAAGATACGATTAACACTTTAGACCATATTAAAACCACCAACTCTTCCCAACAACTGTTTATAACCATTAGTAATTTATTAGTCTTTTGGTATCATATATATATATATTTTTTTTTATTTATTTTACTCATTTATTCTCTAGTAGGTCCCCAACTATGTCCATCTAAAATGGTAACTCAAACGACCTTCTAAGCCTCACCTAGCATAAAACAGTGGCTCAAGAGCCCACCCAGCGAAAATATCCCTCTATCACAAGTGTCTTAATTAAATTGCTAGAAACGCAACAATCAAAGGTTCACCCAGCCTCACCTAATCCTGCACGAGACTCAACCGATCACTATCATTAAAGGAATATGACACCACCACTAAACAGAAATCTTAACACGCGAGAATCAAAATTGTACCCTTGACTAACGAAAGTTCTGCCATGCTCTCCTCCTAGCCTCACTTGAATTTTGCTTTATCCCTAGCTCGTTGAGCGGTCTTAGCACCATGACTTGCTTTACCAAAACAGGTGTCTTGGAGATGTCCTACTTTCCAATGTCCCGTTGTCCACTGCAAGAACAACCCCTTTGGGAAACCGGTCTCTACCTCTTGAGCCCCTTTCGCTGATCGGGACAACTATGCTTCAATTAATCTTCACCCAAGATCCCCCCGATGATGTGGGTTGATAGCTCTCGACGTACCTCGCTCTTAATCGGTTGTCGAATCTCATCCTTCACTCTTGAATTACCGGGCTTAAGATGCCAACCTTTGGATCATTACTTACATCCCTGCAGCTCTCCCCACTTGCCCGGGGCGCGGGGGGGGCTTCTTTGCTACCTCAATAGTTGTACCGGTCACAATTTTTTTTTTTTTTTTTTTTTGAGACATTGGTTCCACGAAAAGGCGCGCTCTAGGTTATCACTCCATAATCTCAACAATCGCGAGACCACTACCGACTAAGCAGCTTAAGCTATAACACGCATTATTACCACACAAGTCTATAGGTTCACATTTAACAGACTATACCAATTTTACATTCCATTGCATTGCTCATAACCACGCTTATTTCACACGTACCAAGCAAATCACATGCTCGACCATTCACCCGAACACCAAACAAATCACATTTAATTTTTTTTTTTTAACAGGTTACAAGCCTCAAGTTTCCAAGCACACAGTTTCACTTCCACAATTTCTTTTCCATGTTTCCATGCTCAAATCATCACAAAATTTCAGAGTTGCACAATTGAAACTTTATCATGTTCAAACCCTTTATCCATGCAATTACACACACTGCACACATTTCAGTTCTCATTAAACCACATTGCACAAGCATCCCTTCCACAAGCACATAGTTCAATTAAACAAGGACCTTTCCTTGTAGTCATGCTCAAGGTACTTCAAATAAAATCAGAGTTAATCAGAGTTGCACAGATTAAAACATGTTCTTCATATTTTCTCTCACATGCTTTATCTCGGTTACTCACACAATCACACAAAGACAACCAATGCAACTAGTGCCCTAATGCCAATGCATGCAAATCCTACCTCAGGTCTGGACTACCCCAAGTACACCTTAGAGGCTCAAAGAGGACCGTGTTGATCAGGCACGTCCCTCCAGGTTCCTCCAAAGGACTCAAGATAACCAGATCCGCCCCTACCCTAGGCCAACTAGACCATGCTCGATACCATATTGTCACGCCCCGGATTTCCAACCCGAGGAAACCGGTGCGTGACTCCCCATTCACCCACACGGAGGGCAATGGGGTTGGATTCTTGGATACCACACAAGCAAGTCTAACAATTACAATAAATCAAATAAGCCACTCTTTATTTAATTCCAAAACATCAAAGGTTCACAAAAACAACCAAGTCCCCGATTACAGTTCAATCCCTTAGTACATTCCCCTCCCCGGGGTTACATAAATCATAAAAGTACATTACTGAAATGAACAATAAAGTGGAGAGGGTCTTCCACCTTGGTGTATCCACCTAACGCCTGTAAGTCCCTGGAAAACAAACAAACACAGAGGAGGGGTGAGCGACCACGGCTAGGGATCATGTCTCCCCAACCCATCCCATGTTCTAGCATCTACATGCCATGTGTACAAGTGCGGTGTCGTGATACAATAATTTCAACAAACATAATAACAACCACATCAACAATTTACAATCTTCCACTGCCACACAGGCTAACACTTTAACCACAAGTGATTTAACCGCCTCTTCGGGCCAAGTTATTTAACCGCCTCTTCAGGCCAAGTGATTTAACCGCCTCTTCGGGCCAAGTGATTTAACCGCCTCTTCGGGGCGGATACCACGATCAAGCACACAACACACATGGTCACTCAAGCATACAACCAAACACTTGGTGTGCACCCGTTCACAAGCGCACAAACCCGACCATTCAGGCCATAGAGCAAACATCCAGCATACATACATACACTAAACCACAAGTCCAGTCACACGGACATATTACCAAACACTTAATGGGCATATACACACGCTAAGTTCACACGGGCATTTCATCAAACATGTAGCGGGCATGTCATACGGGCATTTTATCAAACACTTTTCATGCATCACACAAACACCGTAAACACCAAAATCGCCATTGAAGGCCAACATTCATATAGGAGGTCACACCATATGAATTTACATATAAATAATATAACGAGATATAACTCATATTCCGCCTGGGACCCTAGGACGAGAGGAGGATTTAGGAAGAACGGAATCCCTACCTTGAAAACGTCCTCCGGGCTCTTGCTTCCACGCTAGACGTTGTCTTCCCCACGCACGACGCTCCGGCGGCAAAGCCGCGCTCTCCTTCCTTCCCTCTCTCTCTCTCTCTCTCTCTCTCTCTCTCTCTCTCTCTCTCTCTGCGACGGTCGAAAAGAACCCTAACCCTAGAACAAGGAGTCTCCTCGTCCTTATATAGACCTCCCATTATCAAAACGACGTAGTTTTGATTAAGTGAAACCCAGGATCAAAACGACGTAGTTTTGATTACACAAGCTACAACCTTTCCGCATCCATACACACCAAAATACTCACTATTCAACCTGGTCCTTTGGGAAAAGATGATTAGAATAACAAAACTAAGGTAACCATGCAAAAATATGCCTGCACGCCAATTTGAACGCCAATTCCCCAATTGGCGTGCAGCTCCAAATGCACTCAAACTTTACCCCAAGCCTCCTTGCATCTTGTAGAGGCCGAGAAGCAAAAATATGCTTGCACGTGAAATGGGTGAATTCACGTGCAGCTCCAAATGCTCTGAAATTTCGTGGTAGGTAGAGGACCTCATTAAGAAACTTTTGTTCTTGCACGCCAATTGTTTGAGGCCATCTACTAGGTCAAAAGTGAGCTCCAAGATCAGCCAAAACGACTTAAAACCACCTAGAACGCATAAGCATCTTCCTAGGGCATAAAGGTACGTTATTACTTGTCACATGCACCTCCCAAAAGTCCCCTCTTGGGCTCATCTCTTACCTCAAACTTGTGCACCAACATCCAAGGTGTTTGTGGTTAACTTCTTACACACGGGTTACACACGGGTCATTACATCCCTACCTTGCAAACGTCCTCTGCTCTAGCCTCTACGATACACCGACCGCCCAAACGGACCTCTATGGCCAAGATCCGAAGGTTCCCTCACTCTCTCTCCCTCTCTCTCTCTCTCTGCGGCGGCTGCAACAGCAAACAGAAAACCCTAAACCTAAGCCTCAACACCATTATATAGACACCACACACATCAAAACGACATAGTTTTGATTTAGTGAAAACCAGGATCAAAACGACATAGTTTTGATCACACAAATTACCACCTTCCCGCTTCCATACAGGGCAAAATACTCATAATTTCAACATGGTTCTTTAGGGAAAAATCATTAAAATGACAAAACCAAGGTAACCATACAAAAATAAGTCTGCACGCTAATTTGCACGCCAATTCCCCAATTAGCGTGCAGCTCCAAATGCACTCAAACTTTACCCCAAACCTCCTTGCATCTTGTAGAGGCCTGAGAAGCAAAAATATACTTGCACGTGAAATGGGTGAATTCATGTTCAGCTCCAAATGCTCTGAAATTTCTGTGGTAGGTAGAGGACCTCATTCTAAGCAACTCTTGTTCTTGCACGCCAATTGTTTGAGGCCATCTACTAGGTCCAAAATCTAGAAAGTTCCCATTCAGAAGACAAGACTGCGACTAACTCATAACGCGGGTCCTTACACCAGCAGCTATATATTCTGCCTCAGTAGTAGAGGTTGATACGGAATTTTGCTTCTTATTGAACCTTGAAATTAATCTATTTCCTAGAAACTGACACGTACCGCTTGTGCTTTTCCTGTCGATGCAACACCCAGCAAAATCAGCATCTGAGTATCTGGATAAGGTGAAGTTTGACTCCTTTGGGTATCAGAGTCCCAAATTCATCGTTCCTTTGAGATAGCTTAATATCCGTTTAACATGAAGCATATGTGACTCCTTGGGATTCGCCTGATATCGTGCACAGATGCAAGTTGCAAACATAATGTCCAGGCGACTTGCTGTAAGATACAGCAAGGATCCTATCATCCCTCGGTATTCAGTCACATTTACTGAGTTGCTGTTCACATCGGGATCTAACTTGACACTGACTGGCATCGGAGTCTTGACCGGAGATGAACCTTCCATACCAAACTTTTTAATAAGATTACGTGTATATTTAGCTTGATTAATGAAGATCCCTTCCTTCAATTGTTTAACTTCTATTCCAATGAAGTAGGACAGTTCTCCCATCATGCTCATCTCAAACTTGCCAGTCATCAACTTTGCAAACTCTTCACAGAGCTTCGGATTTGTTGATCCGAAAATGATATCATCCACATATATCTGTACGATCAAAGTATGTCCTTTCTCTTTTTGTAGGAATAAAGTGGTGTCTATCTTCTCTTTTTGAAAGTCGTGAGCAAGTAGGAATTCTGACAGTGTGTCGTACCAGGCTCTTGGAGCTTGCTTCAACCCATACAAGGCTTTCCGTAGCTTGTAGACCAGATGTCCAGCCTTGGGTTCTATGAAACCGGGTGGTTGTTCAACGTACACCTCCTCTTGAAGATCTCCATTCAGAAATGCACTTTTGACGTCCATTTGGTAAACTATGAAGTTTTCATATGAAGCATACACCAAAAACATTCTGATTGCCTCAAGTCTTGCTACCGGAGCAAAGGTCTCGTCATAGTCTATTCCTTCTTCTTGACGATATCCTTTGGCTACCAGTCTAGCTTTGTTCCGGATTACCATTCCATCCGTATCAAGCTTGTTCTGGAACACCCATTTAACTCCAATGACTTGCTGAGACTTTAGGCCTTGGTACTAGAGTCCTCACATCATTTCTCTTAAATTGATTTAGCTCTTCTTGCATGGCTTCTATCCAGTTTGAATCCTGAAGAGCTTCATCTACCACCTTTGGTTCTATTTGAGATAGAAAACATGAGTAAAAACAAAGTTGGATGTTGGAGGTGGCTGCTCTTGTTCTTACACCAACAGTAGGATCACCAATCACTTGATCTAAGGGATGGTTTCGAGTCCACCTGTAATTCTGTGCATGTGATGGTTGATCTTGAATAATTTGAAGCTCTGCCAGATTAGGTGGTTCAGGTATATCTGTTGGTTGAGCTTCTTCCGGACCAGATGTTTCCGTATTAGCAGGTATGGTGGAATCAACACTATTGCTTTCAGTGTTAACTGGTCCGGATGGACTTGAAGGTACTCCAGAATTTTGAATATCCGTAGGAGCATGTCCGGAGTTTAATGGTAGTCCTGAGTCCGATTCATCCGTAGCATTGTCCATATCATTTCTTTGTGCTTCGCTGGTGCCACGTGGTTGGTCAATATGTGTAACAGGAACATTCATAAACTTTGAATAGTCGATGTTATTGTCCTGAACCTGTACATTAGAACTTGAAGAAGCAACTTTTGACTAATCAAGATTAGTTTCATCAAAGGTCACATGGATAGATTCTTCAACTTTAAAAAGTTTTCTATTGAAGACCCGATAAGCCTTGCTATGTAATGAGTACCCGACAAAAATCCCATCATTAGATTTTGGTTTAAATTTATTCCGGGGTTGTTTGCCGTTGTTCAATATATAGCAAGTACACCCAAAAGCTCTAAAATGTGAAATTCAAGGCTTTCGTCCTCTCCACATCTCATAGGGTGTTTTCATGGTAGATTTATTTATTAGAGTTCTGTTCTGAATATAGTAAGCAGTGAACACAGCTTCAGCCCATAAACTGAGAGGAAGCTTTGCCCTTGCTAACATGGATCTGCCAGCCTCGACTAAAGTGCAATTCTTACACTCAGCTACCCCATTTTGTTGTGGAGTTCTGGGCGCAGAGAAGTCATGCTGAATGCCCTATTTAGAACAATATGATCTCATATCTGAGAAATCAAATTCTGTACCATGATCACTCCTGATGCATTTTGTGCTCAATCCTTGTGAATTGCTTATCCAGTTGAAAAGATCTACAGGATGCTCAAAGGTTTGATCCTTAGATTTCAGGAACATCACCCATGTGTACCTGGTGAAATCATCGATAACCACAAGGGTATATCTCGCACCAGCTAGTGAAGGAACAAAAATGGGACCACAGAGGTCCATATGAAGAAGTTGTAGAGGAGCAGTTATTGAATTAACTGTTTTGCTCTTAAAGCTATGTTTGGTCTTTTTGCCAAGTTGGCATTCTCGACAGAGAGTGTCTCTGGAGTATTTGTGTTTAGGTAGACCAGTGACAAGATCAAGTGACGCTAACTTAGACAAGGTCTTAAAGTTTAAATATGCGCATCGCTTGTGCCATAGCCAACTATCTTCATCTGATGCTGTAGTGAGGAAGCATACAGGGTCAGAAGAATTATTTCTTAAGACCACTGAGTATATGTCCCCATCTCTTGATCTGGATAACCTAACATCTCCGGATAAGTTTTCCCTTACTGTACAGGTGTTGGACATGAAGGAAATAGTAAATCCTTTGTCACATAAATTATTGACACTTAGCAAATTATGCTTCAAACCTTCAACTAGTGCAACTCTAGTGATAGATACACAGCCGTTGGTTAAAGTGCCATACCCGACAGTCATACCTTTGCTGTTGTCACCGTATGAAACGGATGGACCTCGTTTGTCATTAACTTCAACGAGCAGAGTCTGATCACCCGTCATATGTCCGGAGCATCCACTATCGAGGATCCACTTGCTTTGATTGATCTTTAACTTCAAGTGATCCGGCAATACATTCCAAAGATGCTCCTGAAAGACAACAGTTTACACTTTTGGTGCCCAAACTTGTTTCGGGCGGTTAGAAAGAACAGCAGTAGTGTCAACAGTTCCGGATTTAACTTTGCTAGGACTTATAGCTTTCCAAGTTGACTTTAATTTGTTAGTTTCAGCTGTTTCTTTTACTTGAGATTTAGATTTTGTTTTGCTCAAAGAACCCTTTTTATTGAACTGATCTTTATTGGTATGAACTTGATTACAAAGCCAGTTATCCGACAACCTCCAACATTCATAGTGATAATGACCTATTTCCCTACAGATGGAACAAACACTATAATGCGGAGTACAAACAGGGGATACAGGTTTCTTAGATTTTACAGACTTTCTACCCTGTTCCCTATGGCCTAGTCCATTGCATTTGGGTGACGCGCTCTTGGCCCTAGATGCGTCAGCCTTAGCCTTTCTTTTCTTTTTGGGTGCTACAGTTTTGGCTTGAACTGCAGCAGCCTTCCCTTCATCATTAAGTTCGGGTAATACTGCTTCGGGAAGTGCAGTAACAGCCTCACTTCCATAGTCATAAACTATGGTGCCACCTGAAATGAAACCATCCAACGGTTTAGACGTACTAACAGGATATAAGTTGGTTAGTTTAGGAGTGAAGTCCGGAGGACACTCAGTAGCTTGAGCAATGGAAGTCGATGGTTCGGAGCCTAGGCCAGGTTTGACTCGTATGTTATCTAGATCAGTCCTAAATGTAGAGGCTATTTCCCTGGATTTTAGCCACTTACGATTTATTTCCTTTTCCTGTCCAAGTTCATTCTCGAGTCTTTTCACAATAACTTTTAGGCCGGATAGGTTGGTATTTAGTAGATGATTTTCAGCTCTTAGATTACGATACCATGCCTCTTTTCCTCTGAAGTCAGCTATGTCTTTTTCAAGTCTAGTAATAGTAAGTTCAAGACATTTATTCTGACTTTCCATATCTTTATACATTTGAGTAATTATTAGTCTCTCATTTTTCTCAAGATCACGTTTAGTAATAAGAGATTCTGATCTACTCATGAGCTCAGAGATGGAAGGTACCTCAGAATTTGCCATGAGGCAGATGTTCGGCTTGGGAGTTGGCTCATCATCTGAGGATTCCTCCTCTTCTTCTGAGCCACTGACGTATTTTGTGACAAACGTCTTCCTCTTATTCTTGCTATTGTCTCTATTGTCTGAGGTGGAGCAGTGAGGAGTTACCTTGTCACTTTTCTTGGCCACTTTAGATTTGGATCTGCAGTCCTTGGCCCAGTGACCGGTTTTCCCACAGTTGTAGCATTCCTGGGAACTGGACTCCGGTCGCTCCTTCCTTTAGAAAGATGATGAGGAGCGTCTCCTGAATACTTTTATGCTTTTCCGTAGGAATCGCTCAAAGGATTTGACAAGAAGAGCTATCTCCTCCTCCTCGTTAGAATTCTTGGACGCGTCCGTATCATCATTCCTCAGTATGCTTAAACATTCCGTAGCTTTGAGAGCTGCCCCCTTTTCTTTCCGAGCTATTTTCTCATCCCGGTCAGAGTACTTAAAGCTGACTTCGTGAGTCCGCAGGTCTCCATATAGTTCTTTTAGGGGAACATACTGCCAGTTCTTGTCGGATTGCATTTGGAGTTATTTGGAGTAGTAGCGATCCGGTAAGGAGCGAAAGAACTTGTCATTGATCTGAGATTGAGAATAATGCTCATTGACAGTTTTCAGCTCCAAGATAAGCTTTTCAAATCTCCGATAGATGCTCTCGAGTGATTCGCCTGGTTTATGATTGAAACTCTCAAAGTTCTGTCTGAGAGTACAGATAACGTTCTGCATTTGGGACTGACTTCCCTCATAGAGGATTGTCAGTTTATCCTAGACATCTTTTGCTGTCGAGCAGCCCTGGACGTCCGTGAAAGCCTCGGAATCCAAAGATGATGTGACATATGCCAAAGCCTTTTCGTTGGCATGCTGCCAGGCTCTTTCATCATTGGTGAGTTCGGCATCAGTCTTTGGTCTTCTGACTCCATGTTCTCCGATAGTCATCGGAGTGGGTATCTCCTGATGAAGACATGGCCACATGAGATGATCATGGCATACCATGAACATTCTCATGTGAGCTTTCCACTGGGAAAAAAGCTCTGGTGTGAATTTGGGTGGCTTCGTCAAAGTGAAGCCAGAACTTCGTAGTTGAGGAGCAGCGGTAGCAGCTGGTCGAGGTGGATCAACATTTTCACTGCTACTTCGATTTGGAAGGAGCTCTTGTGCTCCTCCGGAGTTAAGGCGAGTGTTGAATAGCATGCTGCTTTCTTCGGCCATTGTTGAGAGTGAAAGAGTGGGATCTCTATTAGAACTAATAGAACAGGCTTTGATACCACTTGTTGGTCCCTAGTAGCCTAGAGGGGGGTGAATAGGCTAATATCAAAACTCTTTTTCTCTCTCAGGTACAGCACAATCTGGTTATGAGATGTAAAATCAATGCGGAAGATAACCAGATAGTGGAAGTGTTTTGCTTTATTATCTGATGATAATTACAACAAAATAAGCAGC
Source organism: Taxillus chinensis (assembly GCA_023512835.1). Lineage (NCBI taxonomy): Eukaryota > Viridiplantae > Streptophyta > Magnoliopsida > Santalales > Loranthaceae > Taxillus > Taxillus chinensis. The sequence goes on from CM042091.1 coordinate 24,405,305, forward strand.
AATTTCAGCTGATTACAATAGCACTCTCTAGCTCACACTCTCCCTTTTTTTTTCTCAAAAATTCACACTTAAAAAATATACAAGTGTTGCTATTTATAGTGACATCCTCAAGAGACAACCTCGGAACTTGTTGTTCCGGATATTGTGCCTATTTACTATCTCTCGGAAATCTCTCTGCATTAATTGCTACGGATGTGGTCTTCAAGATCTTGGGTTTGTAACACATGAGAGTCTTTGTAAGTTCCCAAGTATATTTAAAGTTGTGTCCACATATCGGGATGGTCCACGTGTAAGATGCTTTAGGTTCTCAACAAGTTTGTCTTACATCAGGAAACAGCGAGCTGATGACTTTGATAACGAAGAGAAAAGATGAAGTAGCGTCTTCTTGAATCCGGTGTAAGGTTCCTTACTCCATGCTTAAATTTAGCACGGATCCTTACTCTGTAATGCTGATTGCTTACTCCGTATCAATTTGGTGCCGGAATCCTTGTTCCGAGTAAGCGCTTATTACTCCGTATGAAAGAGAAGGTCGGAGTGTTTACTCTGCATCTGCGCTTCCTTACTCCGCAACTAGTTTCTTTACTCCGTATGAGTTAAAGGAATGGATGGCTTACTCCGTATCAGCACATCCTTACTCCGCATGAATGAGTGGTTCGGATTCCTTACTCTGCATTTAGTTTCCTTACTCCGTATCTACTAAAAACTCAATTCCTTATTCCGTATAAGTACTTCCTTAGTCTGCATGTATGGAAGACTATGATTCCTTACTCCGTATCTTCTGTATTTTAGTCCGGTTGAGTGGAAGACTTATCTTTTTAACTCCGCATTGACTCTCTTATTTCGTGCGACTTTGTAGACCAAGACTCTTACTCCGCATCTTTTAAACTTAGTCCGTTTGAAGTATTAGGTGCGGATTTCTTAGTCCATAGCTTTTGGGTTCTTACTCCGCACGAATGATCCTTATTCCGTATAAGGTAAAGACTTGGTTATTTAGCAAGTGTTTGTCGACACTCATTCTTACCCGGATCAGGATTAGATATCCATTCCTTAGCTTTGCTCACACGAGTGTAGATTCGGATGAAAGTCATATCTTCTGCAATGACTTAAGATAAAACAACAAAGGTCTCAGATCAAATTACATAGGGCTTTATGAGCATCATCCAAATTCTGGGCTTGATCTAACAGATACAATACTGTATTTCATATTGATTTTGTGTGATATCCCAGACCTGAGTCCGTGGACAATTATATTTGCACACTGTTTGTGATGCGATGTATGTATGATTGTTTGACATACTATATACATGATGATGTATGGGAAAGTATATGATTACTTGTAATGACCCGTGTTTGGGGTTCCGGTAGTTAACCATATGATGGAGTGCACATCGAGGGATGTGAATATCAGTACGACGACATATGTGTCGAATAGAGCGTTTTGATTGTGAGTGGGCCCGATTCGGAGTCGAAGCCCCTGTTGGATTAAACCCAGAATTTGGATGATGCGGATCAAACCCTACGTAATTTGATTTTAGATGTTCCATGTTTATTCTTAGTCTGTGCAGAAGATAAAACTTTAATCCGGACCTACACTCATAAGGACAAAGCTAAGGATAGGATACATAATCCTGATCCGGATCATCGTGAGTGTCGTCATTCACTTGGTACATAACCAAGGTATCATCCGGAGTAAGGATCCTTCATGAAGAATAATCACTTGAAAAAACGACCAAGGAACCCACGTCTAACTTTCGACTAGATCATGTCAAGTGATGCGGAGTAAGATTCCGAGTCTACAACTCGCACGGAGTAAGAGAGACTTGTTACGGAGAACGAATCGAAGATGTCACTCCACCGAACCAATGAAATAAAGACACGGACTATGAAATCCGAGTCTGTCACTGATGCGGAGTAAGGACAATTGTTGCGGAGTAAGGGAAGCTAACGCGGAGTAAGGAATCCGAACCAATCGCTAATGTGGAGTAAGCATTCCGTACCTATTCTATGCGGAGTAAGGAAGGCGCTTACCCGAAACAAGGATTCCAGGACTGTACTGATATGGAGTAAGCAATTACTGACACGGAGTAAGGATACGAACTTCGTTGATACGGAGTAAGGAACCTTACTACTGACTAAGGAGACGCTGCTTCACCTTTTCCAAGCGGCATTTAATGGTCAGCTCGCTGTGTCCCGATGAAAGACAAACTCATTGAAGATCTAAACTGTCTTACACGTGGAACACTCAGAGATGTGGACGCAATCTCAAATGCAATTAGAATCAAGCAAAGTAATTCATTACACTTATGCTTCCAATATTTCGAACTCCACATCCGTAGCAGTTAAAGTAGAAGTATTTTCCGAAAAGAACTTAATGTTACACAGTGCTCGGGATATACAGTTCCAAGATAGATTCATAGGAATGTCTAAAAATACAAAACTGTGTATATTTATAAAGTGTGCGTGAGCTAGAGAGATTGAAGTACAAGAGCTCATAGAGATTATAAACGTAGTGTGTGTAACTGTAAAACGGAGTGCTATTATAATTAGCTGTAATTGCTGCTTATTTTGTTGTAATTATCATCAGATAATAAAGCAAAATACTTCCACTATCTGGTTATCTTCCGCATCGTTTTTACATCTCATAACCAGATTGTGCTGTACCTGAGAGAGAAAAAGAGTTTTGATATTAGCCTATTCACCCCCCTTTAGGCTACTAGGGACCAACAAGTGGTATCAGAGCACGTTCTATTAGTTCTAATAGAGATCCCACTCTTTCACTCTCAACAATGGCCGAAGAAAGCAGCATGCTATTCAACACTCGTCTTAAGTCCGGAGGAGCACAAGAGCCTCTTCCAAATCGAAGCAGCAGTGAAAATGTTGATCCACCTCAACCTGCTGCTGCCACTGCTCCTCAACTACGGAGTTCTGGCTTCACTTTGATGAAGCCACCCAAATTCACACCAGAGCTTTTCTCCCAGTGGAAAGCTCGCATGAGAATGTTCATGGTCTGCCATGATCATCTCATGTGGCCATGTCTTCCTCGGGAGATACCCACTCCGATGACTATCGGAGAACATGGAGTCAGAAGACTAAAGACTGATGCCGAACTCACCAATGATGAAAGAGCCTGGAAGCGTGCCAACGAAAAGGCTCTGGCATATGTCACACCGTCTTTGGATTCCGAGGCTTTCACGGACGTCCAAGGCTGCTTGATAGCAAAAGCTGTATGGGATAAACTGACAATCCTCTATGAGGGAAGTTAGTCCCAAATGCAGAACGTTATCTGTACTCTTAGACAGAACTTTGAGAGTTTCAATCATAAACCGGGCGAATCACTCGAGAGCATCTATCGGAGATTTGGAAAGCTTATCTTGGAGCTGAAAAATGTCAATGAGCATTATTCTCAATCTCAGATCAATGACAAGTTCTTTCGCTCCCTGTCCGATCGCTACTACTCCAAACAACTCCAGATGCAATCCGACAAGAACTGGCAGTATGTTCCCCTAGAAGAACTATATGGAGACCTTCGGACTCACGAAGTCAGGTTTAAGTACTCTGACTGGGATGAGAAAATAGCTCGGAAAGAAAAGGGGGTAGCTCTCAAAGCTACGGAATGTTTGAGCATACTGAGGAATGATGATACGGACGCGTCCGAGAATTCTGATTCTGACGACGAGGAGGAGATAGCTTTTCTTGTCAAATCCTTTGAGCGATTCCTACGGAAAAGCAGAAAAGGATTCAGGAGATGCTCCTCATCATCTTTCCAAAGGAAGGAGCGACCGGAGTCTAGTTCCCAGGAATGCTACAACTGTGGGAAAACCGGTCACTGGGCCAAGGATTGCAGATCCAAATCTAAAGTGGCCGAGAAAAGTGACAAGGTAGCTCCTCGCCACTCCACCTCAGACAACAGAGACAATAGCAAGAACAAAATATGTCAGTGGCTCAGAAGAAGAGGAGGAATCCTCGGATGACGAGCCAACTCCCAAGCCGAACGTCTGCGTCATGGCAAATTCTGAGGTACCTTCAATCTCTGAGCTCATGAGTAGATTAGAATCTCTTATTACTGAACGTGATCATGAAAAGAATGAGAGACTAATAATTACTCAAATATACAAAGATAAGGAAAGTCAGAATAAACGTCTTGAATTTACTATTACTAGACTTGAAAAAGACATAGCTGACTTGAGAGGAAAAGAGGCATGATATCATGATCTAAGAGCTGAAAATCATCTGCTAAATACCAACCTATTAGGCCTAAAAGTTATTGTGAAAAGACTCGAGAATGAACTTGAACAGGAAAAGGAAATAAATCTTAAGTGGCTAAAATCCGGGGAAATAGCCTCTTCATTTAAGACTGATCCGGATAACATTCGAGTCAAACTTGGCCTAGGCTCCGAACCATCGACTTCCTTTGCTCAAGTGTCACGCCCCGGATTTCCAACCCGAGGAAACCGGTACGTGACTCCCCTTTTACCCACCCGGAGGGCAAAGGGGTTAGGATATAAACCCCAAATATAACATTTTAAACATCCACAACATATCCAAGTAATGTTCATTAAAGCAATCCACAATCCAAACCAGTCTTTATTACAACAAAATCTTGTTTTAAATCCATCCCCACTGGGGTTACATCAATCCCTACAAAATAACATAAATGAAAGACAGTAAAGTAAATAAGGTCTTCCACCTTGGGGTCCCACCTAACGCCTGTATGTTCCTGAAAGAAAACACAACGTAGAGGGAGGGGTGAGCAACCACAGCTCAGTAGGGATCATGTCTCCCCAACCCATCCCATGCTCCTAGCGTCTACATGAGGGTGTGTACAGGTGCAGTGTAGTGACAATAAGAGGTGCAGTGTGTACAGGTGCAGTGTAGAAACAGGTTGTATTCCACAATCACACGGCACACACATATCCACAGCCATACAGGCTTAGCCATATAGGCTAACATATCCACAGCTACTCAGGCTTAGCCACACGGGCTAACATATCCACACCACTCAGGCTTAGCCACACGGGCTAACATATCCACGGCCACTTAGGCTTAGCCACACGGGCTAACATATCCACAGCCACTCAGGCTTAGCCACACGGCTAACAGTTCCAGTCCCGGGCTTCCACAGCCACTGGGTTCCACAAACACAGCATACAAGGTCACACAGGCATTAAACCAAACACGTAGCATACACACTTTCACAAGCATAATACCAAACACTTAGTTCACACAGCCAATCAGGCATAAAATCAAACACTTGACATGCAGAGTCCCACAGGTATTTTACCAAACGCTTAACATGCATACATTCACAAACCCACAAACCCAGCCACACAGGCATATTATCAAACACATACTAAGCATATTCACACAGACATATTCACATAGGCTTTTTATCGAACACTTAATATGCACTCACCATCCAACACCAGAATACATCAAAAACCGCCATTGAAGGCCAACATCCATATATGAGATCATACCTATATGGATTACATATATATATAAACAGGTATAATCCATAATCTACCCTAGAACCCTAGAACAGAGGAGGATTTAGGAAGAACAGAACCCCTACCTTGGATGTCCTCCTACTCCCACTTCCACGCAAGACTCCGACCACCCACGCAAGACGCTCCGGCAGCCACCAGAAGCTCTCCTTCCCTCTCTCTCTCTCTCTCTCTCTCTCTCTCTCTCTCTCTCTCTACGACGGCTGGTGGAACAACAAACCCTAAAACCTAAAATAGAGGGCTTCTCCTCCTTATATAGATAACACAACATCAAAACGACGTAGTTTTGATTAAGTGAATCCCAGCATCAAAATGACGTAGTTTTGATGGAACAAGCTATGACCTTCCCACATCCATACACACCAAAATATCCACAATTCCAACATACCCCTTTGGGAAAAGATGATTAGAATAACAAAACCAAGGTGACTGTACAAAAATATGGTTGCACGCCATATCCCCAATTGACTTGCAGCTCCAAAAGTTGTGAAATTCTACCCCAAGCTTCCTTGCATCATGTAGAAGGCTGATATGCAAGAAAAATGCTTGCATGCCAATTGGTCCAATTGGCTTTCAAGGCCTTTGGCTCTAAAACTTCTGTGGAAGGTAGAGGACATCATTCTAAGAAACTTTTGTTCTGCACGCCAATTGATTTGAGGCCATCTACTTGGTCAAAATAAATCTCCAAAACTTGACAAAACGGCCTAAAAGCGCCTATATATGCAAATAGCATCTTCCTAGGCATAAATGCACGTTATCACTTGTCCCGTGTACCTCCCAAAAGTCCCCTCTTGGGCTCATCTCTTGCCTCAAACTTGTGCACCAACATCCAAGGTGTTTTAGCTAAAGTGTGTGGGAAGGAAACACCCTAAAACCCAACAATTTCCACTCACAAGGCATCTGTGGTTAACTTTGTACATACCACAAACACGGGTTATTACATCCTCTCCCCATTAAGACTTTTCGTCCTCGAAAAGAAACAACATATAAGGAAAACAAACACAAGCTACCTATTTGCCACACGGCGAGCCACAACACCCAAATGGGTCATACACCGCGCACAGCATATAACGGCACATAACAAGGTACCACCATAATCCATAACCACATGCATCACAATAATGCATATAACACATATCCGCATGTCACAAATACACATCTCAAAACACATCACAAATATGAACACATGTCTAAAAGAAAATACAAATACACTAAATCATACACAACTAATACAAGAAAACACATCACTATCCCTTGGCCAACAGCCACCTCCCACTCTTAAGATTGTTCGTCCTCGAACAACTCTGGTTGCTGCTCACGGTTCATGGACTCACGCTCCCACGTCTCCTCCTCACCTAACACATACTTCACAAGTAGTCACAGCATAAACACCACCACAAGGAATAACTCACAAAACACTGCTACGCGTTTAACGTTCCACTGCCCAGTCGCCAACACCATACAAACGCATCCGTTGGGAGTTTCCTCACAACCGTCGCACCTTTGGGACTTTTCATCCCCAAAAAGGGAAACCAAATAGTAAACAACACGAAAAGATCAAAGCAACACATAATGCAGTCATTACCACAAATGTTGGAGATGCCAACTCGCGGCACAATGGGACCAACACTCCACAACGTAAAATACCCAACAATGACCCACCAATTGGGATTTAAAGTCAACTCAGCCTCAGCCCATAGGTAGACCTCGCCCTAACAACAAGCACAATGAGGTCACAATGAAACACAAACAAACCGGATAGCATTATGCAAACCACAATCACATTCCCACACAGGGAGCTCACCTCAGCAGCACCATCTGATGGTCCCTTAAAGCCTAGAGGGGGGTGAATAGTGTCATGACCCAAGCATCGTGGTGCTGGCGGGACGTTTCTCAGTGGCACGATTCAGGAATGTATTCGTGCTACGTAAAGGAGAGGGGTTGGTTGAAAGCGTAAATGGTGCGCAGCGGAAGGTTCCAGGCAGTTCGTGGAGGAAAACGGATGGAACCCCTTCGGAGTTCAGACGTGCCGACCCGGTTGAATGCGGGGAGCACGCCGCTAGTCGAGGACTTGACGTTGAAGAAGGGATTTGGCCATCCTTACACAAACTGGTCGGGAACTGGAGCCATTCTCCTGATGATCCCAGTGGTAGGGCAAAACCAGTCTACGTGCGCTTCAACCCTCAAAGGCTAAACTTAACGGACCGTGGATAGAGAAGCTAAGTGCCGCAATGGGTTGAGAGGCGCAGGAAACCTGACCCCGTGATAAGTGGTATCAGAGCCAAACCGGCCCGTATCCTGAAGACTCACCGAGCACTCTCGCGAGTAGCGTGATCCCAAGGTGGGAGCTCACAGAGGTGAGTCGACCGATAGTGTCTTGCACGCCTTGCATCCATAGAGTTGGAGTATCCTAGAGTGTGACACAGAGTTGGGCAAGGGAGTACGAAGGAGCGCGTCGGAGCGATCTTGGAAGCCTCCTATCCTTTGGACAATGGGCGAGTGGGCGAGCATCTTGGTAAAGGTGTTGCAACCTGCGGGGAAGCGATGTCCAAGCTGTTGACATTGGGCGAGTGGGAGGGCATCGAGGTAACGATGCCATCGCCTGCGGGGAAGCGATGTCGACAAGTGCAACGAGGATGTTGCGAGGATTGGGTGGAGGAGAATGTCACGACCTGAGTAGCGTGGTGCTGGCGGGACGTTTCTTAGTGGCACGATTCAGGAATGTATTCGTGCTACGTAAAGAAGAGGGGTTGTTTGAAAGCATAGATGGTGCGCAGCGGAAGGTTCCAGGCAGTTCGTGGAGGAAAATGGATGGAACCCCTTCAGAGTTCAGACGTGCCGACTCGGTTGAATGCGGGGAGCACGCCGCTAGTCGAGGACTTGACGTTGAAGAAGGGATTTGGCCATCCTCACACAAACTGGTCGGGAACTGGAGCCGTTCTCCTGATGAGCCCAGTGGCAGGGCGAAACCAGTCTATGTGCGCTTCAACCCTCAAAGGCTAAACTTAACGGACCATGGATAGAGAAGCTAAGTGCCGCAATGGGTTGAGAGGCGCAGGAAACCTGACCCCGTGACAATAGGCTCTTATCGAAACTCTTTTTAATCTCTTATGACACCACACTTATCTTGTTAAGTGATAGAATCACTGCGGAAGATAACCAGATAGTGGAAGTATTTTGTTTTATTATCAAGAGATAATTACAACAAAATAGAAGCAAGACTCTCTTACACTCTGTTTACAAAAGGATTCACACTAGCCTAGATTATATCTTTGAGCTCTTGTGCATACACAGGGTTAATTCAGGCTTATTCGTACCTCCACACAAATGTACAAGTATGAATATTTATACAAACATTCCTAAGAGACAACCTTGGAACTTGTAGTTTCGGAATGCGTTCAGCACTAACTATTCTCGGTAATCTCTCTGCCTTGACTGCTGCGGTTTGTGGAGCTCAAGAACTTGGGTTTGAAGAGTATAAGTTCCTTTGTGAGTTCCCAAATATAATTAAGGTTGTGTCCAGATATCCGGGTGATCCATGTGTAGGATTCTTCAGGTTCTCAACGAGTTTGTCTTACATCGGGACACCACGAGCTGATAACTTTAAATGCGGTAGTTTGAAGTAGCATCTTCTTGGTCCGGTGTAATTTTTCTTACTCCGTAGCTAATGAAGCTCGGAACCTTACTCCGTGTCAGTGGTTGCTTACTCCGTATCTATTTGGTACTGGAATCCTTAGTCCGTGTCAGCGCTTCCTTACTCTGTGTGAATGAGAAGGTCGGAGTGCTTATTCCGCATCAGCGCTTCCTTATTCCACATGTAAGTCCTTACTCCTTATGTAAGTTCCTTACTCCGTATGTAAGTTCCTTACTCCGTATGAATTTAAAGGACCGAATGGCTTACTCCGTACTAGCCATCCTTACTCCATATGAGTATGTGACCCTGATTCCTTACTCTGCATCTAGTTTCCTTACTCTGTGCGAATAAAGACTCGGGTCCTTATTCCGCATCAATACTTCCTTACTCCGTATGTATGAAAGACTCGGATGCCTTACTCCGTGTCTTCTTTACTTTAGTTCGCTTGAGGGGAAGACTTAACTTTTTAATTCCATGTCAAACCTTTTACTTCATGTGACCTTGTAGACCAAGACTCTTACTCTGCATCAGTTTGACTTAGTCCGTTTGAGGCATTAAGAATAGATTCCATAATCCATAGCTTTTAAGTTCTTAGTCCGCATGAATGTTCCTTATTCCGTATGTATTGGTGACTTGGTTATTTACCAAGTGTTTGACGACACTCACTCTTGTCCGGATCAGGATTATGTATCCTATCCTTAGCTTTGCTCTCGCGAGTGTATCTCTGGATTAATGACATATCTTCTGCAACGATCAAAGAAACACAAAAGATCTCAGATCAAATTACATAAGGCTTTATCAGCATTATCCAAATTCTAGGCTTGATCCAACAATCTCCCCCAATTATGGATATGCCCAAATGTCACACCCCAATTTCCTTTCACTTGGAAACGAGTAGTGACTGCCCATGCCCGCACCCGAAGGGTCAAGGGGTTGGTGCAAACACCTAAAAGGACTTATCACACGGGTGCTGTCCCAAACCTGTTCAACCAGGCTAACATACCATGGGGCATGCTCCTGCTCCCAAACCATGTACATAAACAACAATTAAATAACAACCACAACCCAGTTCATTACATTTAAAAGGGGCTCAAAGTTCAATACAACTTAATGGGGAAAAGTTCACATTTAAACCAAAATATACTGTTTACAATTAATCCCAAACATAAAATAGAAATCCATAACAAAACAATGAAAACCAACATAGTCTTTAGCCTCAGTGGCCTATCACCACAGCCTTTTCACCTACCGCCTGCTAAACCCTGCAAAAGAACAGTTTATGGGAGGGGTGAGCAAACCATAGCTCAGTAGGAATCTAGTCTCCCCAGACCCATCCCACTCTACAGTATGCATGACAAGTGTATGCTTGTGCTCGTGTCGTGCCTAAAGCTAAAACAGCAAACATCACCCAGTAACACACCTTTTACCTGAGCCCACACTGGAGGGCAGAGGACACCCCGCCACCACGGCGACATGACATACCACATCCAGGCGAATGTTGCATGGACACCAATGCAACATTTTCCACCCGAGTTAGGTATGGTCAACCACCTCCTCAGGCGCCATACCCACCCTCAGGAATGGGTGTAGACTTAGCCCACCGTCGTGAGTGCTACACCGAGACTCAGGACCGCAGTCCTGGCCAAATCTCAAGGGGTTTAGTTATCATGCCTGGCCCATAACTCAGCCCAATCCCATCACATTTGGGTGATCAATCTGAAACAACAATATAATTAGTTACAAAAGTACGGCTTAGTAACACATCTTAACTTAATACAAAACAGCAGTGCTGCTCAACAGAGTGTATCACAAACAAGGTTCACACGGCCGACATAGTCGGTTACAAACAACATATACCAGCCTCACAGGCTCAAAGCCAAATACGCAACATACAACAGCCACACAGGAATATTATCAAACACGTAGTGAGCGTAGCCACACAAACATTTTATCAAGCACTTAGTGGGCATGGACAACCCAACGATTTCCAGCCCACTCCCAAACCTCAAATCAACCAATATGCCATTGAAGGCCAACATCCATATAGGAGATCACACCTATATGGATTTACATATATATATATAAGCATGTATAGGACAAATACCCTAGGACAGAGAAAGACTGGGAAGAACGGAGTCCCTACCTTGCAAACATCCTCTGCTCTAGCCTCTACGATACACCGACCACCCACGCGAACCTCTACGGCCAAGATCCGAAGGTTCCCTCACTCTCTCTCTCTCTCTCTCTCTCTCTCTCTCTCTCTCTCTCTCTCTCCTCTCGGCGGCTGCAACAATAAATAGAAAATCTTAAACCCTAAACCTAAGCCTTAACACCATTATAAAGACACCACACATCAAAACGACGTAGTTTTGATTTAGCGAAACCCAGGATCAAAACGACGTAGTTTTGATCACACAAGCTACCACCTTCCCGCTTCCATACAGGGCAAAATACTCATAATTTCAACATGGTCCTTTGGGGAAAAATCATTAGAATGACAAAACCAAGGTAACCATGCAAAAATATGTCTGCACGCTAATTTGAACACCAATTCCCCAATTGGCGTGCAGCTCCAAATGCACTCAAACTTTACCCCAAGCCTCCTTGCATCATGTAAAAGACATCCATGCAATAAAAACCTTGCACGCCAAATGGGTCCAATTCGCGTGCACGTCCTTTTGGCCTGAAACTTCTGTGGTAGATAGAAGACATCATTCTAAGAATCTTTTGGTCTGCACGCCAATTCATCTGAGCCCATCTACTAGGTCAAAATCTAGAAAGTTCCCATTCAGAAGGCAAGACTGCGACTAACTCAAAACACTGGTCCTTACATCCTCTCCCCCTTAAGACTTTTCGTCCTCGAAAAGAAAAAGTGGCATGAAAGGAGACAACAATCACAACCAATGAATAGACCTCTAACACAAATTAATACATAAATTAATACACAATGCATGAAAATACACGCAAAAGAAATACTCTCAGGTCACTTAACCAGTTGGGCAAATACCGGATTATGTTGATGTTTGCCTTTCTCCCCTCCGTCAGGGCTGTTCGTCCTCGAACAAATTAGCGTAGTGAGCACGCATCTCAGCCTCACGTTCCCAAGTCTCTTCCTCCATCCCTCGGTGTTTCCACAACACCTGAACCAACGGAATAATCTTACCTCGCAGCTGCTTCTCGCGCCTATCCAAAATACGGATAGGTGCCTCAACAACTGACACATCTGCCTCAAGATCTAGAGTGCTCTAATCCATGTGTGGGATCTGGTTGATATTTCCGCAACTGGGTTATATGGAAAACATTATGAACTCTGCTCAAACTAGGTGGTAATGCCAACCTATAAGCAACAGGTCCAACTCTGCTCAAAATCTCAAACGGTCTAATGTATCGCGGAGATAACTTGGACCCTTTTCCAAATCTCTTATGCCCTCTCCGTGGAGAAACACGAAGGAATACGTGGTCTCCTACCAAAAACTCTAACGGTCGGCGTCGGCGATCCGCATAAGACTTTTGTCGGCTCTGAGCTGTAAGAAGGCGTTGCCTAATCAGCTGTACCTTTGCCGTAGCCTCCTGGACCAATTGAGGCCCTAACATAGCTGTCTCTCCAACTTCTGCCCAACATAATGGAGACTGACATGGGTGACCATACATTGCCTCAAACGGGGCCATCCCAATAGAAGACCGGTAGCTGTTATTATAGGCAAACTCCACCAGAGGAAGGTGAGAAGCCCATGATCCTCCAAAATCTAGTACATAAGCTCTCAACAAGTCTTCCAATGTTTGAATGGTCCTCTCTGACTGACCATCAGTTTCAGGATGGAAAGCAGTACTCAAATTAAGTCGTATTCCCAAGGCTTCTTGCAAACCTCCCCAAAACCGAGATGTAAATCGCGCATCCCTGTCTGAAACAATAGACAAGGGCACTCCGTGCAATCGGACAATCGCGTCAACATATAACTGGCTTAATGTGCCGATAGGGTCTCGCTCCTGAATTTCCAAGAAATAGGCTGATTTAGTTAATCGGTCTACGATGACCCAAATCATATCCTTTCGCTCAGAAGTGGTAGGAAGTCCTGTCACAAAGTCCATGGTAATATGCTCCCACTTCCACTCAACTACAGGCAAAGGCTGCAATTGACCAGCAGGTCGTTGATGCTCCGCCTTCACTTGTTGACAAGTAAGGCACCTAGAAACAAACTCTGCTACACTCCGCTTCAGTCCCGGCCACCAGAACTGTGCTCGAACGGCATGATACATCTTAGTTCCTCCTGGGTGCACAGCCAAACGGGAATGATGAAACTCCCTCAGCACGTCCTCACCCATGGGAGGCGGTACGATCAGACGCCCCCGAAATTTCAACTAATGTTCAACTCCTTCTGTCCAGTCTTCTGACAACTCTTCGGCCTCTATCTGGGCCCGGATCACTTCATAGTCCACGTCCCCCAACTGTCCATCACGGACGTGTTGATATAACTCTGGTATCACAGTGATAAGACACAGGATTTCTTCCCCACTGCTAAAATCTGGCTGTACCTGAAGCACTGCTAACTGTTCCACCATTTTCCATTCTCTCATGGAAACCTCAGCTTTTCCCTTTCTACTTAGCGCGTCGGCAACTCAATTCCCTTTCCCAGGCATGTAAGAGAGCGTGAAGTCAAACATTTGTAGGTACTCTACCCATCTCCGCTATCTCAAATTTAGGTCTCTCTGGGTGAAGATATACTGTAGGCTTTTGTGGTCAGTGTATACCACGAATTTCTCCCCCAACAGGTAATGTCGCCAAGACTTTAGGGCAAAAATAACTGCTGCTAACTCTAGGTCGTGCGTTGGATAATTTTGCTCATGGGACTTCAGCTGTTGCGAGCTATATGCTATGACTTTGTGCTCCTGCATTAGGACACACCCGAGTCCAATGCGAGACGCATCACAATACACTTCAAATGGTACTCCCTCCTGTGGTAGACTTAACACCGGTGTAGTTGTCAGACGAGTCTTCAATTCTTCAAAAGCTTATTGACACTTGTCCGTCCACTCGAATTTGGCTCCTTCCGCGTAAGAGCTGTCATGGGCGCCGCCAACCGAGAAAACCCTTCCACGAAACGCCGGTAATACCCTACCAGACCCAAGAAACTGCGGATCTCAAAAACATTTGTGGGCCTCTTCCAAGATGATACGGACTCAATCTTGGTTGGGTCCACTCCAACCCCTTCGGCAGATATTACATGCCCAAGAAAATGCACCTCTTGCATCAAGAAATCGCACTTGCTAAATTTAGCATACAATTGATGATCTCGTAGTGTCTGCAACACCACGGTCAGGTGCTCCTCATGCTCAGCTCGGGTTTTAGAGTACACAAGGATGTCGTCAATAAATACCACCACGAAGGAATCTTGGTATGGGGCAAATACCTGATTCATCAGATGCATGAACACTGTCGGTGCGTTCGTGAGCCCAAAAGGCATCACTAACCACTCATAGTGGCCGTATCTGCACCTGAATGCTGTCTTAGGAATGTCCTCGCTCCGGACCCTCAATTGATGATATCCCGAATGCAGGTCAATCTTTGAGAACCATCGTGCTCCACTCAGCTGGTCAAGTAAATCATCGATTCGCGGTAAAGGGTATTTGTTCTTTACCGTCACTTGATTTAACTTCCTGTAATCAATACAAAGCCGCAACGAATCATCTTCCTTCTTAGCACACAAAACTGGTGCACTAGGGCGGATAAAACCTTTATCTCCTAGTTCCTTTATTTGCTTTTGAAGCTCCCGCAACTCGGTAGGTCCCATCCGGTATGCCACTTGTGAGATGGGTCCCACCCCTGGCAGAAGTTCAATCGTGAACTCGATACTTCTGTTCGGAGGCAACTCCAACAACTCCCCAGGAAAGACGTCCTGGAAATTCTCAGCAATATCCGGCCACACCCGTTTCTCCACGTTACCTCCCTCCTCAAAGGTTAGAGTGGCAAGTCTATGGGTAATATTGCCCCATAGCTCCCTCATCGGTCCAGCTCTCCCAGCATTCCTATCCCATTCACCCACTAAGGTACAGGAAGATCCTGTGGGTGAAGTAAACATCACTCGTCGTCTATAACAATCAATCTTAGCCTGAAAGGCCATCAACAAGTCCATCCCCAAAATCAAACTAAAGGTCCTCATCGGCATCACGTATAAATCGAAAGAGAGTTCAACATCTCCCATCGTAAGCACACACTCACGACACACTCGGTGGATCGACTCCACACCTCCCATTGGTGACTCGACCCTCAGAGGTCTATCAACCCCCACACAATCAAGTCCAAGGATTTCAACAAAGGAATTAGCAATCAAGGAGCACGAAGCTCCGGTATCAAAAAATGCCGCAACAACAGTGCAAGATATTAAAATAGTACCTCAAACTACCGAAGGTCCGGCTCCACCTTTCTCGGAGGGTGATGGTAAATCCTCCATCTCTGCTGGTGTTGAGGTAAGCGCAAACACTCTGCCTTGGCTTGCCCCACCACTGGCCTCGCTTGCCTTTCCTTTAGTTCCTGCTGGGAGTCCACTAGGACGCCCCTCCGAACCTCCTTGTGGTTGCCTCTCCCTCTGTGGTCTAGTGTGACTGGAACCAGCCTGACTGGCTTGCCACGAATGTGCTGGCTTCGGAGCTGGGGCTTGAAATTGGGTCTCACCCTTGCTTCCTTGTGCAAAACTTCCAGCTCCCCGGCTATTTCCCCTGCTGAAACACACCTTACTGATGTGTCCTATCTTCCCACAGCTATGACACTTCAAGTGCTGTTTGGGGCACTCACGTTTGACGTGCCCTGCCTGTCCACAACAGGTACACCCGCTTGGGAAGTTCCCAGCAGAAGCTCCCTGTCCTCCAAAGTAACGGGATCTGGGTGGGGCCATTGAAGCTTGGCTCCTGTCTTTGGGAAGAGTCCCACTCCCAGGCTCAATCCTCTGTGTCACACCCCAAATTTCCTTTCACTTGGAAACGGGTAGTGACTCCCCATGCCCGCACCCGAAGGGTCAAGGGGTTGGTGCAAGCACCTAAAAGGACTTATGACACGGGTGCTGTCCCAAACCTGTACAACCAGGCTAACATGCCACGGGGCATGCTCCTGCTCCCAAACCATGCACACAAACAATAATTAAATAACAACCACAACCCAGTTCATTACATTTAAAAGGGCTCAAAGTTCAATACAACTCAATGGGGAAAAGTTTCCATTTAAACTAGAATATACTGTTTACAAATAATCCCAAACATAAGATAGAAATCCATAACAAAACAATGAAAACGAACATAGTCTTCAGCTTCAATGGCCTATCACCACAGCCCTTTCACCTACCGCCTGCTAAACCCTGCAAAAGAACAGTTTATGGGAGGGGTGAGCAAACCATAGCTCAGTAGGGATCCAGTCTCCCCAAACCCATCCCACTCTACAATATGCATGACAAGTGTATGCTTGTGCTTGTGTCGTGCCTAAAGCTAAAGCAGCAAACATCACCCAGTAACACACCTTTTACCTGAGCCCACACTGGAGGGCAGAGGACACCCCGCCACCACGACGACATGACATACCACATCCAGGCGAATGTTGCATGGACACCAATGCAACATTTTCCACCCGAGTCAGGTATGGTCAACCACCTCCTCGGGCGCCATACCTACCCTCAGGAATGGGTGTAGACTTAGCCCACCGTCGTGAGTGCTACACCGAGACTCAGGACTGCAGTCCTGGCCAAATCTCAAGGGGTCCAGGTATCATGCCTGGCCCATAACTCAGCTTAATCCCATCACATTTGAGTGATAAATCTCAAACAACAATATAATCAGTTACAAAAGTACGGCTTAGTAACACATTTCAACTTAATACAAAACGGCAGTGCTGCTCAACAGAGTATATCACAAACAAGGTTCACACGGCCGACATAGTCGGTTACAAACAACATATACCAGCCTCATAGGCTCAAAGCCAAACACGCAACATACAACAGCCACACCGAAATATTATCAAACACGTAGTGAGCGTAGCCACACAAACATTTTATCAAAGACTTAGTGGGCATGGATAACCCAACGATTTCCAGCCCACTCCCAAACATCAAATCAACCAATATGCCATTGAAGGCCAACATCCATATAGGAGATCACACCTATATGGATTTACATATATGTATATATATAAGCATGTATAGGATAGATACCCTGGGACAGAGAGAGACTGGGAAGAACGGAGTCCCTACCTTACAAACGTCCTCTGCTCTAGCCTCTACAATACACCGACCACCCACGTGAACCTCTACGGCCAAGATCCGAAGGTTCCCTCACTCTCTCTCTCTCTCTCTCTCTCTCTCTCTCGCGGCGGCTGCAACAGTAAATAGAAAACCCTAAACCCTAAACCTAAGCCTCAAAACCATTATATAGACACCACACATCAAAACGACGTAGTTTTGATTTAGTGAAACCCATTATCAAAACGACGTAGTTTTGATCACACAAGCTACCACCTTCCTACTTCCATACAGGGCTAAAATACTCATAATTTCAGCATGGTCCTTTGGGGAAAAATCATTAGAATGACAAAACCAAGGTAACCATACAAAAATATGTCTGCACGCCAATTTGAACGCCAATTCCACAATTGCCGTGCAGCTCCAAATGCACTCAAACTTTACCCCAAGCCTCCTTGCATCATGTAAAAGGCATCCATGCAATAAAAACCTTGCACGCCAAATGGGTCCAATTCGCGTGCACGTCCTCTTGGCCTGAAACTTCTGTGGTAGATAGAAGACATCATCCTAAGAATCTTTTGGTCTGCACGCCAATTCATCTAAGCCCATCTACTAGGTCAAAATCTAGAAAGTTCCCATTCAGAAGGTAAGACTGTGACTAACTCAAAACACAGGTCCTTACATCCTCTCCCCCTTAAGACTTTTCATCCTCGAAAAGAAAATGTGGCATGAAAGGAAACAGCAATCACAACCAATGAGTAGACCTCTAACACAAATTAATACATACACAAATTAATACACACTGCATGAAAATACACACAAAGAAATACTCTCAGGTCACCTAACCAGTTGGGCAAATACCTGATTATGTTGATGTTTGCCTTTCTCCCCTCCTTCAGGGTTGTTCGTCCTCGAACAGATCAGGGTAGTGAGCACGCATTTCAGCTTCACGTTCCCAAGTCTCTTCCTCCATCCCTCGGTGTTTCCACAACACCCGAACCAACGGAATAATCTTACCTCGCAGCTGCTTCTCGCGCCTATCCACAATACGGATGGGTGCCTCAACAACGGACACATCTGCCTCAAGATCCAGAGTACTCCAATCCAACACATGTGTGGGATCTGGTGTAATGACCCGTGTGTAACCCGTGTGTAAGAAGTTAACCACAAACACCCTCGATGTTGGTGCACAAGTTTGAGGTAAGAGATGAGCCCAAGAGGGGACTTTTGGGAGGTGCATGTGACAAGTGATAACGTACCTTTATGCCTTAGGAAGATGCTATGCGTATACAGGCGGTTTTAAGCTATTTTGGCTGATCATGGAGCTCACTTTTGACCTAGTAGATGGCCTCAAACAATTGGCGTGCAAGAACAAAAGTTTCTTAGAATGAGGTCCTCTATCTACCACAGAAATTTCAGAGCATTTGGAGCTGTACGTGAATTCACCCATTTCACGTGCAAGCATATTTTTGCTTCCTAGACCTCTACAAGATGCAAGGAGGCTTGGGGTGAAGTTTGAGTGCATTTAGAGCTGCACGTCAATTGGGGAATTGGCGTTCAAATTGGCGTGCAAGCATGTTTTTGCATGGTTATCTTGGTTTTGTCATTCTAATCATCTTTTCCCAAAGGACCATGTTGGAATTGTGAATATTTTGGTGTGTATGGATGTGGGAAGGTCATAGCTTGTTCCATCAAAACTACGTCGTTTTGATGCTGGGATTCACTTAATCAAAACTACGTCGTTTTGATGTTGTGTTGTCTATATAAGGAGGAGAAGCCCCTGTGTTTTAGGTTTAGGGTTTGTTGCTCCACCAGCCGTCGCAGAGAGAGAGAGAGAGGGAAGGAGAGCTCCTGGTTGCTGCCGGGCGTCTTGCGTGGGTGATCGGTGTCTTGTGGGCGGACAGCGTTCGGCGTGGGAACAGTATTGCGGTGTTGTTGCCCTTTTACTTGAGGTAAGGGTTCTGTTCTTCTTAAATCCTCCTCTGTCCTAGGGTTCTAGGGCAAACTATGGATTATAACTGTTTATATATACATATGTAATCCATATAGGTGTGATCTCCTATATGGATGTTGGCCTTCAGTGGCATTTTGGTGTGATTCTGTTGTTACATGCTATATGTTCGATGAAATGCCCGTGTGAACATAGCTGTGTGTATATGCCCATTACGTGTTTGGTAATATGTCTGTGTGGCTGGACTTGTGATTTGGTGTATGTATGTATGCTGGGTGTTTGTTCTATTGCCTGAATGGCTGGGTTTGTGCCCTTGTGAATGGGTGCACACCAAGTGTTTGGTTTTATGCTTGAGTGACCGTGGTGTGTGTTGTGTGCATGACTGTGGTATCTGGCCTGAAGAGGCGGTTAAACTACTTTGCCCGAGAGGCGGTTAAACCAGTGGCCTGAAGAGGCAGTTAAACTACTTTGCCTGAGAGGCGGTTAAATCAGTGGCCTGAAGAGGCGGTTAAATTACTTTCTTGAGATGTGGTTTGTTAGCCCGTGTGGCTGGGGCTGGGGATACGCCCACTTGTGTGGAATGTTTTATTTTCTTTTTCCTAATACTGTCACGTCACTACACCTGTGCACATGCATGTAGCCATTAGGAGCATGGGAAGGGTTGGGGAGACTTGATCCCTACTGAGCTATGGTTGCTCACCCCTCCTACTGTGTTTGCTTGTTTTCCAGGGACTTACAGGCGGTAGGTGGATACACCAAAGTGGAAGACCATATTTATTTTACTCTTTTCCATTTATGTTTTGTTTTTTTATGGGAATTGATGTAACCCCAGTGGAGATAGGATTGGAAAGGATTTTGCTGTAATAAACTGGTTTGGATTGCTTTTATGAACATTACTTTCTTGAATGTGTTGTGGATGTTTAAAATGTTAAATTCTTGGTTTGTATCCTAACCCCTTTGCCCTCCGTGTGGGTAAAAGGGGAGTCACGTACCGATTTCCTCGGGTTGGAAATCCGGGGCGTGACAATATGGTATCAGAGCATGGTCTAGTTGGCCTAGGGTAGTGGGCGGACCTGGTTATCCTAAGTCCTTTGGAGGAGCCTGGAGGGACATGCCTGATCAACATGGTCCTCTTTGAGCCTCCAAGGTGTACTTAGGGTAGTCCAGTCTTGTGGTAGGATTTGCATGCATTGGCATTAGGGCACTAGTTGCATTTGTTGTGAATGTGTGCTAAACTGTGGATAAGATAATATGATTAAGGGAAATGTGCAACTCTGATTTGTTTGGCAATGCTTACTGAACTGTGAAATGTGATTGATACAATGTATGTGTGTAATGTCATGTGATAGGGGAATTGATCAGTGGGGTCGAGGTAGTGACGCGATAGATTATAACATTGTTTTGACGTTGTGCTTCTTACTTCGTGTAGTAAGAATGCCGCCGAGGAGAGTGACACGTGCATCCGGGGCAGTGGCTGATGAGTCATCTGCCCATGAGGGTCCGGGTGCGGGACCATCCGTTGGAGGGCATGTGTTGTTACTGGCACAGCTACAAGAAGGCATCCGGCTGGAGGTACGAGAGCTACGGGAGGGACTCCGGCAGGACGTTCGGGAGGAGGTGCGCCGTGAGATGGCAAAGACAACGGGTGGTGCCACCACCACCACCACCAGTGGGAGAGCTACCTCGTGAGCGTGAGAGTTCACCGGGTGGTGTACCGGCTCGTGCGAGAGGATGACGTGGTGACACGGTTCCGAAAGGAACAACCTCCGCGATTCAAGGGGGGAAGGTGAACCCGTGGTAGGCGAACAGTGGTTGAGGCGGATCGAGCATGTGTTCTCCTTTCTCCTGCCCCGGGAAGAAGATAAGGTGCGACCGGCAATTCGGCACTGGAGGGGGATGCTTTGGAGTGGTGGACGAGTGTCGCGGGGAGCCGTGCGGTGCAACTCATGCTTTGGGAGGAGTTCTTGCAACTCTTCCATGATGAGTTCTTCTCGGAATCGGTGAGATGGCGAAGAGGGAAGAATTCGGCGGCTTGAAGCGGGGGATCCAGGACGGTACCTGAGTATGAGCGGGAGTTCGGAGCTTGAGTAGGTTTGCTCCTGAAACCGTGGCAAGGGAGGACCTGAAGGCCCACAAGTTCACTTTGGGCCTTAGGCCAGCCCTTAGGCGAGGGGTGGCAATTCTACGCTTGAGGACCTATCCTGAGGTTGTGGAGACGGCCCGTATAGCCGAGAGAGAGCTGGATGATGGGAGGCAGGCCCATCAGGGTCGCCAGTTGCAGAGCGGGCCTGATCGAGATGCAGGGTCCAAGAGACTCAAGACGGAGGAGAGGGATAGTAGTTCTTTTCGTAGTCGGGGTTAGACATCTGTGAACCCTGGGAGGTTCACCTTTGGCGGCGGAAGACAGGGTGGTCCACCTGGGAGTCTACCTAGCAGTTGCCACTACTGTGGAGAGCAGGGTCACTTCAAGGAGGAGTGCCCCAAGAAGGACTGGCGATGCAACAACTGTGGACGAGAGGGTCATTTGCGCCGGGTTTGCAGGAGTGGCAACAAGGGAACGGGGGGCGTGGCATCCAGCGTGAGGAGTGATGCTAGCTTCCGTGCACCACCGAGAGACCGGCTCGTCGGTGGCAAGCCCACCGGCAGGATCCGGTCGGACCCGACCCCGGGGGAGGCCGGAGCGGCAGCAGACTGAGGCTGGAGGCAACCTTAGCGGGAAGCGTCCAGTGAGTGAGCCGACTAGTGGCCCGGGCCAAGGAAGGGTGTTTGCGCTGGAGGCGACGTACCAGGAGGAGGCTGAGCTACCACCCCCACCAGCTGAGGGTGGAGCAGGACCATCGGTGGTCAGAGGTACCCTTTTGATCTCCCGTACATTAGCTTCTGTTCTCTTCGATACGGGTGCATCGTGTTCTTTTGTTGCTGAACTTGTGATAGATAGCTTGGGGTTAGCTTGTGTGGAGGCAGCGAAGCCCCTAGTTGTTGAGTCTCCAGTGGGGAGTATGATTGAGGTACGGCGAGTGTGTCGTGACTGTGTGTTAACCATAGGCGAGGTGGAGCTGAGTTTTGACTTGCATGTGATGCCTTTGCGTACCTTTGACCTGATCTTGGGTATGGATTGGCTTATGGCTTTCCAAGCCAAGATAGACTGTTACCGGCGGCGTGTATCCTTCGTGACACCTGCAGGGACCTCTTGCACCCTGCAGGGGGAGTGGGACTGTGAGGCGAGTCGGGCCGGGCCAGTGTTGGACCAGTGGGGTGCCATTACCCACAGGTTAGCAACCCTGACCTTTGCTGAGGAGGGTAAGGTGGAAAAGAGGGTGTGGCCCGCTGTTGTGGACCAATTTTCAGGATGTTTTTCCTGAAGAGTTAAGGAGTTTGCCACCTAAGAGGAGTGTGGAGTTCACCATTGAGTTGGTGCTGGGGACGGGTCCGATTTCCCAAGTAGCGTATCGTGTGGGGCCAGCCGAGTTGAGGGAGCTTCAGAGGCAAATCGAGGAGTTGGGGGACCAGGGGTATATCAGACCGAGTACCTCACCCTGGGGTGCTCTAGTGCTTTTTGCTAAGAAGGCTGATGGCACGCTTCGTCTCTGCATCGACTACGGGAGCCGAGTTCGATGGATCGTGAAGAACAAGTACCCGTTGCCTCGGATAGATGACCTGTTTGACCAATTGAGTGGGGCCCAGTGGTTTTCCAAAATAGATTTACGGTCGGGGTATCACCAGCTCAGGGTTAGGGAGGAGGACATCCCTAAGACGGCTTTCCGGTGCAGGTATGGGCATTATGAGTGGGTAGTGATGCCTTTCGGGCTCACAAATGCGCCAGCGGTGTTCATGCATTTGATGAACCAGGTCTTTGCTCCCTACCTGGATTCGTTTGTGGTGGTGTTTATTGATGATATCTTGGTGTACTCCAAGACCGAGAAGGAGCATGTGGAGCACTTGGCAACAGTGTTGCAAATCTTGAGGGACCAGCAGCTATTTGCTAAGTTTAGCAAGTGTGAATTTTGGCTGCAGGAGGTTCACTTTCTTGGCCATGTGGTGTCAGCTGAGGGAGTTAGGGTGGACCCAGCCAAGATTGAGGCTGTGGCATCGTGGGCGAGGCCAACCAACGTTTTTGAGATCCGTAGTTTTCTTGGCTTGGCAGGCTATTATCGCCATTTTGTAGAGGGGTTCTCCCATTTGGCGGCTCCTATGACGACGTTGACTAGGAAAGGAGTGAAATTTGAGTGGACGGACAAGTGCCAGTAAGCGTTTGAGACTCTCAAAACCCATTTGACCACTGCACCTGTGTTGAGGTTGCCTAGGGAGGATATTCCGTATGAGGTGTATTGTGATGCGTCCAGGGTTGGTTTGGGGTGTGTGCTTATGCAAGAGCACAATGTGGTAGCTTATGGGTCAAGGCAGCTGAAGCCTCATGAGCAGAATTATCCTACTCATGATCTGGAGTTGGCGGCTGTCATCTTCGCCTTGAAGAGTTGGCAGCACTACCTCTTGGGGGAAAAGTTTGTGGTGTTCTCAGATCACAAGAGCCTTCAGTACATCTTTACTCGAAGGACTTGAATTTGAGGCAAAGGAGATGGGTGGAGTATTTGCGGACCTTTGACTTTACTCTTGCCTATACCCCGGGCAAGGGTAATGTTGTAGCCGACGCGTTGAGCGGGAAAGGGAAAGCCGAGGTGGCCGTGAGAGAGTGGAAGCCGATGGAGCAGTTGGCGATGTTGCGGCTGCAGCCTGTTGTTCGTGATGGTGGGACAGTCCTGAGTTCTTTGGTGGTTGTGCCTGAGTTGTACCAGCGCGTTCGGGAGGAACAGCTGGGTGACATTGAGTGTGAGGTTCTCCATGCCCGTATTGAGGCCGGGGAGCTATCCGAGGACCGGACGAGGGTCCTGAGCATGAGTTGTCTTTTCAGGGGCGGTTGGTAGTGGCTTCTTCCCTCAGGGATGAGGTGATGAGGGAGTTTCACCAGTCTAGAGTTGCTGTGCATCCAGGGGGTACGAAGATGTACCATGCGCTTCAGGCACATTTTTGGTGGCCCGGGATGAAACGCGATGTGGCTACCTTTGTTTCGCGGTGCCTCACGTGTCAGCAGGTGAAGGCTGAGCATCAGCGGCCGGTGGGCATGTTACAGCCCTTGCCCATAGCGGAGTGGAAGTGGGACCGCATAACGATGGATTTTGTGACTGGTCTTCCACCCACCACAGGGCGGAAAGATATGATTTGGGTGATTGTGGATCGACTCACAAAGTCAGCCCATTTCCTGGCTGTTCGCGAGCGAGACTCCATTGGGACCTTGAGTCAGCTGTACATGAACGAGATTGTGAGACTGCATGGAGTACCATCATCGGTTGTCTCTGACCGGGATTCGAGGTTCACTTCCCGTTTTTGGGCAGGTTTGCAGGAGGCTATGGGGACCAAGCTTCACTTGAGTACAACCTTTCGCCCTGAGACTGACGGTCAGACAGAGAGGACGAATCAGACGTTGGAGGACATGTTACGGGCCTGTGTGTTAGATTTTGGGGGTTCGTGGGCAACTCACCTTCCTTTGGTGGAGTTTGCCTACAATAATAATTTTCAGGCGTCCATTGGGATGGCTCCTTTTGAGGCGTTGTATGGCAGACCCTACCGATCACCGTTGTGTTGGACTGAGGTCGGCGAAGCCGCTCTCTTGGGACCACAGATGGTTCAAGAGGCTACCGAGAAGGTTAAGTTGATTCGTCAGCGTTTGTTATCAGCTCAGAGTCGGCAGAAATCTTATGCGGATCAGCGGCGGCGACCTTTGGAGTTTTCTTCACGTTTCTCCACATCGTGGACATCGATGGTTTGGGCGAGGTTCCAAGCTATCTCCGCGGTTTATTGGTCCTTTTGAGATTCTGGATCGTGTGGGGCCTGTGGCCTACCGGTTAGCATTACCACCACGGCTTAGTCGAGTGCACAACGTGTTTCACGTGTCCCAGTTGTGGAAGTATCACCCTGACCCTACTCATGTGATCGATTGGGGGACATTAGACATTGAGGATGACATGTCCGTTGTTGAGGCCCCTATCCGTATCCTAGATCGGCGAGAGAAGCTTTTGCGTGGTCGTGCTATTCCTTTGGTTCGCGTGCTGTGGCAGCACCGTGGCATTGAGGAGGAGACATGGGAACGTGAGTCCGTGATGCGTGAGCAGCACCCAAACTTGTTCGAGGACGAACAATCTTAAGCATGGGAGGTGGCTGTTGGCCAAGGGATAGTGATGTGTTTTCTTGTATTAGTTGTGTATGATTTGGTGTATTTGTTTTGTCTTTTAGACATGTGTTCTTATTTGTGATGTGTTTTGAGATGTGTATTTGTGACATGCGGACATGTGTTATATGCATTATTGTGGTTATGGATTATGGTGGTACCTTGTTATTTGCCGTTATGTGCTGTGCGCGGTGTATGACCCATTTGGGTGTTGTGGCTTGCCGGGTGGCAAATGGGTAGCTTGTGTTTGTTTTCCTCGTATGTCATTTCTTTTCGAGGACGAAAAGTCTTAAGGGGAAGAGGATGTAATGACCCGTGTGTAACCCGTGTGTAAGAAGTTAAGCACAAACACCTTGGATGTTGGTGCACAAGTTTGAGGTAAGAGATGAGCCCAAGAGGGGACTTTTGGGAGGTGCATGTGACAAGTGATAACGTACCTTTATGCCCTAGGAAGATGCTATGCGTATACAGGCGGTTTTAAGCTGTTTTGGCTGATCTTGGAGCTCACTTTTGACCTAGTAGATGGCCTCAAACAATTGGTGTGCAAGAACAAAAGTTTCTTAGAATGAGGTCCTCTATCTACCACAGAAATTTCAGAGCATTTGGAGCTGCACGTGAATTCACCCATTTCACGTGCAAGCATATTTTTGCTTCCTAGACCTCTACAAGATGCAAGGAGGCTTGGGGTGAAGTTTGAGTGCATTTGGAGCTGTACGTCAATTGGGGAATTGGCGTTCAAATTGGCGTGCAAGCATGTTTTTGCATGGTTATCTTGGTTTTGTCATTCTAATCATCTTTTCCCAAAGGACCATGTTGGAATTGTGAATATTTTGGTGTGTATGGATGTGGGAAGGTCATAGCTTGTTCCATCAAAACTACGTCGTTTTGATGCTGGGATTCACTTAATCAAAACTACGTCGTTTTGATATTGTGTTGTCTATATAAGGAGGAGAAGCCCCTCTATTTTAGGTTTAGGGTTTGTTGCTCCACCACCGTCGCAGAGAGAGAGAGAGAGAGAGAGAGAGGGAAGGAGAGCTCCTGGTTGCTGTCGGGCGTCTTGCGTGGGTGATCGGTGTCTTGTGGGCGGACAGCGTTTGGCGTGGGAACAGTATTGCGGTGTTGTTGCCTTTTACTTGAGGTAGGGGTTCTGTTCTTCCTAAATCCTCCTCTGTCCTAGGGTTCAAGGGCAAACTATGGATTATAACTGTTTATATATACATATGTAATCCATATAGGTGTGATCTCCTATATGGATGTTGGCCTTCAGTGGCATTTTGGTGTGATTCTGTTGTTACATGCTATATGTTCGATGAAATGCCTGTGTGAACATAGCTATGTGTATGTGCCCATTACGTGTTTGGTAATATGTCTGTGTGGCTGGACTTGTGATTTGGTGTATGTATGCATGCTGGGTGTTTGTTCTATTGCCTGAATGGCTGGGTTTGTGCCCTTGTGAATGGGTGCACACCAAGTTTTTGGTTTTATGCTTGAGTGACCGTGGTGTGTGTTGTGTGCATGACTGTGGTATCTGGCCTGAAGAGGCGGTTAAACTACTTTGCCTGAGAGGCGGTTAAACTACTTTGCCTGAGAGGCGGTTAAATACTTTGCCTGAGAGGCTTAAATCGGGGGCCCCAAGAGGCGGTTAAATTACTTTCTTGAGATGTGGTTTGTTAGCCAGTGTGGCTGGGGCTGGGGATACGCCCACTTGTGTGGAATGTTTTATTTTCTTTTTCCTAATACTGTCACGTCACTACACCTGTGCACATGCATGTAGCCATTAGGAGCATGGGAAGGGTTGGGGAGACTTGATCCCTACTGAGCTGTGGTTGCTCACCCCTCCTACTGTGTTTGCTTGTTTTCCAGGGACTTACAGGCGTTAGGTGGATACACCAAGGTGGAAGACCATATTTATTTTACTCTTTTCCATTTATGTTTTGTTTTTTTATGGGAATTGATGTAACCCCAGGGGGTTGGGATTGGAAAGGATTTTGCTGTAATAAACTGGTTTGGATTGCTTTTATGAACATTACTTTCTTGAATGTGTTGTGGATGTTTAAAATGTTAAATTCTTGGTTTGTATCCTAACCCCTTTGCCCTCCGTGTGGGTAAAAGGGGAGTCACGTACCGGTTTCCTCGGGTTGGAAATCCGGGGCGTGACATCTAGATGATATTTCCTCAATTGGGATATATGGAAAACATCATGAACTCTGCTCAAACTAGGTGGTAATGCCAACCTATAAGCAACAGGTCCAACTCTGCTCAAAATCTCAAACGGTCCAATGTATCGTGGAGACAACTTGGACCCTTTTCCAAATCTCTTATGCCCTCTCCGTGGAGAAACACGAAGGAATACGTGGTCTCCTATCAAAAACTCTAACGGTCGGCGTTGGCGATCCGCATAAGACTTTTGTCGGCTCTGAGTTGTAAGAAGGCGTTGCCTAATCAGCTGTACCTTTGCCGTAGCCTCCTAGACTAATTGAGGTCCTAACATAGCTGTCTCTCCAACTTCTGCCCAACATAATGGAGACCGACATGGGCGACCATACAATGCCTCAAATGGGGCCATCCCAATAGAAGACTGGTAGCTGTTATTATAGGCAAACTCCACCAGAGGAAGGTGAGAAGCCCATGATCCTCCAAAATCTAGTACACAAGCTCTCAACAAGTCTTCCAATGTTTGAATGGTCCTCTCTAACTGACCATCAGTTTCAGGATGGAAAGCAGTACTCAAATTAAGTCATGTTCCCAAGGCTTCTTGCAAACTTCCCCAAAACCGAGATGTAAACCGTGTATCCCTGTCTGAAACAATAGACAAGGGCACTCCGTGCAATCGGACAATCGCATCAACATATAACTGGCTTAATGTGCCGATAGGGTCTCGTTCCCCAATTGCCAAGAAATGGGCCGATTTAGTTAGTCGGTCTACGATGACCCAAATCATATCCTTCCGCTCAGAAGTGGTAGGAAGTCCTGTCACAAAGTCCATTGTAATATGCTCCCACTTCCACTCAGCTACAGGCAAAGGCTGCAACTGACCAGCAGGTCGTTGATGCTCCGCCTTCACTTGTTGACAAGTAAGGCACCTAGAAACAAACTCTGCTACACTCCGCTTCAGTCCCGGCCACCAGAACTGTGCTCAAACGGCATGATACATCTTAGTTCCTCCTGGGTGCACAGCCAAATGGGAATGATAAAACTCCCTCAGCACATCCTCACGCATGGGAGGCGGTACGATCAGACGCCCCCGAAATTTCAACTCATGTTCAACTCCCTCTGTCCAGTCTTCTGACAACTCTCCAGCCTCTATCTGGGCCCGGATCACTTCACAGTCCACGTCCCCCAACTGTCCATCACGGACGCGTTGATATAACTCTGGTATCACAGTGATAGGACACAGGATTGCTTCCCCACCGCTAAAATCAGGCTATACCTGAAGCACTGCTAACTGTTCCATCATTTTCCATTCTCTCATGGAAACCTCAGCTTTTCCCTTTCTACTTAGTGCATCGGCAACTAAATTCCCTTTCCCAGGCGTGTAGGAGAGCGTGAAGTCAAACATTTGCAGGTACTCTACCTATCTCCGCTGTCTCAAATTTAGGTCTCTTTGAGTGAAGATATACTGTAGGCTTTTGTGGTCAGTGTATACCACGAATTTCTCCCCCAACAGGTAATGTCGCCAAGACTTTAGGGCAAAAACAACTGCTGCTAACTCCAGGTCGTGCGTTGGATAATTTTGCTCATGGGACTTCAGCTGTCGCGAGCCAAATGATATGACTTTGTGCTCCTGCATCAGGACACACCCCAGTCCAACGTGAGACACATCGCAATACACTTCAAATGGCACCTCTTGCATCCAGAAGCCACACTTGCTAAATTTAGCATACAATTGATGATCTCGTAGTGTCTGCAACACCACGGTCAGGTGCTCCTCATGCTCAGCTCGGGTTTTAGAGTACACGAGGATGTTGTCAACAAACACCACCACGAAGGAATCTAGGTATGGGGCAAATACCTGATTCATCAGGTGCATGCACTGCCGGTGCGTTCGTGAGCCCAAAAGGCATCACTAACCACTCATAGTGGCCGTATCTACACCTGAATGCTGTCTTAGGAATGTCCTCGCTTCGGACCCTCAATTGATGATATCCGGAACGCAGATCAATCTTTGAGAACCATCGTGCTCCACTCAGCTGGTCAAGTAAATCATCGATCCGCGGTAAAGGGTATTTGTTCTTTACCGTCACTTGATTTAACTTCCGGTAATCAATACAAAGCCGTAACGAACCATCTGCCTTCTTAGCAAACAAAACTGGTGCACCCCAAGGTGAGGTACTAGGGCGGATAAAACCTTTATCTCCTAGTTCCTTTATTTGCTTTTGAAGCTCCCGCAACTCGGTAGGTCCCATCCGGTATGCCACTTGTGAGATGGGTCCCACCCCTGGCAGAAGTTCAATCG
This sequence comes from Taxillus chinensis, assembly GCA_023512835.1. Lineage (NCBI taxonomy): Eukaryota > Viridiplantae > Streptophyta > Magnoliopsida > Santalales > Loranthaceae > Taxillus > Taxillus chinensis. Next base: position 24,435,292 of record CM042091.1, read on the forward strand.
TGAACTCGATACTTCTGTTCGGAGGCAACTCCAACAACTCTCCAGGAAAGACATCCTGGAAATTCTCAGCAACATCCGGCCACACCCGTTTCTCCACGTTACCTCCCTCCTCAAACGTTAGAGTGGCAAGTCTATGGGTAATATTGCCCTATAGCTCCCTCGTCGGTCCAGCTCTCCGAGCATTTCTATCCCATTCACCCACTAAGGTACAGGAAGATCCTGTGGGTGAAGTAAACGTCACTCGTCGTCTATAACAATCAATCTTAGCCTGAAAGGCCATCAACTAGTCCATCCCCAAAATCAAATTAAAGGTCCTCATTGGCATCACGTATGGGTCGAAAGAGAGTTCAACATCTCCTATCGTAAGCACACACTCACGACACACTCGGTGGATCGACTGCACACCTCCCATTGGTGACTCGACCCTTAGAGGTTTATCAGCCTCCACACAATCAAGTCCAAGGCTCTCAACCAAGGACTTAGCAATCAGGGAGCACGAAGCTCCGGTATCAAACAATGCCGCAACAACAGTGCGAGATATTAAAATAGTACCTCGAACTACCGAAGGTCCGGCTCCACCTTCCTCGAAGGGTGATGGTAAATCTTCCATCTCTGCTGGTGCTGAGGTAAGCGCAAACACTCTACCTTGGCTTGCCCCACCACTGGCCTCGCTTGCCTTTCCTTTAGTTCCTGCTGGGAGTCCACTAGGACGCCCCTCCGAACCTCCTTGTGGTTGCCTCTCCGCCTGTGGTCTAGTGTGACTGGAACAAGCCTGACTGGCTTGCCACGAATGTGCTGGCTTCGGAACTGGGGCTTGAAATTGGGTCTCACCCCTGCTTCCTTGTGCAAAACTTCCAGCTCCCCGGCTATTTCCCCTGCTGAAACACACCTTACTGATGTGCCCTATCTTCCCACAGCTATGACACTTCAAGTGCTGTTTGGGGCACTCACGTTTGACGTGCCCTGTCTGTCCACAATAGGTACACCTGCTTGGGAAGTTCCCAACAGAACCTCCTTGTCCTCCAAAGTAACGGGATCTGGGTGGAGCCATTGAAGCTTGGCTCTTGTCCTTGGGAAGTGTCCCACTCCCAGGCTCAACCTTCTGTCTCTTGGTTTCCCCCTGCTTGTCACGCATACTCTGTCCCAGCTGCTCCTGATGAGCCTGTCTTCCTTCTTCTAATCTTCTCTCCACAATCTTTGCCGTGTCCACAACTTCAGCATAAGTCTTCAGTCGCAGCATCTCCACTCTTTGCTTCAAGGCAGGTTTGAGTCCCATGGTAAACTTATGGGCCTTCAAGTCCTCCGTTGAGATTGTTTTTGGGGCAAACCGACTCAGACCACGAAAATCTCGCTCATACTATGCCACGGAGCGTGATCCCTGCTTTAGGCTGCTGAACTCCTCCCGTTTCTGCCACCGTAATGACTCTGGGAAGTACTCCTCATGGAACATCTGGAGAAACTCATTCCAGGACATGGCCTCCATGTCGCGACTTCCTGAAATGCTAAGCCACCATTCCAAGGCTTCCTCCTCCAGCTGTCGGACTGCTAGCCTCACCTTGTCTTCCTCCCGGGGTCGGAGAAAGGAGAATACATGTTCGATCTGCCGCAGCCAATGCTCTGCTCCTAGAGGTTCAGCTCCTCCCTTGAACCTTGGTGGGTGTTCCTTTCGGAACCACGCCACCACATCTTCCTCATCTCGCCTCACCGGCACTTCCTGCCTACGCGACGGTCCTGCCTCACGGGGTGGAGAGGGTGGCACTGGCTGTCGTGCCATCATCTCCCGACGTACCTCATTTAGGATCTCCCCCCTGAGATCCTCACGCATTCCCTGAACATTCTCACTTAAGGCCCTGACTTGGGCCATGATTCACTCCAGGGGATCATCGCCCCTCTACACGCTATTTCCTCTCCTCTCCAGCACGTGCAGAAGATTCATCTTCTACAGCTGGGGTAGCTCGGGTTACTCTCCTTGGAGGCATAGTCCACCTACTTTAAACGGAACTAGAGTCAGCATCTCTCAAGCTCTATACACCCTCATCCCCATGGGCCATGAGGTACTCAAGCAACGTTTTTCATGTAAACATACAGGTAAATCACAAAATTACACAACAGCGATTCATAGTAACAATTCATAGTGACAAGTCTCACAGGAAATCACAGAATTTCGTAGCAACAAATTTCAATGTCAAATCATAATACTCATATTGAAATTAAACTAGTGCCCTAATGCCAATGCATGTATGCATCCCAACCCAAATGCAAATGTCCTACTCCTTGGTCTAAATGCCCTTGAGTATAACCCAGAAAACCAGATAGAACCACGGTGATCAGGCATGTCCTACACTGCCTCCCAACAGTCTCAAAAGTAGTCATCCCTCCCCACTACCCTAGGTCCACTAGACCATGAACTATCGCTCTGATACCATATTGTCACACCCCAAATTTCCTTTTACTTGGAAACGGGTAGTGACTGCCCATGCCCGCACCCGAAGGGTCAAGGGGTTGGTGTAAGCACCTAAAAGGACTTATGACACGGGTGCTGTCCCAAACCTGTACAACCAGGCTAACATGCCACGGGGCATGCTCCTGCTCCCAAACCATGCACACAAACAACAATTAAATAACAACCATAACCCAGTTCATTACATTCAAAAGGGCTCAAAGTTCAATACAACTCAATGGGGAAAAGTTCCGGCCTCTATCTGGGCCCGGATCACTTCACAGTCCACGTCCCCCAACTATCCATCACGGACGCGTTGATATAACTCTGGTATCACAGTGATAGGACACAGGATTGCTTCCCCACTGCTAAAATCAGGCTATACCTGAAGCATTGCTAACTGTTCCATCATTTTCCATTCTCTCATGGAAACCTCAGCTTTTCCCTTTCTACTTAGTGCATCGGCAACTAAATTCCCTTTCCCAGGCGTGTAGGAGAGCGTGAAGTCAAACATTTGTAGGTACTCTACCCATCTCCGCTGTCTCAAATTTAGGTGTCTCTGAGTGAAGATATACTGTAGGCTTTTGTGGTCAGTGTATACCACGAATTTCTCCCCCAACAGGTAATGTCGCCAAGACTTTAGGGCAAAAATAACTGCTGCTAACTCCAGGTCGTGCGTTGGATAATTTTGCTCATGGGACTTCAGCTGTCGCGAGCCATATGATATGACTTTGTGCTCCTGCATCAGGACACACCCCAGTCCAACGCGAGACACATCGCAATACACTTCAAATGGCACCCCCTCCTGTGGTAGACTCAACACCGGGATCCAGTCTCCCCAAACCCGTCCCACTCTACAGTATGCATGACAAGTGTATGCTTGTGCTTGTGTCGTGCCTAAAGCTAAAGCAGCAAACATCACCCAGTAACACACCTTTTACCTGAGCCCACACTGGAGGGCAGAGGACACCCCGCCACCACGGCGACATGACATACCACATCCAGGCGAATGTTGCATGGACACCAATGTAACATTTTCCACCCGAGTCAGGTATGGTCAACCACCTCCTCGGGCGCCATACCTACCCTCAGGAATGGGTGTAGACTTAGCCTACCGTCGTGAGTGCTACACCGAGACTCAGGACCGTAGTCCTGGCCAAATCTCAAGGGGTCCAGTTATCATGCCTGGCCCATAACTCAGCTCAATCCCATCACATTTGGGTGATCAATCTCAAACAACAATATAATCAGTTACAAAAGTACGGCTTAGTAACACATCTCAACTTAATACAAAACAGCAGTGCTGCTCAACAGAGTATATCACAAACAAGGTTCACACGGCCGACATAGTCGGTTACAAACAACATATACCAGCCTCACAGGCTCAAAGCCAAACACGCAACATACAACAGCCACACAGGAATATTATCAAACACGTAGTGAGCGTAGCCACACAAACATTTTATCAAACACTTAGTGGGCATGGACAACCCAACGATTTCCAGCCCACTCCCAAACATCAAATCAACCAATATGCCATTGAAGCCCAACATCCATATAGGAGATCCCACCTATATGGATTTATAAATATATATATAAGCATGTATAGGACAGATACCCTAGGTCAGAGAAAGACTGGGAAGAACGGAGTCCCTAGCTTACAAACGTCCTCTACTCTAGCCTCTACGATACACCGACCACCCATGCGAACCTCTACGGCCAAGATCCGAAGGTTCCCTCACTCACTCTCTCTCTCTCTCTCTCTCTGCGGTGGCTGCAACAGAAATAGAAAACCCTAAACCCTAAACATAAGCCTCAAAACCATTATATAGACACCACACATCAAAACGATGTAGTTTTGATTTAGTGAAACCCAGGATCAAAACGACGTAGTTTTGATCATACAAGCTACCACCTCCCCGCTTCCATACAGGGCAAAATACTCATAATTTCAACATGGTCCTTTGGGGAAAAATCATTAGAATGACAAAACCAAGGTAACCATGCAAAAATATGTCTGCACACCAATTTGAACGCCAATTCCCCAATTGGCGTGCAGCTCCAAATGCACTCAAACTTTACCCCAAGCCTCCTTGCATCATGTAAAAGACATCCATGCAATAAAAACCTTGCACGCCAAATGGGTCCAATTCACGTGCACGTCCTCTTGGCCTGAAACTTCGTGGTAGATAGAAGACATCATCCTAAGAATCTTTTGGTCTGCACGCCAATTCATCTGAGTCCATCTACTAGGTCAAAATCTAGAATGTTCCCATTCAGAAGGCAAGACTACGACTAACTCAAAACATGGGTCCTTATACTCTGCCTCTTGGTTTCCCCCTGCTTGTCGCGCATACTTTGTCCCAGCCGCTCCTGGTGAGTCTGTCTTCCTTCTTCTAATCCTCTCTCCATAATCTTTGCTGTGTCCACGACTTCAGCATAAGTCTTTAGTCGCAACATCTCTACTCTTTGCTTCAGGGCAGGTTTGAGTCCCATGGTAAACTTATGGGCCTTCAAGTCCTCCCTTGAGATTGTTTCTGGGGCAAACCGACTCAGCCCTCGAAAATCTCACTCATACTCTGCCACCGTACGCGATCCCTGCTTAAGACTGCTGAACTCTTCCCGTTTCTGCCACCGCAGCGACTTTGGGAAGAACTCCTCATGGAACAACTAGAGGAACTCATTGCAGGACATGGTCTCCATGTCTTGGCTTCCTGAAATGCTAAGCCACCACTCCAATGCTTCCTCCTCCAGCTGTCGGACTGCTAGCCTCACCTTGTCTTCCTCCCGGGGTCGGAGAAAGGAGAATACATGTTCGATCTGCCGCAGCCAATGCTCTGCTCCTAGAGGTTCAACTCCTCCCTTGAACCTTGGTGGGTGTTCCTTTCGGAACCGCGTCACCACATCTTCCTCATCTCGCCTCACCGGCACTTCCTGCCTACGCGATGGTCCTGCCTCACGGGGTGGAGAGGGTGGCATTGGCTGTCGTGCCATCATCTCCCGGCGTACCTCGTTTAGGATCTCCCCCCTGAGATCCTCACGCATTCCCTGAACATTCTCACTTAAGGCCCTGACTTGGGCCATGATCCGCTCCAGGGGATCATCGCCCTCTACACGTTGTTTCCTCTCCTCTCCAGCACGTGCAGAAGATTCATCTTCTACAGCTGGGGTAGCTCGGGTTACTCTCCTTGGAGCCATAGTCTACATATTAAACAAGACTAGAGTCAGCATCTCTCAGACTCTACACACCCTCACCCCTATGGGCCATGAGGTACTCAAGCATCTTTTCCTATGCAGGCATACATAACAAGTACTCAGAATTTCAACAAGTACACCACAAATCTCATAGTCACACACAGCAACAATTTCACAGCAACAATTCTCAACAACAATTCGCAGCAACGATTTTCAGCAACAAATTTTTTTTTTCAGCAACACAACATTCTGAATCATAACATTTATATTGAAATTAAACTAGTGCCCTAATGCCAATGCATGTATGCACCCCCAACCCAAATGCAAATGTCCTACTCCTTGGTCTAACTACCCCTGACTACACCCCAGAAACCCAGATAGAACCACGGTGATCAGGCGTGTCCTATACTGCCTCCCAAGGGTCTCAAAAGCAGTAATCCCTCCCCACTACCCTAGGTCCACTAGACCACGAACTATCGCTCTGATACCATATTGTCACACCCCAATTTCCTTTCACTTGGAAATGGGTAGTGACTGCCCATGCCCGCACCCGAAGGGTCAAGGGGTTGGTGCAAACACCTAAAAGGACTTATGACACGGTGCTTGTCCCAAACCTGTACAACCAGGCTAACATGCCATGGGGCATGCTCCTGCTCCCAAACCATGTACACAAACAATAATTAAATAACAACCACAACCCAGTTCATTACATTTAAAAGGGGCTCAAAGTTCAATACAACTCAATGGGGAAAAGTTCCCATTTAAACCAGAATATACTGTTTACAATTAATCCCAAACATAAAATAGAAATCCATAACAAAACAACGAAAACCAACATAGTCTTCAGCCTCAGTGGCCTATCACCAAAGCCTTTTCACCTACCGCCTGCTAAACCCTGCAAAAGAACAGTTTATGGGAGGGGTGAGCAAACTATAGCTCAGTAGGAATCCAGTCTCCCTAGACCCGTCCCACTCTACAGTATGCATGACAAGTGTATGCTTGTGCTCGTGTCGTGCCTAAAGCTAAAACAGCAAACATCACCCAGTAACACGCCTTTTACCTGAGCCCACACTGGAGGGCAGAGGACACCCCGCCACCACAGCGACATGACATACCACATCCAGGCGAATGTTGCATGGACACCAACGCAACATTTTTCACCCGAGTCAGGTATGGTCATCCACCTCCTCGGGCGCCATACCTACCCTCAGGAATGGGTGTAGACTTAACCCACCGTCGTGAGTGCTACACCGAGACTCAAGACCGCAGTCCTGGCCAAATCTCAAGGGGTCCAATTATCATGCCTGGCCCATAACTCAGCTCAATCCCATCACATTTGGGTGATCAATCTCAAACAACAATATAATCAGTTACAAAAGTACGGCTTAGTAACACATCTCAACTTAATACAAAACAACAGTGCTGCTCAACAGAGTATATCACAAACAAGGTTCACACGGCCGACATAGTTAGTCACAAACAACATATACCAGCCTCACAGGCTCAAAGCCAAATACGCAACATACAACAGCCACACAGGAATATTATCAAACACGTAGTGAGCGTAGCCATACAAACATTTTATGAAGCACTTAGTGGGCATGGACAACCCAACGATTTCCAGCCCACTCCCAAACCTCAAATCAACCAATATGCCATTGAAGGCCAACATCCATATAGGAGATCACACCTATATGGATTTATATATATATATAAGCATGTATAGGACAGATACCCTAGGACAGAGAAAGACTGGGAAGAACGGAGTCCCTACCTTGCAAACATCCACTACTCTAGCCTCTACGATACACCGACCACCCATGCGAACCTCTACGGCCAAGATCCAAAGGTTCCCTCACTCTCTCTCTCTCTCTCTCTCTCTCTCTCTCTCTCTCTCTCTCTTCTGCGACGGCTGCAACAGCAAAGAGAAAACCCTAAACCCTAAACCTAAGCCTTAACACCATTATATGGACACCACACACCAAAATGATGTAGTTTTGATTTAGCGAAACCCAGGATCAAAACGATGCAATTTTGATCACACAAGCTACCACCTTCCCGCTTCCATACAGGGCAAAATACTCATAATTTCAACATGGTCCTTTGGGGAAAAATCATTAGAATGACAAAACCAAGGTAACCATGCAAAAATATGTCTGCACGCCAATTTGAACGCCAATTCCCCAATTGGCGTGTAGCTCCAAATGCACTGAAACTTTACCCCAAGCCTCCTTGCATCATGTAAAAGACATCTATGCAATAAAAACCTTGCAACCCAAATGGGTCCAATTCGCGTGCACGTCCTTTTGGCCTGAAACTTCTGTGCTAGATAGAAGACATCATTCTAAGAATCTTTTGGTCTGCACACCAATTCATCTGAGCCCATCTACTAGGTCAAAATCTAGAAAGTTCCCATTCAGAAGGCAAGACTGCGACTAACTCAAAACACGGGTCCTTAGACCAAACCCTTTGTAATCTGATATGGTAAGCAGTGCAAAAAGATAACATACAGAATACGCATCACAACCAATTTCATTCATCAGCAACAGAATACAATTCAGCCTTTATACAAGATTTTCATTAAGGTACATAAGGCTTACTATACTTGAAGATCACGATTCTTTGCTTTCTCTCTAAGCTCCATTGTCTGCTTCATCGTATAAGTGGTGTGTTGGCTCCAAGATTTGTCCACAGTTAAGAATGACTTGATGAAGTAACAGACAAAGGCCCCGCAGCTATCTCCATCCGACTGTTGTGGCATTTGCTTCTTGCCCCGGAATGTCGCCTTCAGCTTTTGAGTTGGTCTCAAAAGAGTGATGCCCAACTTTTCATATAATCCTGCTTTCTTCACAGCTTCTGTCAACCTGAGACACAGTGGTTCCCATTGATTCTTTCTTACATATTGCTCTACAATCTGATGAGAATCAATCAGAATCATCTGTTTGGACTGAATCATGAAGACAACCATCATGAAATGTGGTGACATGATCCGGTACGGAATGAGGATAGTTGAGAGAGTACTCCATGGCTTGCTATCCTCAGCAGTTCCGTCGATAAAGGACTGAATAATATCTATACTGGGAAGATAGCCCTCATTCCAGCATGGCAGAACGTCAAACAAGTGACCGTCCTTGTACAGCGATGGAAATAGCCTCATCTCCATTTTAGTAGCCCTAGAGAAGTTGTCAATGTCGTCTGTTGTAAAGAGGCCTTTCTCCGAACAAAGGGTCCAAATGTCGTCCGGGGAGAAAGGGTACAGGTTAGAGAGACATCTTCTCTCGGCAGAAGACACAACATAGGACTTCATTACCTTACGCACGCTTCCATCCGCATCAGAAGGGTCACACGCTGCGTATGATGGGAGGAAGGTGTCAGCTGCGGGTGGAGAGGATGGAGCTGCAGTCGAGGAGCTTGGCTGAGAGAAGCGGCTACGTTTGGGAATTTGAACTCCCTGAAGCAATGAAGAGGCAGACCGTTTCTCAACACGAGTGGATGGTTGTGGTGCAGGAGGAGCAGAAGGATCAGATGACACTCTCTCCCCCCGTTGGGCAGATCGCCTGGAAGCAACGGGAGGGCGAGCCATCGTGTGCGCCAGGTCCGCGAAGGAGGTAGACAAGGAATGGACGGACGAGGCGACGAGATCCATCTTCTGTTCCATGGAAGTGGAGGAATCAGTGAGAGCAGAGAGGAGTTGAGCGCCAAGTGCATCAACCTTGGCGGCGATGGCGGATATTTGGGCGCTATAAGCTTGAGCGTGTCGGTCCAGCTGGGCGGAGAGCACAGCGTCGGAGTGGACCGTGCCAAGAGAAGCACGCCCAAGGACCAACTCCAGAGCTGTGGAGGACTCCCCCGCATGAACAGGAGCAGGAGAACACTGGGCAGAGGAGTCCGCAGGAGTATCAGCAGCAGCAGCAGAAGGGGCATCCGGAGCATCAGAGGCATCCGGAGCAGCTGACCCGCTTTGACCAGAGAGGTCAACCACGGGAATCGCGGCAGCAGGAGAAGAGGGGCCAGCCTTAGCAGGGGAAGGACTCCGTGTGGCATGGACTGGGCTGTAGGGGGTAGGGAACGGCACATCTGGAATGGAGGCCGGCGTAAGAAAGTCGTGGTCCAAGTTCCAGATGATCATGGTCTCCGGGGATTGGGTATGGCGCGTGTAAAACACCCGGAGATCGGTGTCATGAATGGAGGCAGTGTGGGCAAGGCTGAAACGGAGCCCTAGGTCCGTTAAGGTGTCGGCGGAGAGATGGTCAAGATAATCTCGGGGTTGAGGTAGGGGAGGCAAAGGAGCTTCCGGAGTAGATGCCGGGACATTAGCAGTGACGGCAGCAATAGCGGTATCAACCGCGGCAGCAATGGCGGAAGTGCAGGGAGTGGGGACATCCGCAGCAGAAGGGACTGAGGAAATAGCTTTAGGGACGCTGTGCTGAGAGGGCCCCGCAACCTCGGAAGGATCGGCATAGACGCTGTGCTGGGAAACCCGAGAAACAGAGGGTGCAGCAACGGACCTGATCCGGGAGAACCGGTGAGCAGAGCTGACCTCTGGGACATGGCTGGCAGAGGGGTCACCAATAGAACTGCCTTGTTGTTTCGCGGCAGGAAGAGGGCGGAGAGCTGCAGAGGGACGACGGGCTGTCATGTTCCCATCAGGCGTAAGATAGTGGAGGTAATAAGCCGGAGGGAATGAAACAACATCGGAGCGGGTGAAATGGTCCGGATGAAGATGCCGGAAGACAATGCCGAGTATGCGCCCGAAAGAACGGTTCTTGGGTCCAGTTTGCAGCAGTCGGAACAAAAATGTACCCCAGTCCATTGGAAGACCTTTGAAAACGCCGTACATGGCCAGAAGAAGGTCGTACAGAACGGAGTCCAGGGCAGATGTGCGAGCCAGTAAACATCGACTCAAGATGGTCGCCATACAGCGATAGCGACCTTGGAAGGACTTCACCTTGTATTCCTTGCCTTTCTAGGTGCAACCCATAGAAGATGCCATGGGATTGGCATCGGGGCGTTGTGGTTCACCGGGGGGTAGATGGAGAGCAACGCGGAGAACGGCAGGGGTAATGAGGATGGATTCACCGCGAACATAGGAGATGATGGAGTCGGTGGTACAGCGAATCCGTTGGTAAAACTCGAGAATGTCGTCTATAAGCAGATCGATAGGATTGGAAATCAGGTCGAGTAAGTGAGAGGCTTCTAGAAGAGGGCGAATATCGGAAAACCAGTCTGGAGGGTTGGAGGCAGCGCTCCAATCAACCAGATGGCCGGGATTAACGCCAGAAAGAGAGGTTCTGGGTGCCATTGTAGATGAAAGTTGAAGGGCGAGAAGAAAGGTGAGGTCTTGGGGATTGAAGGAGCAACGAGAGGTTTAGGGATTTGAAACGGGTAACACTCGTGCTTCACAGGAATGACCAGAATATATAAGACCGAGTCCGTAAATGTCAACGGGTCTAGAAATTTGGCGAGTGAACAGTGAACCGCTTGACAGGCTGATGTCATTAGTCTTGATATTGATGCGCCCCCGAATTAAAAGATGGCGTGGAGGTAGCATGACCAAATAAGGGTAACAGCTGTTCGCCTTCCGGAGAAGTGTGTGCATCCCGAGATATGCATTTAATGAATCGTCATGATTCCTCCTCAAAAGCACGCGATATAAAAGAAGACATGGATTATCGCAATTTAACAGTGTTAGGAGTCCGAAGGAATGAACCGACAATCATCCGGAATCAACGATAGTCGAGTGAAGAGTATCCGGATGAAAAGTAGACCTTGTCCGTAGTAACAAAGCGCGGTTAGAGAGAAGTAGATTCCTTTGCTGTCAATAAGTCGAAGAGAAGAAAAGTACCACAACACTTCAAATCCAAGACTATGGACTAGATTTACCGATAAGGGTACAAAGAAAATCTGAACCTGTAGCTTAAAAAAATAAACTAAAAATACAAAAGCTGAACAGGCACGGATTAGTATAGATAGGAGAAAATAGTCAGTGAAGAGCTACATAATCCGAACTAAAGAGAAGCAGAACTCATGCATTACAAAGAATGAAATAGACATATAAAGACGAGAGAATGATCAATGTGACTGAATCAGGACATATGTCAGATAATAAATACACAAGTTCATATAGGTCAACAAAGCGAAACCGTCCTGCTGAACGACGTAGCTAAGATTAATTAAAAATCATATGATTTCGCCAAATTAGGATTCATGAGTGAAAAATGAGGAAGCGGACACATGTCAAAAGTAAGCAGTTGATTACCCGATTAAAATGCATGGTTGAAGAAGAAAAAAAATAAAAATACATCCAAGCATGCCACTATTCTGTTCCAAAACCGCATGTCCAGTCAGATCCGGAAGTAAAGGTTTAGAGGAGAGAGTATCTGAGACATATTAGGGGGTCATTACTGAGGTAATAGATGAAGCTTAAGCTCCCCCGTAGATCATTTGATCCTCTCAATGAAAGGCTCCCCCTCAGATAGACAGCCAGGAAAGAGGTCATGAGACATATACGGGGGGGTATTACTCGAATAATTTATAAAGCATTTTCTCCCCCGTAGATTGTGCAATCCTCTCGGTAGACCTTTCCGGTTTATAGAAATTCAGCACTGTCTATCTTTTTAGGAAACTATACTTCAGAAGCTGATCAGACTGTGATTGAGTATACATCCACCAGGCATTCCAAGCTAACCCATTTCATTTCTTCAACTATACATGTTAATAGAGTAATATAAATGAACAGGCTTTTGTCATGTGGTGATCAGTGGAAATTAAGATCATAAAACCAGAATGAGGTTAATCATATAAACTTTAATCATGTTGGCTTAAACGACTTCAGTCGGGAAACGCAAGCATCCTCCCATTATGAAGTTGATATTAATATCAGAAGCATGAAACCGTTAATCAATAAGTATGATCAGTATTAAAATCAGTATGTATCTTCTATTTTCACTAAAAGCACAATGCATGTTCTGATAGTAAGTATACTATTGGGTAATTTAAATGTGAAACTATGCAGAGAAGTCAAGCATACCTAATCGGATGAGTAGTTCAGAGAATCTTGCATCAAGTAGGGGCTTTGTAAGTATGCCTGCCAGTTGATCTTCAGTAGCAACATGTTCCAGGGAAATGTGATTTTTGAGAACATGGTCGTGTATGAAGTGATACCTGACCTCAATATGCTTCGTCTTAGGGTGCATGACAGGATTGTTGCTGATAGCAATTGCACTAGTGTTGTCGCAGTAGAGTGGAATAGCTGACATGTTGAAACCGTAGTCAGTAAGTTGACTTTGCATCTTGAGTAGCTGTGCACAGCAACTCCCAGCAGCTATATATTCCACCTCAGTAGTAGAGGTCGATACGGAATTTTGCTTCTTACTGAACCATGAAATTAATCTATTTCCAAGAAACTGACACGTACCACTTGTGCTCTTCCTGTCGATGCGACATCCAGCGAAGTCGGCATCAGAGGATCCGGATAAGGTGAAGTTTCACTCCTTTGGGTACCAGAGTCCCAAATTCATCGTTCCCTTGAGATACCTTAATATCCGTTTAACATGAAGCATATGTGACTCCTTGGGATTCGCCTGATATCGTGCACAGATGCAAGTTGTAAACATAATGTCTGGGCGACTTGCTGTAAGATACAGCAAGGATCCTATCATCCCTCTGTAGTCAGTCACATTTACTGATATGCTGTCCACATCAGGATCTAACTTGGCACTGACAGGCATGGGAGTCTTGATGGGAGATGAACTTTCCATACCAAACTTCTTAATAAGATCGCGAGTGTACTTAGCTTGATTAATGAAGATTCCTTCCTTCAATTGTTTAACTTCTATTCCGAGGAAGTAGGACAGTTCTCCCATCATGCTCATCTCAAACTTGCCTGTCATCAACTTAGCAAACTCTTCACAAAGCTTCGGATTCGTTGATCCAAAAATGATATCATCCACGTATATCTGTACGATTAGAGTGTGTCCTTTCTCTTTTCGTAGAAATAAGGTGGTGTCTATCTTCCCTTTTTGGAAGTTGTGAGCAAGTAGGAATTTTGACAGTGTGTCGTACCAGGCTCTTGGAGCTTGCTTCAAACCATATAAAGCTTTCCAAAGTTTGTAGACTAAATGTCCTGCTTTAGGTTCAATGAAACCGGGAGGTTGTTCTATGTAAACCTCCTCTTGAAGATCTCCATTCAGGAATGCGCTCTTGACGTCCATTTGATAAACTATGAAGTTTTCATATGAAGCATACGCCAGAAACATTCGGATTGCCTCAAGTCTTACTACTGGAGCAAAGGTCTCATCATAGTCTATTCCTTCTTCTTGACGATATCCTTTGGCTACCAGTCTGGCTTTGTTCCGGATTACTATTCCATCCGTATCAAGCTTGTTCCGGAACACCCATTTAACTCCAATGACTTGCTAAGACTTAGGCCTTGGTACTAAAGTCCACACATTATTTCTCTTAAATTGATTCAGCTCTTCTTGCATGGCTTCTATCCAATTAGAATCCTGAAGAGCTTCATCTACCACCTTTGGTTCTATTTGATATAGAAAACACGAGTAAAGACTCATGTTGGAGGTGGCTGCTCTTGTTCTTACACCAACAGTAGGATCACCAATCACTTGATCTGAGGGATGGTTTCGGGTCCATCGGTAATTCTGTGCATGTGATGGATGATCTTGAACAATTTGAAGCTCTGCCAGATTAGGTGGTTCAGGTGTATCTGCTGGTTGAGCTTCGTCCGGACTAGATGTTTCCGTATTAGAAGGTACAGTAGAACTAGGTGGTTCTTCAATACTGTTTCTTTTAGTGTTAACTGGTCCGAACGGACTTGAAGGTGCTCCGGAATTTTGGGTATCCGTAGGAGTATGTCCGGAGCTTAATGGTAGTCCTGAGTCCGAGTCATCCGTAGCATCATCCATATAATTTCTTTGTGCCTCGCTGATGCCACGTGGTTGGTCAGATTGTGTAACAGGAACATTCATAAACTTCAAATAATCGATGTTGCTGTCCAGGACCTGCATATTAGAACTTGAAGAAGCAACTTTTGACCAATCAAGATTAGCTTCATCAAAAGTCACATGGATAGATTCTTCAACTTTAAAAAGTTTTCTATTGAAGACCCGATAAGCCTTGCTATGTAATGAGTACCCGACAAAAATCCCATCATCAGATTTTGGTTCAAATTTATTCCGGGTCTCTTTGCCATTTATCAATATATAGCAAGTACACCCAAAAGCTCTGAAATGTGAAATTGAAGGTTTTCGTCCACTCCACATCTCATAGGGTGTTTTCATGGTAGATTTATTTATTAGAGTTCTGTTCTGAACATAGCAGGCAGTGGACATAGCTTCAGCCCATAGACTGAGAGGAAGCGTTGCCCCTGCTAACATAGATCTACCAGCCTCACCTAAAGTACGATTCTTGCGCTCAGCTACCCCATTTTGTTGTGGAGTTCTGGGCGCAGAGAAGTCATGCTGTATGCCCTGTTCAGAACAATATGATCTCATTTCTGAAAAATCAAATTCTATACCATGATCACTCCTGATGCACTTTATGCTCAGTCCTTGTGAGTTGCTTATCCAGTTGAAAAGATCTACAAGATGCTCAAAAGTTTGATCCTTTGATTTCAGGAACATCACCCATGTGTATCTGGTGAAATCATCGATAACCACAAGGGTATATCTCGCACCAGCCAGTGACGGAACAGAAATAGGACCACAGAGGTCCATATGAAGAAGTTGTAGAGGAGCAGTTATTGAATTAACTGATTTGCTCTTAAAACTATGTTTGGTCTGTTTGCCCAGTTGGCATTCTCGACAGAGAGTGTCTCTTGAGAATTTGAGTTTAGGTAAACCAGTGACAAGATCAAGTGACGCTAATTTAGACGATGTCTTAAAGTTTAAATGTGCGCATCGCTTGTGCCATAACCAACTATCTTCATCTGAAGCTTTAGTGAGGAAGCATACAGGGTCAGAAGAATTATTTCTTAAGACCACTGAGTATATGTCTCCATCTCTTGATCCGGATAACTTAACATCTCCGGATAAGTTTTCTCTTACTGTACAGGTGTTGGACATAAAGGAAACAGTAAATCCTTTGTCACATAAATTACTGACACTTTGCAAATTGTGCTTTAAACCTTCGACTAGTGCAACTCTAGTGATTGATACACAGCCGTTAGTTAAAGTGTCATACCCGACAGTCTTACCTTTGTTGTTGTCACCATATGAAACGGATGGACCTCGTTTTTCATTAACTTCTACAAGCAGATTCTGATCACCCGTCATATGTCCGGAGCATCCACTATCGAGGATCCACTTGCTTTGATTGATCTTTAACTTCAAGTGATCCGGCAATGCATTCCAGAGATGCTCCTGAAAGACAACAGTTTACACTTTTGGTGCCCAAACTTGTTTCGGGCGGTTAGAGAGAGCAGCAGTAATGTCAACAGTTCCGGATTTGATTTTGCTAGGACTTTTAGCTCTCCAAGTTGACTTTAACTTGTTAGTTTCAGCTGCCTCTTTTATTTGGGTTTTCTTGGGAGAGACACTCCTTTGTGGTTTAGATTTTGTTTTGCTCGAAGAAACCTTTTTATTAAACTGATCTTTATTGGTTCGAATTTGATTACAAAGCCAGTTATCAGATAAACTCCAACATTCATAGTGATAATGACCCATTTCCCTACAAATGGAACAGACACTATAATGCGAAGTACAAACAGGGGATACAGGTCTCTTAGATTTTACAGACTTTCTACTCTGATCCCTGTGGCCTAATCCATTGCGTTTGGGTGACGCGCTCTTGGCTCTAGATGTGTCAGCCTTGGCCTTTCCTTTCTTTTTGGGTGCTACAGTTTTGGCTTTAACTGTAGCAGCCTTCCCTTCATCATTAGTTACGGGTGCTACTGCTTCGGGAAGTGCGATAATGACCTCAACTCCACGATCATAAACTATGGTGCCACCTAAAATGAAACCATCCAACGGTTTAGATGTACTAACAGGATATAAGTTGGTTAGTTTTGGAGTGAAATTCGGAGGACACTCAGTAGCTTGAGCATTGGAGGTTGATGATTCGGAGCCTAGGCCAGGTTTGACTCGAATATTATCCGGATCAGTCCTAAATGTAGAGGCTATCTCTCCGGATTTAAGCCACTTACGATTTATTTCCCTTTCGTGTTCAAGTTCATTCTCGAGTCTTTTTAGTATAACTTTTAGGCCTGAAAGATTGGTATTTAGCAGATGATTTTTAGCTCTTAGATCGTGATACCAAGCTTCTTTTCCTCTAAAGTCAGCTATGTCCTTTTCAAGTCTAGTAATAGTAAATTCAAGACGTTTATTCTGACTTTCCATATCTTTGTACATTTGAATAATTATTAGTCTCTCATTCTTTTCATGATCACATACAGTAGTAAGAGATTCTAATTTACTCATGAGCTCAGAGATAGAAGGTACCTCAGCATTTGCCATGAGGCAGACATTCGGCTTTGGAGTTGGCTCATCATCCGAGGATTCCTCCTCTTCTTCCGAGCCACTGATGAACTTTCTCACGAACACCTTCCTCTTGTTCTTGCTGTTGTCTGAGGTGGTACGTCGAGGAGTAACCTTGTCACTTTTCTCTGCCGTCTTAGATTTGGATCTGCATTCCTTGGCCCAGTGACCGGGTTTCCCACAATTAAAGCATTCTTGGGAGCTCGACTCCGATCGTTCCTTCCTTCTAGATGATGAGGATCCTCTTTTGAATCCTTTTCTACTTTTCCGAAGGAATCGTTCAAAGGATTTGACAAGAAGAGCTATTTCCTCTTCTGCGTCTGAGTCAGAGTTCTCTGACTCATCCGTATCATCCTCTTGATGATTACTGGAGCATTCCGTAGCTTTGAGAGCTACCCCTTTTTCTTTCCGAGCTATTTTCTCATCACGGTCAGTGTATTTGAATCTGACCTCATGAGTCCGAAGCTCTCCATATATTTCCTCAAGGGCGATAACGGCCGATTTTTGTCAGCTTGCATCTGGAGCTGCTTGGAGTAGTAGCGATCCGGCAAGGATCGAAAGAACTTGTCATTGATTTGAGACTGAGTGTAGTGCTCATTGACAGTTTTTAGCTCTAGAATGAGCTTGCCGAATCTCCGATAAATGCTTTCAAGGGATTCGCCAGGTTTGTGATTGAAACTCTCAAAATTCTGTCTGAGAGCACATATCACATTTTGCATCTGTGACTGACTCCCCTCATAGAGGATTGTCAGTTTATCCCAGACAACTTTTGCTGACATGCAGCCCTGGACATCCGTGAAAACCTCGGAATCCAAAGACGATGTAACATAAGCCAGAGCCTTTTCACTAGCGCACTGCAAGGCTCTTTCATCGTTGGTAAGTTCAGCATCCGTCTTTGGCCTCCTAACTCCATGTTCTCCGATAGTCATCGGAATTGGAATCTCCTGATGAAGACATGGCCACATGAGATGATCATGGCATACCATAAACATCTTCATGCGAGCTTTCCACTGGGAGAAAAGCTCAGGTGTGAATTTGGGCGGTTTTGTCAGAGTAAAACCAGAACTCCGTGGTTGAGGAGCGGCGGGAGCAGCAGGTTGAGGTGGATCGACGTTTTCACTGCTGCTTCGATTCGGGATGGGCTCTTGTGCACTTCTGGAGTTAAGGCGAGTGTTGAATAGCATACTGCTTTTTTCGGCCATTGCTTAGAGTAAAAGAGTGGGATCTCTACTTTAGAACAAATAGACTGCTCTGATACCACTTGATGGTCCCTTGGAGCCTAGAGGGGGGTGAATAGGCTCTTATCGAAACTCTTTTTAATCTCTTAAGACACCACACTTATCTTGTTAAGTGATAGAATCACTGCGAAAGATAACCAGATAGTGGAAGTATTTTGTTTTATTATCAAGAGATAATTACAACAAAATAGAAGCAAGACTCTCTTACACTCTATTTATAAAAGGATTCACACACTAGCCAAGATTATATCTTTGAGCTCTTGTGCATACACAAGGTTAATTTAGGCTTATTCGCACCCCCACACAAATGTACAAGTATGAATATTTATACAAACATTCCTAAGAGACAACCTTGGAACTTGTAGTTCCGGAATGCGTTCAGCACTAACTATTCCTCGGTAATCTCTCTGCCTTGACTGCTGCGGTTTGTGGAGCTCAAGAACTTGGGTTTGAAGAGTATAAGTACCTCTGTGAGTTCCCAAATATAACTAAGGTTGTGTCCACATATCCGGGTGATCCACGTGTAGGATTCTTCAGGTTCTCAACGAGTTTGTCTTACATCGGGACACCACGAGCTGATAACTTTAAATGCGGTAGTTTGAAGTAGCATCTTCTTGGTCCGGTGTAATTTTCCTTACTCCGTAGCTAATGAAGCTCGGAACCTTACTCCGTGTCAGTGGTTGCTTACTCCATATCTATTTGGTACTAGAATCCTTAGTCTGTGTCAGCGCTTCCTTACTCCGTGTGAATGAGAAGGTCGGAGTGCTTATTCCGTATCAGCACTTCCTTATTCCGCATGTAAGTCCTTACTCCGTATGTAAGTTCCTGACGAACGGGTATTTCGTGAGCGAAACCCAAGTGAGGGTTAAGCTACTGTCATTTAAATCCCTTCTCAAAATATTAATTCCCTTAACTAATGCTAAATAGAATAGCGACAAGAAAGGGGTCGATCCCACAGAGATTACCAAGTTATTTAGCTTTAACTCAAATCACCAAATTAATCTTGCTTAAAACAATGTCTTGGCAAAAACGAATTCTTTTTATAACTAAAGATCTAATTTTTATTTGGTTTTCTGAATAAACAAAGAAAGCAAATTGATTTTAGGATTAAGATTCAAGGATTAAAGCATCTAGGATCACAATTTCACCTCCCTATGTTATCTCTACTGGTTCATGGTATTAGGGTTGTCTGATTGAAAACATGCTAAACATAAGCCAAAGAAAACAAATGGTCATTGAGGTCCTTTTAAGAGTTGTATGCCAGAATGGTCATCTAAACACACAAACATGCAAAGCCAATAAATCATACTTGCAAAAGGATAATGATCACACCAATTACAAATAAGTTATGAATCTCAATCCGCCCCAGACTAAGGCTAAGAATACCAAGGTGTACATCCAAAGATAGAAATTAAGAACAGATTCATAAAACATGCAAAACTCAATCATCCAAACTCAATATTCATAAACACAGCAAAGCAACAAGGGGGCTAAATTGCTCCCCTAGATTATAAGAACTACTCACGCATGATTACAAGCAAAACCATAGCAGTAAAGCTAAACATCTTCTTCTAATCCACGCGCGGAACAAAGCTTCAAATCCAGGCTCCAAAATCCGTGACGGCTGCTCTCCTAGGTCAAGGAGCAACCTCCAAGTCGTGAAGCCTCTCTCTCTCTCTAAAAACGTGTAGGGGGGTCTAGAATGTCTAGCAGGGGGCGTGGAGGCTTTATTTATAGAGGTTGGATGGGCTTTGAGGTGTGTACCCTAGCCCATTTATCAAAACGGCGTAGTTTTGATAAGTGACACTTCAAACTTTAAAATCTCTATCTTTCATCCACAATTTGGACATGGGCCTTCAGAAACAAATGATCAGCATGGAAAAACGATAGGATCGGTCCAAAAATATCTCTGCACGTCAATTTGCACGTGATATGGTGAATTCACGTGCAGCTTCAAATCAGCTCAAACTTCTCCCCAAGCTTCCTTGCATCATGTAGAGGCCTGAGAAGCAAAAATATGCTTGCACGTGAAATGGGTGAATTCACGTGCAGCTCCAAATGCTCTGAAATTTCTGTGGTAGGTAGAGGACATCATTCTGAGCAACTTTTGTTCTTGCATGCCAATTGTTTGAGGCCATCTACTATGTCAAAAGTGAGCTCCAAAATCTGCCAAAATAGCTTAAAAACGCATGTATTTGCAAATAGCATCTTCCTAGGGGTTAGAGCAAATATATGTGATATATGAAGCAATAAGTCTCTAATCATGCTCTTAAACATCCTAAATAAATACTAGAATAACGGCATAAAATGCACGTTATCAAATACACCACACTTGAACCATTGCTTGTCCTCAAGCAAAAACATACAAGCATGCAAAAATAAAATAAACACGCAGTCAAACGGAAGAAAACTAAATAACAATCAAGGAGAATCATGGTTTCCTAAGCATGCAACTCTATCATGATGAAATGAGAATTTAAGCATCCAAATGAGTCATAGCTTAGTTCATTCATGTCCATATCCCTAGTCCAACAACCATGCAATATCACCACTTAAATTTCAGATATGAGCAAGCAATCCATGATAAAATAGCACCTAGTTTCCCTTTAAGTTCTTACCAAGGATAAGCAGCCTCACTCAAATATAGTAATTCTCAAGCCCAATACCTATCAATGAACAATGGATGGAAAACTCTATCTCTACACTCGCCATCAGCTATTGATTAAGTACTTGCCAAGCAATCATGAGAGTTCCCTATTGTGCTCATCAAAGAAAACACACCCTCTATTCTAATAACTGATAAAACAAAACCATGAGCTAAAGAATTGAGCTCAACACTCTCAAAACAAAACACAATTCAGCCAATGTGGCTTCTCAAATAAATAATCACACATAAACATCAAGCCATTGTGGCTTTTATTCTGAATCTTTCTTTCTTTTTTTTTTTTTTTTTTTAGTAATAACCTTACAAGGTTGCATTTTATGCTCTCCCTTGATGGATTATTCACTCTTTTTTTTTTACTCACATAACACATAAATAAGACTGATTTTTCTAATGCATACCCCTTGCTATTTTGCTACATAAGGAGAGACAAAAATTCATTGATGTCTCACATCCCATTTTCCAATTAAGTGATGGCTTTTTCACATTCTATATCACAGCCTTTTCCAATAATATCTCAAAATAAAGAAAAGGATGCAAAGACAGTCACAATGACTTAGAGGTCTTGCATCCTAACTAAACACCAAACATTGAGCACTAATAAGTAATCACATGCTTACTTGACTCCTACCATTAAATAACCAATGTTGAATGCAAGAAGAGTAGCAATTATTACCCATACCCTAAAATGGCACTCAAAGGCTAAAAGAAGCTGTTCTCATTTTTCATTTCTTTTTCACTCAACTTTAAGGGTTACTTAGCTCTATCATAGCATTTCATGCTCAGCTAATATTCAAAACTCAGCTCCAAAAACATGGTGATATCATTCAAAAGATAAAGACATGATTAAACCAATTCAGAGCACATTTTAACTACTTTAACACCCTTATCACAACATGATACTAATGTGGCCCAAAAAGTAAAATTTGTAGGCCAAAATTGCATACTTAATATCCATATCTCCACAAGCAAATCATTCAAGCAAACAACTCAAACAATCATGCAACTAAAAACAGTTTTTTTTTAAATTATAAATAAAAAATGCAATCACAACATATAAGACAAGCAAGTGGCTCAAGTCACTCCCCATACACCACACTTAAAATATGCTATGTCCTCATGGCATGAAATAGGGAGTAGGAAAATACTTACCTCTCAGTTGGCAAGCTGTAATAGTAGATGACATTGCCCACCATTCGTCGCACCTGAGCCACAAAGTCAACCGACGTCTCGCCGCGCACTTCCCAAGTTTCCTTCCCTTGCAGAATAGCCATTATGTAGTAGCAAGCAAAGATCCCACAGCTGAATTGGTCAGGCTGCTGAGGGATTTCCATTTCGTTGAGGTGAATAAGAGGGAGCTTATCCTGCAACAATCCTTCTTGTTTCATCGCATCCTTGATTCTTTTTATGAGCCCATGAACAAGTCGTCTCTTTCTTCTGGTGAACCCTTCCCCTTGGCTCGGATCATAAAGCACCGCATGCCCTGCACTCAAATCCACACGCACCAAGACATAGTGACGATCAATGTGCACAGGGATTAGCACCTCGTGCATACCATGCCAAGGATAGTGCCCTTCATTCTGACCATTTATACGCTGGCGCCACACACTTTCAGTCAAAGGTTGCTCATAAAGCTCGCACAGCATAATAGAGGTATACTGGGACAGTGGGTAATTATGAGGCTCAGCCTCCACAACAAAACGCATAGTCCTGCAAAATAAGTCCACCTCATCTGAATATAGATATTCATCGCCTAAAATCCTTTGAAGGACAAACGAGGTGAAGAGGTCCATGTCCCTTGCAAAGCGAGCCCTTAACACCTGAGAGTTAATGAAGTCTTCAAATGCTGCTTGACTTTCAGCAGATGATAAGGCTGGATTAATTATTAAATGGATTGGAGGGCCAAGAAGGTCTTCAGGTTCAGCAGGCATGTATGTACCCCAAGAGACAGGATGTATAACAAGCACAAGAGCCTGAGAATATGCAGGATCAGTAAAAGGCTGGAAGGGGGAATACCCTTCGGCCGGCCTCGTCTCCTCTTGAGGCTGAAAGGGTGAATACCCTGTTGCTGGCTCTGTCTCCTCTGGGATGATAATAGGATGGCCTAGCTGAAGATTCTGGTTGAGGTGGATCCGCCTGGGCTGGATAAGAAACTTCAGGGGATGGAGAGGGTTCTTCATCAGATATCTCCACTATAGGAGAACGTTTTGATGCTTTCCTCTTGCTCAAGGCCTTCCAGAGTTTGCCTGGGAGGCCTTTGACTTCTTTGTTGTCCTTCCTCAGGGCTTCCACCTCGCGCTAGGTTCTGGCATTTGCCTCCCTGAGCTGCTATGTTTCTTGCCTCCAAGCTTCGGTAGATGCAGCAGTTGGAGCTTCTGGGGCTTCCCATGCTCTAGGAGATGCATGAGCAGCTACGTCTGGGGCCTCCCATGCTCTGGTTCTAGGTTGTGAAGTAGCTTGTTGGTCTCCAGAGATGAGGGCCATTAATTATTCAAATTGGGCACTAGTGATGTGCCCATTAGTGACTGCCCAATTGATGACCTCCACTTCGCTCACCACCTGCCCACGAATGCCTTGAAAGAAATTAAAAATATCTTCTTTGTGTACATTGAACTGCATGTACATGGCAGTGAGTCTGTATAGAGTCTGCTTCCTTTGATCCAAATGAGGAGAGGTCTCCCTTGCAAAGTCAGTGGATCGCTCCACATGAACACTGTGTCTAGCGGGCTATGATGGAGGAGGAACCTTGGTTGCCCAATGACCTCTGGTACTGATCCCCAAACCCCCTTTAGCATGCAATACTCTTAACACCCAGTGAGAAGGAAAAGTGATGCTATCCATAGAGGAAAAAGGCAAAGCAGGCATGCTTTGAAATATCAAACACAAAAATCTGCCATTTTTCTGCTTTGATGAGTTTTTCTTCCACCATTTAAAAATGGCAGTGGCCCAATCCACATTTAGCATATGATCAATGCTATACATCAACTCCAGGTGTGGCTTAGGCACACTATCTATCCCACTGGTCTAAATCAATAAGCATTTTCCTACCAGGTATGCTAGGCATCTAAATTTTCCAACAAAACCATTTTTGGTATACTGCCTTCGACTTTGAAATTTTCTAGCATAGTTGCATGTAGTACCAAATTCTTCTAGGCTTAGCTAAGGAAAGCTATCACTGGGTGCAGGGAGGTTAAAGCAATGTCTAATAATTTTAGGGGTAATTCTGGCATAAACCTCTTGCACAACCCCTATCAGTTCATCCTCACTCACAGAGACAGATGCATAAAATTCTTGTAGGGCAGAATAGGAAATAGCTGGCTGGGCAGATACTAACCTTTGTAATCCTAGATTTTGAATTTTAAGAGCCACCTCTCTAGCCCAACCCAGCTCTGAAGCCTCCAAAGCCTGCATATCAAGAGCATGCCCCAAGAGTATCTCCTCTTCAGGTTGGCTATCAGCACTAGGTGAGTGCACCTCCTCCTGGCCAGTCCTCCTTGTGCGCACCATCTTTAGAATGAGAATAAAGAGCAAAGAGCAGAAAACTGAAGAGCAAAAGAGCAAAAGAGCAGAGTTTCTCTAATACTCAGATCTGGAGTGATTTTGGTGTGGAAGCCTTTGAAGATGGCCTCTCTTTATATAGCGTGCAGAAGGAAAGATGCTCCAATTGGCGTGATACACGTGCCCCTAAATTTTCAGAGTGTTCTGACCAAAATAGCCCTTGCACGTGAATTGGTTGAATTGGCGTGCAGGTCAGAATCGTCCCAAACTTTGGTGGTGGGTCCCCCTTGAGCTGGCAAGCAATAGTCCCTTCTGCACGTGAATTGTTTGAAGCTTCTAGGAGGGCTAAAATCGGTAGTATGCATTTTTGAGCCTCCATATGACAGCTAGCAATTCGCGTGCAAGAGTAAACGTGATTGACATGGTCTTCATCTACCATTCCAGAAAGTTACTGCTCGAAAGGAGGTGCACGTGAATTGGGCAATTCACGTGCAAATTCACGTTCAGGCCCAAACTGGCCCAAATTTCTCTACTTAGTTGCTTGTGCATTATGGACCATCTTTAAGTCTTGCACGTGAATTGTTTGAGCCCATCTTCAAGCACTTTTGGGCTTCACTTGCTCCTTGCTCCTTGACTTTGACTTTAAAAATAATTTCACAAGTTCAGGACCCAATAATTTGCTCATCCTACAAATGGTTAGTTAAGAAAGAAGCAAAGTCTCCTGCACAATGGTTAGCTTGCAAACAAATTTATTGAATAAAATAAATAAAAGAAAATAACATAAAATAAAACATAGCAATAAACATTGGGTTGCCTCCCAACCAGCACTTTATTTAAAGCCTGTAGCTAGACTTTCAGTTATGATCATGCAATGGTGAAAGAGAGGGAATCAACTATCTCCCTCTGAGTTGAATCAAAGTATGGTTTCAGTCTGTTGCCATTCACCCAATATTTCTTGCCATCTACAGCTTGGAGCTCAAAGCTCCCATATGGCTTCTTATCAACTATCACAAAAGGTCCCATCCATTTGGACCTTAATTTTCCAGGAAATAACCTCAACCTTGTGTTAAATAGAAGAACTTTCTGCCCTAAGGTTAAAGGTTCATTGTTGAGTTGCCTATCATGCCATTTCTTAGTTCTATCTTTGTAAAATTTAGCACTGTCATAGGCATCCAGCCTAAGCTCATCTAACTCAATTAATTGAGTCATCCTAAGCTCCTTGATCTCTTGTGGGTTAAAATTTAACTTCTTCAAGGCCCAATGAGCCTTGTGTTCTAGTTCCACAGGTAAGTGACATGCCTTACCATATAGAATACGGTAAGGTGACATCCCAATGGGAGTTTTGTAAGCTGTCCTATATGCCTATAAGGCTACATCAAGCCTTTGAGACCAATCTTTCCTATTGGCTCCAACAGTTTTCTCTAAAATGGCCTTAATCTCTCTGTTGGACACTTCTGCTTGTCCATTAGCTTGTGGGTGGTAAGCTAAAGACTTCCTATGAGTTACCCCATATTTGTTCAATAATTTGTCAAACAATTTGTTGCAGAAATGACTACCCTCATGACTGATTATAGCTCTTGGTGTCCCAAAATGGCTAAAGATGTTCCTAGTAAGGAAGTGAGTCACAACCCTAGCATCATTCACTCTAGTAGGAATAGCTTCTACTGTAAGGACCCGTACCTTGAGTTAGTCAGTTTTGCCTTCTGAGTAGAGTTTTTCTAGATTTTGACCTAGTGAATAGACTCCAATGAATTCACGTGTAAAAGGAAAGATGCTTAGAATGAGGTCCTCTATCTACCACAGAAGTTTCAGGCCAAACGGACGTGTATGTGAGGTGCACGTGAAATGGGTCCATTTCACGTGCAAGTGTGGTTGTCTTCTACATGATGCAAGGAGGCTAGGGGTGAAGTTTGAGCGCATTTGGAGTGCATTTGGAGTTGCACGTGAATTGGGGAATTCACGTGCAAATTGGCGTGCAGGATTATTTTTGCATGGTTCCCTTGGTTTTGTCATTCTAATCATCTTTTCCCAAAGGACCATGTTAGAATTGTGACTATTTTGGTGTGTATGGGTGTGGGAAGGTCATAGCTTGTTCCATCAAAACTACGTCGTTTTGATGCTGGGATTCACTTAATCAAAACTACGTCGTTTTGATGTTGTGTTGTCTATATAAGGAGGAGAAGCCCCTCTGTTTTAGGGTTAGGGTTTGTCACGCCCCGGATTTCCAACCCGAGGAAACCGGTACGTGACTCCCCTTTTACCCACACGGAGGGCAAAGGGGTAAGGATACAAATCAAGAATTTAGCATTTTAAAACTTTCACAACACATTCAAGAAAAATAAAGTCCATCAAGCAGTCCACAAAACAAATCAGTCTTTAATACAAAGTCTTCTTTTCAATCCATCCCCATTGGGGTTACATCAGTTCCCATAATAAAATAACATAAACAATTAAATAAATAAGGTCTTCCACCTTGGGGTCCCACCTAACGCCTGTAGGTTCCTGTAAAGAAAACAACATGGTAGGAGGGGTGAGCAACCACGGCTCGTAGGGGATCATGTCTCCCCAACCCATCCCATGCACCTATTATCTACATGACTTGTGTACAAGTGCTGTGTCGTGATACAATTATTCCACCAGATATAGTTACAGGTTATAACAGCAAACACAATCATACATAGGCTGGTACATAAACACTCCCGGGCTTCCACAGCCACCGGGTCCCAAGAAGTCCCGGGCTTCCACAGCCACCGGGTTCCACAAAACAGTCCCGGGCTTCCACAGCCACCGGGTTCCACAAAACATTCCCGGGCTTCCACAGCCACCGGGTTCCACAAAACAGTCCCGGGCTTCCACAGCCACCGGGTGTACAAGCAAACACGCAGCACATAAGGCCATACAGGCATAACATCAAACACTTAATAGGCTTAGTCACACGGAAATAACGTCGAACACTTAGCATGCATATATTCACAGGCTTATAAACCCAGCCACACAGCTATTATTCCAAACACATAATATGCATAGCCTCACAGGCATTATTTCAAACACGTTCTGAGCATACACACGGGCATATTCATACAGGCATATCCACACCGGCATTTTATCAAACACTTAACATGCACCAACCACCCAATCTCAGAAATCACACCAAAACGCCACTGAAGGCCAACATTCATATAGGAGGTCACACCTATATGAATTTACATATAAATAATATAACATATAACTCATATTCTGCCCTAGGACCCTAGGACAGAGGAGGACTTAGGAAGAACAGAATCCCTACCTCAAGGAAAACGCAACAACACAGCAACGGTCTGATCCCAAGCCGAACGCCGTCCACCCACGAAGCACCGACCACCCACGCAAGACGCCCGGCAGCAACCAGGAGCTCTCCTTCCCTCTCTCTCTCTCTCTCTGCGACGGCTGGTGAAGCAACAAACCCTAAACCTAAAACAGAGGGCTTCTCCTCCTTATATAGCCAACACAACATCAAAACGACGTAGTTTTGATTAAGTGAAACCCAGCTTCAAAACGACGTAGTTTTGATCACACAAGTTAGCACCTTTCCGCACCCATATAGGCCAAAATACTCAGAATTTCAACATGGTCCTTTGGAGAAAGTTCCTTAGAATGACAAAACCAAGGGAACCATGCAAAAATATGGCTGCACGCCAATTTGCACGTGAATTCCCAATTCACGTGCAACTCCATATGAACTCCAAATGCTCTCAAACTTCACCCCTAGCCTCCTTGCATCATTTGGAAGGCAATTACACTTGCACGTGAATTGGACCCATATCACGTGCACCTCACATACATGTCCATTTGGCCTGAAACTTCTGTGGTAGATAGAGGACATCATTCTAAGCATCTTTCCTTTTGCACGTGAATTCATTGGAGTCCATTTACTAGGTCAAAATCTAGAAAAACTCTACTCGGGAGGCAAACCGACTAACTCAAGGTACGGGTCCTTACATCCTCTCCCCCTTAAGACTTTTCGTCCTCGAAAAGAAATGACATAAGAGGAAAACAAACACAAGCTACCCATTTGCCACACGGCGAGCCACAACACCCAAATGGGTCATACACCACACACAGCACAACGGCACATAACAGTACCACCATAATCCATAACCACAATAATGCACATAACACATGTCCACATGGCACGAATACACATCTCAAGGCACATCACAAATAAGAACACATGTCTTTAAAAGACAATACAAATACACCAAATCGTACACAACTAATACAAGAAAACACAAAACACATCACACCCTTGGCCAACAGCCACCTCCCACGCTTAAGATTGTTCGGTCCTCGAACAAGTCTGGGGTCTTGCTCACGCATCACGGACTCACGTTCCCATGTCTCCTCCTCAATGCCACGGTGCTGCCACAGCACGCGAACCAAAGGAATAGCACGACCACGCAAAAGCTTCTCTCGCCGATCTAGAATACCAGGATAGGGGCCTCAACGACGGACATGTCATCCTCAATGTCTAACGTCCCCCAATCAATCACATGAGTGGGGTCAGGGTGATACTTCCGCAATCGGGACACGTGAAACACATTGTGCACTCGACTCGGCCCGCGGTGGTAACGCTAACCGGTAGGCCACAGGCCCTACACGATCCAGATCTCAAAAGGACCAATAAACCGCGGAGATAGCTTGGAACCTCGCCCAAACCGTCGATGTCCACGACGTGGAGAGACACGAAGGAACACATGATCACCAACAGAAAACTCCAAAGGTCGCCGTCGCTGATCCGCATAAGATTTCTGCCGACTCTGAGCTGCCAACAAACGCCGACGAATCAACTTGACCTTCTCGGTAGCCTCTTGAACCAACTGCGGTCCCAAGAGAGCTGTCTCCCCCCACCTCGGTCCAACACAAAGGGGATCGACACGGCCGTCCATACAACGCCTCAAAAGGAGCCATCCCAATGGATGCCTGATAACTGTTGTTGTAGGCAAACTCCACCAAAGGAAGGTGAGTTGCCCACGAACCCCCAAAGTCTAACACACAGGCCCTCAACATGTCCTCCATGGTCTGATTCGTCCGCTCAGTCTGACCGTCAGTCTCAGGGTGAAAGGCTGTACTCAGGTGAAGCTTGGTCCCCATAGCCTCCTGCAAACCTGCCCAGAAACGGGAAGTGAACCTCGAATCCCGGTCCGAGACAACCGATGAGGGTACGCCATGCGATCTCACAATCTCGTTCATGTACGGTGGACTCAAGGTCCCAATAGAGTCCCGCTCGCGAACAGCCAGGAAATGGGCCGACTTTGTGAGTCGATCCACAATTACCCAAATCATATCCTTCCTCCCAGTGGTGGGTGGAAGACCGGTCACAAAACCCATCGCTATATGGTCCCACTTCCACTCCGCTATGGGCAAGGGCTGTAACGTTCCCGCCGGCTGCTGATGCTCGACCTTCACCTGGCGACACGTGAGGCACCGCGAAACAAAGGCACCACATCGCGTTTCATCCCAAGGCCACCAAAAATGTGCCCGAAGCGCATGATACATCTTCGTACCCCCTGGATGCACAAGAACTCTAGACCGGTGAAACTCTCTCATCACCTCATCCCCGAGGGAAGAAGCCACGACCAACCGCCCCTGAAATGACAACTCATGCTCAGGACCCTCCGTCCGGTCCCCAGGATAGCTCCCCGGCCTCAATACGGGCACGGAGAACCTCACACTCAATGTCACCCACTGTTCCTCCCGGACGCGCTGGTACAACTCAAGCACAACCACCAAAGGACTCGGGATCGTCCCACCATCACGAACAACAAGTGCACGCTGCAACATCGCCAATCGCTCCATCGCCTTCCACTCCCTTACGGCCACCTCAGCTTTCCCTTTTCTGCTCAACGCATCGCCCACAACATTACCCTTGCCCGGGGTATAGGCAAGAGTAAAATCAAAAGTCTGCAAATACTCCACCCATCTCCTTTGCCTCAAATTCAAGTCCTTCGAGTAAAGATGTACTTGAAGGCTCTTGTGATCCGAGAACACCACAAACTTTTCCCCCAAGAGGTAGTGCTGCCAACTCTTCAGGGCGAAGATGACGGCCGCTAACTCAAGGTCATGAGTAGGATAATTCTGCTCATGAGGCTTCATGCCCTCGACCCATAAGCTACCACACCGTGCTCCTGCATAAGCACACACCCCAAACCAACCCCTGGACGCATCACAATACACCTCATATGGAATATCCTCCCTAGGCAACCTCAACACAAGTAGGTAGTCAAACGGGTTTTGAGAGTCTCAAACGCCCGCTGGCACTTGTCGGTCCAATCAAACTTCACGCCCTTCCGAGTCAACGCCGTCATAGGAGCCGCCAAACGGGAGAACCCCTCTACAAAACGACGATAGTACCCCGCCAAGCCAAGAAAACTACGGATCTCAAAAACGTTGGTTGGCCTCGCCCACGATGCCACGGCCTCAATCTTGGCTGGGTCCACCCTAACTCCCTCAGCTGACACCACATGGCCAAGAAAGTGAACCTCCTGCAGCCAAAACTCACACTTGCTAAACTTAGCAAACAGTGCTGGTCCCTCAAGGTTTGCAACACTGTTGCCAAGTGCTCCACATGTTCCCTCTCGGTCTTGGAATACACCAAGATATCGTCGATAAACACCACCACGAACGAGTCTAAGTATGGGGCAAAGACTTGGTTCATCAAATGCATGAATACTGCTGGCGCATTAGTGAGCCCGAAAGGCATCACTACCCACTCATAATGCCCATACCTGCACCGAAAAGCCGTCTTAGGGATGTCCTCCTCCCTAACCCTGAGCTGGTGATACCCCGACCGTAAATCTATCTTGGAAAACCACTGGGCCCCACTCAATTGGTCAAACAGGTCATCTATCCGAGGCAATGGGTACTTGTTCTTCACAATCACTGAATTCGACTTCCTGTAGTCGATGCAGAGACGAAGCGTGCCATCGGCCTTCTTAGCAAAGAGCACCAGGAGCACCCCAAGGTGAGGTACTCGGTCCGATATACCCCTGGCCCACCAACTCCTCGATTTGCCTCCGAAGCTCCCTCAACTCGGCTGGCCCCATACGATACGCTACTTGGGAAATCGGACCCGTCCCCGGCACCAACTCAATCTTTGAACTCCACACTCCTCTTAGGTGGCAAACTCCTCAACCGCTCGGGAAAAACATCCTGAAATTGGTCCACAACAATGGGCCACACCCTCTTTTCTACCCTACCCTCCTCGCAAAAGGTCAGGGCTGCCAACCTGTGGGTAATGGCACCCCACTGGTCCAACACTGGCCCGGCCCGACTCGCCTCACAATCCCACTCCCCCTGCAGGGTGCAAGAGGTCCCTGCGGGTGTCACGAAGGTCACACGCCGCCGATAACAATCTATCTTGGCCTGGAAAGCCAAAAGCCAATCCATACCCAAGATCGGGTCGAACGTTCTCAAGGGCATCACATGCAAGTCAAAACTCAGCTCCACCTCGCCTATGGTTAACACACAGCCACGACACACTCGCCGTACCTCAATCATGCCTCCTACCGGAGACTCCACAACTAGGGGCCTCGCGGCTTCCACACAAGCTAACCCCAAGCCGTCTATTACAAGCTCAGCAACAAACGAACATGATGCACCCGTATCGAAAAGTACGAAAGCTAATGTACGGGAGATCAAGAGGGTACCTCTAACCACCGATGGTCCTGCTCCACCCTCAGTGGTGGGGGTGGTAGCTCGGCCTCCTCCTGGGTGCGTCGCCTCCAGCCGCAAACACCCTCCCTTGGCCCGTGCCACTAGTCGGCTCACTCACTGGGCGCTTCCCGCCAAGGCTGCCTCCAGCTTCAGTCTGCTGCCGCTCCGGCCTCCCCTGAGGTCGGGTCTGATTCGATCCTGCCTGACTAGCCGGCCACTGACGAGCTGGTCTCTCTGCTGGTGCACGAAAACTGGCATCACTCCTTGTGCTGGATGTCATGCCTCCAACTCCCCTGTTGCCACTCCGGCAAACCCGGCTCAGATGGCCCTCTCGTCCACATCTATGGCATTTCCGGTCCCTCTTTGGACACTCCTTTCTCAAGTGGCCTGGCTCCCCACAGCGAGAACAACCGCCGGGGAGACCCCCTTGCTGGACCGCCCTTGTGCCACCGCCAAAGCTAGACCTCCCTGGGTTCACCAATGTCTGTCCCCTGCTGCGGAAGGAACCGCTATCCCTCTCCTCCGTCTTGAGCCTCTTGGACCCTGCATCTCGATCAGGCCCACTCTGCAACGGCGCCCCCGATGGGCCTGCCTCCCATCATCCAGTTCTCTCTCGGCTATACGGGCCGTCTCCACGGCCTCGAGCATAGGTCCTCAAGCGTAGAATCGCCACCCTCTCCCTAAGGGCTGGCCTGAGACCCAAGGTGAACTTGTGGGCCTTCAGGTCCTCCCTTACCACGGTCTCAAGAGCAAACCTACTCAATCTCCGGAACTCCCGCTCGTACTCAAGTACCGTCTTGGATCCCTGCTTCAAGCTGCCAAATTCTTCCCTCTTCTCGCCATCTCACCGATTCCGGAAGAACTCATCTTGGAAGAGTTGCAAGAACTCCTCCCAAAACATGAGTTGTCTTGCACGGCTCCCCGCAACACTCATCCACCACTCCAAAGCGTCCCCCTCCAGTGCCGGACTGCCGGTCGCACCTTATCCTCCTCCCTAGGCAGGAGAAAGGAGAACACATGCTCAATCTGCCTCAACCACCTCGGCCTACCACAGGATCTTCTCCCCCCTTAAATCGCGGAGGTTGTTCCTTTCGGAACCATGTCACCACGTCATCCTCTCGCACGGGTCGGTACACCACCCGGCGAACTCTCACGCTCACGAGGCGGCTCTCCCATCGGTGGTGGTGGTGGTGGCACCACCGGCTGTGTCGCCATCTCACGGCGCACCTCCTCCCGAACATCCTGCCGGAGTCCCTCCCGTAGCTCTCGTACCTCCAGCCGGATGCCTTCTTGTAGCTGTGCCGGTAACAACGCATGCCCTCCAACGGATGGTCCCGCACCCGGACCCTCATGGGCAGATGACTCATCGCCCATTGCCCCGGACGCACGTGTCACTCTCCTCGGTGGCATTCTTACTACATGAAGTAAGATGCACAAACGTCAGAACGCGTTTGACTACTAACAAGTTGACTACCTTTACCCCATTATCAAGTCAAGCCGTACATGGCATTACACATATCTTAACCATTGCATTAACAATATTGCACACGAGACACCACATTGTAGTCATACCCAAGGCATTCCAAGAATATTCGAGTTGCACAGTTCACACATAATCATGTTATGCACATCCTTCACACATGACAACAAATGCAACTAGTGCCCTAATGCCAATGCATGCAAATCCTACCACAAGACTGGACTACCCTAAGTACACCTTGGAGGCTCAAAGAGGACCATGTTGATCAGGCATGTCCCTCCAGGCTCCTCCAAAGGACTCAAGATAACTAAGTCCGCCCACTACCCTAGGCCAACTAGACCATGCTCTGATACCATATTGTCACGCCCCGGATTTCCAACCCGAGGAAACCGGTACATGACTCCCCTTTTACCCACACGGAGGGCAAAGGGGTAAGGATACAAATCAAGAATTTAGCATTTTAAAACTTTCACAACACATTCAAGAAAAATAAAGTCCATCAAGCAGTCCACAAAACAAATCAGTCTTTAATACAAAGTCTTCTTTTCAATCCATCCCCATTGGGGTTACATCAGTTCCCATAATAAAATAACATAAACAATTAAATAAATAAGGTCTTCCACCTTGGGGTCCCACCTAACGCCTGTAGGTTCCTGTAAAGAAAACAACATGGTAGGAGGGGTGAGCAACCACAGCTCAGTAGGGATCATGTCTCCCCAACCCATCCCATGCACCTATTATCTACATGACTTGTGTACAAGTGCTGTGTCGTGATACAATTATTCCACCAGATATAGTTACAGGTTATAACAGCAAACACAATCATACATAGGCTGGTACATAAACACTCCCGGGCTTCCACAGCCACCGGGTCCCAAGAAGTCCCGGGCTTCCACAGCCACCGGGTTCCACAAAACAGTCCCGGGCTTCCACAGCCACCGGGTTCCACAAAACATTCCCGGGCTTCCACAGCCACCGGGTTCCACAAAAACGAGTCCCGGGCTTCCACAACCACCGGGTGTACAAGCAAACACGCAAGACACATAAGGCCATACAGGCATAACATCAAACACTTAATAGGCTTAGTCACACGGAAATAACGTCGAACACTTAGCATGCATATATTCACAGGCTTATAAACCCAGCCACACAGCTATTATTCCAAACACATAATATGCATAGCCTCACAGGCATTATTTCAAACACGTTCTGAGCATACACACAGGCATATTCATACAGGCATATCCACACCGGCATTTTATCAAACACTTAACATGCACCAACCACCCAATCTCAGAAATCACACCAAAACGCCACTGAAGGCCAACATTCATATAGGAGGTCACACCTATATGAATTTACATATAAATAATATAACATATAACTCATATTCTGCCCTAGGACCCTAGGACAGAGGAGGACTTAGGAAGAACAGAATCCCTACCTCAAGGAAAACGCAACAACACAAAGAACGGTCTAATCCCAAGCCGAACGCCGTCCACCCACGAAGCACCGACCACCCACGCAAGACGCCCGGCAAAGACCAGGAGCTCTCCTTCCCTCTCTCTCTCTCGCGACGGCTGGTGAAGCAACAAACCCTAAACCTAAAACAGAGGGCTTCTCCTCCTTATATAGCCAACACAAGATCAAAACGACGTAGTTTTGATTAAGTGAAACCCACTTCAAAACGACGTAGTTTTGATCACACAAGTTAGCACCTTTCCGCACCCATATAGGCCAAAATACTCGGAATTTCAACATGGTCCTTTGGAGAAAGTTCCTTAGAATGACAAAACCAAGGGAACCATGCAAAAATATGGCTGCACGCCAATTTGCACGTGAATTCCCAATTCACGTGCAACTCCATATGAACTCCAAATGCTCTCAAACTTCACCCCTAGCCTCCTTGCATCATTTGGAAGGCAATTACACTTGCACGTGAATTGGACCCATATCACGTGCACCTCACATACATGTCCATTTGGCCTGAAACTTCTGTGGTAGATAGAGGACATCATTCTAAGCATCTTTCCTTTTGCACGTGAATTCATTGGAGTCCATTTACTAGGTCAAAATCTAGAAAAACTCTACTCAGGAGGCAAAACTGACTAACTCAAGGTACGGGTCCTTACAGGGTTTGTTGCTCCACCAGCCGTCGCAGAGAGAGAGAGAGAGGGAAGGAGAGCTCCTGGTTGCTGCCAGGCATCTTGCGTGGGTGGTCGGTGCTTCGTGGGTGGACGGCGTTCGACGTGGGATCGGGACATTGCTGTGTTGTTGCGTTTTACTTGAGGTAGGGGTTTCGTTCTTCCTAAACCCTCCTCTGTCCTAGGGTTCTAGGGCAGATTATAGGTTATATCTGTTATATATATATATATGTAATCCATATAGGTGTGATCTCCTATATGGATGTTGGCCTTCAGTGGCATTTTGGTGTGATTTTGTGGATTACATGCTATATGTTTGATGAATTGCCTGTGTGAATATAGCTGTGTGTATATGCCCATTACGTGTTTGGTAATATGCCTGTGTGGCTGGACTTGTGATTTAGTGTATGTATGTATGCTGGGTGTTTGTTCTTTGGCCTGAATGGCTGGGATTGTGCACTTGTGAACGGGTGCACACCAAGTGTTTGGTTTTATACTTGAGTGACTGTGGTGTGTGTTGTGTGCATGACTGTGCTATTTGGCCTGAAGAGGCAGTTAAACTACTTTTCCTGAGAGGCGGTTAAACTAGTGGCCTGAAGAGGCGGTTAAACTACTTTGCCTGAGAGGCGGTTAAACCAGTGGCCTGAAGAGGCGGTTAAACTACTTTGCCTGAGAGGCGGTTAAATCGATGGCCTGAAGAGGCGGTTAAACTACTTGCTTGAGATGTGTTTTGTTAGCCAGTGTGGCTGGGGCTGGGGTTACGCCCACTTGTGTGATGTTTTATTTTCTTTTTCCTAATATTGTCATGTCACTACACTTGTGCACATGCATGTAGCCGCTAGGAGCATGGGAAGGGTTGGGGAGACTTGATCCCTACTGAGCTGTGGTTGCTCACCCCTCCTACTGTGTTTGCTTGTTTTCCAGGGACTTACAGGCGTTAGGTGGATACACCAAGGTGGAAGACCATAATTAACTTTACTCTCTTCCATTTATGTTTTGTTTTTCTTATCGGAATTGATGTAACCCCAGTGGGGATGGGATTGGAAAGGATTTTGTTGTAATAAACTGGTTTGGATTGCTTTTATGAACATTACTTTCTTGAATGTTGTGGATGTTTAAAATATAATATTCTTGGTTTGTATCCTAACCCCTTTGCCCTCCGTGTGGGTAAAAGGGGAGTCACGTACCGGTCTCCTCGGGTTGGAAATCCGGGGCGTGACAATATGGTATCAGAGCATGGTCTAGTTGGCCTAGGGTAGTGGGTGGACCTGGTTATCCTAAGTCCTTTGGAGGAGCCTGGAGGGACATGCCTGATCAACATGGTCCTTTTTGAGCCTCCAAGGTGTACTTAGGGTAGTCCGGTCTTGTGGAAGGATTTGCATGCATTGGCATTAGGGCACTAGTTGCATTTGCTGTGAATGTATGCTAAACTGTGGATAAGATCATATGATTAAGTGAAATGTGCAACTCGATTTGTTTGGCAATGTGTACTGAACAGTGCAATGTGATTGATGCAATGTATGTGTGCAATGTATGTAGGGTAGAGGTAGTGATGCGATAGATTATAATTGTTTTGACGTTGTGCTTCTTACTCCGTGTAGTAAGAATGCCGCCGAGGAGAGTGACACGTGCGTCCGGGGCAGTGGCTGATGAGTCATCTGCCCAAGAGGGTCCGGGTGCGGGACCGTCCGTTGGAGGGCATGCGTTGTTACTGGCACAGCTACAAGAAGGCATCCGGCTGGAGGTACGAGAGCTACGGGAGGGACTCCGGCAGGACGTTCGGGAGGAGGTGCGCCGTGAGATGGCAGACACGAGGGTGGTGCCACCACCACCACCACCACCACCGGTAGGAGAGCCGCCTCGTGAGCGTGAGAGTTCGGCCGGGTGGTGTACCGACTCGTGCAGAGGATGACATGGTGACACGGTTCCGAAAGGAACAACCTCCGCGATTCAAGGGGGAAGGTGATCCTGTGGTAGGCGAGCGGTGGTTGAGGCAGATCGAGCATGTGTTCTCCTTTCTCCTGCCCCGGAAGAGGACAAGGTGCGGCCGGCAATCGGGCAATGGAGGGAGATGCTTTGGAGTGGTGGACGAGTGTCGCGGGGAGCCGTGGGGTGCAACTCATGCTTTGGGAGGAGTTCTTGCAACTCTTCCATGATGAGTTCTTCCCGGAATCAGTGAGATGGCAGAAGAGGGAAGAATTTGGCAGCTCGAAGCAGGGATCCAGGACGGTACCTGAGTATGAGCGGGAGTTCCGGAGCTTGAGTAGGTTTGCTCCTGAGACTGTGGCAAGGGAGGACCTGAAGGCCCACAAGTTCACTTTGGGCCTTAGGCCAGCCCTTAGGCAGAGGGTAGCAATTCTACGCTTGGGGACCTATGCTGAGGCTGTGGAGACGGCCCGTGTAGCCGAGAGAGAACTGGATGATGGGAGGCAGGCCCATCAGGGTCGCCAGTTGCAGAGTGGGCCTGATCGAGATGCAGGGTCCAAGAGGCTCAAGACGGAGGAGAGGGATAGTAGTTCTTTTCGCAGTCGGGGTCAGACATCCGTGAACCCCGGGAGGTTCACCTTTGGCGGCGGAAGACAGGGTGGTCCATCTGGGAGTCTACCTAGCAGCTGTCACCACTGTGGAGAGCAGGGTCACTTGAAAAGGGAGTGCCCCAAGAAGGACTGGCGATGCAACAACTGTGGACGAGAGGGCCATTTGCGCCGGGTTTGCAGGAGTGGCAACAGGGGAGCGGGGGGCATGGCATCCAGCGTGAGGAGTGATGCTAGCTTCCGTGCACCAGCTGAGAGACCAGCTCGTCGGTGGCGGGCCAAGCGACAGGATCCGGTCGGACCCGACCCCAGGGGGAGGCCGGAGCGGCAGCAGACCGGAAGGGAGGCAACCT
The DNA here is from genome assembly GCA_023512835.1 of Taxillus chinensis. Lineage (NCBI taxonomy): Eukaryota > Viridiplantae > Streptophyta > Magnoliopsida > Santalales > Loranthaceae > Taxillus > Taxillus chinensis. The sequence goes on from CM042091.1 coordinate 24,474,020, forward strand.
TAGCGGGAACCGTCCAGTGAGTGAGCTAACCAGTGGCACGGGCCAAGGAAGGGTGTTTGCACTGGATGCGACGTACCAGGAGGAGGCTGAGCCACCACCTCCACCAGCTGAGGGTGGAGCAGGACCATCGGTGGTTAGAGGTACCCTCTTGATTTCCCGTACGTTAGCTTCTGTTCTTTTTGATACGGGTACATCGTGTTCCTTCGCTGCCGAGCTTCTTATTGATGGCTTGGGGTTAGCTTGTGTGGAGGCCGCAAGGCCCCTAGTTGTGGAGTCTCCGGTGGGAGGCATGATTGAGGTACGGCGTGTGTGTCGTGACTGTGTGTTAACCATAGGCGAGGTGGAGCTGAGTTTTGACTTGCATGTGATGCCCTTGCGTACTTTTGACCTGATCTTGGGTATGGATTGGCTTATGGATTTCCAAGCCAAGATAGACTGTTACCGGCGGCGTGTATCCTTCATGACACCTGCAGGGACCTCTTGCACCGTGTAGGGGGAGTAGGACTGTGAGGCGAGTCGGGCCGGGCCGGTAATGGACCAGTGGGGTGCCATTACCCACAGGTTGGCAGCCTTGACCTTTGCTGAGGAGGGTAAGGTGGAAAAGAGGGTGTGGCCCGCTATTGTGGACCAATTTCAGGATGTTTTTCCTGAGGAGTTGAGGAGTTTGCCACCTAAGAGGAGTGTGGAGTTCACCATTGAGTTGGTGCCGGGGACGGGTCCGATTTCCCAGGTAGCGTATCATATGGGGCCAGCCGAGCTGAGGGAGCTACAGAGGCAAATCGAGGAGTTGGTGGGCCAGGGGTATATCAGACCGAGTACCTCACCTTGGGGTGCTCCGGTGCTCTTTGCTAAGAAGGCTGATGGCACACTTCGTCTCTGCATCGACTAAAGGAAGCTGAATTCAGTGACTGTGAAGAATAAGTACCCGTTGCCTCGGATAGATGACCTATTTGACCAATTGAGTGGGGCCTAGTGGTTTTCCAAGATAGATTTACGGTCGGGGTATCACCAGCTCAGGGTTAGGGAGGAGGACATCCCTAAGACAGCTTTTCGGTGCAGGTATGGGCATTATGAGTGGGTAGTGATGCCTTTCGGGCTCACTAATGCGCCAGCGGTGTTCATGCATTTGATGAACCAAGTCTTTGCCCCATACTTAGACTCGTTCGTGGTGGTGTTTATCGACAATATCTTGGTGTATTCCAAGACCGAGAAGGAGCATGTGGAGCACTTGGCAACAGTGTTGCAAACCTTGAGGGACCAGCAGCTGTTTGCTAAGCTTGACAAGTGTGAGTTTTGGCTGCAGGAGGTTCACTTTCTTGGCCATGTGGTGTCAGCTGAGGGAGTTAGGGTGGACCCAGCCAAGATTGAGGCTGTGGCATCGTGGGCGAGGCCAACCAACGTTTTTGAGATCCGTAGCTTTCTTGGCTTGGCGGGGTATTATCGCCGTTTAGTAGAGGGGTTCTCCCGTTTGGCGGCTCCTATGACGGCGTTGACTAGGAAAGGAGTGAAATTTGAGTGGACGGACAAGTGCCAGCAGGCGTTTGAGACTCTCAAAACCCGTTTGACCACTGCACCGGTGTTGAGGTTACCTCGGGAGAATATTCCATATGAGGTATACTGTGATGCGTCCAGGGTTGGTTTGGGGTGTGTGCTTATGCAGGAGCACAGTGTGGTGGCTTATGGGTCAAGGCAGCTGAAGCCTCATGAGCAGAATTACCCTACTCATGACCTTGAGTTAGCGGCTGTCATCTTCGCCCTGAAGAGTTGGCAGCATTACCTCTTGGGGGAGAAGTTTGTGGTGTTCTCAGATCACAAGAGCCTTCAGTACATCTTTACCCAGAAGGACTTGAATTTGAGGCAAAGGAGATGGATGGAGTATTTGCAGACCTTTGACTTTACTCTTGCATATACCCCGAGCAAGGGTAATCTTGTGGCTGATGCGTTGAGCAGAAAAGGGAAAGCTGAGGTGGCCGTGCGAGAGTGGAAGCTGATGGAGCAATTGGCGATGTTGCTGCTGCAGCCTGTTGCTCGTGATAGTAGGACAGTCCGGAGTCCTTTGGTGGTTGTGCCTGAGTTGTACCAGCGCGTCCGGGAGGAACAGCTGGGTGACCTTGAGTGTGAGGTTCTCCGTGCCCGTATTGAGGCTGGTGAGCTATCCGAGGATCTGACAGAGGGTCCTGAGCATGAGTTGTCATTTCAGGGGCGGTTGGTAGTGGCTTCTTCCCTCAGGGATAAGGTGATGAGGGAGTTTCACCAGTCTAGAGTTGCTGTGCATCCAGGGGGTACGAAGATGTACCATGCACTTCGGGGACATTTTTGGTGGCCTGGGATGAAACGCGATGTGGCTGCCTTTGTTTCGCGGTGCCTCACGTGTCGCAGGTGAAGGCCGAGCATCGGCGGCCGGCGGGCATGTTACAGCCATTGCCCATAGCGGAGTGGAAGTGGGACCACATAGCGATGGATTTTGTGACTGGTCTTCCACCCACCACGGGGAGGAAAGATATGATTTGGGTGATTGTGGATCGACTCACAAAGTCGGCCCATTTCCTGGCTGTTCGCGAGCGGGACTCTATTGGGACCTTGAGTCAGCTATACATGAACGAGATTGTGCGACTGCATGGGGTACCATCATCGGTTGTCTCTTACCGGGATTCGAGGTTCACTTCCCGTTTTTGGGCAGGTTTACAGGAGGCTATGGGGACCAAGCTTCACTTGAGTACAGCCTTTCACCCTGAGACTGACGGCCAGACAGAGAGGACGAATCAGACTTTGGAGGACATGTTACGGGCCTGTGTGTTAGATTTTGGGGGTTCGTGGGCGACTCACCTTCCTTTGGTGGAGTTTGCCTACAACAACAGTTATCAGGCATCCATTGGGATGGCTCCCTTTGAGGTGTTGTATGGGCGGCCGTGTCGATCACCTTTGTGTTGGACCGAGGTGGGGGAGACAGCTCTCTTGGGACCACAGTTGGTTCAAGAGGCTACCGAGAAGGTTAAGTTGATTCGACAACGGTTGTTATCAGCTCAGAGTCGGCAGAAATCTTATGCGGATCAGCGGCGGCGACCTTTGGAGTTTTCTGTTGGTGATCATGTGTTTCTTCGTGTTTCTCCACGTCGTGGACATCGACGGTTTGGGCGAGGTTCCAAGCTATCTCCACGGTTTATTGGTCCTTTTGAGATTCCGGATTGTGTAGGGCCTGTGGCCTAACGCTTAGCGTTACCACCGCGGCTGAGTCGAGTGCACAATGTGTTTCACGTGTCCCAGTTGCGGAAGTATCACCCTGACCCCACTCATGTGATCAATTGGGGGACATTGGACATTGCGGATGACATGTCCGTTGTTGAGGCCCCTATCCGTATCCTAGATCGGCGCGAGAAGCTTTTGCGTGGTCGTGCTATTCCTTTGGTTCGCGTGCTGTGGCAGCACCGTGGCATTGAGGAGGAGACATGGGAATGTGAGTCCGTGATGTGTGAGCAGCATCCAGACTTGTTCGAGGACGAACAATCTTAAGCGTGGGAGGTGGCTGTTGGCCAAGGGATAGTGATGTGTTTTCTTGTATTAGTTGTGTACGCTTTGGTGCATTTGTATTGTCTTTTAGACATGTGTTCTTATTTGTGATGTGTTTTAAGATGTGTATTTGTGACATGCGGATATGTGTTATATGCATTATTGTGGTTATGAATTATGGTGGTACTTTGTTATGTGCTGTTATGTGCCGTGTGCGGTGTATGGCCCATTTGGGTGTGTTGGCTTGCCGGGTGGCAAATGGGTAGCTTGTGTTTGTTTTCCTTGTATGTTATTTCTTTTCGAGGACGAAAAGTCTTAAGGGGGAGAGGATGTAAGGACCCATACCTTGAGTTAGTCAGTTTTGCCTTCTGAGTAGAGTTTTTCTAGATTTTGACCTAGTGAATGGACTCCAATGAATTCACGTGCAAAAGGAAAGATGCTTAGAATGAGGTCCTCTATCTACCACAGAAGTTTCAGGCCAAACGGACGTGTATGTGAGGTGCACGTGAAATGGGTCCATTTCACGTGCAAGTGTGGTTGTCTTCTACATGATGCAAGGAGGCTAGGGGTGAAGTTTGAGCGCATTTGGAGTGCATTTGGAGTTGCACGTGAATTGGGGAATTCACGTGCAAATTGGCGTGCAGGATTATTTTTGCATGGTTCCCTTGGTTTTCTCATTCTAATCATCTTTTCCCAAAGGACCATGTTAGAATTGTGACTATTTTGGTGTGTATGGGTGTGGGAAGGTCATAGCTTGTTCCATCAAAACTACGTCGTTTTGATGCTGGGATTCACTTAATCAAAACTACGTCGTTTTGATGTTGTGTTGTCTATATAAGGAGGAGAAGCCCCTCTGTTTTAGGGTTAGGGTTTGTTGCTCCACCAGCCATCGCAGAGAGAGAGAGAGAGAGAGAGAGAGGGAAGGAGAGCTCCTGGTTGCTGCCGGGCGTCTTGCGTGGGTGGTCGGTGCTTCGTGGGTGGACGGTGTTCGACGTGGGATCGGGACATTGCTGTGTTGTTGCGTTTTACTTGAGGTAGGGGTTCTGTTCTTCCTAAACCCTCCTCTGTCCTAGGGTTCTAGGGCAGATTATGGGTTATATCTGTTATATATATATATGTAATCCATATAGGTGTGATCTCCTATATGGATGTTGGCCTTCAGTGGCATTTTGGTGTGATTTTGTGGATTACATGCTATATGTTTGATGAATTGCCTGTGTGAATATAGCTGTGTGTATATGCCCATTACGTGTTTGGTAATATGCCTGTGTGGCTGGACTTGTGATTTAGTGTATGTATGTATCTTTGGGTGTTTGTTCTTTGGCCTGAATGGCTGGGATTGTGCACTTGTGAACGGGTGCACACCAAGTGTTTGGTTTTATACTTGAGTGACTGTGGTGTGTGTTGTGTGCATGACTGTGCTATTTGGCCTGAAGAGGCGGTTAAACTACTTTGCCTGAGAGGCGGTTAAACTAGTGGCCTGAAGAGGCGGTTAAACTGCTTTGCCTGAGAGGCGGTTAAATCAGTGGCCTGAAGAGGCGGTTAAACTACTTGCTTGAGATGTGTTTTGTTAGCCAGTGTGGCTGGGGCTGGGGTTACGCCCACTTGTGTGATGTTTTATTTTCTTTTTCCTAATACTGTCATGTCACTACACCTGTGCACATGCATGTAGCCGCTAGGAGCATGGGAAGGGTTGGGGAGACTTGATCCCTACCGAGCCGTGGTTGCTCACCCCTCCTACTTGTGTTTGCTTGTTTTCCAGGGACTTACGAGCGTTAGGTGGATACACCAAGGTGGAAGACCATAATTAACTTTACTCTCTTCCATTTATGTTTTGTTTTTCTTATCGGAATTGATGTAACCCCAGTGGGGATGGGATTGGAAAAGATTTTGTTGTAATAAACTGGTTTGGATTGCTTTTATGAACATTACTTTCTTGAATGTTGTGGATGCTTAAAATATAATATTCTTGGTTTGTATCCTAACCCCTTTGCCCTCCGTGTGGGTAAAAGGGAAGTCACGTACCGGTCTCCTCGGGTTGGAAATCCGGGGCGTGACATCTACCCACTTAGACACATAATCCACAGCAAGCAAAATGTATGAATACCCATCAGAATTGGGGAATGGCCCCATGAAGTCAATGCCCCAAATGTCAAAAATTTCTACTGGAAGGATTCCAGTTAAGGGCATCTCATTTTTCCTAGACAGACCACCTACCCTTTGACATCTATCACACTTTTTGATGTAGACATAGGTGTCTTTCACCATGTGAGGCCAATAGATGTAAGGACCCGTACCTTGAGTTAGTCAGTTTTGCCTCCTGAGTAGAGTTTTTCTAGATTTTGACCTAGTAGATGGACTCCAATGAATTCACGTGCAAAAGGAAAGATGCTTAGAATGATGTCCTCTATCTACCACAGAAGTTTCAGGCCAAATGGACATGTATGTGAGGTGCACGTGATATGGGTCCAATTCACGTGCAAGTGTGGTTGACTTCTAAATGATGCAAGGAGGCTAGGGGTGAAGTTTGAGAGCATTTGGAGTCCATATGGAGGTGCACGTGAATTGGGGAATTCACGTGCAAATTGGCGTGCAGGCATATTTTTGCATGGTTCCCTTGGTTTTGACATTCTAAGGAACTTTCTCCAAAGGACCATGTTGAAATTCTGAGTATTTTGGCCTATATGGGTGCGGAAAGGTGCTAACTTGTGTAATCAAAACTACGTCGTTTTGATGCTGGGATTCACTTAATCAAAACTACGTCGTTTTGATGTTGTGTTGTCTATATAAGGAGGAGAAGCCCTCTGTTTTAGGTTTAGGGTTCTCTTCGATTCTTTGCGGCCGTCGTAGAGAGAGAGAGCTAGAGAGAAGGAAGGGGAGTTGCTGGTTGCTTGCTGGAGCATCTCGCGTGGAGAGGACGGCGTTCGGCTTGGGATCGGACCGTTCTTTGTGTTGTTGCGTTTTCCTTGAGGTAGGGATTCTGTTCTTCCTAAGTCCTCCACCGTCCTAGGGTCCTAGGCAGAATATGAGTTATATCTCGTTATCCTATTTATATGTAAATTCATATAGGTGTGACCTCCTATATGAATGTTGGCCTTCGATGGCGTTTTGGTGTGATTTCGAGATTGGGTGGTTGGTGCATGTGAAGTGTTTGATAAAATGCCGGTGTGGATATGCCTGTATGAATATGCCTGTGTGTATGCTCAGAACGTGTTTGAAATAATGCCTGTGAGGCTATGCATATTATGTGTTTGGAATAATAGCTGTGTGGCTGGGTTTGTGAGCCTGTGAATATATGCATGCTAAGTGTTCGACGTTATTTCCGTGTGACTAAGCATATTAAGTGTTTGATGTTATGCCTGTATGGCCTTATGAGCTGCGTGTTTGCTTGTACACCCGGTGGCTGTGGAAGCCCGGGACTGTTTTGTGGAACCCGGTGGCTGTGGAAGCCCGGGACTATTTTGTGGAACCCGGTGGCTGTGGAAGCCCGGGACTGTTCTTGGGACCCGGTGGTTGTGGAAGCCCGGGAGTGTTTATGTACCAGCCTGTGTATGATTATATTTGCTGCTATAGCCTGTAATTACATCTGGTGGAATGATTGTATCACAACACAAAGACTTGTACACAAGGCATGTAGATGTTAGGTGTATGGGATGGGTTGGGGAGACATGATCCCTACTGAGCTGTGGTTGCTCACCCCTCCTACCATGTTGTTTTCTTTACAGGAACCTACAGGCGTTAGGTGGGACCCCAAGGTGGAAGACCTTATTTACTTTATTGTTTATGTTATTTTTATTATGGGAACTGATGTAACCCCAATGGGGATGAATTGGAAAGAGGACTTTGTATTAAAAGACTGATTTGTTTTGTAGACTGTTTGATGGACTTTATCTTTCTTGAATGTGTTGTGAATGTTTAAATTGTTCAGTTCTTGGTTTGTATCCTAACCCCTTTGCCCTCCGTGTGGGTAAAGGGGAGTCACGTACCGGTTTCCTCGGGTTGGAAATCCGGGGCGTGACAATAAAAGCCACACTGCATGATTTTAGCCACAGTTCTTTGCACCCCAAAGTGGCCCCCATAATGTGATGCATGACAATGATGTATTATGTCATCTACCTCCTCCTCAAGGACACACTTTCTAATGATTTGGCCAGAACACCTACTATAAAGAATTGGGTCTTCCCAAATGAATTTCTTAGCATCCACTACCAATTTCTTTCTCTGGTGGTAGTCTAACTGCTTGGGTATGAACCCAGTGGCTAAATAATTTGCTATGTCAGCAAACCAAGGAAGATGATGCACCTTAAACAACTTCTCATCAGGAAAGTCATCTACAATGGGTAGAGACTTAGGTGCATTTTCCACACGGGAGAGGTGATCAGCCACAGAATTTAGGGCTCCCTTTGTGTCTCTAATTTCAAGGTCAAATTCCTGTAAGAGGAGAACCCACCTAATCAAGCGTGGCTTAGCTTCTTTTTTAGCAAACAAATATTTCAATGCAGCATGATCGGTATAAACAATGACTTTAGACCCAAAAAGGTAGGGTCTAAACTTGTTGCGACCATAAACCACGACTAACAACTCTTTCTCAGGTGGTGGTATAGTTTTGTTTGAGCATCATCTAAGGTCTTACTAGCATAGTAAATGACCCTAAACACCTTTTCTCGCCTTTTCCCTAAGACTACCCCCACAAGATAATCACTCGCATCACACATTAGCTCAAAAGGCCGAGCCCAGCTAGGGTGACTATAACAAAGTGCGATGACTAACTTACCCTTGAGGATGTTGAAAGCTTCTAAACAATCTGCATTAAACTCAAAGCTTGTGTCTTTTTCTAACAACCTACTCATGGGTTTTTCAATTTTTGAGAAGTCCTTAATGAATCTCCTATAAAAGCCAAGCATGGCCAAGGAAACTTCTCACTCCTTTTTCATTGGTTGGAGGTGGCGAGTCTCAATAGTGGAGATTTTTGCCTTGTCTACCTCCAAACCATGTGCGAAAACCTTGTGCCCTAGAACTATCCCCTCGGTTACCATGAAATGGCATTTCTCCCAATTTAGGACTAGTTCCTTCTCCTCACATCTCTCTAAGACCACATCTAGATTTTTCAAGCACTATTGGTAGGAGGAACCAAACACCGAAAAGTCATCCATGAAGACCTCCATGATCTCCTCAACCAAACCCTGAAAAATGGCCATCATACACCTTTAAAAGGTGGCGGGGGGCATTACAAAGCCCAAATGGCATTCTCCTAAATGCAAAAGTGCCAAAAGGGCACGTGAAGGTGGTCTTTTCTTGGTCCTCGGGCTTAACCATGATCTGATTATACCCGGAATAGCCATCTAAAAAGTTAGTAGTGACTATAGCCAGCTAACCTATCCAACATTTGATCAATGAAAGGAAGAGGAAAATGATCCTTCCTAGTAGCCTTGTTCAACTTTCTATAGTCAACACACACTCTCCACCCCATCATAGTGCGAGATGGGATCAATTCATTTTTCTCATTTTTAATCACGATCATGCCCCCTTTCTTGGGCACAACATGCAATGGACTCACCCACTCACTATCGGAAATAGCAAAAATTATACCCGCATTTTTCCATTTTAAAATTTCTTTTCTAACAACTTCTTTCATGGCAGGGTTTAATCTTCTTTGTCTTTCAAGAAGGGGTTTAAAATCATTATTCATCAAAATTTTATGCATGCAAATCCCTGGACTAATACCCCTAATGTCTTCAATGTTCCATCCTAGGGCCTTTTTGTGTTTCCTAAGGACTTCTAGCAATTGAGTGCGCTCCACATCATTCAAATTAGAAGCAACAATGACAAGGAATTGATTTGTAGATTCTAGAAATTCGTACCTTAGGTGTCCAGGCAGCTCTTTCAGTTCTGGAGCTGGAGGCACGTCATCTTCTTTCTCCTCCTCAGCTTGCTCCAGAGAGTTTGTAGTTTGCTTATCTTCCTCAGCTGTCAAGTACATCTCTTCATCTTGTTGAGCTTCTATAAGCTAAAGGGCTCCATTATTGGTGGTGGTAATTTCTTCTGCCAAGTAGTCTTCCACTAATTCCTCAAGGTCTTCAACCCAAAGGCAGTCCTCCTCCTCTTGACCATGCAAAGCCTTCCCCATGTGGAAGACTAAGGTCTCCTCATTAATTCTCAGAGTTAGCTGCCCTTGAGCAACATCAATCAATGCACAACCCGTTCTGAGAAACGGCCTTCCAAGGAGTAGCTGAACTCCTCTATCTTCTTCTATCTCCAAAACTACAAAGTCCGCTGGAAATATGAAGGAGCCCACTTTGACTAACACGTCTTCAATTATCCCTTCAGGCCTTCCAGGAGACCGGTCAAAACCGCAATGATATGGAAGTGGGCTTCATGCCCTTAAGCCCAAGTGCTTGTACAAAGCAAAGGAAATCAAATTGATGCTGGCCCCTAAATCACATAGGGCCGCTTCTTGTGGTGCATTGCCAATCACACAAGGGAGATTAAAACTTCCCGGATCTTTATGCTTGATGGGCAAACTCTGTTGAACAACACTGCTCACCTCGTTAGTGACTGCCACCGTCTCATGATCCCCATATTTCCTTTTCTTCTTCACAAAATCTTTGATGTATTTTCTGTACCTAGGAATCTGCTCCAAGATTTCCACAAATGGAATGTTAATTTCAAGCCTCTTGAACAAACTCAGAAAGCGCTCATGCTCTTCTTCGACCCTCTGGTTCCTCAGCCTCTGAGGAAATGGCATAGTAGGCCTGAGCTCTTGCCTCTGTTCTTTAGCTATTCTGTCTTGACTCAGCTGCTGGTCCTTCTTTTATTGCACTCTTTCTTCAACTTTATCTGATTCTCCTTGGTCATCAGCTTCCAAGGGTCTACTCTGTTCTTCTGGAATTGCCTTCTTCTTAGGCTCTTCAGCTTCTTTCAGTGCCTTCCCACTTCTTAGAGTAATAGCCTTGCAGCTCTCCTTGGGGTTCACCTCAGTATCACTTGGAAAAGATTTAGCTGAGACTCCTTGATTTACATTCTGGGCCAAACTCACAAGCAGCTTTTCTATATTCTTCATTGAAGATTCTATGGTGACTACCCTTTCCGCCAAATTATCCTCTCTTTTGGTTGGCTCATCCACATTCTGATATACCCTTCCTCTTTGCTGTTGAGGCTGAGGTTGTTTCTGCTCGAATCCTGGAGGTCGGTGTAAATAATTATCCATAGCATACGGATTTTGCTTCATCCCTAGGGGCACATATTTGTACTGAAATGAGGTATCTCCCCCTCAGTTTTGGTTTTTCTGAAATGGCTGAGATTGCTGCTGGTTCTGGTTGTACCCTTGTTGTTGTTGTTGAGGATAAAATTGCCGCTTCGATACAAGCCCTTTCCTCCAACATAATTTGATTCTTCACTCCACTCCAGCCCCGTTCACTCTTTGGTAAAGCTTGTTGTGATCCTTCAACTTTAAGAGCCAATACTTCCATGCCTTTCACTAAAGCTTGAATCTATGCTTGCATATCATTGGAAGAATTATCAATCGAAGCTATCTTCTCCCTTGGCTTTGAAGTACGCACATTAGACCACCGCTAATCAGCTAATGACGGCCTCTCCAAGAGCTGCTGCTGCGTTAGGCTCTAGATTCATCAAGCATCCTCCAGCAACTGCATTCACCTTGTCTTATGAGTGAGACCGAAGACCTGTGTAGAAAGATTCAATTTGAATCCACCGGGTTCTTCCATGATCAGGGCATCTTCTCACTAAGTCTTTGAAACGCTCCCAAGCTTCATGAAGAGTCTCCATCTCATCTTGCCTGAATCTGCTAATCTCCCCTCGAGCTGGATCACCTTGGAAGGAGGGAAGTACTTTGACATGAACTTGGTCCGCATCTCCTCCCAAGTGTTGATTGAACTCTCTGGGCAGATCGTTGAACCAGCCAAGAGCTCTATCCCTTAAAGAGAAAGGGAAAAGCCTTAGCTTTATTGCCTCCTCCGATACATTGTTGATCTTTATTGTGTCGCACATCTGGTAGAACCTCATCAAATCCTGGTGTGGATCATCCACGGCTGTTCCTCCAAACGCGTTGTTGCTCACCATGTTGATCAACGCCGGCTTCAGCTCGAAGCTATTTGCTTGGACTCTTGTCTTCCGAATCCCAGAATAATGGTCTGACATCATTGGCCTCGCATAATCTAAGAAGGTTCTGGGCATAAACCTATTACCCTCTTCTTCTGGATATTGGCCATTGTAATTGGCTCCTCCTTGCGGTGCACCACCGTCATGCCTTAAATCTGCTATCAATTCACCTACTGACTGCTCTAAGCCTTGCAATGCTTCTTCAGCCTCACGTCCGCTTCCCCTAGCTGCTCTACGCCGAGCTCGAACAATCTTTCAGGTTCCCGATTAAATGGTATAAACTCCTGTCTTGGCATGCACAACTAGGAATTCCTCAAACACTTTGTGTATATTCCTTGTAAAACAACAAGAACACACCCGAGGTCTCGAACAAAAGAAAATAAATAAATAAAAACTCAAAGAAACAGAAAATAAAAGACAAAATAAAACACCAAGATCAGAATTCAAACAATTTCACTCAATGTTGATTTTAAAAACTAGTTAACCATTGAATCCCTGGCAACGGCGCCAATTTGACGAATGGGTATTTCGTGAGCGAAACCCAAGTGAGGGTTAAGCTACTGTCGTTTAAATCCCTTCTCAAAATATTAATTCCCTTAACTAATGCTAAATAGAATAACGACAAGAAAGGGGTCGATCCCACAGAGATTACCAAGTTATCTAGCTTTAACTCAAATCACCAAATTAATCTTGCTTAAAACAATGTCTTCGCAAAAAACGAATTCTTTTTATAACTAAAGATCTAATTTTTATTTGGTTTTCCGAATAAACAAAGAAAGCAAATTGATTTTAGGATTAAGATTCAAGGATTAAAGCATCTAGGATCACAATTTCACCTCCCTATGTTATCTCTCTTGGTTCATAGTATTAGGGTTGTTCGATTGAAAACATGCTAAACATAAGCCAAAGACAACAAATGGTCATTGAGGTCCTTTTAAGAGTTATATGCCAGAATGGTCATCTAAACACACAAACATGCTAAGCCAATAAATCATACTTGCAAAAGGATAATGATCACACCAATTACAAATAAGTTATGAATCTCAATCCGCCCTGGACTAGGGCTAAGAATCCCAAGGTGTACATCCAAAGATAAAAATTAAGAACAGATTCATAAAATATGCAAAACTCAATCATCCAAACCCAATATTCATAAACACAGCAAAGCAACAAGGGGGCTACATTGCTCCCCTAGATTATAAGAACTACTCACGCATGATTACAAGCAAAACCATAGCAGTAAAGCTAAACATCTTCTTCTAATCCACGCGCGCAACAAAGCTTCAAATCCAGGCTCCAAAATCCGCGACGGCTGCGACGGCTGCTCTCCTAGGTCAAGGAGCAACCTCCAAGTCGTGAAGCCTCTCTCTCTCTCTAAAAATGTGTAGGGGGGTCTAGGATGTCTAGCAGGGGGCGTGGAGGCTTTATTTATAGAGGTTGGATGGACTTTGAGGTGTGTACCCTAGCCCATTTATCAAAACGGCGTAGTTTTGATAAGTGACACTTCAAACTTTAAAATCTCTATCTTCCATCCACAATTTGGACATGGGCTTTCGAAACAAATGATCAGCATGGAAAAGCGATAGGATCGGTCCAAAAATATCTCTGCACGTCAATTTGCACATGATATGGTGAATTCATGTGTAGCTTCAAATCAGCTCAAACTTCTCCCCAAGCTTCCTTGCATCCTGTAGAGGCCTGAGAAGCAAAAATATGCTTGCACGTGAAATGGGTGAATTCACGTGCAGCTCCAAATGCTCTGAAATTTCTGTGGTAGGTAGAGGACATCATTTTAAGCAACTTTTGTTCTTGCACGCCAATTGTTTGAGGCCATCTACTATGTCAAAAGTGAGCTCCAAAATCTGCCAAAACAACTTAAAAACGCATGTATTTGCAAATAGCATCTTCCTAGGGGTTAGAGCAAATATATATGATATATGAAGCAATAAGTCTCTAATCATGCTCTTAAACATCCTAAATAAATACTAGAATAACGGCATAAAATGCACGTTATCGGTTCCTTACTCCGTATGTAAGTTCCTTACTCCGTATGAATTTAAAAGACCGGATGGCTTACTCCGTACTAGCCATCCTTACTCCGTATGAGTATGTGACCTGGATTCCTTACTCCGCATCTAGTTTCCTTACTCCGTGCGAATAAAGACTCGGGTCCTTATTCCGCATCAATACTTCCCTACTCAGTATGTATGAAAGACTCGGATGCCTTACTCCGTGTCTTCATTACTTTAGTTCGCTTGAGGGGAAGACTTAACTTTTCAACTCCATGTCAAACCTTTTACTTCATGCGACCTTGTCGACCAAGACTCTTACTCCACATCAGTTTGACTTAGTCTGTTTGAGGCATTAGGAACAGATTTCGTAATCCGTAGCTTTTAAGTTCTTAGTCCGCACGAATGTTCCTTATTCCGTATGTATTGGTGACTTGGTTATTTACCAAGTGTTTGACGACACTCACTCTTGTCCAGATCAGGATTATGTATCTTGTCCTTAGCTTTGCTCTCACGAGTGTATCTCCAGATTAATGACATATCTTCTGCAACGATCAAAGAAACACAAAAGATCTCAGATCAAATTACATAAGGCTTTATCAGCATTATCCAAATTCTTGGCTTGATCCAACACCATCATCACTGCGAAAACCACCTCACTCAAGCAAGGAACATTGAAACCCAACCGCGCCAATGGTGACGTAGAATGAAGTACAAGCCCGGACACAACAACACGAGAATGGAGTGTGCCCTCAACCACTTGGTCGCAGTCAACCTGGTGCCCAACGAAGTCCAAGGATGCACTAAAAACAGTAATTGCAGCACCACACACACAACCATGGTAAGACCAAAAACCCACTATCGGGCTATCACCAGTCACCGACTTTGAGAATCGATCTCCTTGATCACGGTCAAATAGAGATTCACCAAGGTCCCACACAACCTTCACAACTGAGGCTTACCGTACAGCCCAAGAGATAATGCCTTACCAAGTCGGCAGACGGGCCACGCGATAGGAATCCCATGACGCCGAGTAGCTATGAACAACATAGTTCTCCCCACACTGAAAACTCTCCTATCTGCAACCTGACCACAATGGAATCCTCTGTGTCACCACTCACAGGTCACAAGAAAACCCCTTGCCTCCAAGACATACTCCACCTCATGGCCCACCAACTCCGCTATATCAACTATTACATTTTATCTCAACACACCAGCAAAACCCTCAAATGGACCAAGAAATACTCAGGCTCTAGCCGCAGCTTAATATGGTCACTGCAATTCCTCCGGGTAGGCACAGGAAACAAGACATGCAAACTCCTGACTCGGGACATTCACGTAGCTCCCAAACACACCAACACTTTGATGGCGTGGACCATCTCACTTACCGCATAAAAATGCACACGAAAGACTTTCAAGAAGAACATATGTAGCATGAAGACCCCATAATAGCCGCATGACACAAATCTCCCCCAAAGGAGTAGTACTAATACCCCTTACAAGCAAAACTCACATCTGACTCCATTCTGTGAATCACAACTCATCAATACTTTCACACTTTAACTTAGCATGCCATCACACGTGACAAGGAATAACATCAACATTACACATAACACCCCTCTTCATCCCACACCGCACATAATATGCGCATGCACCACCTCTTACTCCTCTGCATATGAATGCCACGAGACCCACACATAAGAACTTTGCTATACCCCTTTAGCACATATGTAACACACACAACAAAACAAAGCAACCACAACACACGAAATAAACTACTGTGTAGAACACATGTAAGAAAGGACATACTAGCCCCCACCTCCTCGCCTCTTTTAAGCCTATTACCCAGAGGACATGGATTAACGGAATGGTCCTACCACCAGGAGTACATCCTCAACCCCTCGGAAGATGTCTCCAAATTATGAGGAAAAACCCAAACAAGGCCTGCCCAATCTCACTCGCTCCCGCTTGCACCGATTGGATTCACCTGGGCACGATCCTATAAACTCACTCATAACCTAGTTCCAGAACTCATCACATTTTTTTTGTACATACGCAAACCCGTTTCACCACATATCCTATGAACATTACCCAAGGTCTTTCACACACCACCAGCATGACACGTGGTCAATATTTGGCCACCCAAGAATTTGCACCATCTCCACAGGACCCCCATAAGAACCTTAAAACCACATACCACTCTCGCCAATCAATTTAGATCTCAATGACTCAAGGAGTGGGTTATACCTGGTGGCAATTTCCTCCCTCAACCTTGACACTTGGAAAGGTTACCGAAAGAACATCCTTCTTAGGTAGCACATCTATAGAAACCTCTACTCACATGAAAACACATTTCTATTACTCAAGGTTGCCACAAGGGGTCACACACTACCCGGAGGTAATCTCACCTACACTAGAGTATTAGGGGTAACACAAGAACGTTTATTACTTTCCTCACACACGGGCGCCCAAAATTGACTACCACACAAAGATACGATTAACACTTTAGACCACATTAAAACCACCAACTCTTTCCAACAACTATTTATAACCATTAGTAATTTATTAGTCTTTTGGTGTCAATATATATATATATATATATATATATATATATATATATATATATATATATATATATATATATATATATATATATATATATATTATTTTACTCATTTATTCTCTAGTATGTCCCCAACTACGTCCATCCAAAATGGTAACTCAAACGACCTTCTAAGCCTCACCTAACATAAAACGGTGGCTCAAGAGCCCACCCACGAGAATACCCCTCTATCACAAGTGTCTTAATTAAATTACTAGAAACTCAGCAATCAAAGGTTCACCCATCCTCACCTAATCCAGCACGAGACTCAACCGATCACTATCGTTAAAGGAATATGATACCACCAATAAACAGAAATCTTAACACGCGAGAATCAAAATCGTACCCTTGACTAAGGAAAGTTCTGCCATGCTCTCCTCCTAGCCTCACTTGAATTTTGCTTTATCCCTAGCTCGTTCAGCCAGGTCCTCTAGCACCATGACTTGCTTTACCAAAACAGTTGTCCGGAGATGTCCTACTTTTCCACAGATGCGACACTAGTACTTCTTCCTGCCATACTCTTTTCCAATGTCCCGGTTGTCCACTATAAGAACAACCCCTTTGGGAAACTGGTCTCTGCCTCTTGAGCCCCTTTCTGCTGATCAGGACAACTATGCTTCAGTTAATCTTCACCCAAGCTCCCCCTGATGATGTGGGTTGATAGCTCTCGGTGTACCTCGCTCTTAATCAGTTGTCGAATCTCATCCTTCAACTCTTGAATTACCAGGCTTAAGATGCCAACCTCTGTCATGATTAGATCATTACTTACATCTTGCGACTCACCCACTTGCCCAGCCCGGGGGCGGGCTTCTCTGCTACCTCAATAGTCGTACAGGTCACAATTTTCGGAGACATTGGCTCCACGAAAAGGCAGCGCTCCAGGTTATCACTCAACAATCTCAATACCATTACCGACTAGGCATTCTGAGCTATAACTAACCTCAAAACATGCATTATCACCACACAAATTCATGGATGCACATCACAGACTATACAAGTTCACACCTTTACATTGCACATATAATCTATACTTAAGTGGATATCTCATCGTTTTGAACACAACATCGCTTCTTCCACACAATACCATACAAAGGCACATACTCAATTAGGGGTGATCAAGAACCGAACCAAATCGACGAACCGAACCGAACCAAACCATTTGGACCGAAAAAAGCTGGTTTTTAAATTATATTGGTTTATTTGGTTTTTATTTTTGGAGAACCGATACTATTGGTTTGGTTTATGATTTTGGGGGTTTGGTTAACCGAACCGACCGAACAAATGTTACCACTTTGGCACATCGGCACTTTTCGCTTCCCAATTCCCACGCATCCCTTAGTTTTGCGCTTTCTCAAAGTAAAAAGGCCAAAGGTTGACATTCCCACTTCCCAATTCCCACTTATCTCTGTCGGATCTACTCATATAGTCGTAAATTTGGCCGATTGGTGATAATGTTTCATAATTAAAATGAATGTATTGTTTATTTGACGTTAAAATTTAAAAACCGATTCAAACCGATGAACCGAATCGAATTTTTATGCACCGAACCGAACCAAAACCGATGGTTTTTAATATTTATTGGTTGGTTTTGGTTTAATTTTTTTCAAACCGAATATCATTGGTTTGGTTTAAAAATTATATACAAACCGACCGAACCGATCGATGCTCACCCCTATACTCAATCATTCACACAACACCAACACTATTATATTATATTTTATTTTATTTTATTTTATTTTATTTTCCGTTCGTTCACATTTTACAAGCTTCAAGTTCACAAGCACTCAGTTTCTATACCACAAATTCTTTTCCATGCTTTCATGCTCAAATCATCACAAAATTTCAGAGTTGCACAATTGAAACTTTATCACGTTCAAACCATTTATCCATGCAATTACACACACTACACACATTTCAGTTCTCATTAAACCACATTGCACAAGCAGTAATTCCACAAGCACACAGCTTAAGTTGTCATAAAATCAGAGTTAATCAAAGTTGCACAGATTAAATCATGTTCTTCATATTTTCTCTCACATGCTTTATCACTATTACCCACACAATCACACAAAGACAACGAATGAAACAAGTGCCTTAATGACAATGCATCCAAATCCTACCTCAGGTCTGGACTACCCCGAGTATACCTTAGAGGCTCAAAGAGGACCGTGTTGATCAGGCACGTCCCTCCAGGCTCCTCCAAAGGACTCGAGATAGCCAGGATCCGCCCACTACCCTAGGCCAACTAGACCATGCTCTAATACCATACCGTCACGCCCCGGATTTCCAACCCGAGGAAACCGATACGTGACTCCCCTTTTACCCACCTGGAGGGCAAAGGGGTTAGGATACAAACCCCAAATATAACATTTTAAACATCCACAACACATCCAAGTAATGTTCATTAAAGCAATCCACAATCCAAACCAGTCTTTATTACAACAAAATCTGTTTTAAATCCATCCCCACCGGGGTTACATCAATCCCCACAAAATAACATAAATGGAAGAGAAAGTAAAATGTTAAGGTCTTCCACCTTGGGGTCCCATCTAACGCCTGTATGTTCCCTGGAAAGAAAACACAACGTAGAGGGAGGGGTGAGCAACCACAACTCAAGAGGGATCATGTCTCCCCAACCCATCCCATGCTCCTAGCGGCTACATGAGGGTGTGTACAGTGCGGTGTAGTGACTAATAAGAGGTCAGTGTATACAAGCAATAAGAAACCAGGTTGTATTCCACAATCATACGGCACACACATATCCACAATACACTTAGCCATAAAGGCTAACATATCCACAACCACTCTCTTAGCCACTGGGCTAACATATCCAAACCACTCCTTAGCCACACGGGCTAACATATCCATGGCCACTAGTGACTTAACGGGCTAACATATCCGACCACTCAGGCTTAGCCACATGGCTAACAGCCAAGTCCCGGGCTTCCACCTCTCCGGGTTCCACAAACACAAGATACAAGGTCACACAAGCATTAAACCAAACATGTAGCATACACACTTTCACAAGCATAATACCAAACACTTAGTTCACACACCAAGTGCATAAAATCAAACACTTGACATGAGAGTCCCACGTATTTTACCAAACGCTTAACATGCATACATTCACAAACCCACAAGACCAGCCACACAGGCATATTATCAAACACATACTAGGCATATTCATACAGCCATATTCACACAGGCATTTTATCGAACACTTAATATGCACTCACCATAAACACCAGAATCACATCAAAAACCGCCATTGAAGGCCAACATCCATATAGGAGATCATACCTATATGGATTACATATATATATAAATAGGTATAATCCATAATCTACCCTAGAACCCTAGGACAGAGGAGGATTTAGGAAGAACAGAACCCCTACCTTGGATGTCCTCCACTCCCACTTCCACACAAGACTCCGACCACCCACGTAAGACGCTCCCCGACCACCACAAGGCTCTCCTTCCTCTCTCTCTCTCTCTCTCTCTCTCGACGGCCGGTGGTGGAACAACAAACCCTAAAACCTAAAACAGAGGGCTTCTCCTCCTTATATAGATAACACAACATCAAAATGTCGTAGTTTTGATTAAGTGAATCCCAGGATCAAAACGACATAGTTTTGATGGAACAAGCTATGACCTTCCCACATCCATACACACCAAAATATCTACAATTCCAACATAGCCCTTTGGAGAAAACATGATTAGAATAACAAAACCAAGGGAACCATGCAAAAATATGGCCGCACGCCAATTTGCACGTGAATTCCCAATTCACGTGCACCTCCATATGGACTCCAAAATGCTCTCAAACTTCACCCCTAGCCTCCTTGCATCATTTAGAAGACAATTACACTTGCACGTGAATTGGACCCATATCACGTGCACCTCACATACATGTCCATTTGGCCCGAAACCTGGTGGTAGATAGAGGACACCATTCTAAGCATCTTTCCTTTTGCACGTGAATTCATTGGAGTCCATTTACTAGGTCAAAATCTAGAAAAACTCTACTCCGGAGGTAAAACTGACTAACTCAAGGTACGGGTCCTTACACACGCCCCGGATTTCCAACCCGAGGAAACCGATACGTGACTCCCCTTTTACCCACCCGGAGGGCAAAGGGGTTAGGATACAAACCCCAAATATAACATTTTAAACATCCACAACACATCCAAGTAATGTTCATTAAAGCAATCCACAATCCAAACCAGTCTTTATTACAACAAAATCCTGTTTTAAATCCATCCCCACTGGGGTTACATCAATCCCCACAAAATAACATAAATGGAAGACAAGAAAGTAAATAAGGTCTTCCACCTTGGGGTCCCATCTAACGCCCGTATGTTCCCGAAAGAAAACACAACGTAGAGGGAGGGGTGAGCAACCACAACTCAAGAGGGATCATGTCTCCCCAACCCATCCCATGCTCCTGGCCTACATGAGGGTGTGTACAGTGCAGTGTAGTGACAATAAGAGGTGCGGTGTGTATAGGTGCGGTGTAGAAACAGGTTGTATTCCACAATCATACGGCACACACATATCCACGGCCCATACAAAGCTAGCCATATAAAGCAACATATCCACAACCACTCAGGCTTAGCCACATGGGCTAACATATCCACAGCCACTCAGGCTTAGCCACACGGGCTAACATATCCATGGCCACTCAGGCTTAGCCACACGGGCTAACATATCCACAGCCACTCAGGCTTAGCCACATGGCTAACAGGTTCCAGTCCCAGGCTCCACAACCACCGGTTCCACAAACACAAGATACAAGGTCACACGGCATTAAACCAAACACGTAGCATACACACTTTCACAAGCATAATACCAAACACTTAGTTCACACAGCCAATCAGGCATAAAATCAAACACTTGACATGCAGAGTCCCACAGGTATTTTACCAAACGCTTAACATGCATACATTCACAAACCCACAA
The DNA here is from genome assembly GCA_023512835.1 of Taxillus chinensis. Lineage (NCBI taxonomy): Eukaryota > Viridiplantae > Streptophyta > Magnoliopsida > Santalales > Loranthaceae > Taxillus > Taxillus chinensis. Next base: position 24,495,215 of record CM042091.1, read on the forward strand.
ACGCAGCCACACAGGCATATTATCAAACACATACTAGGCATATTCACACAGACATATTCACACAGGCATTTTATCGAACACTTAATATGCACTCACCATCCAACACCAGAATACATCAAAAACCGCCATTGAAGGCCAACATCCATATAGGAGATCATACCTATATGGATTACATATATATATATAAATAGGTATAATCCATAATCTACCCTAGAACCCTAGAACAGAGGAGGATTTAGGAAGAACAGAACCCCTACCTTGGATGTCCTCCTGCTCCCACTTCCACACAAGACTCCAACCACCCACGTAAGACGCTCCGGCAACCACCAGAAGCTCTCCTTCCCTCTCTCTCTCTCTCTCTCTCTCTCTCTCTGCGATGGCTGGTGGTGGAACAACAAACCCTAAAACCTAAAACAGAGGGCTTCTCCTCCTTATATAGATAACACAACATCAAAATGTCGTAGTTTTGATTAAGTGAATCCCAGCATCAAAACGACGTAGTTTTGATGGAACAAGCTATGACCTTCCCACATCCATACACACCAAAATATCTACAATTCCAACATACCCCTTTGGGAAAACATGATTAGAATAACAAAACCAAGGTGACTGTACAAAAATATGGCTGCACGCCATATTGCACGCCATATCCCCAATTGACTTGCAGCTCCAAAAGCTGTGAAATTCTACCCCAAGCTTCCTTGCATCTTGTAGAAGGCTGATATGCAAAAAAATGCTTGCACGCCAATTGGTCCAATTGGCTTTCAAGGCCTTTGGCTCTGAAACTTCTGTGGAAGGTAGAGGACATCATTCTAAGAAACTTTTGTTCTGCACGCCAATTGATTTCAGGCCATCTACTTGGTCAAAATAAATCTCCAAAACCTGACAAAACGGCCTAAAAGCGCCTGTATATGCAAATAGCATCTTCCTAGGCATAAATGCATGTTATCACTTGTCACGTGTACCTCCCAAAAGTCCCTTCTTGGGCTCATCTCTTGCCTCAAACTTGTGCACCAACATCCAAGGTGTTTTAGCTAAAGTGTGTGGGAAGGAAACTCCCTAAAACCCAACAATTTCCACTCACAAGGCATCTGTGGTTAACTTCGTACATACCACAAACACTGGTCATTACATCAACCTATTGAGTGTCCTCTAGACTTCACTCCGAAACTAACCAACTTATATCCTGTTAGTACATCTAAACCGTTGGATGGTTTCATTTCAGGTGGCACCATAGTTTATGATCGTGGAAGTGAGGTCATATCAGTTCCCAAAGTAAGAAAGACCCGTAACTAATGATGAAAGGAAGGTCGTCGTTGCGCTCAAGCCAAAACCGTAGCACCCAAAAAGAAAGGAAAGGCTAAGGCCGACGCATCTAGGGCCAAGAGCGCCACACCCAATCGCAATGGACTAGGCCATAGGGAACAGAGTAGAAAGTCAGTAAAATCTAAGAAACCCGTATCCCTGTTTGTACTCCGCATTATAGTGTCCGTCCCATCTTGTAGGGAAATAGGCCATTATCACTATGAATGTTGGAGTTTATCTGATAACTGCCTTTGTAATCAAGTTCGTATTAATAAATATCAGTTCATCAAAAAAGGTTCGCCGAGCAAATCAAAATCTAAATCTCAAAGGAGTGTCTCTCCAAAGAAAACCCAAGTAAAAGAAACAGCTGAAACTAACAAATTAAAGTCAACTTGGAAAGCTAAAAGTCCTAGCAAAGTTAAATCCGGAACTGTGACACTACCATGTGTTCTTTCTAACCGCCTAAAATAAGTTTGGGCACCAAAAGTGTAAACTGTTGTCTTTCAGGAGTATCTCTGGAATGCATTGTCGGATCACTTGAAGTTAAAGATCAATCAAAGCAAGTGGATCCTCGATAGTGGATGCTCCTGGACAAATGACGGGTGATCGACTCTACTTGTTGAAGTTAATGACAAACGAGGTCCATCCATTTCATATGGTGACAACAAAAAAGGTAAGACTGTCAGGCATGGCACTTTAACCAACGGTTGTGTATCAATCACTAGAGTTGCACTAGTTGAAGGTTTGAAGCATAATTTGCTAAGTGTCGATAATTTATGTGACAAAGGATTTCCTGTTTCCTTTATATCCAACACCTATATAGTAATGGAAAACTTATCCTGGAGATGTTAAGTTATCTTGGATCAAGAGATGGGGACATATACTCGGTGGTCTTAAGAAACAATTCTCTCGACCCCGTATGCTTCCTCACTACAACATCGATGAAGATAGCTAGCTATGGCACAAGCGATGCGCACATTTAAACTTTAAGACAATCGTCTAAGTTAACATCACTTGATCTTGTCATTGGTCTACCTAAACACAAATACTCCGAGAGACACTCTCTCGTCGAGAATGCCAACTTGGCAAGCGGACTAAACATAGCTTTAAGAGCAAATCCGTTAATTCAATAATCGCACCTCTACAACTTCTTCATATGGACCTCTCGTGGTCCCATTTCTGTTCCTTCACTAGTAGGTGCGAGATATACCCTTGTGGTTATCGATGATTTCACCAGGTACACATGGGTGATATTCCTAAAATCTAAGGATCAAACCTTTGAGCATCTTATAGATCTTTTCAATTGGATAAGCAATTCACAAGGATTGAGCATAAAATGCATCAAGAGTGATCATGGTACAGAATTTGATTTCCCAGGATATAAGTTCATATTGTTCCGAACAGGGCATTCAACATGACTTCTCTGCGCCCGAACTCCACAACAAAATGGGGTAGACGAGCGTAAGAATCGCATTTTAGTCGAGGCTGGCAGATCTATGTTAGCAGGGCAAAGCTTCCTCTCGCCTATGGGTCAAGCCGTGTCCACCGCCTCGCTATGTTCAGAATAGAACTCTAATAAATAAATCTACCATGAAAACACCCTATGAGATGTGGAGAGGACGAAAGCCTTCAATTTCACATTTAAGAGCTTCTGGGTGTACTTGCTATATATTGAACAACGGCAAAGAACCCCGGAATAAATTTGAACCAAAATCTGATGATGGATTTTTGTCGGGTACTCATTACATAGCAAGGCTTATCGGGTCTTCAATAGAAAACTTTTTAAAGTTGAAGAATCTATCCATGTGACCTTTGATGAAACTAATCTTGATTGGTCAAAAGTTGCTTCTTCAAGTTCTAATGTACAGGTTTAGGATAATAACATCAACTATTCAAAGTTTATGAATGTTCCTGTTACACATACTGACCAACCACGAGGCACCAGCGAAGCACAAAGAAATGATATGGACAATGCTACGGATGAATCGAACTCGGGACTACCGTTAAACTCCGGACATGCTCCTACGGATATTCAAAATTTCGGAGTACCTTCAAGTCCGTCCGGACTAGTTAACACTGAAAGCAATAGTGTTGATTCCACCGTACCTGCTAACACGGAAACATCTGGTCCGGAAGAAGCTCAACTAGCAGATATACCTGAACCACCTAATCTGGCAGAGCTTCAAGTTATTCAAGATCAACCTTCACATGCACGAAATTGCAGGTGGACTCGAAACCATCACTTAGATCAAGTGATTGGTGATCCTACCGTTGGTGTAAGAACAAGAGCGGCCACCTCCAACATTTGTCTTTACTCATGTTTTCTATCTCAAATAGAACCAAAGGTGGTAGATGAAGCTCTTCAGATTCAAACCGGATAGAAGCCATGCAAGAAGAGTCAATCAATTTAAAAGAAATGATGTGTGGACTCTAGTACCAAGGCCTAAGTCTAAGCAAGTCATTAGAGTTAAATGGGTGTTCCGAACAAGCTTGATACGGATGGAATAGTAATCCGAACAAAGCCGACTGGTAGCCAAAGGATATCGTCAAGAAGAAGGAATAGACTATGACGAGACCATTGCTCCTAGAAGACGACTTGAGGCAATCGGAATGTTTCGGCGTATGCTTCATATGAAAACTTCATAGTTTACCAAATGGACATTAAAAGCGCATTTCGAATGGAGATCTTCAAGAGGAGGTGTATGTTGAACAACCTCCCGGTTTCATAGAACCCAAGGCTGGACATTTGGTTTACAAGCTACAGAAAGCCTTGTATGGGTTGAAGCAAGCTCCAAGAGCCTGGTACGACACACTGTCAGAATTCCTACTTGCTCACAACTTTCAAAAAGGGAAGATAGACACCACTTTATTTCTACGAAAAGAGAAAGGACATACTCTGATCGTACAGATATATGTTGATGATATCATTTTCGGATCAACAAATCCGAAGTTTTGTGAAGAGTTTGCAAAGTTGATGACTGGCAAGTTTGAGATGAGCATGATGGGAGAACTGTCCTACTCCTTGGAATAGAAGTTAAACAATTGAAGGAAGGGATCTTCATTAATCAAGCTAAGTATACACGTGATCTTATTAAGAAGTTTGGTATGGAAGGTTCATCTCCCGTCAAGACTCCGATGCCGTCGGTGCAAGTTAGATCTCGATGTGGACGACAACTCAATAAATGTGACTGAATACCAAGGGATGATAGGATCCTTGCTCTATCTTATAGCAAGTCGCCTGGGACATTATGTTTGCAACTTGCATCTCAGCACGATATCGGCGAATCCCAAGGAGTCACATATGCTTCATGTTAAACGGATATTAAGGTATCTCAAAGGAATGATGAATTTGGGACTCTGGTACCCAAAGGAGTCAAACTTCACCTTATTCGGATACTCGATGCTGATTTTGCTAGGTGTCGCATCGACAAGAAAAGCACAAGCGGTACATGTCGGTTTTAGGAAATAGATTAATTTCATGGTTCGGTAAGAAGCAGAATTCCGTATCAACCTCTATTGCTGAGGCGGAATATATAGTTCCTGGGAGTTACTGCACACAGCTACTCTGGATACAAAGTCAACTTACTGACTACGGTTTCAATATGACATCTATTCCACTCTACTGCGACAATACCAGTGCAATTGCTATCAGCAACAATCCTGTCATGCACCCAAAGACTAAGCACATTGAGGTAAGGTATCACTTCATTCGCGACCATGTTCTCAAAAAGCACATATCATCTGGAACATGTTGCTATCGAAGATCAATCGGCGACATACTTACAAAGCCCCTACCTGATGCAAGGTTTTCTGAATTACTTTTCCGATTAGGTATGCTTGACTTTTCTGCATAGCTTCACTTAAATCAATCAACAGTATATCTTCTCTCAGAACTTGCATTGTGCTTCGATTGAAAGTAGAAAACACATACTAAACTTCATGTTAATCATACTTACTACCTCACGTGCCTATGCTCAGATATAATTATCTAACGTCATATTGGGAGGATGCTTGTGTTTCCCGATCAAGTCATTTAAGTCGACATAATTAAAATGGATATGAATAACCTCTTTAGGATCTCATGATTCTAATCTCCACTTATCACCACATGATGAATGCTGTTTCATATTGATTGCTCTATTAACTTGTTTGGTTGAAGAGATGAAATGGGTTAGCTCGGAATGCTTGGTGATAGTACTCACAATCGTAGTTTGGTTAGCTCCTGAAGCGTAGTTTCCTAATGGATAGACAGTGTTGTTTCAAGATCTAAATTCTTAACAGGTAATGTCATTGAGAGGATCGCATGATCTACGGGGGAGAAAATGCTTCATTCATTATTCAAGTAATACCCCCGTATATGTCTCATGACCTCTCTCCTGGCTGTTTATCTAAGGGGGAGTCTATCACAGAGAGGATCGTATGATCTAAGGGGGAGCAATCTTTGGAATAATCCCCTGATATGTCTCGGATGCTCCTACCTCTAAACTATCACTTCCGGATCTACCCGGACATGCATTGTTGAATCAGATATGTGGCATGCAAGGATGTTTTTCTTCCTTCAACCGTACATCTTAATCGGATAATCATTTGCCTACTTTCGACATGTGTTCATTCCTACCGTCTCACTCATGAATCCTAAGTTGGACAAATCATATATATTTTTTAATTATCTTAGCTACGTTGTTCAGCAGGACGGTTTCACTATGTTGACTAATATGAACTTGTGTATTTCTTATCTGACATATATCTTGATTCAGTAACAATGATCACTCTTGTTTGTATGTGTCTTTTACATTCCTTTCACTGCACTGAGTTCTGTTTCTCTTTTTAGTTCGGATTATGATGTTCTCGCTTATACTATTTGATCCATATCTGTACTAACTCAACCTGTTAGTCTACTGTTCTTTTAGTTTACATTTCAAAGCTACAGGTTCAGATTCTCTTTGCACTTCATTGCTCTATCTTGTTTTGATGACTCGGATTTGAAGTGTTGTGGTACTTCATATCTCCTTGACACCAAGATAGCAAAGGAATCATTTTTCTTTAGCACTCAGCTTCTACAGACTCAGTTTGTTTATCATCCGGATATAGTTCTCACGGACAATATTTAGCCCGGATGAGAGTCGGTTTACTTCCTCCTGACTCTTGAACCTCTCACTTCGCGATAACCCAAGTGATTATCTTACATCGCATCTTTTTAAGGAGGAATAATGATGGTTCATTAAATGCACGTCTCGAGCCCGCCAATTGTCTTTTCTAAAATCCGGAAGTATGCATACAGTTGTGATTTTTGAATGGTTAGCACGCCTGCCACGTCATCAGTCTATTTGACGGCACTAATACATCAAGTCTAATGACGTTGGATAGACAGGCGGATCACTGTTCATCTCGCTTAAACCCGAGACCCGCTTGCTTCCACGGAAAAGGTCCTATTTATAATGCCCTTTCAAGCGACGCACGAGGCTATCACTCCCAATTTTCAACACCCTAAATCCTCATTGCTTCTTCCAACTCCAAAGACCTCATCTCCTTTTCCTCCAATCCTCCATAGTTCAATGGCAGCTCAAGCTCTCTATGGCATTGTTCCTGGCCACTTAGTCGACTGGTCCGAAATCTCTGATCCTCTAGCCTGGCTCGAAGAGGTTCGCCAGCTCCTTGATTCCAGTAACCTCCTCGCCCTAGTCTCTACCCTGGTCGATCTCCTCGTCTCTGACATCCTTGCCTTCTATCAGCATGTCAACTCTAGTGATAAGTCTATCATCTCAGTGGTCCGAGGGAAAACTATCAAGATCACCCCTTAGGTGATCCGTGACGCCTTCCATCTTCCTGAGGGCAACGATTTCAGGCCAAGCGCTCTAGCCATGGCTGCGTCCATGGGCTGTCCCAACAAGGTAAAGGAGTACAAATTGAAGTTTTTTAGGGCCCCCATCACCGTATGGCCACCATACTAAGCCGGTGCCCATCGGCTCGCTCCACGCCTCTTGACTCCGTTCCGCCGACTCTGCCCTACACACACCTGCTCCTCTTTATGCGGGTGAGTCCTCTAAGGCTCCTGCCTTTGGCCTTGGGCGCGCATCCTTTGCAACGATTCTGTCCGAAGCCGCCTTCTCTGCCCAACTTGATCGCCTTGCGGAGGACAATCGTCTTCGGACCCAGGCCATCGCCGATCGGGTCAAGGCCATTGGCGCCGAGATTCTTTCCACTCTCTCCTCCTCCTCTCTCTCCATGGATCGAAGCTCGAGCTGATTGCCACATCTCTTCAGGGCTTATCTCGCTTCATCATAGACTTAACCCAAGTCGTTACTCGCCCCTCCTACTCTTGCCGATCTCGCCAAACCGGGGGAAAAGTTATCTCGATCCTTCCACTTCGTTTGGTGATGCTTCTCGCAAACGGTCTACACTTGCTCTTCCTCCAGGCCTCCCGGTGCCTAAATGCAGCCGTTTCTCTACCGGCCGGACCAGCTCTCCCAATGTCGCTGCTCCTACTGCTGTTCCATCCGGCACTATCACCTTCCTCCCATCATATGCGGAATTTCATTGGGATGATGCCGATGCCGATGGGAGCATTCTTGTTGCCGCAAAGGCCTATGCCTCCTCAATCGCCGAGCGGCGATGTGTGTCCGTCTTGTCCCCCTTCGAACCTAATGACATCCGAACCTTGTCGTCCCGATGAGGGACAATTCTCCACCGATGACATTGACAACTATGCCCTGGCCATAAAGATGGAAATGAGGTTATTCCCCTCTTTACTTGAGGAAGGCCATGCTTTTGGCATTCTACCTTGTTGGATTGAGGACCGCTTTCCTCTTGTGTACACCATTCTTACCTACATCAATGGTACTCAGAAAGCAAGCAGACTCGGAGAACTCGTCCACCATCTTCATTCCTTACCTGGGTCAACTCCCCACATTTCATGCTGAATGTATTTCGATCAAAGAGAAGAGAATCATACTTATTGATTCTCATACGCTTGATGACCGCCGATTAGAAGAAAACAAATGAGGAGCCTCGTTCAAACTTTGTTTGATGCAATCAGACAGTACTCTTTACGAAGACTTGGATCTACCTCCTCTTGGTCAAGATGAAGTACTACAGGGGCAATCCGGAACAAGAAGAATGTGCCTCAAGCTACCGGAAATAGTTGTGGAGCCTTCGTCTGCTTTCTTCCTGAAATCGGTTATTACATTTGATGACAACTGGAACAATGTCATCAAATTCACCAAGAAGTTGACGATGAAGCTACGAGAGCATGCAAGAAGAGTGATCAATATGTACCATAAGTTTCATTTGTACTAAGGCTTAATGTATTCTTGCTGACACATTAGTGGAATTATTTTTTGCATATCCTTAACTCTCGTGTATTTCTTGCTGCCTAACCGGATCAGATTACAAAGGGTTTGGCATATCCATATTGGGGGAGATTGTTGGATCAAACCCGGAATTTGGATGATGTGGATCAAACCCTATGTAATTTGATTTTAGATGTTCCATGTTTATTCTTAGTCCGTGCGAAGATAAAACTTTAATCCGTACCTACACTCATTAGGACAAAGCTAAGGATAGGATACATAATCCTAATCCGGATCATCGTGAGTGTCGTCATTCACTTGGTACATAACCAAGGTATCATCCAGAGTAAGGATCCTTCGTGAAGAGTAATCACTTGACAAAACGACCAAGGAACCCACGTCTAACTTTCGACTAGATCATGTCAAGTGATACAGAGTAAGATTCCGAGTCTACAACTCGCACGGAGTAAGAGAGACTTGTTACGGAGAACGAATCGAAGATGTTACTCCACCGAACCAATGAAATAAAGACGCGGACTATGAAATCCGAGTCCACATCGATGCGGAGTAAGGACAACTGTTGCGGAGTAAGGGAAGCTAACGTGGTGTAAGGAATCTAAACCAATCACTAATATGGAGTAAGCATTCCGTACCTACTCTATGTGGAGTAAGGAAGCGCTTACCCGGAACAAGGATTCCAGGACTGTACTGATACGGAGTAAGCAAGTATTGACACGAGTAAGGATCCGAACTTCGTTGATATGGAGTAAGGAACCTTACTACTGACTAAGAAGATGCTGCTTCACCTTTTCCAAGCCGCATTTAATGGTCACTTTGTCGTGTCCCGATGAAAGACAAACTCATTGAAGATCTAAACTGTTTTACACGTGGAACACTCAGAGATGTGGACGCAGTCTCAAATGCAATTAGAATCAAGCAAAGTAATTCATTACACTTATGCTTCCAATATTTCGAACTCCACATCCATAGCAGTTAAAGCAGAAGTATTTTTCGAGAAGAACTTAATGTTACACAGTGCTCGGAATATACAGTTCCAAGATAGATTCATAGGAATGTCTATAAATATAAAACTGTGTATATTTATAAAGTGTGCGTGAGCTAGAGAGATTGAAGTACAAGAGCTCATAGAGATTATAAACGCAGTGTGTGTAACTATAAAATGGAGTGCTATTGTAATCAGCTGTAATTGCTGCTTATTTTGTTGTAATTATCATCAGATAATAAAGCAAAATATTTCCACTATCTGGTTATCTTTCGCATTGTTTTTACATCTCATAACCAGATTGTGCAGTACCTGAAAGAGAAAAAGAGTTTTAATATTAGCCTATTCACCCCCCTCTAGGCTACTAGGGACCAATAGCCCCGAAAGGCTAATTTTGGGATTTTTGTGGTGTGGTCGGGTGACTTTGTATTCGAGGCCTTATTTGGAAAAACAAACCTCAGTATAGTGATGTACTCATCAAACGGAACATTTTGACAGTAATTGGGCTTGATTTGGAGTCGGGACCCTGTGAGGGTAATTTTGATATTTTAATGAAATAAATGTGGGAAAGTATAAATAGGACAGTGAAGAACTCAAATCCCTAGATTGTCATATGTGTTTGCCTTTCTAGAGAGAGAAAGAGGAGAGGAGAGAGAAAGAGAAGGGAGAAAGCAAAATTGGCGATCCGGAGCTTAAATCGACCAAAGTCGAGGTAGGGATTCATTCTTCTCACTCCTATGTCATTGATTTTGCTTGCTAGAGTAGCTAAAACATGTAATTTAACTCCCAATTCATGGAATTGGAAGTATGAACCCTAGAGTTTGAAAAACTCAATTTATGTTGTTTTAGTATGAATTGATGTTGTTTTGGTAGCCTAAGATGGTTAGGATGAGTTAGAAAGTCATTTGGGGGATGAATTAGTGCTTAAAAATGGAGATTTAGCGAGTATAATTGGGTTTTGGGATGAAATCGGGAAGAATGCAGGCGACGGTTTGGGACTGGAGAACTGCACGAGGCTAGCTTCGAGCAGAGTGTCGAGCAGAGTGTTGAGCAGGAGCCTCGAGTAGGGAGCCTTGAGCATGTTGCTCGAGCTAAGAGTGTCGAGCAGCGTCAAGCAGAGCTTCGAGCAAGGTGTCTCGAGCAGGGTGTCTCGAGCAGTTAGACAGTGCAGTTGCCAGGGTGCCTGGACCCATTTACATTGTAACCATTAGGTCTTAAGTATTATACTTAAGTTACAATGTATATAGCGAAATACCCCCCATTTGGATTCAAAGAAAAATACTAGAAAATCAAATTCTCACTATTTCAAAATGTGAAAAATGGGATTTAGTGTAAAATCCTGAAAATATGCAGTTTTTCATAGTGGTGACTTTTTGGAAAGTGGGGTTAGACCTCTCAGAAAAATTTCCAAAAATCAGATTATCTCAGTTATGGTATAAGGAGCCAATGCCGGGACTTTTTATTTCAAGAAAATAGCTTCTACGAAAATCCTCTCTCTTGGTCAAGACATGAGGATAGAGTTGTGAACTCAAGTGGTAATATGGGCCTGTAAGGTTACCTTGGTAAGCCTAGGAGGTAACTATTGAAGGCCTGGGAAGTGAGAGGTATTCAGAGCCTAAGCGGCTTATACCTGAGAGGTAATACAAGATTGTACCTGAGAGGTAATATAAAATATTGTGCCTAAGAGGCAATGTTGTGCCTGAGGGGCAATACCATGTTTGAGAGGTCATACTGTTCTTGAGAGGAAATACTGTGTATGAGAGGTAAGACTGAGCCTAGTGAGGTTGTGTGACGAAACTATTGTGGCTGGTTTGTGACGAAACTATTGTACCTGAGAGGTAATATAGTAATGTATTTGAGATACAATGTACTTGAGAGGTAATATAAAATATTGTGCCTGAGAGTCAATGTTGTGCCTGAGGGGCAATACCATGTTTGAGAGGTCATACTGTTCCTGAGAGGAAATACTGTGTATGAGAGGTAAAACTGAGCCTAGTGAGGCTGTGTGATGAAACTATTGTGGCTGGTTAGATGTTATGGTTTGGGTCATGAGAGCTATGGTGTCAAAGGGGTGGTGCCGGTGGTTGACACTGTGAGAGCCTCATGGTATGTTGACGGTGATGGATATGGTTAACTCATATATTTACGTGTGTTGTGTGGGACCTTTGGGTCTATTGTGATATGCTATGCTCGTGTGAGATCTATGTGACATGTGAGATATCAATTGTGCCTGGTGGCATATTCGGTGGTTAAGTTTGAGCTGAGTTGAGCTCAATGCGGATGTACCTTTGTGTGGATGTGATAGGTGGCTAAGGCCCCTCAGTTTGTGATGTACCCTGTTGGGTGAGGCTATGACCTAACGAGCTTGATGTGTTGATATGATCCTATTAAAGATCATGGGCAAGCTGTCCTAATGGGGACAGGCTATGCCCTGAGGTGATGTGGATCCTATTTAGGATTGTGGTGAATATGCTGGGTCCTTGTGTGGATAGGATAGGCTATCCTGCTGATGTGATTTGTTGATAATTCTATTTTGGATTGTGGGGAAACATACTGAGTCCTGATGAGGAGAGGATGTCCTGGTGTAATGTTGGATTGATGAGATGTTGTGAGGCTTCTGATGACAAGTGGTAGAGACCCCTGAGATGTTATGTTGTTGTCATAGTCTATTTGTCCACAGGAAGATGTTCCATGATATCGAAAGTCCTCTCAATCCGAGGTGGTTGAGCGGCGTGTCCCATAGAGCGGTGGTATCAGATGGGAATACCTATCCCTTGGCACTCAGTGATGGCACCAGTATGTTGTGAGAGCTGTCTGGAGAGTTGGAGGTCAAAAACAAGGAATTTGCTCCCTGATTTTAGTTCGTTGTAGGCTGCGTCCTAATGTTTGTTGTATGTATGGTTATGCTTTGAGCATGTATTGAGTGGAGGGTGTAGAGTGATAGGATCCCTACTGAGCTGTGGTTGCTCATCCCTCTTGTTGTGTTTACTTTTGTTTGTTTCACGTGCTTACGGGAGCTAGGAGGTTCACTAGATGTGGAGGACTTGTGTGTGTTTGTTTGTTTTGTTGGATTAGAAAAACTATGATGTAACCCCGTGGGGGAAAGAACATCTATGTATGTGTGTTTGTATTGTGATTTGAAATGAGATTTCTGTATACGTGTGATATGGTTTTAGGGACGGCACCCTTACTAAGGTTCCTTTCTCGGTGTTCTCACCAACCCCTTGTCCCTTCGGGTGTGGGCATGGGAATTCACTACCCGGTTTCTGCGGGCCGAAAAGCCGAGGCGTGACATTACTCTTGATGTATGACTGTACATATTTGCATGATTGAGACAGCACCCGCAGTGTAGTCTCTATTGGTGCTTATCACTAACCCATTGACCCTTCAAGTGCGGGCAAGGGGAAGTTATGTTCTTGATTCCGGATTCCTTGGAATTCAGGGGTGCGACAAAGGGGTTGGTGGATAGCCACCTAAATAGGGCTCCCTCTAGGGTGCTACCCAAGACCTGTTATAACCTCTCTCCATGCCACACACAAGCACACATATAACACTTCACTCTATAAATAATTAAGATAATTAAGAAACTGCCTTATCCCTTTAATTACTTGGTGCGTACGTGGTTGAGCAAGAGAGAGAGAGAGAGAGAGAGAAGGTGAAGAGCTTCCTTTGGTGATTTGGGTAGATTGGAGTTCGTGGCTCGCAAATAATCTTTCTAGGTAGGTGTCCTTGACCTTCTTATATCGATCCTGTATTCGGATATGTTTTACTGTGATCTGTGGTTATATAACTATGTATTTCATGAGGGTTGAGAAGTCAACCATGGAAATCTAGATTTAGATCTAGATGGATATATGATTTGTGTGCCCTTTCGTTGTTACCGTGCGATTTAGAGGCGTTTAGGACGCGTTTTGAGGTAGATATTGTGGTCTGTTGAGTAAAATGGGTATTTGTGAGCGTCTGGGGGGGGTCATTGGGTTGATTTCATATGAAGAGCAGAGAAAAAAAAAAAACGACGACGACCAGTACCCTGGCATAGGCAGTAGTTGATGGTCCCTTTGAGCCTAGAGGGGGCGGGGGTGAATAGGCTCTTATCAAAACTCTTTTGATTCTCCTATGACACAAGACTTATTTAGTTAAGTGATAGAATCACTGCGGAAGATAACCAGATAGTGGAAGTATTTTGTTTTATTATCAAAAGATAAATACAACAAAATAGAAGCAAGACTCTCTTACACTCTGTTTACAAAAGGATTCACACACTAGCCTATATTATGTCTTTGAACTCTTGTGCATACACAGGATTGATTTAGGCTCGCTCGTGCACTTTTTCAAATGTACAAGTATGAATATTTATACAAACATTCCTAAGAGACAACCTTGGAACTTGTAGTTCTGGAATGCGTTCAGCACTAACTGTTCCTCGGTAATCTCTCTGCCTTGACTGCTGTGGTTTGTGGAGATCATAATCTTGGGTTTGAAGAGTATAAGTGCCTTTGTGAGTTCCCAAGTATAATTAAAGTTGTGTCCACATATCCGAGTGATCCACTTGTAAGATTCTTCAGGTTCTCAACGAGTTTGTCTTACATCGGGACACCACGAGCTGATAACTTTAAATGCGGTAAGTTGAAGTAGCATCTTCTTGGTCCGGTGTAATTTTTCTTACTCCGTTGCTAATGAAGCTCGGAACCTTACTCCGTGTCGGTGGTTGCTTACTCCGTATCTATTTGGTAACCGAAATCCTTAGTCCGTGCCGCTTCCTTACTCCATGTGAATAAGAAGGTCGGAGTGCTTATTCCGTATCGGCGCTTCCTTACTCGCATATAAGTTCCTTACTCCGTATGTAAGTTCCTTACTCCGTATGTAAGTTCCATACTCCGTGCGAGTCTAAAGGATCGGATGGCTTACTCCGTACTAGCACATCCTTACTCCGCATGAGTGAGTGGTCCGGATTCCTTACTCGCATCCTGGCTTCCTTACTCCGTGCGAATAAAGACTCGGATCTTTATTCCGCATCGCACTTCCTTACTCCGTATGTATGGAAGACTCGGATGCCTTACTTCGTGTCTTCTTTACCGTAGTTCACTTGAGTGGAAGACTTAACTTTTTAGCTCCGTGTCGACTCTTTTACTTCGTGCGACGTAGTAGACCAAGATTCTAACTCCACATCAGTTTGACTTAGTCCGTTTGAGATATTAAGAGCAAATTCCGTAATCCGTAGCTTTTAAGTTCTTAGTCCGCACGAATGTTCCTTATTCCGTATGTATTGGTGACTTGGTTATTTACCAAGTGCTTGATGTCACTCACTCTTGTCCGGATTAAGATTATGTATCCTGTCCTTAGCTTTGCTCTCACGAGTGTATCTCCGGATTAATAACATATCTTCTGCAATGATCAAAGAAACACAAAAGATCTCAAATCAAATTACATAGGGCTTTATGAGCATGATCCAAATTCTGGGCTTGATCCAACAATCTCCCCCAATTATGGATATGCCCAAACCCTTTGTAATCTGATCTGGTAAGCAGCGCAAAAAGATAACATACAGAATACACATCACAACCATTTTCATTTATCAGCAACAGAATACAATTCAGCCTTTATACAAGATTTTCATTAAGGTACATAAGGCTTACTATACTTGAAGATCATTGTTGTTGCTTTCTCTCTAAGCTCCATTGTCTGCTTCATCGTATAAGTGGTGTGTTGGCTCCTAGATTTGTCCACACTTAAGAATGACTTGATGAAGTAACAGACAAAGGCCCCGCAGCTATCTCCATCTGGCTGTTGTGGCACTTGCTTCTTGCCCCGGAATGTCGCCTTCAGCTTCTCAGTTGGTCTTAAAGGAGTGATGCCCAACTTTTCATATAATCAGGCTTTCTTCACAGCTTCATTCAACCTGAGACACAGTGGTTCCCATTGATTCTTTCTTACATACTGCTCTACAATCTGATGAGAATCAATCAGAATCATCTGTTGGGACTAAATCATGAAGACAGCCATCATGAAATGTGGCGACATGATCCGGTACGGAATGAGGATAAGTGAGAGAGTTCTCCATGGCTTGCTATCCTCAGCAGTTCCGTCAATAAAGGAATGAATGATATCTATACTGGGAAGATAGCCCTCATTCCAGCACGGCAGAACTTCAAACAAGTGGCCGTCCTTATACGAGAGATGGAAACGACCCTCATCTCCATTTTAGCAGCCCTAGAGAAGTTGTCAATGTCGTCTGTTGTAAATAGGCCTTTCTCCGAACAAAGTGTCCAAATGTCGTCCGGGGAGAAGGGGTACAGGTCGAGAGACATCTTCTCTCAGGAAGACGCAGCATAGGACATCATTGCCTTACGCACGCTTCCGTCCGCATCAAGAGGGTCACACGCCGCGTATGATGGGAGGAAGGTGTCAGCTACGGATGGAGAGGATGGAGGAAGAGCTGCAGTCGAGGAGCTTGGCCAAGAGAAGCGGCTACGTTTGGGGATTTGAACTCCCTGAAGCAATGAAGAGGCAGGCCGCTTCTCAGCACGAGTGGATGAATGTGATGCAAGAGGAGCAGAAGGATCAGATGACACTCTCTCCCCCGGTTTGGCAGATCGCCGGGGAGCAACGGGAGGGCGAGCCATCGTGTGCGCCAGGTCCGCGAAGGAGGTAGACAAGGAGTGGACGCACAAGGTGACTAGGTCCATCTTCTGTTCCATGGAGGTGGAGGAGTCGGTGAGGGCGGAGAGGAGTTGGGCGCCAAGAGCATCAACCTTGGCGGCGATGGCGGATATTTGGGCGCCTTGAGCTTGGGCGTGGCGGTCCAGCTAGGCAGAGAGCACAACGTCGGAGTGGACCGTGCCAAAAGAAGCACGCCCAAGGGCCAACTCTGGAGCTTTGGAGGACTCCCCCGCATGAATAGGAGCAGGAGTGCGCTGGGCAGAGAAGTCCGCAGGAGTATCAGCAGCAGCAGTAGAAGGGGCATCCGGAGCAGCAGAGGCATCCGGAGCAGCGGACCCGCTTTGACTAGATAGGTCAACAACGGGAATGTCAACAAGCGGAGAAGAAGGTCCGGTCTTAGCGGGGAAGGACTCGTGCGGCATGGACCGGGGCTGGAGGGGTTAGGGAACGGCACATCCGGAATGGAGGCCGGCGTAAGAAAGCCTTGGTCCAAATTCCGGATGATCATGGTCTCCGGGGGATTGAGTATGGCGAGTGTAAAACACCCAGAGATCGGTGTCAGGAATGGAGGCGGTGTGGGCAAGGCTGAAACGGAGCCAAAGGTCCGTTAAGGTGTCGGCGGAGAGATGGTCAAGGTAATCTCGGGGTTGAGGTTGGGGAGGCAAAGGAGCTTCCGGAATAGAGTCCGGGACATCAGCAATTACGGCAACAACGGCGGTATCAACCGCGGCAGCAACAACGGAAGTGGAGGGAGTGGGGACATCCGCAGCAGAAGGGGCTTAGGAAACAGCTCTAGGGACACTGCGCTGAGATGTCCCCGTAACCTCGGAGGGTTCGGCACGGACGCTGTGCTGGGAGGCCCGAGAAATGGAGGGTGCAGCAACAGACCGAATCCAGGAGGATCGGTGAGTTGAGCTGACGGCAGGGGCATGGCTGTCGGAGGGGTCACCAACAGAACTGCCTTGTTGTTCCGTGGCAGGGAGAAAGCGGAGAGTGGTAGAGGGACAGTGGGCTGTCATGTTCCCATCAGGCGTAATATAGCGAAGATAATAAGCCGGAGGAAAGGGAACAGCGTCAGAGCGGGCGAAATGGTCCGGATGAAGATGCCGGAAGACAATGCTTAGGATGCGCCCGAAGGAATGATTCTTGGGTCCAGTCTGCAGCAGTTGGAACAAAAACATCCCCCAGTCCATCGGAAGACCTTCGAAAACGCCGTACATGGCCAGAAGAAGATCGTATGGAACGGAGTCCAGAGCGGAAGTGCGAGCCAGTAAACATCGACTCAGTATGATCACCATACCGCAATAGCGACCTTGGAAGGACTTCACCTTGTATTCCTTGCCTTTATAGGTGCAACCCATAGAAGCCGCCATGGGATCGGCATCGGGGCACTGTGATTCACCGGGGGGTAAACTGAGAGCAGCGCGGAGAACGTTGGGGGTAATGAGGATGGATTCACCGCGAACATAGGAGATGATGGAGTCGGTGGTACAGCGGATCCGTAGGTAATACTCGAGAATGTCGTCTATAAGAAGATCGACAGGATTGGAGATCAAGTCGAGTATGTGAGAGGCTTCTAGAAGAGGGCGAATATGGGAAAACCAGTCTGGAGGGTTGGAGACAGCGCTCCAATCGACCAGATGGCTGGGATTGACGCCGGAAAGAGAGGTTCTAGGTGCCATTGTAGATGAAAGTTGAAGGGCGAGAGGGAAGGCGAGATCTTCGGGATTGAAGGAGCAATGAGAGTTTTAGGGATTTGAAAAGGGTAACACTCGTGCTTCGCAGGAAGGACCAGAATATATAAGACCTGAGTCCTGGTGAATGTCGGCGGGTCTAAGAATTTGGCGAGTGAAATAGTAGACCGCTTGACAGGCTGATGTCATTAGTCTTGATATTGGTGTGCCTTCGAATTAAAAGATGACGTGGAGACGGCATGACGAAGTAAGGATAACAGCTGTTTGCCTTCCAGGGGAAGTGTGTGCATCCCGAGACATGCATTTAATGAATCATCATTATTCCTCCTCAAAAGCACGCCATATAAAATAAGACATGGATTATCGCAATTTGACAGTGTCAGGAGTCCGGAGGAATGAACCGACAATCATCCGGAATCAGCGATAGTCGAGTAACGAGTATCCAGATGAAAAGTAGAGCGTGTCCGTAGTAACGAGTGCGGTGAGAGAAAAGTAGATTCCTTTCTTTGTCAATAAGTCGAAGAGAAGAGAAGTACCACAACACTTCAAATCCAAGACTATGGACTGGATTTATCGATAAGGGTGTAAAAAAAATCTGAACCTGTAGCTTCACAAAAATAAGCTAAAAGTACAAAAGCTTAACAGGCAAGGATTAGTACGGATAGGAGAAATTAGTCAGTGAAGAGCTATATAATCCGAACTAATGAGTAGCAGAACTTATGCATTACAAAGAATGAAATAGACAGATACATGCTAGAGAATGATCAATGTGACTGAATCAGGGCATATGTTAGATAATAAATACATAAGTCCATATAGGTCGACATAGCAAAACCGTCCTGCTGAACGACGTAGCTAAGATTAATTAAAAATCATATGATTTGACCAAACTAGGATTCATGAGTGAAAAATGAGGAAGTGGACACATGTCAAATGCAAGCGATTGATTATCCGATTAAAATGCATGGTTGAAGAAAAAAAAATACATCCAAGCATGCCGCAATCTTGTTTTAACAACGCATGTCCAGTCAGATCCGGAAGTAAAGGTTCAGAGGAGGGAGTATCGAGACATATTAGGGGGTTATTACCGAGGTAATAGATGAAGCTTAGGCTCCCCCGTAGATCATTCGATCCTCTCAATGAAGGGCTCCCCCTCGAATAGACGGTCAGAAAGAGGTCATGAGACATATACGGGGGGGTATTACTTGAAAGCATTTTCTCCCCGTAGATTGTGCAATCCTCTCGGTAGACCTTTCCTGGCTTAAAGAAATTCAGCACAGTCAATCTTTTTAGGAAACTGTACTTCAGAAGCTGATCAGACTGCGATTGTGTATTCATCCACTAGGCGAGCTAACCCATTTCATTTCTTTAACTATACATGTTAATAGAGTAATCTAAATGAGCAGGCATTTGTCATGTGGTGATCAGTGGAAATTAAGATCATGAAACCAGGAATGAGGTTAATCATATAAACTTTAATCATGTTTGCTTAAACGACTTGATTGGGAAACACAAGCATCCTCCCATTTATGAAGTTCTTATCAATATCGAAGCATGAAGCACATTAGACAGTAAGTATGATCATCATTAAGATCAGTATGTATCTACTACTATCAATAAAAGCACAATGCATGTCTGACAGTAAGTATACTGTTGGGTAATTTAAATGTGAAACTATGCAGAGAAGTCGAGCATACCTAATCGAAAGTGTAGTTTAGAGAATCTTGCATCAGGTAGGGGTTTTGTAAATATGTCTGCCAGTTGATCTTCAGTAGCAACATGTTCCAGTGAGATGTGACTTTTGAGAACATGGTCGCGTATGAAGTGATACCTGACCTCAATATGCTTCGTCTTAGGGTGCATGATAGGATTGTTGCTGATAGCAATTACGCTAGTGTTGTCGCAAGAGAGTGGAATAGATGACGTGTTGAAACCGTGATCGGTAAGTTGACTTTGCATCAAGAGTAGGCGTGCACAGAACTCCCAAGTAGCTATATATTCCGCCTCAGCAGTAGAGGTTGATACGGAATTCTGCTTCTTACTGAACCATGAAATTAATCTATTTCCAAGAAACTGACACGTACCACTTGTGCTTTTCCTGTCGATGCAACACCCAGCAAAGTCAACATCAGAGTATCCGGATAAGGTGAAGTTGGACTCCTTTGGGTACCAGAGTCCCAAATTCATCGTTCCCTTGAGATACCTTAATATCCGTTTAACATGAAGCATATGTGACTCCTTGGGATTCGCTCTTATCGTGCACAAATGCAGGTTGCAAACATAATGTCTAGGCGACTTGTTGTAAGATACAGCAAGGATCCTATCATCCCTCTATAGTCAGTCACATTTACTGATATTCCATCCACATCAGGATCTAACTTGGCACTGACTGGCATGGGAGTTTTGACGAGAGATGAACCTTCCATACCAAACTTCTTAATAAGATCGCGAGTGTACTTAGCTTGATTAATGAAGATTCCTTCCTTCAGTTGTTTAACTTCTATTCCAAGGAAGTAGGACAGTTCTCCCATCATGCTCATCTCAAATTTGCCTATCATCAACTTTGTAAACTCTTCACAAAGCTTCGGATTTGTTGATTCGAAAATGATATCATCCACGTATATCTGTACGATTAGAGTGTATCGTTTCTCTTTTCGTAGAAATAAGGTTGTATCTATCTTCCCTTTTTGGAAGTTGTAAGCAAGTAGGAATTTTGACAGTGTGTCGTACCAGGCTCTTGGAGCTTGCTTCAAACCATATAAAGCTTTCCAAAGCTTGTAGACTAGATGTCCTGCCTTAGGTTCAATGAAACCGGGAGGTTGTTCGACGTACACCTCCTCTTGAAGATCTCCATTCAGGAATGCGCTCTTGATGTCCATTTGATAAACTATGAAGTTTTCATATGAAGCATACGTCAGAAACATTCGGATTGCCTCAAGTCTTGCTACCGGAGCAAAGGTCTCATCATAGTCTATTCCTTCTTCTTGACGATATCCTTTGGCTACCAGTCTGGCTTTGTTGCGGATTACTATTCCATCCGTATCAAGCTTGTTCCGGAACACCCATTTAACTCCAATGACTTGCTAAGACTTAGGCCTTGGTACTAGAGTCCACACATTATTTCTCTTAAATTGATTCAGCTCTTCTTGCATAGCTTCTATCCAATTCGAATCCTGAAGAGCTTCATCGACCACTTTTGGTTCTATTTGAGATAGAAAACAAGAGTAAAGAGACATGTTGAAAGTGGCTGCTCTTGTTCTTACACCAGCAGTAGGATCACCAATCACTTGATCTGAGGGATGGTTTCGTGTCCATCTGTAATTCTGTGCATGTGATGGTTGATCTTGAATAATTTGAAACTCTGCCAGATTAGGTGGTTCAGGTATATCTACTGGTTGAGCTTCTTCCGGACCAAATGTTTCCGTATTAGAAGGTACGGTAGAACTAGGTGGTTCTTCGACACTGTTTCTTTCAGTGTTAATTGGTCCGGACGGGCTTGAAGGTGCTCCGGAATTTTGGGTATCCGAAGGAGTATGTCCACAGCTTAATGGTAGTCCTGAGTCCGAATCATCCATAGTATCATCCATATAATTTCTTTGTGCCTCACTAATGAAACGTGGTTGGGCAGAATGTGTAACAGGAACATTCATAAACTTCGAATAGTTGATGTTGCTGTCCAGGACCTATACATTTGAACTTGAAGAAGCAACTTTTGACCAATCAAGATTAGTTTCATCAAAGGTCGCATGGATAGATTCTTCAACTTTAAAAAGTTTTCTATTGAGGACCCAATAAGCCTTGCTATGTAATGAGTACCCGACAAAAATCCCATCATCAGATTTTGGTTTAAATTTATTCCGGGTTTCTTTGCCATTTATCAATATATAGCAAGTACACCCAAAAGCTCTGAAATGTGAAATTGAAGGCTTTCGTCCTCTCCACATCTCATAAGGTGTTTTCATGGTAGATTTATTTATTAGAGTTCTGTTCTAAATATACGAGCAAGATGAGACACGGCTTCACCTATAGGCGAGAGGAAGCGCTGCCCTGCTAACATAGATCTGTCGGCCTCGACTAAAGTACGATTCTTACGCTCGGCTACCCCATTTTGTTGTGGAGTTCGGGCGCAGAGAAGTCGTGTTTGAATGCCTTGTTCGGAACAATATGATCACATATCCGAAAAATCAAATTACGTACCATGATCACTCCTGATGCACTTTATGCTCGGTCCTTGTGAGTTGCTTATCCAGTTGAAAAGATCTACAAGATGCTCAAAAGTTTGATCCTTTGATTTTAGGAACATCACCCAAGTGTATCTGGTGAAATCATCGATAACCACAAGGGTATATCTCGCACCGACCAGCCAAGGAACGGAAATATGACCACAAAGGTCCATATGAAGAAGTTCAGAGGAGCGAGATATTGAGTTAACCGATTTGCTCTTAAAGCTATGTTTGGTCTGTTTGCCAAGTTGGCATTCTCGACAGAGAGTGTCTCTGGAGTATTTGAGTTTAGGTAGACCAGTGACAAGATCAAGTGATGCTAACTTAGACAGTGTCTTAAAGTTTAAATGTGCGCATCGCTTGTGCCATAACCAATTATCTTCATCTGAAGCTTTAGTGAGGAAGCATACAGGGTCAGAAGAATTATTTCTTAAGACCACTGAGTATATGTCCCCATCTCTTGATCTGAATAACTTAACATCTCCGGATAAGTTTTCCCTTACTGTACAGGTGTTGGACATAAAGGAAACAGTAAATCCTTTGTCACATAAATTACTGACACTTAGCAAATTATGCTTCAAACCTTCGACTAGTGCAACTCTAGTGATTGATACACAACCGTTGGTTAAAGTGCCATACCCGATAGTCTTCCTTTGCTGTTGTCGCCATATGAAACGGATGGACCTCGTTTTTCATTGACTTCTACAAGCAGAGTTTGATCACCTGTCATATGTCCAGAGCATCCACTTGCTTTGATTGATCTTTAACTTCTAGTGATCCAACAGTACATTCCAGAGATGCTCCTGAAAGACAATAGTTTACATTTTTGGTGCCCAAACTTGTTTCGGGCGGTTAGAAAGAACAGCATTATTGTCAACAGTTCCGGATTTGACTTTACTAGGAATTTTAGCTTTCCAAGTTGACTTTAATTTGTTAGTGTCAGCTGCTTCTTTTATTTGGGTTATCTTGGGAGAGATACTCCTTTGAGATTTAGATTTTGTTTTGCTCGAAGAACCCTTTTTATTGAACTGATCTTTATTGGTACAAATTTGATTACAAAGCCAGTTACGAGATAAACTCCAACATTCATAGTGATAATGACCTATTTCCCTACAGATGGAACAGACACTATAATGCGGAGTACAAACAAGGGATACAGGTCTCTTAGATTTTACAGACTTTTTACTCTGTTCCCTGTGGCCTAATCCATTGCGTTTGGGTGACGCGTTCTTGGCCCTAGATACGTCAGCCTTAGCCTTTCCTTTCTTTTTGGGTGCTATAGTTTTGGCTTTAACTGCAGCAGCCTTCCCTTCATCATTAGTTACGGGTGCTACTGCTTCAGGAAGTGCGATGTGACCTCGACTCCATAGTCATAAACTATGGTGCCACCTGAAATGAAACCATCCAACGGTTTAGACGTACTAACAGGATATAAGTTGGTTAGTTTTGGAGTGAAATTTGGAGGACACTCAGTAGCTTGAGCATTGGAGGTTGATGATTCTGAGCCTAGGCCAGGTTTGACTCGAGCATTATCCGGATCAGTCCTAAATGAAGAGGCTATTTCCCTGGATTTAAGCCACTTACGATTTATTTCCTTTTCTTGTTCAAGTTCATTCTTGAGTCTTTTTACAATAACTTTTAGGCCTGAGAGATTGGTATTTAGCAGATGATTTTCAGCCCTTAGATCGTGATACCAAGCTTTTTTTCCTCTGAAGTCAGCTTTGTCCTTTTCAAGTCTAGTAATAGTAAATTCAAGACGTTTATTCTGACTTTCCATATCTTTGTACATTTGAGTAATTATTAGTCTCTCATTCTTTTCATGATCACGTTCAGTAATAAGAGATTCTATTTTACTCATGAGCTCAGAGATAGAAGGTACCTCAGTATTTGCCATGAGGCAGACGTTTGGCTTAGGAGTTGGCTCATCATCCGAGGATTCCTCCTCTTCTTCCGAGCCACTGATGTACTTTGTCACGAGCGCCTTCCTCTTGTTCTTGCTGTTGTCTGAGGTGGTACGTCGAGGAGTAACCTTGTCACTTTTCTCTGCCGTCTTAGATTTGGGTCTGCATTCCTGGGCCCAGTGACCGGGTTTCCCACAATTAAAGCATTCTTGGGAGCTCGACTCCAATCGTTCCTTCCTTCTGGATGATGAGGAGCCTCTTCTGAATCCTTTTCTACTTTTTCGAAGGAATCGTTCAAAGGATTTAACAAGAAGATCTATTTCCTCTTCTACGTCTGAGTCAGAATTCTCTGACTCATCCGTATCATCCTCTTGATGATTACTGGAGCATTCCGTAGCTTTGAGGGCTACCCCTTTTTCTTTCCTAGCTATTTTGTCATCACGGTCAGTGTATCTGAATCTGACCTCATGAGTCCGAAGCTCTCCATATATTTCTTCAAGGGCAGTAAACGGCTAGTTTTTGTCAGCTTGCATCTGGAGCTGCTTGGAGTAGTAGCGATCCGGCAAGGATCGAAAGAACTTGTCATTGATTTGAGAGCGAGGGTAGTGTTCATTGCACGTTTTTAGCTCTAGAATGAGCTTGCCGAATCTCCGATAGATACTCTCAAGGGATTCGCCAGCTTTGTGATTAAAACTCTCAAAGTTATGTCTGAGAGCACATATCACGTTTTTGCATCTGGGACTGACTTCCCTTATAGAGGATTGTCAGTTTATCCCCGCATGACTTTTTGCCGACGCGCAGCCCTAGACGTCCGTGAAAGCCTCGGAATCCAAAGACGATGTAACGTAAGCTAGAGCCTTTTCGCTAGCGCAGCTTGCCAGGCTCTTTCATCGTTGGTAAGTTCGGCATCCGTCTTTGGCCTTCTAACTCCATGTTCTCCGATAGTCATCAGTGCAATCTCCTGATGAAGACAGGGCTACATGAGATGGTCATGGCATACCATGAACATCTTCATGCGAGCTTTCCACTGGGAGAAAAGCTCAGGTGTGAATTTGGGCGGTTTTGTCAGAGTAAAACCAGAACTCCGTGGTTGAGCAGTGGAGGCAGCAGCAAGTTGAGGTGGGTCGACGTTTTTACTACTGCTTCAATTCGAGATGGGCTCTTGTGCACCTCTGGAGTTAAGGCGAGTGTTGAATAGCATACTGCTTTCTTCGGCCAATGCTGAGAGTGAAAGAGTGGGATCTCTACTTAGAACAAATAGAACTAGCTCTGATACCACTTGATGGTCCCTTTGAGCCTAGAGGGGGGGGGGGGGTGAATAAGCTCTTATCAAAACTCTTTTGATTCTCTTATGACACAACACTTATCTAGTTAAGTCATAGAATCACTGCGGAAGATAACCAGATAGTGGAAGTATTTTGTTTTATTATCAAAAGATAAATACAACAAAATAGAAGCAAGACTCTCTTACACTCGTTTACAAAAGGATTCACACACTAGCCTATATTATGTCTTTGAACTCTTGTGCATACACAAGATTGATTCAGGCTCGCTCGTGCACTTTTTCAAATGTACAAGTATGAATATTTATACAAACATTCCTAAGAGACAACCTTGGAACTTGTAGTTCCAGAATGCGTTCAGCACTAACTATTCCTCGGTAATCTCTCTGCCTTGATCTTGTGGTTTGTGGAGATCAAGATCTTGGGTTTGAAGAGTATAAGTGCCTTTGTGAGTTCCCAAGTATAATTAAAGTTGTGTCCACATATCCGGGTGATCCACGTGTAAGATTCTTCGGTTCTCAACGAGTTTGTCTTACATCGGGACACCACGAGCTAATAACTTTAAATGCGGTAAGTTGAAGTAGCATCTTCTTGGTCCGGTATAATTTTCCTTACTCCGTTGCTAATGAAGCTCAGAACCTTACTCCGTGTCAGTGGTTGCTTACTCCGTATCTATTTTGTACTGGAATCCTTAGTCCGTGTGAATGAGAAGGTCGAAGTGCTTATTCCGTATCAGCGCTTCCTTACTCCGCATGTAAGTTCCTTACTCCGTATGTAAGTTCCTTACTCCGTATGTAAGTTCCTTACTCCATGCGAATCTAAAGGATCGGATGGCTTACTCCGTACTAGCACATTCTTACTCCGCATGAGTGAGTGGTCCGGATTCCTTACTCTGCATCTGGCTTCCTTACTCCGTGCGAATAAAGACTCGGATCTTTATTCCGCATCAGTACTTCCTTACTCCGTATGTATGGAAGACTCGGATGCCTTACTCCGTGTCTTCTTTACTTTAGTTCACTTGAGTGGAAGACTTAACTTTTTAGCTCCGTGTCGACTCTTTTACTTCGTGCGACCTTGTAGACCAAGATTCTAACTCCGCATCAATTTGACTTAGTCCGTTTGAGATATTAAGATAAGATTCCGTAATCCGTAGCTTTTAAGTTCTTAGTCCGCACGAATGTTCCTTATTCCGTATGTATTGGTGACTTGGTTATTTACCAAGTGTTTGACGTCACTCACTCTTGTCCGGATCAGGATTATGTATCCTGTCCTTAGCTTTGCTCTCACGAGTGTATCTCCGGATTAATAACATATCTTCTGCAATGATCAAAGAAACAAAAAAGATCTCAAATCCAATTACATAGGGCTTTATCAGCATGATCCAAATTCTGGGCTTGATCCAACAATAGTTAGTTAGTCCGGATCAGTTAGTACGGACATGGCAGCAATAGTGGTCCACAGCATCAATTCCGCAGCATCAATTCTGCAACATCAATCCGTATCATTAATTCCGCAAAGATCAATCCATGACTTCATTCCGCAACAAGCATTTCCGCAATGATAATTGCGACTTAATCCGGAGCGGTGAACCGCACTGCATTGAACCATTTACATTGTAAACCATTATGCCTCTCCACATTTTTATACTTAAGTTACAATGTAAATAATGAAATAACCCCCATTTGGATTCAAAAAAAAAAATACGAGAACATTAAATTCCCACTCCTTCAAAATGTGAAAATTGGGATTTAGTGTAAAATTTCAGAAAAATCCAATTTTTCGTAGAGGTGAATTTTTGGAAAGTGAGGTTAGACACCTCAGAAAAATCCTCAAAAATCAGATTATCTTAGTTATGATATGGAGACCCAATGTCGGGACTTTTTACTTCAAGAAAACCACTTCAATAGGTATCTCCTTCCTTGGTCAAGGAATGATGACCGATTTGTGAAGACTGGCTTCAGTTATAAAGGGAGTAAGGTGAACCTTAATGTCATACTAGTGTTGGTATGTTGGTTTGAGGAATTGGGCTTGGGCTCTATGACTTGTTGTGTTCTCACCGTGAGGCTAAGGCTTGTGTTGATCCATTGAGCTCGTGAGCCATTGAGCTCATGGAGCTAGGGCTGAGTACCCTGAGCTGAGATCCCATTGAGGATTGTGTTGAGCTGTTGAGCTCGTGAGCCGTCGAGCTCGTGGAGCTAGGGCTGAGTGCCTAAGCTGGGATCCCATGGAGGATCGTGGACAAGCTGTCCTATGTGGGCAGGCTAGGTCCTGATGTTTGTTTGCAGGCTGAGTCCTGATGATTGTGCACACTACACAGTGCACGAGTACACAGAGCATGTAGTATAGACTTGTATGTTTACTTGATGTGGAGTATTATGGTCACCTACTGAGCTTGTCGCTCACCCCTACTTGTTATTTTCCCTTTTCAGGTGTGACCTGAGACTAGTGGAGGACTTTTTTCCTGGAGGACGTGCCCACTACTCTGATATATAAGTACTATATTTTGTATTGTATTATGTGTTATATCCTGGACATGGGTCCGTGGACAGTTGTATTTGCATACTGTTTGTGATGTAATATCTGTATGACTGTTTGACTTATTGTATGCATGATGATATATGGGAAAGTATAGGATTACCCTTGACGTATGATTGTACAGGGTTGTATGACCGAGACAGCACCCGTAGTGTAGTCTCTATTGGTGCTAGTCACCAACCCCTTGACCTTTCGGGTGCGGGCAAGGGGAAGTCATGTTCTTTGTTCCAGGTTCCCTGGAATTTGGGGTGTGACAAGTTGATATAAGAGCATGGTCTAGTGGACCTAGGTTAGTGAGGGGTGGTTAATTGATCCCATGTAACTTGGAAAACTGTATGGGAGGGCGCCTGATCAATGCAGTCCTTACATGTATTCTAGGTTATGTTGGTGTTAGTTACACATCCTAAGAGCATATGTAGGAATGGATACATCTCTAGTGGTATGATTGTGTGCATATAGGGCACTAGATTGTCTTTGTGCATGATGTGATTGCATTTGGTGCCTGGATGGCACGTGGTCGTGAGAGCCAGGACTTGATTTTGTGTGCCCTGAGGGGTGACACAATGTTATATGCATGGTTGTGGACCTACAGGTCGTGTTGTGAGAACCTACGAGTTGATTTGTGCCTTTGATGACTGTTTGTACTAGTAGTGCTAGTGTTGATCGTTTGTTGTTTATTGTTGTGGCCAGTGTGATGGCGCTAGCGAGGAGAGTTGTCCGAGGCCAGGGCCCGGCAGAGGAGCCCACGATAGAGTCGGGGCACCAGGGGCAGCAGAGTTACCGCAGAATTCACCGTCTCCCATTGTGGGACCTGACTTGGCTCAGGTGTTGCTTCAGTTACAGGAGGCCATGCAGGGTATGCAGGGCTCGATGAGGGAGATGACTAGAGAGGTGGGTGAGCTGAAGAGGCAGCAGCAGCCTCAACATCCACCGCAGCCTCAACAGCAGGAGGCGAGGGTGGTGCAGGACATGCACCAGCAGGAGGTCGTGATAGAGCCAGCACGACAAGGAGTGGACTGGGCTACACAGTTTTTGAAACATGCACCTAGGACTTTTGAGGATGGTTCATGGCCAGAGGCAGCCGAGGACTGGATTAGGTGGACGGAGGACATCTTTGAGATGATTGGGGTGCCAGATGAGGAGCGGGTGCGAGTGGCGATACACTATCTATTGGGTATTCCACGTAGGTGGTGGGAGTCCACCAGAGCTACCCATGGCAGTCAAATGAGTTGGAGAGAGTTTGTGGAGCACTTCTTTGGGGAGTATTTTCCCAGCTTGTTGCAGTATGCATGACGGAGAGAGTATGATGAGCTTTAGCAAGCCTTTATAGATTTAGGGCGGTTTACTCTTGAGGCTTGGGAAAAGGAAACCCGTAAGACACAGGATTTTATTCAGGGCTTAAGGCCATCTTTGAAAAACAAGCTGGAACCGATACAGTTGACCAGCTACAGGGAGGCAGTCGACAAGGCACTCATTATTGAGCGAGGTCAGGATTAGGTGAGAGCCTAGAGACCAGGAGGTTCGACAGGTCTGAGCAAGAAGAGGCAGAGTAGGGAGAGCAAGTGCCGCTCGTCCCGAGAGGAGGCACGTGCAGAGGGTTTCCGGCCCGGCGGTGGGACCCCGTGAGAGTTCCGCCACCCGAAGATCAGGTCCTTGTTGGAGTTGTGGTATGACCGGACACTTGTCGAGAGACCGCCCGAGAAAAAGATGACATGCTTTCGATGCGGGAAGGTGGGACATGGAGCTAGGGAATGTGTTACCCTTAGCTCGACCAGAAGTGTAGGTCCTCGTCCGAGAGAGCAGGGACAAAGGAGTTGGACCCCGTCTCAGAGGTCGGTTCTGCCGATACAGAGCACCCAGACGCGACCTGCGGTGTAGTAGCATCAGCGGGAGGCACAGGGTCATGTTGATCAGCAGGGCAAGGCCTCAATGGGCCAGGCTAGTGGCAGTATGCCACGAGGGAGGACTTTTGCCCTTACTAGGAGAGAGGCAGAGATTCCACCAGTGGACGAGGTAGGACCAGGACCTTCAGTGGTGAGAGGTACCATTATCATTTCTCATACTATGTGTTCAGTTTTGATTGATACCGGTGCTACCCATTCTTTTATTTCGTATGCTATGGTGGTTGGGTTGGAGTTAGATCAGGAGACCGTTAGTCAGTCTCTGATGGTTGCTTCACCTTTGGGTGGAATTGTGATACTTGAGAGTATTTGTCGTGCTTGTCAGGTAACACTTGAGGGTGTTAACTTGTTGTGTGATTTGTGTATCATGGAGTTAGATGATTTTGATATTATCCTGGGTATGGATTAGTTGGTCTCTATGGAGGCCAAGATTGATTGTTTTCGACGGCGCATGACGTTCCTCACACCAGAGGGCACGCGGGGTGTCTTTGTGGGCGAGTGGACTGAGGAGGCATGCGGGTTGGGACCTTTGAGGCATGGGTGGGGTGATGTGACCCACCAGTTAGCTAGCTTGACGTTGGTTGATAGGAGGAAAGAGGGGAAGGCTATTTTGCCACCCATTGTAGATCAGTTCCTGGATATGTTTCCTGAGGACTTAGTCAATTTGCTACCCGTGAGGGAGGTAGAGTTTTCGATTGAGTTGTTGTTGGGGGCAACACCAATCAGACTGGCGGCCTACAGGATGGCACCGACAAAGCTTAGAGAGCTCAAGAGGCAGATAGATGATCTTCTGGCATGAGGCTTTATCAGGCAGAGTAGCTCACCATGGGGTGCTCCAGTGTTATTCGCCAAGAAGGCGGATGGTTCGCTTCGGCTGTGTATAGACTACCGGAAGCTAAACTAGGTGACTGTGAAGAACAAATATCCATTACTAAGGATCGATGATCTATTCGATCAGTTTTGAGGTGCGAAATGGTTTTCCAAGATAGACTTGAGATCTGGATACCATCAGTTGAGGGTTAAGGAGGCAGATATCCTTAAGACCGCGTTCAGTTGTCGTTATGGGCATTATGAGTGGTTTGTGATGCCGTTAGGGCTCACGAATGCTCCAGCAGTGTTTATGGGATTAATGAATCAGGTGTTTCCTCCGTATTTAGATTTGTTCATTGTGGTGTTCATCGACGATGTCTTGGTCTATTCAGCGACCAAGAGGGAGCATGAGGAGCATTTGCAAGTTGTGTTGCAGACTTTATGAGAGCATCGATTGTACGCGAAATTCACGAAATGTGACTTCTGGTTGCAACAGGTGAACTTCTTGGGGCATGTGGTATCTTCGGAGGGTATCTGTCATGCCCCGGATTTCCAACCCGAGGAAACCGGTACGTGACTCCCCTTTACCCACACGGGGGCAACGGGGTTAGATTACTGGATGCCACACAAACAAGACTAACAATTACCATAAATCAAACAAACCATACCTTTATTTAATTCCAAACATCAAAGGTTCACAAACCAACCAGGTTCTTTACTACAATTCAATCTCTTATTACATTTCCTCCCCCCCCTTGGGATTACATAGATTATAAAATTACATTACAGAACTGAACAATAAAATGAAGATGGTCTTCCACCTTAGTGTGTCCACCTAACGCCTGTAAGTCCCTGGAAAAGAAGCAAACACAGTAGGAGGGGTGAGCAACCACAGCTCAGTAGGGATCAAGTCTCCCCAACCCTTCCCATGTTCCTAGCGGCTACATGCCATGTGTACAAGTGCAGTGTCGTGATACATTAAGTTCAACAGACATAATAACAACCATATCAACAATTTACAATCTTCCACTGTCACACAGGCTAACACTTTAACCACAAGTGATTTAACCGCCTCTTCAGGCCAAGTGATTTAACCGCCTCTTCAGGCCAAGTGATTTAACCGCCTCTTCAGGCCAAGATACCACAGTCAAGCACACAACACACATGGTCACTCAAGCATACAACCAAACACTTGGTGTGCACCCGTTCACAAGCGCACAAACCCAACCATTCAGGCCATAGAGCAAACATCCAGCATACATACATACACTAAACCACAAGTCCAGTCACACGGACATATTACCAAACACTTAATGGGCATATACACACAGCTAAGTTCACACAGGCATTTCATCAAACATGTAGTAGGCATGTCATACAGGCATTTTATCAAACACTTTTCATGCATCACACAAACACCAGAAACACCAAAATCGCCATTGAAGGCCAACATTCATATAGGAGGTCACACCTATATGAATTTACATATAAATAATATAACAGATATAACTCATATTCTGCCCTAGGACCCTAGGACAGAGGAGGACTTAGGAAGAACAGAATCCCTACCTTAAAACAGATCTTCCTTGCTCCCGCGCTAAACGCCGTCCTCCCCACGCAAGATGCTCCGGCAGCAACCAGCAACTCCCCTTCCTTCTCTCTCTCTAGCTCTCTCTCTCTCTATGACGGCTGCAGCGGCTGAAGAGAACCCTAAACCTAAAACAGAGAGCTTCTCCTCCTTATATAGACAACACAACATCAAAACGACGTAGTTTTGATTAAGTGAATCCCAGCATCAAAACGACGTAGTTTTGATCACACGTTAGCACCTTTCCGCACCCATATAGGCCAAAATACTCAGAATTTCAACATGGTCCTTTGGAGAAAGTTCATTAGAATGACAAAACCAAGGGAACCATGCAAAAATATGCCTACACGCCAATTTGCACGTGAATTCCCCAATTCACGTGCAACTCCATATGCACTCCAAATGCTCTCAAACTTCACCCCTAGCCTCCTTGCATCATTTAGAAGACAACCACACTTGCACGTGAATTGGACCCATATCACGTGCACCTCACATACATGTCCATTTGGCCTGAAACTTCTGTGGTAGATAGAGGACATCATTCTAAGCATCTTTCCTTTTGCACGTGAATTCATTGGAGTCCATTTACTAGGTCAAAATCTAGAAAAACTCCACTCAGAAGGTAAAACTGACTAACTCAAGGTACGGGTCCTTACATCCTCTCCCCCTTAAGACTTTTCGTCCTCGAAAAGAAATGACATACGAGGAAAACAAACACAAGCTACCCATTTGCCACCCGGCAAGCCACAACACCCAAATGGGTCATACACCGCGCACAGCACATAACAAGGTACCACCATAATCCACAACCACATGCATCACAATAATGAACACATGTCTAAAAGATAAAACAAATACACCAAGTCATACACAACTAATACAAGAAAACACATCACAATCCCTTGGCCAACAGCCACCAACAGTCACCTCCCACTCTTAAGGTTGTTCGTCCTCGAACAACGCTGGGTGTTGCTCACGCATCATGGACTCACATTCCATGTCTCCTCTGCAGGACGTGTCGGCCCCTAAAAGACAACACACCTTCCAAAACGCACCTGCTGAAGTACATAGCCCACAACCATTCACATACCCGCGACCGAAGATATCACACCATAACACACATGAAGGCACGTACCCACCGACCCAATAAAACACAGCATGATAGGGAAACACATATTCTAATCTCACAAACAACCCTTGTTCTCCTCACCTAACACATGTCACAAGTATTCACGCCACGACGGTGTACGACATATACGCCCATCCCCAACACGTACGTTTAACAAATCACATAGGTCACAGACCAACTCACATCATAAACACCACTACAAGGAACAAAGCACAAATAAAACACTACTACACGTTTAACGTTCCACTGCCCACTCGCTGACACCATACAAACTCATCCGCAGGGAGTTTCCTCACAACCTTCCCACCTTTGGACTTTTCGTCCCCGAAAAGAGAAACCAAGTAGTAAACAACGCGAAAAGATCAAAGCAACCCATAATGTAGTCATTACCACAAATGTTGGAGATGCCAACTCGCGGCACGATGGGACCAACACTCCACAACGTAAAATACCCAACAATTGGGATTTGAAGTCAACGCAGCCTCAGCCCATAGGTAGACCTCACCCTAACAGCAAGCACAATGAGGTCACAATGAAACACAAACAAATAGGACAGCATTATGCAAACCGCAATCACATTCCACACAGGGAGCTCACCTCAGCAGCACCATCATCACTGCGAAAACCACCTCACTCAAGCAAGGAACATTGAAACCCCACCAACGCCAATGGTGACGCAGAACGGAGTACAAGCCTAGACACAGAAACACGAGAATGGAGTGTGCCCTTAACCACTCGGTCGCAGTCAACCAGGCGCCCAACGGAGTCCAAGGATGCACTAAAAACAGTAAATGCAGCACCACACACACAACCATGGTAAGACCAAAACCCACTATCGGGCTATCACTAGTCACCGACTTTGAGAATCGACCTCCTTGATCACGGTCAAACAGAGATCCGCCAAGGTCCCACACAGCCTTCACAACTGAGGCTTACCGTACAGCCCAAGAGATAATGCCTTACCAAGTCAGCAGACGGACCACGCGATAGGAATCCCTTGACGCCAAGTAGCTATGAACATCATAGTCCCCCCCACACGGAAAACTCTCCTATCTGCAACCTGACCACAATGGAATCCTCTATGTCACCATTCACAGGTCACAAGAAAATCCCTTGCCTCCAAGACATACTCCACCTCATGGCCCACCAACTCCGTTATATCAACTATTACGTTTTATCTCAACACACCAGCAAAACACTCAAATGGATCAAGAAATACTCAGGCTCTAGCCACAGCTTAATATGGTCACTGCAATTCCTCCGGGTAGGCACAAGAAACGAGACATGCAAACTCCTTATTCGGGACATTCACGTAGCTTCCAAACACACCAACACTTTGATGGCGTGGACCATCTCACTTACCGCATCAAAACGCACACGAAAGACTTTCAAGAAGAACATATGTAGCATGAGGACCCCATGATAGCCGCAGGACACAAACCTCCCCCAAAGGGGTAGCACTAATACCCCTTACAAGCAAAACTCACATCTGACTCCATCCTATGAATCACAACTCACCAATACTTTCACACTTTAACTTAGCATGCCATCACATGTGATAAGGAATAACATCAACATTACACATAACACCCCTCTTCATCCCACACCACACCTAATATGCGCAGGCATCACCTCCTACTCCTCTGCATATGAATGCCACGAGACCCACACATAAGAACTTTGCTATACCCCTTTACACATATGTAACACACACAACAAAACAAGGCAACCACAACACACGAAATAAACTACTGCGTAGAACACATGTAAGAGAGGACATACTAGCCCCCACCTCCTCGCCTCTTTTAAGCCTATTACCCACACGACATGGATTAACGGAATGGTCCTACCACCAGGAGTACATCCTCAACCCCTCGGAAGGTGTCTCCCAATTATGAGGAAAAACCCAAACAAGGCCTGCCCAATCTCACTCGCTTGCCTGCTTGCACTGATTGGGTTCACTGGGCACGATCCTATAAACTCACTCGTAACCTAGTTCCATAACTCATCACATTTTTATACACACGCAAACCCATTTCACCACATATCCTATGCACATTACCCAAGGTCTTTCACACACCACCAGCATGACACGTGGTCAATGTTTGGCCACCCAAGAATTTGCAGCCATCTCCACGGACACCCATAAGAATCTTAAAACCACATACCACTCTCGCCAATCAATTTAGATTTCAATGACTCAAGGGGTGGGTTATACTAGTGGCAATTTCCTCCCTCAACCTTGACACTTGGAAAGGTTACCCGAAGAACATCCTTCTTAAGTAGCACATCTACAGAAACCTCTACTCACATGAAAACACATTTCTATTACTCAAGGTTGCCACGGCGGGGTCACACACTACCCACAAGCCACTAACTCATGCCTCCAGGCTTCCTAGGCTAGCTAGGCCAGAGGTAATCTCACCTACGCTAGAGTATTAGGGGTAACACAAGAACATTTATTACTTTCCTCACACACGGGCGCCCAAAATTGACTACCACACAAAGATACAATTAACACTTTAGACCACATTAAAACCACCAACTCTTTCCAACAACTGTTTATAACCATTAGTAATTTATTAGTCTTTTGGTATCATATATATATTTTTATTTATTTTACTCATTTATTCTCTAGTAGGTCCCCAACTACGTCCATCCAAAATGGTAACTCAAACGACCTTCTAGGCCTCACCTAACATGAAACAGTGACTCAAGAGCCCACCCAGCGAAAATATCCCTCTATCACAAGTGTCTTAATTAAATTGCTAGAAACGCAACAATCAAAGGTTCACCCAGCCTCACCTAATCCTGCACGAGACTCAACCGATCACTATCATTAAAGGAATATGATACCACCACTAAACAGAAATCTTAACACGCGAGAATCAAAATCGTACCCTTGACTAAGGAAAGTTCTGCCATGCTCTCCTCCTAGCCTCACTTGAATTTTGCTTTATCCCTAGCTTGTTGAGCCAGTCTTCTAGCACCATGACTTGTTTTTCCAAAACAGGCTGTCTGGAGATGTCCTACTTTCCAATGTCCCGGTTGTCCACCGCAAGAACAACCCCTTTGGGAAGCCCCTTTCGCTGATCAGGACAACTATGCTTCAATTAATCTTCACCCAAGATCCCCCCGATGATGTGGGTTGATAGCTCTCGACGTACCTCGCTCTTAATCAGTTGTCGAATCTCATCCTTCAACTCTTGAATTACCAGGCTTAAGATGCCAACCTTTGGATCATTACTTACATCCTGCAGCTCTCCCACTTGCCCAACCTGGGGGGGCGGGCTTCTTTGCTACCTCAATAGTTGTACCGGTCACAATTTTTTATTTTTTATTTTTTATTTTTTTATTTTTTATTATTATTATTTTTTTTTTTTGGAGACATTGGTTCCACGAAAAGGCAGCGCTCTAGGTTATCACTCCATAATCTCAACAATCGCGAGACCACTACCGACTAAGCAGCTTAAGCTATAACACGCATTATTACCACACAAGTCTATAGGTTCACATTTAACAGACTATACCAATTTTACATTCCATTGCATTGCTCATAACCACGCTTATTTCACACAGTACCAAGCAAATCACATGCTCAACCATTCACAGAACACCAAACAAATCACATTTAATTTTTTTTTTTTTTGTTAACAGGTCATAAGCCTCAAGTTTCCAAGCACACAGTTTCACTTCCACAATTTCTTTTCCATGTTTCCATGGTCAAATCATCACAAAATTTCAGAGTTGCACAATTGAAACTTTATCATGTTCAAACCCTTTATCAATGCAATTACACACACTGCACACATTTCAGTTCTCATTAAACCACATTGCACAAGTATCCATTCCACAAGCACACAGTTCAATTAAACAAGGACCTTTCCTTGTAGTCATGCTCAAGGTACTTCAAATAAAATCAGAGTTGCACAGTTCACGCCTTATCACATTATTCATATTTTTTCTTTTATCACAATTAAAATTTTCACAGGTATCCACACCTTCACATACAACAACCAATGCAACTAGTGCCCTAATGCCAATGCATGCAAATCCTACCACAAGACTGGACTACCCCAAGTACACCTTGGAGGCTTAAAGAGGTCCGTGTTGATCAGGCACGTCCCTCCAGGCTCCTCCAAAGGACCCAAGATAACCAAGTCCGCCCACTACCCTAGGCCAACTAGACTATGCTCGATACCATATTGTCACGCCCGGATTTCCAACCCGAGGAAACCAGGTACGTGACTCCCCTTTACCCACACGGGGGCAACGGGGTTGGATTACCTGGATGCCACACAAACAAGACTAACAATTACCATAAATCAAACAAACCATACCTTTATTTAATTCCAAACATCAAAGGTTCACAAACCAACCAGGTTTTTTACTACAATTCAATCTCTTATTACATTTCCTCCCCCCTTGGGATTACATAGATTATAAAATTACATTACAGAACTGAACAATAAAATGAAGATGGTCTTCCACCTTAGTGTGTCCACCTAACGCCTGTAAGTCCCTGGAAAAGAAGCAAACACAGTAGGAGGGGTGAGCAACCACAGCTCAGTAGGGATCAAGTCTCCCCAACCCTTCCCATGTTCCTAGCGGCTACATGCCATGTGTACAAGTGCAGTGTCGTGATACATTAAGTACAACAGACATAATAACAACCACATCAACAATTTACAATCTTCCACTGCCACACAGGCTAACACTTTAACCACAAGTGATTTAACCGCCTCTTCAGGCCAAGTTATTTAACCGCCTCTTCAGGCCAAGTGATTTAACCGCCTCTTCAGGCCAAGTGATTTAACCGCCTCTTCAGGCCAAGTGATTTAACCGCCTCTTCAGGCCAAGATACCACAGTCAAGCACACAACACACATGGTCACTCAAGCATACAACCAAACACTTGGTGTGCACCCGTTCACAAGCGCACAAACCCAACCATTCAGGCCATAGAGCAAACATCCAAGATACATACATACACTAAACCACAAGTCCAGTCACACGGACATATTACCAAACACTTAATGGGCATATACACACAGCCTAAGTTCACACAGGCATTTCATCAAACATGTAGCAGGCATGTCATACAGGCATTTTATCAAATACTTTTCATGCATCACACAAACACCAGAAACACCAAAATCGCCATTGAAGGCCAACATTCATATAGGAGGTCACACCTATATGAATTTACATATAAATAATATAACAGATATAACTCATATTCTGCCCTAGGACCCTAGGACAGAGGAGGACTTAGGAAGAACAGAATCCCTACCTTAAAACAGATCTTCCTTGCTCCCCGCTAAACGCCGTCCTTCCCACGCAAGATGCTCCGCAAGAACCAGCAACTCCCCTTCCTTCTCTCTCTCTAGCTCTCTCTCTCTCTACGACGGCCCGGCCTGAAGAGAACCCTAAACCTAAAACAGAGAGCTTCTCCTCCTTATATAGACAACACAACATCAAAACGACGTAGTTTTGATTAAGTGAATCCCAGCATCAAAACGACGTAGTTTTGATCACACAAGTTAGCACCTTTCCGCACCCATATAGGCCAAAATACTCAGAATTTCAACATGGTCCTTTGGAGAAAGTTCATTAGAATGACAAAACCAAGGGAACCATGCAAAAATATGCCTGCACGCCAATTTGCACGTGAATTCCCCAATTCACGTGCAACTCCATATGCACTCCAAATGCTCTCAAACTTCACCCCTAGCCTCCTTGCATCATTTAGAAGACAACCACACTTGCACGTGAATTGGACCCATATCACGTGCACCTCACATACATGTCCATTTGGCCTGAAACTTCTGTGGTAGATAGAGGACATCATTCTAAGCATCTTTCCTTTTGCACGTGAATTCATTGGAGTCCATTTACTAGGTCAAAATCTAGAAAAACTCCACTCAGAAGGTAAAACTGACTAACTCAAGGTACGGGTCCTTACAGTATCACAGTGGATCCTGAGAAGATCGAGGCGGTTATGTCGTGGAAGAGGCCCACAAATGTGTTTGAGGTTCGTAGCTTCCTTGGTTTGGCAGGCTACTACCGAAGGTTCATGGAAGATTTTTGCAGGTTGGCAGCTCCTATGATACACCTGACCAGGAAGGGAGTTCCTTTTGTTTGGTCTGATGCCTGTGAGAGTGCTTTCATGGAGCTGAAGGCACGATTAACCTCGGCACCTATCCAAATTCTTCCACAGGAGGGTGTGCCTTTCGAGGTGTATTGTGATGCTTCCAAGGTGGACTTGGTTGTGTGTTGATGCAGACTCGACAGGTGATTGCTTATGGGTCTAAGCAGTTGAGACCACATGAGCAGAACTATCCCACGCATGATTTGGAGTTGGTTACGGTGATCTTTGCTCTAAAGAGCTGGCAACATTATCTCCTTGGGGAGAAATTTGTGGTATATACGGACCACAAGAGCTTAAAGTATATCTTTTCTCAGAGAGACCTGAACCTTAGGCAGAGGCAGTGGGTAGAGTACCTACAGCAATTTCAGTTTGATATATTGTATACCCTGGCAAGGGTAATGTGGTGGCAGATGCTCTGAGTAGGAAGAGTAAGTCCGTGGTTGCCCATTGCGCCATTAAGGAATAGGAAATGATGGACCAGTTGGCAATGATGAGGTTGCAGATGGTGACCAGTGATGCTTAATGTTGTTGTAGCAGTCCTAGAGTTGCAGCACTGGATCATAGAGGATCAGCTGGGGGACGTTGACTGTGAGGTCATTAGGGATAGGATTCAAACAGGGTAGGCATCTTCTGATTGGACTGAGGATACAGAGCATGTACTGCGGTATAGGGGTAGACTGATAGTTCCCACCTCTCTTCAGGAGGAGGTTCTTCGGGAATTTCACCAGTCACAGTTAGTTGTACATCCTGGTGGGACCAAGATGTACCATGCCGTGAGGAGGCAATATTGGTGGCCAGGCCTGAAGAAGGCCATTGCTGATTATGTGAGGAGGTGTTTGACCTGTCAGCAGGTCAACGTAGAGCACTTGAGATCAGCTAGTGAGTTGCAGTCATTGCCAGTGCCAGAGTGGAAATGGGACCACGTAACCATGGATTTTGTCACTGGACTTCCTCGTTGTAGGGGACACGACACTATATGGGTCATTGTGGACCGATTAACCAAATCGGCGCATTTTATTCTGATTCGAGAGACAGACCCAGTGAGGACTTTAGGACAGAGGTATCTTGATGTGATTGTGCGGTTGCATAAAGTCCCATTGTCTATTGTATTTGATCCGGATGCGAGGTTCACCTCTCAGTTTTGGAGACAGTTGTAGCGAGCTTTGGGTACGAGGGTGAACCTAAGTACAGCCTTTCATCCGCAGATGGATGGTTAGTTGGAGCTGACGATTCAGACACTCGAGGATATGTTGCGTACCTGTGTCCTAGATTTTGGAGGTTGTTGGGAGACTCACCTTCCTTTGGTGGAGTTCTCTTACAACAACAGTTATCAGGCTACGATTGGGATGGCTCCGTATGAGGCGCTGTATGGGCGGCCTTGCAGATCACCTTTGTGCTGGGCGCAGATGGGAGAGACAGCAGTTCTCGATCCCGATATGGTTTGAGAGACCACAGAGATAGTGCAGCTGATTCGACAGCATATGTTGACAGCACGGAGTAGGCAGAAGTCCTACGCGGATCAAAGGCGTCGACCTTTGCAGTTTGAGGTGGGTGATCGCGTATTTTTGCAGGTTTCACCGCGTCGAGGGCATCGGAGGTTTGGGCGTGGATCCAAACTCTCCCCTCGTTTTATGGGGCCATTTGAGATTATTGCCACCGTAGGCGTAGTGGCTTATCGATTAGCTTTGCCAGCGGAGTTGGCGCGAGTACATGATGTGTTCCATGTGTCTCAGTTGCGACGATATCACCCAGATCCTTCTCATGTGTTGGACTATCGCGAGATAGACTTGGCTGATGATGGTGCCGTTGTTGAGATGCCGGCACAGATTTTGGACAAGTGGGAGCAGGTCTTGTGGGGCAAGACGATTCCACTAGTCCGGGTGTTATGGCGACACCGAGGCATGGAGGAGCAGACTTGGGAGAAAGAAAGCCAGATGCGGGTTCTTCATCCTGAGATGTTCGAGGATGATCAGTCCTGAGGTGGGGAGGATGTGAGGACCTTCCCTGAGGTATGAGTTAGGTTTTCTGCATTGAGTTATGTTTTATGCATTTGTTTTGCATATGTTGCTTAAGATGTGGTTTAGCTTGTTGTTTGTTGGCATCTTGGCATCTTGTGAGCCTTTTTGGCTTGTTGTGAGTTGCATTGCACATGTGTGGTTGGTGATCATGTGTTTGTGTCTTGTAGTTGTGTGGTGCTTGAGCTTGAATTTTGCTATGTCCTTTGGACATGTGTTTTATTGTTGAGGACGAAAAGTCCTAAGGTGGGGAGGATTTAAAGACTTGTATTTGGGTAGTGTTGAGAGATAGCCATTCTATGGAATGCAACTATCTGGATGGTAGTGTAGTCGTCGATATGAGCATTTTGACAATACTTGGGCCTGATTCCGGGTCGGGGCCCTGAGTGGCCCGATTGTTGACTTTTTCGGGGTTTATTGGTTGACTTTGCATTTGAGCGGTCATTTGAGTGTGATAATATCTTAATAGTGTTGTGCTCGTCATTTCGAACGTTTTAATAGTAATTGGGCTCAACTTGAAGTTCGTGACTTCGAGAGGTCAATTATTGCTAAGAGGCTAATTATTGGCAGTAGTATAAATAATTAAGATAATTAAGAAACTGCCTTATCCCTTTAATTGCTTGGTGCGTGCGTGGTTGAGCAAGAGAGAGAGAGAGAAGGTGAAGAGCTTCCTTTGGTGATTTGGGTAGATTGAAGTTTGTGGCTCGCAAATAATCTTTCCAGGTAGGTGTCCTTGACCTTCTTATATCGATCCTATATTCAGATATGTTTTACTGTGATCTGTGGTTATATAATTGTGTATTTCATGAGGGTTGAGAAGTCAACCATGGAAATCTAGATTTAGATCTAGATGGATATATGATTTGTTTGTCTTTCTGTTGTTACCGTGCGATTTAGAGGTATTTAGGACGCATTTTGAGGTAGATATTGTGGTCTGTTGAGTAAAACGGGTGTTTGTGAGCGTCTGGGGGGTCACAAAGGTTGATTTCAGACGAAGAACAGGCCAAAAAAACGACGATGAACAGTACCCTAGGCATAGGCAGTAGTTAGTTAGTCCGAATCAGTAGTCCGGATCAGTAGTCTGAATCAGTTAGTCCGGATTAGTAGTCCGGATCAGTTAGTTCGGATCAGTAGTCCGGATCAGTTAGTCCAAACGTGTCAGCAACAGTGGTTCGTAGCATCAATTCGTAGCATCAATCCACAGCTTCATTCCGCAATAGCATTTCTGCAGCAGTGATCCGCAGCTTCAATCCGTAGCAATGCAACTGCACTGCACTGGACCATTTACATCGTAAACTAATATGCCTCTCCACATTGTTAAGTACTATACTTAAGTTACAATGTAAATAACGAAATACTCCTCATTTAGATTCAAAGAAAAATAGTAGAAAATTAAATTCACACTCCTTCAAAATGTGAAAATTGGGATTTAGTGTAAAATTTTTGAAAAATCCAATTTTTCGTAGAGGTGAATTTTTGGAAAGTGGGGTTAGACACCGTAGAAAAATCCTCAAAAATCAGATTATCTTAGTTATGATATGGAGACCCAATGTCGGGACTTTTTATTTCAAGAAAACCACTTCAATAGGTATCTCCTTCCTTGGTCAAGGAATGATGATCGATTTGTGAAGACTGGCTTCAGTTATAAAGGGAGTAAGGTGAACCTTAATGCTATACTAGTGTTGCTATGTTAGTTTGAGGAATTGGGGTTTTGGCTCTATGACTTGTTGTGTTCTCACCGTGAGGCTAAGGCCTATGTTGATCCGTTGAGCTCGTGAGCCGTTGAGCTCTTGGAGCTAGGGCTGAGTACCCTGAGCTGAGACCCCGTTGAGGATTGTGTTGAGCTGTTGAGCTCGTGAGCCGTCGAGCTCGTGGAGCTAGGGCTGAGTGCCCTAAGTTGGGATCCCGTGGAGGATCGTGGACAAGCTATCCTGTGTAGGCAAGCTAGGTCCTGATGTTTATTTGCAGGCTGAGTCCTGATAATTGTGCACACTATACAGTGCACGAGTACACAAAGCATGTAATATAGACTTGTATGTTTGCATGATGTGGAGTATTATGGTCACCTACTGAGCTTGTCACTCACCCCTACTTGTGCTTTCCCCTTTTCAGATGTGACCTGAGACTAGTGAAGGATTTTCTTCTAGGAGGACGTGCCCACTACTCTGATGTATGAGTACTATATTTGTATTGCATTATGTGTTATATCCTGGACATGGGTCCGTGGACAGTTGTATTTGCATACTGTTTGTGATGTGATGTCTGTATGACTGTTTGACTTATTGTATGCATGATGATATATGGGAAAGTACAGGATTACCCTTGATGTATGATTGTACAGGGTTGCATGATTAAGACAGCACCTGCGGTGTAGTCTCTATTGGTGCTAGTCACCAACCCCTTGACCTTTCGGGTGTGGGCAAGGAGAAGTTATGTTCCTGATTCTGGGTTCCCTGGAATTTGGGGGCGTGACAATAGTGTCCCAATGTTGTTCTAAAATAAATACATGAATCTTAATCTCAAAACATTTCGATGTCTCAAATCAACAACAACAATTAAATACAACTAATAGAACAAGAAAAAACTTTTGCCTCCACAGCGGGGTAACGACCTAATGCCTGCTAGGACCTGTAAAAGGAGACATTAAAGGTGGGTGAGCAAATCATAGCTCAATAGGGATCAAGTCTCTCTGGGCCAACCCAATATCTCTACCTCTAAATGCTTTATGTAGTGATATGTAAAGATAAAACTAATATACATCTCAATCACCAAATAACAATGCCAATAACACCAAGAGGGTTTTGTCACTCTAGTCTCTAAGATCTTTTTGTTCATGCCAACAACCTCAATGAGACCTCAACTTGTCCCCCCCCCCCCCCCCCCCCCCCCCCCCCCCCCCCCCCCCCCCCCCCCCCCCTGTCCGCTTAGCTACCTCAATGGTTGACACCGGTCTACTCCATTTTATTATTTAATAATTTTTTTTTATTAAAACCTTATAAAATATTTTATGGGTCGAGAACCCCTTTTTGTCCCCTTAATGTGACTTCAGTTCTTTAGTATTAGTTCGAGCAT
Source organism: Taxillus chinensis (assembly GCA_023512835.1). Lineage (NCBI taxonomy): Eukaryota > Viridiplantae > Streptophyta > Magnoliopsida > Santalales > Loranthaceae > Taxillus > Taxillus chinensis. The sequence continues at coordinate 24,539,773 of CM042091.1, forward strand.
ACGTTACACAAACTCCACAATTAAATACATTTAGCACACCTCAATTATTCAAAAAATGAGTTCTTAAACACTTAAACAAACATTAAAATACAAGCATGAAGAAAAGGCCCAAAATCTGCCTTTGGTCAACATCGGCCAAGACCAGGCTAGGTCGACCATATCGACCTACTTCCCTTGCATCGACCAAACCATATCGATCAGGGTTGGTCGATCTCAGCACCATGTCAACCACATCGACTGAGTTGACCTCATATCGACCCATACACATCGACCAAGAATAGGTCGATCTCAGGCCGATCGCCACCACGTTGACCTCACATCAACCTCACATCGAAATTCACTCTCGTATTGACCAAACCACTAAAAGCATTCTAGAGCTTCCTCCTGGCCGATCTTGACCAACACTAGGCAAGGTTGACCACGTCAACCAAGCCACATTGACCACATTGCATCTACCACGTTGACATTCTGCTTTGCTTCTAGTGGGTTCTTTGCCCAGTTCTACACAGAACTCGATTCCTAATGCCCTAAACAAGGTTCTAAACCACAAGCATCAATCCTCAATACCTCCCTTGCACCCAAACAAATTTGTATGAATCATAACACAATCATTCACCCGATACACTCCATAAAAAGAAGATTAGGGTTCTAACTCCAATACTTCCATAGTCATCAATTAAGAATAGGGGAATAAACACATGCAGACAGAACCACTTACATCTCTTTACCTGAATTGAAATAGAAGACCCTATTCTTCATGATCTTGTTTCTAGGGTTCCTCCTTTGTTCTTCAAAGGAGAACACACATACACACACACTCGCGCGCTCGCGTGCGATGGAACACACTCCCCTCCCTTTTTACTTTTTTTTTTGTAATATACATATAAAATATTATTAAGACAAATCATATTATTTAAATGTCCAAATTATTAAAATATCCAATATATAAGTTAACACTGTTCCTTGACGCCCTAAACTCCAAAATGAGCCCAAATATAGTCAAACTTCCTAATTTTTCAAGCCCAACCTCATGCTAATATCCATTTGTCATAATTATCATGCTAGCAATGAGGTCCACTCTTAGGACCAAGAATATGAGTCCTCACATCGACACTTCGGGTTTTCAACTCTTTAACTCAGCTCAACCAACTTACACTTTGTGGTGAACCTTCGACTCTTTGACCTTTGAGTCTTCAAGTTAATCATTCTATGTATTAGCTTCCACGCTTTGAGGTATCTTCAACTCTTTGGCCCTTTAAATTGTCAGGTTTGTATACTTATTGGTGCACTGTGACCGTTATTCTATTTAATGTCTTCGATTCTTCGACCCGAATCTCTAGACTAGAAAGAATTGTGGCAACTTCAACAAATAAATTTGTTAACTAATATATGTCACCAGCACAATCTTGGATTTAATTTGATGGGGTTTTTTGTTTTGTTGGAAATATAGATTACACACTTTATATTTTTCGTTCATCTAGTAAATGTTAAACAAAGCAATATGGTTTAACATTTTGTCGTTTGTACTACTTATTACGAATTTGAACTTTAAGAATTAAAACTAAAATTGTAACCTTTTGCTCGATGACATGGGAAGAGAGAAGAGGCCGATTGCAGTGGGAAAAGAAGAAAATGAAGGAGAAAAAGCAAGAGAAGGGGATTAGATGGAGGATCGACGCAAATTAGAGAAATGACAGTGCCGGAGATGAAGAGAAAAAAAGATGAAAGGAATTGTTGGATGAATGCTTTAATCAAAAAAATATTAGTGTCATTATTTTATAATATTAAATTATTATTCTTAAAATCATTTTTTATTATGAATGTATTAAACATTTGAATATGTGCATTTATCTCTCCCGTTAAAACAAACATCCTTTACGGTGACATTAAAACATTAAAGATAGCCTTTTTTTTGTTAAATAGTGTAGTTTGACTTTTTAATAAAATCAAAAAATAATATTACTATTAAAAATAAAATTATTTTTTAAAATAATAAATATAATAAATTTAAAAATATTTATGAGTGATAAAAATTAATTTAAATTCATTATTTTTAAACTAATAAAATTTTAAAAAATAATCTATGCTCATGCCTCTCAACCTGAACCAATTAAAAAATTATACCACAGTGCACGTACGACTGGATTGGCAAAAGAACAATTAAAGCCTTTAGAAAATTATCATATTTACAACTTGTAAGTGGAAAATGAAAATTAATCCATTAACCGTAATTCTACCCAAGTAATAAATAAATCTGCAGTCATACGCATGACTGAACTTCATTGTTGCCACATGCTAAAATTTCATGCATTACCTTAAAAAACGAAGCCCGAATTGGGAAATGATTTAGAAATTGTATCCAAAATAAAACGTGAAAATAAAATAATTATAATTATGTAATATCTGTAGTCTCGAGTATACTATATGAGAGTTAATCATATGTCCGTAACAGACATATGATGCTTTGACGCCAACGTCACGCACACAAGTAATAATAATGATAATAAATACATAAGTAAATAAATAGAAAACGCGTGTCTGCAGGCGGTGCCGTCGTCAATTGTTTTTGTATTGTTAAAAAAAAAAACTCTGGTCGGTCCTACACACACTCTAAAAGTTCATAGTCAATTACAGAACTACCCCGTGTTTTTTTATAATTCCCCAATACTCACATCCATTTTACCTACTCATTGCAGGGCCTCAGAGTCACGGAGGCCTCACCCCCACAATGCGTATGAGAACACAGCTGCCATACACCTTCATCCTCGTCATTGTCCTCCTCCGCATTGCCCGGAGGTCACCGACAGCCGGCGCCGTCTCTGTCGCCGGCGGAGGCGGCCCTCTCCCGGCATTCCGAGAAGCTCCGGCGTTTCGAAACGGCAGGGAATGTCCCAAAACAACATGGTCGCCGGCGGGCAACGAAGCCTCCTCCTACGACCCCGCCATCATCCACATATCCATGACCCTGGACACCACCTACCTCCGGGGCTCGGTGGCGGGGGTCCTCTCTGTCCTCCAGCACGCCTCGTGTCCTGAGAACCTGGTCTTCCATTTCCTCGCCTCCCAGCGCCGATTGGAGCTCCGGCGAATCATCCTCGCCACCTTCCCGTATCTCAACTTCCAACTCTACAGCTTCGACTCGAACCTGGTGAAGGGCAAGATCTCCTCCTCGATCCGGCGAGCACTCGACCAGCCCCTCAACTACGCGCGGATCTACCTCGCCGAGCTCCTCCCGGCGGGCGTCCGGCGCATCATCTACTTCGACTCCGACCTGATCGTGGTGGACGACGTTGCCAAGCTGTGGGGGATCAACCTGGGCTCGCATGTCCTGGGGGCTCCAGAGTACTGCCACGCCAACTTCACCCACTACTTCACCGACAGGTTCTGGTCGAGCCCGGGGTTCTCCGAGGCGGCTTTCCGGGGGCGCCGTACCCCCTGCTACTTCAACACGGGGGTGATGGTGATAGATCTGCGGCGGTGGAGGGAAGGGAAGTATACGGAGAGGCTGGAGACGTGGATGAGGATACAGAAGAGGTACAGGATCTACGAGCTGGGGTCGCTGCCGCCGTTCCTGCTGGTGTTCGGCGGCGACGTGGAGAGGGTGGGGCACCGATGGAACCAGCATGGCCTCGGTGGCGACAACCTCAAGGGGCTGTGTCGGGATCTGCATCCCGGTCCGGTCAGCTTGCTGCACTGGAGCGGTAAGGGGAAGCCGTGGCTGAGATTGGATTCCAGGCGCCCTTGCCCGCTCGACAGCCTCTGGGCACCGTACGATCTGGTCCGTCATGCTTCCCTGTTCTCGGACAGCTGACGATGATGTTGATATCGATGATGATGATGATTATGATGGCGGTGACGGTGATGATTTGGCAGGAGATCAGAGCTCGCTTCGCTACCTTTACCTTTGGAGTTACTTTTGGGACGGTCGTGATGCTCACCGGAGGAGGAGCGTGGGGTGCAGTGGGTGATGGGCATGATTGACGCCGGTGATGGTGAAATTTATTTATTGTATCATTAATATCCCTACAACTAATGCTACTATATTTTTTTTATTTTTTATTTTCATAATATGTGATTAACAAATTTGTCCCCTGTCTTTCTTTCTTTCCACCCCCAACTTTATGTATGTGTTGCTGATATTGCATTGAGTTGCCTTATACCAAAATTGCTACGCCAAATGCCAATTGCTATGTGTTTTTCATCTTTATCTGTTTAGTAAAATAATGAAATAAAATATTGTGCCATGCTTGTGATCTCCCATTTTGACACACCTGTATCCTTGATTTGACCTTTCAAATGTATGGTTATTACTACTATTATGAATAGTTGTAGACCAGTATTATTAAAGATTTGATTTCCCTTTAAAAAAATAAAGATTTGGTTTGTGAATTGTGATCGATGCATCGGATAAATAGGGGATGTATGGTATTCTCTTAAATAGTTTATTCGTTTCTGAGTTTTTTGATTTTTATATTTTATTTTTTATATTGTATTTGATTTGTATTAAATTATAATTTAAAATAATTTGGAGAAAATATATTTGAGAAAGAGTGTATATTTTTAAAATTTAATTTCATAAAAGTTTTTTTTTAAGACTTAAGTAATAAAATAGATAAAAAGTAAATAAATTAATTTTTTTATTAAATTAAGTTTAAATTTAAAAATAAAAAATAATTAAAAATCTAAAAAAAATAATTTTTGAAGATACTTTTAATATTTTTATTAATTTTAAATTAAAATAGACAATCTATATATTAATGCATTACAGCATCTTAAAGGGCAAAGAGGCAAAGCCTTTTGACACTCATAAATAATTCAATTATCATCTATAATGTCTAAGATTAATTTTTTTAATATTATTTTGATTTTTTATCCAACCATGATATAAACATGATATAAGCATTTTAGATTTGCAATTATCACTCTTTAGTTAGGCTATTCCCCTCTATCGGAGTCTGGATCCTCACCGGTGAAAAATGCTACGGTCCTTTTATGGTTAAACGAAACGTCAACGTTTTTGCATAAAAATAATGAGAACAAAAAAGTCACCAATCTACCACACACGCTCCCTCCCTCGATACCTATGACGCACTCCCTTTACTAGTTTGACGGATATCACCAGCCCAGATCCCATGCCGTCTCCACCCGATTGAAGTGGAGGATCTTCCATCCCTCCTCTCTCATAGCGCACTCCCTTCCTGTTGGCACCCTCCAAAGCCCTCTCCTTCTTCCCCACCTTCCCTCGTCCAACCTTGGCTCAGTCCAACGGGGTCGCCACTACTTCCTCCTTTATCACGGTTGCCTTGAGCTCGGTGATAGACGAATCGATCAGAAAAACTAGTCCATTCACACCTCCGACCACCGTCGAGGTCCATCTGGGAAACTGGAGCCACCCGATTTACAGCAGATTTGAGCTTCTTGATCTACCTGATCTTCTTTAAAGGTATCTGATTTTCATTTGATAGCCTAAAATATTGTTAGTGAAATAAAATTAAATACCAGTATTTTCACTAAAATATTGTTGGTATAAAAGATATAAATTTTAGGCAAGATTTTTAAGTCTGTACCGTCTTTGTCTACATAAATTGGAATACCATTGGACTGCATACTTTGTCTGCATACTCTAAGTGGTGTCTTTGTCTGCATACCATGCGTTAATTGGAATGACATTTTGTTGCCAAAATTTGTGTAAAATATATTTATACTTCATCTACCTACTCCTTTACACCGCATCACAATTCTTCACATTTTTGAAAAGGAATTGTAGCGTGTGAAATCCACCTGGTGGAATGGGATGGGATGGTGCTATAGACTTTCTCTTGTCATATTGAATCTTAAAGTCCGATACTAAATACTACACGAGTTTTAATCGAGGACACATGTTCTTTTGTAATAGTAATATGAATCAGGGGTATCGAGGGAGAGGGCGCGCATGTGGATAGATTGTGGCTTTTTATTTTTTGTCTGTTTGGTTTTTTTATTTGTTCATGCCCACGTCTTTTATGGTTGACAAAGTTATTGGTCGGTTGATACATAATTATAGAAGCATGGCAAAGGCTAAAATGTTAGATTCAAAATGAACTATTGTTTGTCTACAGAGGCATGACCACTCTATAGGAGGGTTCGAGAGGCAATAACTAAGCTTGATCTTTGTGCAGAGGTGAAGGACAAGAACACTGGCAGTTTTAAAATTTATTTATTCTTCACAAGTTGATTAATGTATGGTTGTTTGCATTAATATTAGATGATCTTGATCTCATGTTTCATTCTTACCTGTGATATTTTCTTTTTGAAACAGGAAGTTTGATTACGAGAGTTGGATATTTATGCATTGTAGCAAGAAGTTGAGTCATGAGAGTTACAAGAAAATTAATGGCATAATAGTGTGGTTGTTTGTTTAATGTAGTGTGATTGTAATTGTCAGCATATGATTGTATGTTGTATGTATTTAACTTTCTACATTGTAAATTAAAATTTATAAGAGGTTGGTGTTCATTTTTCGGGTGCTGTTTGTCAAACCATTTTAGTGTCCGTTAATAGTTTGTTGAATTTAAAAAACAAGTTATATTAAAAAAATTACACGACTTGAAGATACTTGTTCGTGTTGGTTGAAGATGTTAGCATCAGGATAAATTTAATTTTAAAAGTTTAAGATGAAGAAGCAGCACAAAAGTATTTTAATAGCCTTTGAAATTCTGTAACACATACTATTGCAAGAATGAATATGAAAAATGCCACTTCGAACAAAATTTGCCAAAATCAGTGTATACTGTCCTAGTCCATATGTGGTCAATTACGTTCAATGTTTGCGGACAAATCTAAACAGGAAGAAAATCTCCATCAACAAATTTTCCAGCCATTGAGTAAAGGTCAGAAATAATATGTTGTCCACCTACATAAAAAAAAACCTGCACTAAATTGTCCGCATGAGACCAATCACTGGCCTATGCCATAATGGGGCAAAACTATTACGCTAGGGCTTTTCTAAAACCATGAAAGAAAATCATGAATGAAACCTGACTATTGCGGAAAAAAATGTTATCAATAAACCCAATTACTTGTGTAAAATACAAATCTTGATTTGTTTGTTTTCAAAATCAAATAAAGCATGAAAGAAATTCATTAAAATCCATCGCTATGATTAAATCTTGATGCATCACCATTATTATGTCCATTAACATTACTAGGCCACTGGGCCACCTAAAATATGAATAAAATGATTATTTCGTCATTAAAAAGAGAGTTCTAGCAATTAAAATTTTTATTCAAAAATCCCTACCTAAGGTGAGTTCTAAAATTAAATAATAAAATTACTAGGCTATATGTAGTACTGTTCAAGGCTTGTAATTCTAGTATGACCTTCAATTTCAAACAAATGAAGTCTGCAAATTCTGCATTCTCCTCACTGATATTTGGTCTGGTGTAGTTGGTATTGATTGCCTGCAGTGATTGGTGGCAGTTATAGCAATAAAATGTTGCTTCCCCAAGATGGCATACCTGTAGCTTTTAGAAAAGCCCTAGCCTAATAGTTTTGCCCCATTCAGTTTTTTCAGTTACTAGCAATTTTTTGATGGTGTACTTGCAGTTTATTTTAAATGTAGGCGGACAATTTAATGAGGGATTTTTTCTAATGTAGGTGAAAAATATTTTTTTTCTGTTAAGATTGGTTTGCATGTACTGAATGTATGTATTTTGTTCTAAGAGTGATTTGATGTTTGATACATGGAGTATACATTGAACCACATATGGACAAAGACAATTTGGAAATTTTTGTTGTCAGAGTGATTTTTGATATTCATTCCTGCAATAGTATGTCTTACAAAATTTGAAAGGCTATTAAAAAACTTCTATGTTGCTTCTTCATGTCAACAATGACATAACTTTAAAGCTCATACATTACACACACTACTTCACGGCTGCAATTGCAATGGGTACTATGGCATGTTGCTATTGCTCCATGTGCCACTACTGATTATAAATCTTTTTGCCTTCCCATATCTCTCTTATATAATAATGGACACTGACACCCATTATTTCTATATGAGGCACACATCAACCAAACCGAATTGATTTTCCAAGACTAGTGTGATGCTTACTTGCTCCACCTGTAGCACTGCCTATTTAATTGTTTAAGCCAGATAATTATAACACATCCCTTGCTCTTCTAAGGGGAACTTGGTGCCCTTTGATATTCCCAATATCCAAGCAAGATCATTTGGGTATATGTGTGTGTATACAGAGGGGGGGGGGGGGTAAATATGTATACTTAAAACTATTTCCTATAATTTTAAGAGTAGTATGATACTCAAAGGTATTCTACAAGATGGGTGGTATTTTAGTGTTTTATGCAATATCAAGTTAACAATAGGTATGTATGAGAAGCAAAAGATAAAGACACACCGTTTATGTGGTTTGATCAATGTGATATACTCCATGGTGGTGAGGGTGTACCTACACCGAGTCCAATCCACTATAAGCTTTGGATACAATAGGGTCTAGCCTTTGTTAGAGTAGGATCAACTCTCTTTTCTCTTAAATACAAATACAAAAATAGTATTACTCCAGAACTCACTGTGACGAACTGTTTAGCGTAACCTGCTTCTGCGTATTCAATCATTTGCACTGTTCGTGAATGTATAAGGAACGAAGACAGATTAACTCCCAGTTATCTCGCTTATAATATTTCTCTCTCTCTGCGTATTAATGAACTACTCTGCGTCTTCTTTGTATTGCACAAGATGCCTTTCTTGTGTTCTCTAATGTTCCGATGCTTTTTTTGAAGTAAGGCATATACTTGACTTATATAGGTCTGCCGTAGTATGAAACCTATCTGTTAGGGTTAGGCATGTTCGATCTTCTGATCTTCATCATTAGGCAAACGCAACTCATAGACATTATCCAAATCAATTCTTTTCTCAGATATATATATATATATATATATATATATATATATATATATATATTAAAAATCTCATATTAATCCAACACATGTATATATATATATATATATATTCATCATCACATTCACAGAATTGGGGTTTAGAGAATAATCACAACAGACCTATTACCAAAATTCCAGAATTCATTTATAACAGGTGAAAATCCAGGATTTGGGAGGGGTACAAGGTTGACAACGAAACGCTACCTCCAGAATTTGGGAATACAACAGATCGTTGTATCCTAGCTACCTCAACGCCTCCGGTCTCCCGTCGTCAGTAGGAACCTTAGACCGTCGGCCTTGGATCGTCCCTTTCTCCCTCTTCGGCCATCTCTCTCTCTCTCTCTGGCCATCTCTCTCTCTCTCTCTCTCTCTCTCTCTCTCTTTATGTGACGGCTGCAAGGGTTACAAGAATGAAGAACCCTAATCCTTAAAGCTTCACCTTTTTATATAGTCACTTTGACATCAAAACGACGTAGTTTTGATTAAATGAAACCCAACATCAAAATGACGTAGTTTTGATACACACTACAACCTTCTAACATCCATATATGACAAAATATCCATAATTTCAACATGGTTCTTTGGGAAAAAGTTACAAGGATCACAAAACCAAGCTAATGGAGGGTGCACGTGACAAAGGCCATTGTCACGGGCACCTCCAAATTCCCTAGGATTTTTCCCCAAGCTTTAGAACAACGTCAGGCATACGTGACAACCATTGTCGCGGGCACCTCCTTTTGGGCTCAAATTTTGCCTCAAGCTTCCTCATGATCATAAAAGGTGTTATAGCCAATGTGTGTCGAAATAAAACTCCTCAAAACCCAACAATTTGCTACTCCAAAAGGCAAAACTGCGGTTAACTCTTCACGTCCCGGAACACGGCTCCTTACAAAAACTTCCATAATCTCTTCAACTATCCCTTGAAAGATCGCCATCATACACCGCTGAAAAGTAGCTGGTGCATTACAAAGACCAAAGGGCATCCTCTTAAATGCATACGTGCCAAAGGGACACGTGAATGTGGTCTTCTCTTGGTCTTCTAGTGGGACAGCGATCTGGTTGTATCCAGAATAATCATCAAGAAAGTAGCAGTAAGGATAACCAGCCAAATGATCTGGCATTTGATCAATAGAGGGCAAAGGGAAGTGATCCTTTCTGGTAGCTTTGTTTAATTTTCGATAATCAATATAAACACACCACCTTGTAACAGTCCGGGAAGGAATTAGCTCATTTTTCTCATTTCTAATGACTGTCATGCCTCCCTTTTTAGGCACCACCTGCACTGGACTCACCCACGAGCTATCAGAGATAGTAAAGATGATACTAGCCTTCCTCCACTTGAGTATTTCTTTACCCACCACCTCTTTCATTATAGGGTTAAGCTTGTGTTGTCATTCAACAGTCGATGTGTGAGTCTCTTCCATTAAAATTTTATGTATACAAGCTGTTGGATTGATCCCTCTGATATCGTCAATAGTCCATCCTAAAGCCTTCTTGTGACTTTTGAGTACCCGTAGCAGCTGTTGACTTTCTTCAAGAGATAATAATGTAGCAACTATCACTGGGTACCTTGCTATCTCATCCAAAAATTCATATTTTAAGTGTCCAAGGAGTTGCTTCAATTCTAGAAGTGGTTCTTGAGCTCATAAGTTTTTTGTTCACACAACTCATTTAAAGTCGCATGTTCTTCTTCTTGAGAAACTTTAGAGAAATCCACTTGCTCGTAGTTCATGGTCAAGACTTTCAGTTATAATACTTTCTTCAAAATATTCTTCCATGAATTCAGCAATGTGATCAACCCAAAAACAGCTTGAGTAGTCATTAGTTCTGTGCATAGACTTCTCCATATTAAAAAAAACTACATCTTCATTGACACGCAAGTGTTAACTCTCCTGAACTAACATCAATTAATGCCCTTCCTGTTCTTAGGAATGGCCTCCCAAGTATCAATTGGACACCTCTATCTTCCTCCATTTCCAGTCACAACAAAATCAGCTAGGAAAATAAATTTGTCCACTTTAACAAGAATGTCGTCAATGATGCCTTCAAGTTTACCTATTGAATGATCGGTGAACCGTAATGAGATAGATAGTTTATTTTGTTGCTCGAGAGATACAATATTTTTAGATTGTTTCAGATTATTTTTTCTAAAGATTTTTGTTATTTTAATTCTATTTTAGGTTTGATAACTTTTCGATTGCTTATTTTCTTTGCAAGTTTGAGAATTATTGTAATATGCTATTTTAATTTCTTTCTCGCGTTACATTCAGTTATACTGTTTAATTTAATTTTAATATTGTGGGACTTTATGTTTGATCTTAATTAGTTTTATTCGTGTTTATCAATTGCTTGCTTCATTTATTTTAATTCTTAATTTAACTTATTTAATTCCTCTTTCAATTTACTATTCATTGTGAATTAAGTTCAACCGCAAATCAAGCTATAGAACAGTTTCAAATCAAAACCTGAACTTTTCGAATCTAGCTTGTGGCTAGTAATTTCACATGCATTGCATATACCATCAAGTGATTTTATTTTAACAAGATTAAATTTAAGTTTTCCTTTGGGAGATGATCTAGGATTGTGTTCATAATTTTTACTTGACATAATCTTGCACTTAGGATAACATTAATACTGCTCAATATTTTGGATTAGTCAAAGATTAGAGAAAAGGTTAGGAAACAATGGAATGTTGGATTCCTTAGCATAGCTCGATATCCATAATGAGTCACTAACATCGTACTAGTCCCAAAGAAAGGAGGGAAACTACACATGTGCATAGATTACCACAACCTCAACAAGGCTAGCCTTAAAGACAATTTTCCACTCCCTCACATTGACACCTTGGTAGATAATATCGCAAAGCATGCCATGTTTTCTTTCATGGATGGTTTCTCTGATTACAACCAAACTCGGATGGACCCTGACTACAAAGAAAGGACCACATTCACAACTATCTAGGGCACCTTCTATTACGATGTCATGCCTTTTGGACTTAAAAATGCTAGGGCAACATACCAAAGGGCTATGGTGACACTCTTTCATGACATGATGCATTAAAAGGTAGAGGTCAACGTTGATGACATGATTGCCAAGTCAGGAAAGGACGAAGATCATGTGGAAGTATTACGTAAATTATTCAATAGATTACGGAAAATACCAACTAAAACTAAATCCGACTAAATGTCCCTTCGGAGTTACATCAGGCAAATTACTAGGGTTCGTTGTTATCCAAAATGAGATAGAGATTAACCCCAATAAAGTTTGGGCCATCCAGGATATGCCCATGCCAAAGACTATCAAGAAGTTAGAGGTTTCCTCAGGCGGCTCAACTATGTTGCCCACTTCATCTTATAGCTTACTGCAACTTGTGAACCGATTTTCAAAGTGCTTTGCAAAAATAATCCCAAAATTTGGAATGGTGAATGTCAGGAGGCTTTTGACAAAATCAAAGAATACCTGATGAACCCACCAATTTTGGTTCCTCCAATCCCCGACAAACCTTTGTTCTTGTATTTGTCATTCGACACACGTCCATAGGTTGTGTATTGGGATAGCTTGATAAAACAAAGAAAAAGGAGCAGGTCATTTATTACTTGAACAAGAAATTTATGTCATGTTAAGAGAAGTACACTCCCTTAGAGAAAGCTTGTTGTGCCCTCGTCTGGATAACACGAAGATTGAGACAATACACTCTCTACCATACTACTTGGCTCATTTCAAGAAATGACCCACTCAAATACTTGTTAGAAAAATCAGCACTGATGGGAAGGATTGACAAATGACAACTGGTTCTATCTGAATACGACCTCACCTATGTAGCATAGAAGGGTATCAAATGAATCGCCATTGCAGATTACTTGGTCAACAGGGCCTTAGAAGATTATGAGCTCATGACTTCTGATTTCCCGGATAGCTCTATTAATGTCATTCAAGAGAATTAAGAATCAGACACGTGGATCCTATGGTTTGATGGAGCCTCAAACTTATCCGATCATGGCATTGGAGTTGTGTTAATCTCTATAACTGGTAGTCACTACCCCATGGTAGCCAAATTGGCCTTTCCTTGCACAAATAACATGGCAGGATATGAAGCATGCATCATGGGTCTTCAAGAAGACTTAAGCAAGGGAATTACGAAAGTTCAAGTATTTGAGGATTCAACCTTGGTAATTTATCAAGTCCATAAGGAGTGGGAAACCTAGAATCCGAAACTCATTCCCTATCAAGAGATGATATTTCACATGGAGGGATTATTTGATGAGATCTCGTTTGAACACATGTCCCGAGACCAAAATCAAATCCCTGATGCCCTAGAACCTCTGGCAGCCCTCCTTTGGTTAGATACAAGCTTAGAAGTACCATCTTTCAACATCTGCATACAGAAGGTGCTAATATACTCTATGATGACTAGTGCAGATATCAACATGAAGTCATGGTACCAGGATATCAAACAATATTTGATCAAAAGAGAATATCCTACAGAAGCCTTAGAATAAAAAAAGAGAAATATTTGACGAACAAGGGCTAGCTTCTTGGATGGGTTAGTCCTTTACAAACGTAGTTACAACATGATCCTACTACGGTGCGTCAAGAAAGACGAAGTCGCTCAGATCCTCAATGAAGTCTACAATGATAATTATGGAGCACATGTGAATGGACATGCTCTATCCCGACAAATAGTGTGGATGGGTTACTATTGGGTTACCTTGGAAAAGGATAGCATTGATCATGTGCGCACATGCCTTAAATGTCAAGTTTACAGAGATAGGATCCAAGCACCCCCATCCTATTTGCATACAATAACATCTCCTTGTCCTTTTTCCATGTGGAGGATGGATGCCATTGGTTCCATTTCACCAAAGGGCTATAATGGTCATAAATTCATACTAGTGGCAATTGATTACTTCACCAAGGGGGTGGAAGCAGCTTCCTATGCCCGTGTCACTCAATCAGTGGTGGTTAGGTTTCTTCGAAACAACATTATTTGTCGTAATGGGCTCCTCGAGCAAATCATAACTGACAATGCTATCAATTTGAACAATTGAATGATGGACAATCTATGTGAGAGGTTCAAAATTTGGCATCACAATTCTACATCGTATCATCCCAAAATGAATAGAGTGGTTGGAGCAGCAAATAAAAACATCAAGAATATCATTTGAAAGATGATTGAGACATACAAGGATTGGAGTAAGAAATTGCCATATGCATTGCACGCTTACCGAACTTCTGTACGAACATCGACTGGGGTAACCCCTTCTTCCCTAGTCTATGGTATGGAAGCAGTCTTGCCAATTAAAGTAGAGATCCTGTCTCTTAGGGTTCTTAGGGACACAGTTGGATGAAGTAGAATGGGTCAAAGATCGTTTTGAGCAACTGAATCTCATTGAAGGAAAACGCCTAGCGGCAATTGGACAAGGCTAGTTATACCTAGAGAGGATAATGACCAACTTCAAGAAGAAAGTCAAACCCCGAACCTTCAAAGAAGGGGACTTGGTCCTAAAGAAAATATTACCGATACAACATGACCACAAGGGCAAGTGGACTCTCAACTATGAAGGTCCATATGTTATAAAAAGTGCATTCTTAGGCGGCACTCTAGTCCTCAGAGAAATGGACGAATTCAAACTCCGAAACCTTGTAAATAGTGACGCTATAAAGAATTTTTATGCTTAACTTCCCTTTTCATACTTCAGAATTGTATTGCCGCTCAATCCAGTTGAGTCAAAATCTTGCGCTTTGATCGTTCGCATAAATGGGCCAAACCTTGTCCTTACTATAGACATATGACAATCAAATTTGAGTTTAACATGAAAACGTTCATGGCCTAAGAGCGGGCTTGGTGTGTTGGAAATATAGGATTTGATGAAGCTGCCAAAATATAGTCTAAGTCTTGAGATTCGAAGATCCAAAGAGTCGTAGTTCGTAGAAGTAAAACTGTCACATGACATATTGGCGAGAGGCTCGTAGACTCGTAGGGTCTGGAGACTCAAAGCATATTTGTGACAGAACACATTGCGACTCGTAGATCCTAGGTCAAAGGTCATAGTCGCAGTATGAAAAAGAGAGCATTACTGTAAGTGACGATTCAATTCAGAGACTCATAGAGTCGAAAAATTCTAAAAGAACAGTAACCAAACTTAAATAACTCGGAGACTCGAAGCCTGTAGAATTGTAGAGTCCCTAGAGCGCTCATGTCACTTAACAGAACTTAAAGTATCGCTAGACTTGTAGACCCAAGGGTCGTAGAGTCGCAGCCTTAAAACACTGTTAACAAAACAGGACTCGCAGACTTGTAGGTCAAAGGTCGAAGAGTCGAAGCCAAAAAAACCGACCTTGTAATGACCCGTATTTTGGGATGTGAGGAGAGTTTTGCCCTTTTAGTGGAAATATGTGGGTTTTGGAGAGTTTCTTCCCACACACTTTAGCTAAAACACCTTGAATATTGATGCACAAGTTTGAGGTAAGAGATAAGCCCAAGAGGGGACTTTTGGGAGGTGCACGTGACAATTGATAACGTGCATTTATGCCCTAGGAAGATGCTATTTGCATATACAAGCGCTTTTAGTGCTTTTGTCAGGCTTTGGAGATTAATTTTGACCAAGTAGATGGCCTCAAATCCATTGGCGTGCAGAACTAAAGTTTATCAGAATGATGTCCTCTACCTTCCACAGAAGTTTCAGAGCCAAAGGCCTTGAATGCCAATTGGACCAATTGGCATGCAAGCATATTACTCCATACCAGCCTTCTACATGATGCAAGGAAGCTTGGGGATGAATTTCACCTAATTTGGAGCTGCACGCCAATTGGGAATATGACGTGCATTATGGCGTGCAGCCATGTTTTTGCACCATCACCTTGGTTTTGTTATTCTATTCATCTTTCCCCAAAGGACCATGTTGAAATTATGGATATTTTGTCGTGTGTGGATGCAGGAAGGTTGTAGCTTGTGTGATCAAAACTACGTTGTTTTGATGCTGGGATTCACTTAATCAAAACTACGTCGTTTTGATGTTGGTATGCCTATATAAGAGGTGAAGGACTCTTAGGTTTAGGGTTCTTCTTTTGGCTAGCCACTGCAGCCGTCGCGGAGAGAGAGAGAGAGAGAGAGAGAGAGAGAGAGAGAGAGAGAGAAGCTAGAGAGAGGAAAGGAAGGAGAGCTGCTGGTGGCTGCCGGAGCATTTTGCGTGGGGAGGACGGCGTCAAGCACAGGAGCAAGGAGGATCTTCTTTAAGGTAGGGATTCTGTTTTCCCTTAGATCTATCCCAGGGCTCTGGCCTGGTGGTAGGCAATCCTTACTTGTTTTTGGTTATATATATATATATATATATATATATATATATGTAAATCCATATAGGTGTGATCTTCTATCTGGATGTTGGCCTTCAGTGGTATGTATGTGTTTGATGTTATACTAGTGTGGCTATGCATGTTAAGTGTTTGATGTTATGCCAGTGTGGCTATGCATGTTAAGTGTTTGATGTTATGCCAGTGTGGCTATGCATATTAAGTGTTTGATGTTATGCTAGTGTGGCTATGCATGTTAAGTGTTTGATGTTATGCCAGTGTGGATATACATGTTAAGTGTTTGTTGTTATGCCTGAATAGCTGAGATGTATGTTAAGTGTTTGGTGTTATGTCGGTGAGACCGACTATGGAGCCTAAGAAGCCTAAGAGGCTAAGGCAATGCTTGTGTACCTGTGGAGCCTGAGAGGCTGAGTTAATGTAAGTGAGACTGACTGTGGAGCCTGAGAGGCTGAGTTAATGTCAGTGAGACTGACTGTGGAGCCTAAGAGGCTGAGTTCTTGTCGTGGGACCGACCGAGGAGTTTTTGTGGCAAAGGTTGTACTGTTTGTGGCTTGTCGTGTATAGTATGGATTATGACCTGTTTAGAATGTAATTGCCACGACACCGCGCTTGAGCACTTCTTCATATAGATGGTAGGAGCATGGGATAGGTTGGGGAGACATGATCCCTAGCGAGCCGTGGTTGCTCACCCCTCCCTCTGTGGTGTGTTTTTGCGCAGGACCCTACGGGCGTTAGGTGGGAACACCAAGGTGGGAGAGTTCTGTTTTGTGGCTTCGTTTTATGTTATTTGTGTTATGTAATTCCATTGAGACCTTGTAACCCCGGCGGGAGATTTTGTAATGAAGTTTAAAACATAATAAAGGCATGTGGTTTGAATTTACTAAATATATGATCTTGTCTTTCCGAATATATCTCTGTGAGGGTGTATGTTGTCTTGTGTGGGAAAGTTGTATCCTACCCCCTTATCCACCGCGTGGGTGAAGGGGGAGTCACGAACCGGTTTCCTCGGGTTGGAATTCGGGGCGTGACAGTATGATATCAGAGCATGGTCTAGTTGGCCTAGGGTAGTGGGCGGATCTAGTTGTCTTGAGTCCTTTGGTGGAGGCTGGAGGGACGTGCCTGATCAACATGGTCCCTTTTGAGCCTCTAAGGTGTACTTGGGGTAGACCAGACCTAAGGTAGGATTTGCATGCATTGGCATTAGGGCACTAGTTTGCATTTGTTGTTCTATGTGAAAATGTGAATAACGTGATTATGTGTGAACCGTGCAACTCGAATATTCTTGGAATGCCTTGGACATGACTACAATGTGGATTGTGCTGTGTGTAATGTGGATTGATGAAATATATGTGTTTGATGCCATGTTATAGTAGGATTGATAAAAAGGGGTAGAGGGGGTAGCACACGATAGATTTCGAATGCGTTTTGACGATTGTCTTACTTACTTCATGTAGTAAGAATGCCACCAAGGAGATTGACACGTGCGTCCGGGGCAGTGGGCCGATGAGTCATCTGCCCATGAGGGTTCAGGTGCGGGGTAGTTTCTTTGGAGGGCATGCGCTGTTGTTGGCACAGCTGCGAGAGAGCATCCGACTGGAAGTCCGAGAGCTGAAGGAGGGTATCCGGCAAGAGGTTCGGGAGGAAGTGCGCTATGAGATGGCAGCACAGCAGGTGGTACCACCACCACCAGCCGGGGAGTTACCTCGTGAGCGTGAGAGTTCGCTAGGTGGCGTACCAATTCGTGTGGAGGATGATGTGGTGACGAGGTTCCGAAAGGAACAACCTCCGAGGTTCAAGGGAGAAGAGGAACCCGTGGTGGCTGAGCACTGGTTGAGGCAAATTGAGCATGTGTTTTCCTTCCTCCTACCCTGGGAGGAGGATAAGGTGAGGCTGGCCATTCGGCAGCTGGAGGGGAATGCTCTGGAGTGGTGGCAGAGTGTCGTAGGGAGCCATGCGGTGCAGTTTATGCTGTGGGAGGAGTTCTTGCAACTTTTCCACGATGAGTTCTTCCCTAAGTCCTTGAGATGGCAGAAGAGAGAAGAATTCGGCAGCCTGAAGCAAGGATCAAAGACGGTGCCTGAGTATGAGCGGGAGTTCCGGAGCCTGAGTAGGTTTGCCCTTGAGACTGTGGCAAAGGAGGACCTGAAGGCCCACAAGTTCACCTTGGGTCTCAGGCCAGCTCTTAGGCAGAGGGTGGCGATTCTGCGTTTGAGGACCTATGTTGAGGTTGTTGAGACAGCACGTATAGCTGAGAGGGAGCTAGAGGATGGGAGGCAGGTCTATCAGGGTCGCCAGTTGCAAGGTGGGTCTGAACGCGATTCTGGGTCCAAGAGGCCCAAGACTGAGGACAGAGATAGTAGTTCTTGTAGGTCCCAAAGTGAGCCTGGGGGGGGGGTGAATAGACTTTCGTTGTGTGCGAAAGCTAGACTGTTAGTTGGTTTTGGATTCCTCTGCAAATGACTATGATGGAAGTATTTATGGAGAAGACGACAGTAGTATTGTGAGCGATAACATGAGTGATGATGAACTATCAGACAAAACTGAGATAAGAGTAAATGCTCTTTTCTCAACAGATCTCAGTTGTGAAAGTGATGGTTTATGATAGATCGACGTGTGCAAAACAACACAGAGATTAGACTTAATGGAAGTGCTAGATCTTTGGTGAACAAGAGGTTCTTGAATAATCAGATGGATTACTCTTGTTCTTGGTTCAACGCGGCGCACAACACTTCTTCTATTTTTCTCTTAGAGTCTTATTCTTTCGTTGTTGGAACTCTCATTTTCTTTGGTTCTGTAAAGGATTGTTTATATCAAGTGTGTCAGAGCCATTTTCTTGTGTATTGTGTGTTTCCTTCTTTTGAGAGAGAGATTAAACTCACAATTTTGTCGTTAAGTGCGTGAGAGATATATCTTTAAGATTAAAGTGCTCGTGCACCATGATGTCCATCCCGACAGACTGACTTCCCGCCACTGAAAATGCGGAATGTCAGACGATGGGTTGATCCGCTCGATTTCTGAGATCGGATGCCCATACCGCATTTTTGGCATGCGATCGATCTTGGCCGTTCATCTCGTGGATGGTAGTTGGCAGCAATTAATGCGTCATTAAATGCGCTCAACCGCTCGGGACGCGCGCAGCTTACTGTACAAACCCTAGCCGACAATATCGCTAAGTGGCTGTGTTTAGGGTTGTAAGTTTGCCTCGGAGGTGGATGCCTCGTAGGTTCAGAGACTCGAAGATTTCAGCTAGCACCTGTAGAAAGTTGCGAAGTCTTGGTTCAGGCTTTATGGTGTTTCTGCGAGTCTACGACTCACATCTTCGAGTCTTCGAGGCTAGAGTTTTCGAGGCTGGAGGTTAAGTTGGATTAGCCTTTTAGTGTCACTCTGTTAACTAAAGTCTACGACTCTGCGTGTCTACGACTCTTCGAATAGCGCTTAGAGTGACTTCTTCGATTACAGCTGATCTACCTGTTATTGGAGCTACGAGTCTACGACTCTATCGATATGGGTCTACGACCTTCGGGTCTCTCAGTTTACTATATTTGACTAGGTGGTCTGAAAATCTTCGACTCTACGAGTCTTCAACTTAGCTTTTCTTCCTTAGCCTTTCACAGAGGTTCATAAACTGAGTTCCTTTATAGCTACGACCCTTTAGCTCCAACTCTCCGCCATCGATCTCCGAGTCTGGAAGTATGGCAATTTCTCTTTAGTGACTGTGTCCCTTGAGTCTACGAGTCTACGACTCTACGACTCTTGAGTTACAGTTTCATTTGTTTGCCAGTCTTTACAGCGTCGATTCTTCGACCTTCAACCTACGAGTCTACGAGTCCAGTTTTCTTATCCGTGTTCAACGGCTTTGACTTTATGACTTCCGATCTACGAGTCTGTAAGTCCTGTTTTCTTAATAGTGTTCGAAGGTTTCAACCCTACGACTCTACGAGTCTTTGAGTTAAGTGGCAATTGAAAGATCTGTTAGTTGAAGTGTTTGTGGGGACTCTACGAGTCTACGAGTCATTTAGCGTTGGTTACTGTTCTTAACACTGCTTCGACTCTACGAGTCTCCGAACTTCGTTGATGCTTACAGTAACACTTTCTTTTTCGTACCATGACTCTATGACCTTCAACCCTGGATCTACGAGTCACAATGTTCTGTCACTATTTCGCCTTGAGTCTCCAGACTCTACGAGTCTACGAGTCTCTTGCCAATACGTCCTATGACAGTTTCACTTCTACGAACTTCGACTCTCCGACCCTACGACCGTCGGTTCTTCGAGTCTCCGGACTTAGACTATTTATGGCAGCTTCATCAAATCCTATATTTCCAACAATCTCCCCCTATTTAATGTAAGCTGACGACATGTATTTGTATGAAGTCTGAGACTACAAGTTTTGTGGGCAGATTTAGATTAATCAGAAGATGTCTTTGCCTATAGAGAATTTGAAGGAGTATCCAAAGGGTTAGCTAGAAATGAATACTCCCTCGTAGGCCGGAAAGCTGCATTTGCTGGCTCCTGACAAAGAGCTGGCTCCCCCTGAGATGCATACCCCCTACGAGCTGGCCCCCCCTGAGATGAATACTCCCCCTTTCTGGGGTGAGGAAGAAGCACCAGAACATAAACCGAGGGGAGCATGGGAATAAGGCACAGAATAGCATACAACATAGCAAAGACATACAGAAAAGATAACTGACAAAACAATAAGTACACAGACATGTGAAAAGCAAGAGATACAGTGTACATGTAATTAGAGTACAGGACAGTTAGGGGTTAAATTCAGAGTACAAGACACTCTGTGTAAATAGAAAAACAGCAGCTTGCTCGTGCAGGAGTTGAGCAGGAGTCAAGTGTAACGAGGCCGCTCGACTGCTCACACGATCAAATTCAGGCACGAGAGCTGGAAACCCATTGGTAGTCAGGATGCGAATGTAATGGCAAACATAAAAGCCACAACTATGAGCATCATCCTGACCAGGAACGCCTTGTTCGACTCACGTGATTTCCATCGGTTTGGTGAGAGGATATCCACCACACCCATGTGAAGAACCCTGCATGACACGGGTGAGAGTGCGATTGAACTCACGAAGTTGTTCACATCGATGGAGTAGTAAGGTACTGGGTTTGGAGTCGAAGATGATGATCCTTTGGTTCTTGAAGTCGATGTCGAGAAGAATCCAGTGCGGGGATGTTGACAAGTACGGAATTAGCACATGGTCTACCTCATCCCAGGGAAGGAAGGAATTCTCATATCTGCGACCTTGTATAATCTCGAGCATAGCTGCATCATCGAGCAGCTGAGCCTGCATGATCGGCAAACAGAGTTCCACCCTGGTATCGCGGCGGATGTGAAGAGGTAGCTTCGCGAGAAAGGACTTCTGGGCGAAGATGAACTGAGTCATCTCCAGGTTATCCATTTCTTCACCGTCATGAAGTAGGCGACAAAGATCAGGTCTAGTGAAGAAGGCTTCATAGCCGCAGGTCCTTGCAGTGGTATCCCCAGGAATGTAGGTGTTGAAAGCAGCCAGTTCAACTGAGGTGCCTCCAATAGTCACAATGCGAGGTGGGGCTAGAGGTTGTTCAGTAGTGGTAGCGGTTGGCTTGACAGGTGAGGCAGGCATGGTATACTCAGTCGTACTAGGATGTGATGTTGAAAGACCTGGCTGAGTGGAAGAGGATGGTTGGCAGGGAGCAGCAGTCTGCTTCTTAATGCGGGTTGCAATTGGAACATCATCATCATCATCATCAGAGTCTGAGATTGTGAGTGCAGTCTGATGACCGTAGTTCTGTGTGCGCGCTTTCTCCCCCGTGTGTAAGTAGCGATGGCGAGGTTGTGAGTGACTTGGAGGAGGTGCGGCTGGTCGTGGAGTATCAACCGGTTCAGGTGCAGGCCGATCCGATGGTTGTGGGAGAGTGCTTTTGACAGGTGAGGGATATCTCACCACTTGCAAGACGATGACATTCGATAGAATAGCTCCCGAGTTATACTGAGGCCTTTATATTGTCTCTGGTAAGCTCCCTTGAGGTCTTCACAGTGCTCTTCCATATGTCTAAATCCATCAGTGGTTGCACTTGTGAGTGATGTCATTTCTTGCTGCACCTTGTCGAGGGTACGATCTGATGATTCAACTTACGTTCGTACCTCTTCGATGCTGGACTCCATAGTAGCGATCGTTCCTCAAAGGCCTAAGAGACCGAAGCTTTGAAGATGCCAGAGAACATCGGTTTCTCGATGACCTTGCCGGCGAATATCTACTTCTTCGACCGACGGAGAACGTGAGTGAGACGCGGCTGGTACTGGAATAGCCATTGTGATATTGGCTGTGAACTCCTCACTTACCTGAGTGGCCACCTGATGAACGGCATGCACAGATGGTGTGGCCATCCCAGTCCCTTCCACAGTCTCAGGAACCTGTGGGACAGCTCCTGCCTCGGAGTCACTAGCTGCAGCATCAAGATTTTCTTCTTCATCTGCTTCTTCGTCCACCGCAGTTGGTACCAGCTCATCATCATGACTGCTGTGGTAGGTGAGTCCACCATGATGGGAGATGGGGCAACCATTGATACTACTTCCACCTGGGTCTCGACTTACTGGACCCCTGATCAACCAACCACTTAATCGGATGGTCTCTATCTACCATCTGCTTTCCAAAGGCGATCCATGCCTTTCGCAAATCAACAGGAGACATATGAGCCTTGGCATACTCCATATAATATTCTTCCAGCTCAGACTCTCCAAGAGTGCTCAACAGTACAGGTGTAGTACCCCTATCCTTTGGGGTTTCCTGTGCTGGAGTCTGCCCTCCAACTACAGGTTCTCTTACTGCAGGTATCCTGGGGCGGTTGTCAAGAGGGGTCTCCTTAGGTGTAGAATCTGTGGGGAGATGAGTTCTGGAAATATTCTCCACCACTTCAGTTATATGTATTGTTGCTGCGGATGCAGAGGAGTCCCTGGAAGTCGATGAGACACGAACCGGTTGTCGTGGCATGCGAGCTGGGGCTCGTACAGAGCTGGTTGTGTCTTCTGCACGACTTCTTGCACCTGACTCAGTCCTTCTCAATGACTTGATCTCCAGCCGACCATCCTCATAAATACTTTTGAATATGTATTTGGTCGGTAGTGGCACTGAGGGCCTGTTGCAGAATACTTCAGGGTGCAGAAACCTAAGGACTTTGGTGAGAATAAGTCCAAAGTGTCCTTTCTTGGTTTTAATCATGGAGTGTATTTGTGTTCCCCAGTCTACTCGTCTGCTTTGTAGAACACTACACATGATCTTCATCTTCTCATGACTTGCAGAGTCATGAGCCGTCTTTTTGCACAGTAGGCAATGTCCAGTGCCTGACCGGAGAAACCCATCTTCAGGGCTCCCCGACCTTGCTTTTCGGGATCGGAGTATCCAAGGAAAGACTTACACTCTTCTCTAGAAAGATTGGGAAGAGGATCAAAGGTACCTTTTGGGAGCGAGAGTGCATTTCGGAGTGTTTCGATAGAAACTTGAATCTCCACTCCTTGTACAGTTCCCACAAGGTCGGCTCCAGTGAGTACCATAGTCTCATAAAATTCTGCAACATCTTCTATCAGCAAGTCTTGCATCCCTGAGCAAACAGATGCAACACCGGTTTCATCAAGGCGATTTTTGAATTCGTCCCACCAGTGACTCGGCGTCGCCTATGGCTTCCCGGTCTATGATGAATCCCGAGACGATGTTATGTAGGTTGTCCGCCATCGATGAGCTTGGTTCTACCATTGAGCTTGTAGAGAGAGAAAAAGAGACACTCGTAGAGAGTGATTGTAAGCTTCGAAGGTGGTCAAAGGAAAGAGGAAGAGAGAAAGAGAGGCAGTCGAAGAGAGAGAGAGAGAGAGATATAGGGTTAGGGTTCAAGTGTGAAAATGACGAACATACCTTTGGGCTCCGTCTCCATCTGTAACTTATATATGAGGTGAGAAGCGTACTGTAGAAGTCACAGACTTTGTCGGTTCGTCTTCAGGTCCACGTTCTTTTCTCTGACCCGTCTCTTTATCTCCCGGATCCACCCGTTAGAAGATTCAAGCGATAGGTACACGTCACCCCTTATGTCGGTGTGCAGGTTCCATTTTAAGTGCATAGTGACATGCTGACATGTCTACGAGGCTTGAATAGTAAGTGACAGACTCCGTCTCGCTACGATCTTT
Organism: Taxillus chinensis; assembly: GCA_023512835.1. NCBI lineage: Eukaryota > Viridiplantae > Streptophyta > Magnoliopsida > Santalales > Loranthaceae > Taxillus > Taxillus chinensis. Next base: position 24,564,191 of record CM042091.1, read on the forward strand.
TGAACTGCGACGCTACGAAGCTGGATGCTTCGAGGCTATGACCCTCAAAGCTTCGAGGCAGCACATGATATGCACTTCTTCGATGTAGTTGCTTTGAGGTTGACTGCGAATGCAGCGAGCGGTGGATTTCTCTGGACTTTTCAACACTTAACAACACACATGAGATGCATATGACAATTCACATGATATTATTCATGATGAATAGTGTTGTGAGTGAAATTGAGATCACATGTCCAGAGCTTGGTTTATTTCAACCGAATGTCTGATTTACATGTATGGCAACTGTATCACTACCATTGAAGTCTCCAATTACCTTAGAAATGATTAAGTATATCATCATACAAGCATCATGTGTCGAAGGTGATCACTATGTTAACATAGCATCCAGTAAACCATGATTTATCCATTTTAACAACCATGTCATAAAATCTGAGTCTTCTCACTTTTCAGCAAAACTCACTCAGCGGAGGCCTCACCCTCTCACCCTCGGATCAGCATGTGAGCTTGATGCAGGAACTAGAATTATACTGTATAAGTAAGCTCATGGTCAACCGAATCTTACCACAACCCTGATCCAAGAATGATTTTCGGTTCAAGATAGATGACTTGAGAGACAGGATGGCCCTATTGAGAATCGAATACACACTCTATCATTGTAAGATTTACAACACAACAAAGTATAGGTAGAGTTTGGAGTTTGATCATTCAAACTGGTCTGTGTGAGTTGTCTCTTTTCTTTTGTGGAGCACAATGTTTCGGTGCTTTATATGAGTCTTTTTACAAGGACAGAGCTCAACACAGTATCTTTTTGAATCACATGATCATACATTTTGATCTCCAACTATTGCTATAACAGAGACACAATCTGGGAACAGTGAGGACTCCCCCTAAGATAGGCATTCAATCTATTGTCTATTATCATTTTGCCTTTTTCACCTTGCCTTTTTCAGTAAAAGGTAGTGGCTCTTCTTGAGTAATAGGCTTTTTATGATTCTCAATTACTACAGTCTCAGTCATCCTTTGAGCATTAAATCATTGAGGATCCTTTCCGTGCAGGCCAACAACACCATGAGATACAACAGTTCTTGCTAGTTAATGAATGCAATGCCACACAGGTGATATTCTCTCAGAATAAAATAACAGGTAATGGGAATATCTTCTGATGAAAATAAGGGAAATTGCACTCATTTCACTCAAGACTTGAGAGTTTATGACAGGTTGCCCAACTGACGTGAACCAGGTTCAGAGGTAGCAAGTTTCATCCATGTGATTTCTCACTTTTTAGCAGCAGATATGCATGAATCACACGTAGTCATTACTAATTTTCATGAAGACATCATCAGTTATTAACAGTGTCATACTTATGTTAATCACACAGATAATTAGGTTGAAATGAAACACAAGACATGCGGTGAGTCTTATGAATTTAAATCCAACATGCCAAGTTTTGTCAGAAGTTGACTGAACCTGGTTTCTTACAGAGGTTTGGTGAATATGTCGGCAAGCTGGTCATCAGTGGATATATACTCTAGGGAAATGTCTTTCTTTAGCACATGATAACGTATAAAGTGATGTCTGACCTCAATGTGCTTGGTTTTGGGATGCATAACAGGATTGTTTGAAATTGCAATGGCACTTGTATTGTCACAATACAGAGGAACGGCCTTCAGATCAAAACCATAGTCTGATAGTTAACTGGCCATCCAGAGCAATTGAGCACAACTCTTCCTGCGCAAGAATATATTCAGCCATTTGTGGAGGTTGAAATCGAATTTGTTTCTTGTTAAACCAGGATACAAGTCTGTTGCCTAAGAGTTGACATGTTCCACTTGTGCTCTTTCTATCAATCCTGCATCCGGAAAAGTCTGCATCTGAATATCCTCTCAGTTTAAAGTCAGACTCTTTTGGATACCATAGTCCCAAATTCTCAGTTCCCTTCAGATACCGCATGATCCTCTTGACATGAGACAAGGGGGATTCCTTGGGATTAGCTTGGTATCTGGAATAGATGCATGTTGCAAACATTATGTCAGGTCTGCTTGCTGTCAGATACAGCAAGGATCCAATCATGCTTCTGTATTCTGAAATATCCACCTCCTTGCCTGCTTCATCCATATCCAGTTTGGCGTTTGTAGGAATGGGAGTTCTCATGTGTGTCACATCAGTCATCTTAAACTTCTTTAGAATCTCCTTTATGTATTTGGTTTGGACGATAAAGATCCCATCCTCTAACTGCTTGACCTCCAATCCAAGGAAGAATGAGAGTTCTCCCATCATACTCATTTCATATTCACTTTTCATTAGATGAGAGAAGTCTTCACATTGCTTCTTGTCCCTTGATCCGAATATGATGTCATCCACATAGATTTGGACTATCAAAGGTGATCCTTTTCCTTCCTTGAGAAACAGTGTGGGGTCAATCTTACCTTTTCTGAACTTGTTTTTGATCGAAATTTCGACAAGTGTTTCATACCAAGCTCGGGAGCTTGTTTTAGTCCATAAAGAGCCTTTTTCAGTTTGTATACCTTCGCTCTTGGTTTGGCTCTAGAAATCCGGGTGGTTGTTCAACATAGACTTCTTCTTGGAGGTCTCCATTCAAGAAAGCACTTTTGACATCCATTCGATAAACTTTGAAGTCCTTGAATGCCGCATATGCGAAGAACATGCGAATGGCCTCTAGTCTAGCAACGGTGCAAAGGTTTCATCATAGTCGATTCCTTCTTCTTGTCTGTATCCTTTTGCAACTAGTCTAACCTTGTTTCTGATTACAACACCATCAGCATCAAGTTTGTTTCTGTAAATCCATTTCACGCCAATGACTTGCTGTGATCTGGGCCTGTTGACCAACTCCCATACTTCCTGTCTTTTGAACTGATTTAATTTTTCTTGCATTGCATCAATCCAATGGTGATCCAGAACTGCGTCATTTAATGATTTTGGCTCCACTTGTGATAGGAAACACATATATAGGTTTTCATGAAGTGTGACAGCCCTTGTTTTAACTCGTGCAGCAGGATCTCCAATTATCAGTTCAGAAGGATGGTCTTTTAACTTTCTTTTTGCCTTTGGAAGGTCTTCTTTTTCTTCATGATGAATCCCTAATTGCTCAATGTCAGGTTCTTGGGCTGGTAGAAGTGGCAGAGTCTGAACAGGTTGAATGTTACAGTCATGATTTTCTGTTGATTTTTGACTTGGTTCCGCAGCAATCGATTCAGCTCTTTGTTCAACAGGTTCAGGTACATCTTCCATAGTTTCTGTTGTCATGGGCTTATCTGTGTCCTGATCTTCTATAATGACAATGTCCTGCATTTTATTTACATTTGGATCTCCTTTTTGCATTCCATGGTTAGTCTCATCAAAAGAAACATGAATAGACTCTTCAACAACTTTGGTTCTTCTATTAAATACACGATAAGCCTTGCTAGTCATGGAGTATCCAACAAGATATCCATCATCCGATTTGGCATCAAACTTGTTCAAGTAATCCTTGCCATTGTTCAGAATGTAGCAAGTGCACCCAAAGATCCTTAGGTGACCAATGTTTGGTCTCCTTCCCTTCCATAACTCATAGGGTGTTTTCATGGCTCGTTTGTTAATTAGAGTTCTGTTTTGTACATAACAAGCAGTGGCAACAGCTTCAACCCATAGGGATTTTGGGAACTGAGCTCCTGTCAACATGGTTCTAGCTGCTTCAACTAATGTTCGATTCTTTCTTTCAGCTACTCCATTTTGTTGTGGAGTTCTTAGTGTTGAGAAATTATGCTGAATACCATGTTCAGTACAAAACTCTAACATATCAGAAAATTCAAATTCCTTGCCATGATCGCTACGAATGTACTTAATAGAGAGACTTTTAACATTAGTGACCCAATTGAAAAGTTCAACAAGATTCTCAAAAGTTTCAGTTTTGTTTTTGAGAAACATAACCCATGTGTATCTGGTATAGTCATCTACTACTACAAGAAAGTATCGTGCACCAGCTAAGGAAGACACATTTATTGGTCCACATAGATCCATGTGCAGAAGTTCAAGTGGTTGTGTGATTGAGGTTTTATCTATACTCTTAAAAGAATGTTTAACTTGCTTACCCAGCTGACAGTCCCTGCAAGGGTGTTCTTTCTAATAAACATGCTTGGGTAAGCCCTCAACCAATTCCAGAGATGCCAGTTTAGACATGGTTTTAAAGTTTAAATGGCCAAATCTCTTATGCCACAACCAATTAATATCAGGTGAAGCTTTGGACAGAAAATAAATTGGTTCATCAGATTGAGCATTGCCAAAGACCAACTTGTAGACATTGCCTTGTCTATGTCCATTTAGCTTCACTTGTTTGGAGAGGGAATCCATAACTGTGCAGGTGTGTTTAGTGAACAACACTTGATAACCTTTGTCACACAATTGACTTATGCTCAACAGGTTATGTTTAAGACCTTGGACAACAGATACATTCTTAATGGACACAGAACCATTAGAGAGAGTACCCTTACCAACAATCTTACCCTTTTTATTGTCCCCGAAAGTGACAGATGAAGCTGCAACCTCCCTTACCTCACTTAATAGAGAGGCATCATCTGTCATGTGCACAGAGCGAACCTTGTCAAGATACCACTGGCTGGAATTGATCTTTTGTTTCCGGTAGCTACTTTTGACCTGGTGCACTGTTCCTGCACATAGAGCAACTAAGTCTTGGGGGCCCAATTAAGATTGGGCTTTGGGTAAGTGAAAGCTACAGGTGGCAATTTAAGTTTCCAATAAGAAGGGGCAGATTTAACTTTCCATGCTAATCTTGGTGATCCTTCATTAGAGTTATTAGCAAGATTAGCCTTTAGATCTTCAACACGTTTTCCTTCCTTATTGTTATCTTTGGTAGCTTTAATAGGCGTAGGTTTAACAATTTTCTTCACAGGTTTGATTTTTAAGTCTTTTGAAGGAATAGCTTGTGTGTGCATGGTATGTTTCTTCCTATCGAGTTCTGTGGCATTGCAGATTGTTAGTGAAATTAAGCTGTTTAAGATTTACCCTAATTTAGGTGGCAATCTCCTACCTAAGATACTCAGAGTAGAATCTGCACTGATAGGAGAGGTGTCCAACTTCATAGCAGATGGGGCATGTGATAGATTTCGGTTGAACATCCTGTCTCAAGGGTTTTTCTGAAGTGTTAAGAGGTTTCCTAGGTTTTCTCACAAATCCTAGACCGTTCTTAACTCTTCCATTAGAGACAAACTTAGGTTGGAATGCAAGAACCTTCTTTGGATGAACCGGTCTCAAAAGTAGTGGTGTTTCTACTTGGTTTTGTCTCTGAGATAACTACACCCTTACCCTTGCATTGGGTTGTAGAGGATAGGTTGATGAAGGTTCAGCTTTCGGTTCTTTCATTGCAGCCTACCGCATCATTGTCCTTAGATGCAATGATACCCAGGTCTTTGAATTCGGGTGTTACTGGCTTGGGTGAACTAGTAACAGCCATTGATACCTCCTTTCCACAATCAACGAGCACACGGCCAACAGGAACAAAGCCAGCGAGACACTTGGTCTGTACAGGATAGGTCTAGGCCTTGGCTATTTGGTCTTCAGAGAAACCAAGACCTAAAGCTAGACCTTTAACATCTGGAGTAGTCCTAAAGTGGGCAGCAATCTCAGCAGAGTCTTGCCACTTTTGACTGATTAGTCTTTCCTTTTCCGCTTGCTTTGGTTTGATTAGTTCCTTTTCAAGTCTATCGATGTCTTTATTAGCCATTTTTAGTTGACCAGCTTTGTCAAAAAGAACATCGTGTGTGCTTCTCATCTCACTCACTTCACTTTTAATCTTCTCTTTGTTCTTTCATAATCATCTATAGAGTCTCTATATTCACATGAAAGCCGTTCCAGTTTAGAATAATATCTTTCTTTGTCAGCTTTCATAGGAAGAAATTGTTCCTCCATTTCTTTAAGAGCTCTATAGGTATCTTCATATTCAATATAGAGCTGTTCATAAGTTCTTACCTTGAGGGGAGGTGAATGGTCAGCCATGAAGCAGATGAGACCTTTTTCCTTCTTCTCCTCATCCGACGATTCTTCTTCCTCCTCGGTTCCACTGTTAAACTTGTTAGTGACAAGAGCCTTCTTCCTCTTGTCATCCTTTTCGCTTGAGGAGCCTTTGGTCTTCTTCTTCCCTTCACTGCCTCCTTTTTCTCCCTCTTGACTTATAACGAGTTAGCGGCGAAATGGCCGGGCTTGTTGCAATGATAGCATTGTAACTTGTCCTCATCTTTTCCCTTAGAGAAAGATGAGGAAGACAGCCTGCTTTCCTTTCCTTCGTAGTTCCCCCTTCTCTTCAGCGGTTTCTTGATCGAAATGCCACTTCTTCGTTGAAGCACTATCTCGAGCCAAGTGTATCAGCTTCATCTTCTTCCTCTTCGAAGATGGTTCCCGTGGTTCGAGAGCAGTCTTAGAAGCAATAGACTTCTCCTTTTTCTTGGAAGGATTCTCAAATGCCTCAAGCTCTTCTTTTTGCATCTCAAACGTCTTGAGGTCCCCATATAGTGCTTCCAAGGCACAAGTCTTCCATTCCTTTAGCTGACGGATGGCTGATGTCTTTATCAGCAGTCTCAAGGGTAGAGATCTCAAAAATTTGTCATTTTTGTCCTTTTGAGAGATCTCAACGTTATACGTCTTCATTCGTTGAATCAGACCTGTGAACCGTTTGTAGATACTGTCCAATGACTCCTTCGGTTCACATCTGAAGGCTTCATACCCTTGTTTGAGCATGGAGATCTTGTTGTCCTGTATTTGCTCATCTCCTTCGTATATGAGACAGAGCTTGTCCCATACCTCTTTAGCAGTCTCAAGATCTTGCACATCTGTGAACATGTCATCATCGAGTGCATAGAAAAGTATGGCTTTTGCCTTGAAGTTGAGCTTTACTTTCCTCTGCTCCACCTTAGACCAACTATCTGGATCTTTCGTCATTAGTCGACCTCTTTGCATACTCTTTGGCGTGAAAGGTCCATTTTTTATTGTTTCCCAGAGATAAGTGTCGAGCATGTCTAGGTGAGCTCTCATCCTTGCTTTCCATTTTGAAAAGCGCGTAGGTATGCACATAGGTACTTGGGAGGATGAGCCAGGTAGAACATCATAGAAGTCTTCTTGTTCTTTCTTGTTGCTGCTGGTACTCGGATCTTCCTGCTCTTGGTTTCCCGTCGCTCCTTCCTCTGGAACACGACTTGCTTCAACTTCCTCAATAGGAACTGGAGCTTGCTCGGGAGCTGGGGCTGCACTGCTAGAATCCATGTCAGCTAGTAGGGAGCTGGAGCTACACTTGCTCTGATACCAATTGTAGGTCCCAAAGTGAGTCTAGAGGGGGGTGAATAGACTTTCATTCCGTGCGGAAGCTAGACTGTTAGTTGGTTTTGGATTCCTCTGCAGATGACTATGATGGAAGTATTTATGGAGAAGACGACAGTAGTATTGTGAGCGATAACGTGAGTGATGATGAACTATCAGACAAAACTGAGATAAGAGTAAATGCTCTTTTCTCAACAGATCTCAGTTGTGAAAGTGATGGTTTATGATAGATCGACGTGTGCAAAACAACACAGAGATTAGACTTAATGGAAGTGCTAGATCTTTGGTGAACAAGAGGTTCTTGAATAATCAGATGGATTACTCTTGTTCTTGGTTCAACGCGGCGCACATCACTTCTTCTATTTTTCTCTCAGAGTCTTACTCTTTCGTTGTTGGAACTCTCATTTTCTTTGGTTCTGTAAAGGATTGTTTATATCAAGTGTGTCAGAGCTATTTTCTTGTGTACTGTGTGTTTCCTTCTTTTGAGAGAGAGATTAAACTCACAATTTTGTCGTTAAGTGCGTGAGAGCTATATCTTTAAGATTAAAGTGCTCGTGCGCCATGATGTCCATCCCGACAGACTGACTTCCCGCCACTGAAAATGCGGAATGTCAGGGGATGGGTTGATCTGCTCGATTTCCGAGATCAGATGCCCATACTGCATTTTTGGCATGCAGTCAATCTTGGCCATTCATCTGTGGATGGTAGTTGGCAGCAATTAATGCGTCATTAAATGCGCTCAACTGCTCGGGACGGCGCAGGCTTACTGTACAAACCCTAGCCAACAATATCGCTAAGTGGATGTGTTTAGGGTTGTAAGTTTGCCTCGGAGGTGGATGCCTCGTAGGTTCGGAGACTCGAAGATTTGAGCTAGCACCTGTAGAAAGTTGCGAAGTCTTGCTTCAGGCTTTATGGTGTTTCTGCGAGTCTACGACTCACATCTTCGAGTCTTCGAGGCTGGAGTTTTCAAGGCTGGAGGTTAAGTTGGATTAGCCTTTTAGTGTCACTCGTTAACTAAAGTCTATGACTCTGCGTGTCTACGACTCTACGAGTCCGTGACTCTTCGAATAGCGCTTAGAGTGACTTCTTCGATTACAGCTGATCTACCTGTTATTGGAGCTACGAGTCTACGACTCTAGCTCTACGGGTCTACGACCTTCGGGTCTCTCAGTTTACTATATTTGACTAGGTGGTCTGAAAATCTTCGACTCTACGAGTCTTCAACTTAGCTTTTCTTCCTTAGTCTTTCACAGAGGTTCATAAACTGAGTTCCTTTATAGCTACGACCCTTTAGCTCCAACTCTCCGCCATCGATCTCCGAGTCTGGAAGTATGGCAATTTCTCTATAGTGACTGTGTCCCTTGAGTCTACGAGTCTACGACTCTACGACTCTTGAGTTACAGTTTCATTTGTTTGCCAGTCTTTACAGCGTCGATTCTTCGACCTTCAACCTACGAGTCTACGAGTCCAGTTTTCTTAACCATGTTCAATGGCTTTGACTTTATGACTTCTGATCTACGAGTCTGCGAGTCCTATTTTCTTAATAGTGTTCGAAGGTTTCAACCCTACGACTCTACGAGTCTTTGAGTTAAGTGGCAATTGAAAAATCTGTTAGTTGAAGTGTTTGTGGGGACTCTACGAGTCTACGAGTCTACGAGTCATTTAGCGTTGGTTACTGTTCTTAACACTGCTTCGACTCTATGAGTCTCCGAACTTCGTTGATGCTTACAGTAACACTTTCTTTTCCGTACCATGACTCTACGACCTTCAACCCTGGATCTATGAGTCGCAATGTTCTGTCACTATTTCGCCTTGAGTCTCCAGACTCTACGAGTCTACGAGTCTCTTGCCAATACGTCCTATGACAGTTTCACTTCTACGAACTTCAACTCTCCGACCCTACGACCGTCGGTTCTTCGAGTCTCTGGACTTAGACTATTTGTGGCAGCTTCATCAAATCCTATATTTCCAACAGTTCTTTCCGCAGCCGGGGTCTACTATCTGTGAACCCAGGGAGGTTCACCTTTGGCGGTAGTGGGCAGGGAGGTTCAGCAGGACGTCTCCCCAGCGGTTGTCTTTGCTGTGGGGGCCAAGGTCATTTCAAGAGGGAATGTCCCAAGAAGAATTGGCGGTGGAACAGCTGTGGACGAGAGGGCCACTTGAGCTGGGTTTGCAGGAGTGGCAACAGAGGAGCAGGAGGCTTGGCATCCAGCATGAGGAGTGATGCTAGTTTCTGCGCTCCAACGGAGAGGCCAGCCCGTCAGTGGCAGGCTAGCCAGGCAGGATCTAGCCAGACCCGACCTCAGGGGAGGCAAGAGCGTCAACAGACTGAAGCTGGAGGCAGCCATGGTGGGAAGCGTCCAGTGAGTGAGCCGACCAGTGGCACGGGCCAAGGGAGGGTGTTTGCGCTGGATGCGTCATACCAGGAGGAGGCTGAGTTACCACCTCCACCAGCTGAGGGTGGAGCAGGACCTTCGGTGGTTAGAGGTACCCTTCTGATCTCTCATACACTTGCTTCTGTTCTTTTCGATATGGGTGCATCGTGTTCTTTTGTTGCTGAGCTTGTAATTGAGGGATTGGGGTTAGCATGCGTTGAGGCAGAGAGACCCCTATCAGTGGAGTCTCCGGTGGGAGGTGTGATTGACGGACTCGAGCACCAGTCGCGAGCACATTGATCGAGCAGACTGCGTTGTGCCTTCTCGATCCTAGAGCTCGAGGCTCCCTTAGTGCGCCTCGAGCACGAGGCTCGAGCAGGCACAATGAAGTCTGATCGAGCATTGTGCTCGTTTCTGGCTCTGTTTGACCCCAACTAGCCCAATAACCCAAGCTAGGCGTTGTGAGTTGAGTTACACTCATGTCAACCAGAGGATTAACCAATTAAGACTAGAGATGTAGTCCTGTATCCATGTAAAACTTGTAAGGATTCTTGAACCATTACACAATTCTTGTTACAAAGTTATGTCACTTCATACTGCACTCCCCCTTGCCCTGGAGAAAAGAAGGGCTCTTCTCCTTGTTGCTTCTATGATATCTAAAAGATAAAAGGCTTAACTATTTTATTTCCACTCCAAAATATTGCCAGGTTCGGAAATTGTTACTTCTCTTCATCCTCAACATCACAGGCATCACCAACACGCCCCACGCCATGGAAACACCCACAACATTCCCACCACCCAGGTGAAACTTCCACAAATATGATAAAGAAAAAAAAACTAAAATACCATTTCTACACAAGGCATTCCCCTGCTAATTGAAACATACCCAAATAAGTTTAAAGATTGTCATTCCATTACATGTATAGTCAGTCCTCCCGAGTTAATAATTTAGAAAACTATTGATAGAACAGTTTAATATGTAGACACATCTAAATCTGGAGCAAGAATCTTGCAAGAATGATACAAATGATGGCTAAAGTAGCAACAACGAGAACCACGGTCAAATGCTTTCCGTAAATCACCAATCCCATAAAAATGCTGATAAGCCAAATAATTTGCATTCACCAAGGCAAGAATATGAACATTAGCAATCCACACATGGGCTTTTGCAGGTGTGACACACACTGTTAATTTTCCCTTACAATATAATATGTTCCAAGGGAACGTTCTTAATTGTTAAGATTTCTGAATCACAAGTTATTAGAAAAACTTTCTCATAGTGTTTATACTTGTTCTAAAACAATTTATTCATCACTCTGAATGCAGCCATATTTTGAAAAAAACAACTAATTATCTTGGAAAAATTGGCATGACCCTCAGAATTACCATATACCTCACAGCATATCAGCTACAGTTGCAGGACTAAAGATATTGCTAATACCATATACCTCTTCTTTCTCTTCTGCCTCCTTTACAGGATTCTCTTTGTTAGGATCGACAGCCTTTTCCCCTCCAAACTGCTTCTCAAAATCCAAACTTCTCTCAATTAAATTGACATTTTTCTCAATGTCACAGTATTACATGAACTCCAGTTGACCTCAGCTCATCCATGATTCTACTGGAATGCCACCACTAACTGCTCAAATCCCTTCATACAGCTCCTCCAAAAATTTAAGGATATATATATATATATATATACATATGTCATTATGAAAAAATAATATGAGAGAACACACCACAATTCAAAATTTATCCACCATATACAAGTAACAACTAACAACTAGATATTATCATCATAGGTACACCTATATTCATGATATAAAATCAAAACCTAAATAAATCTATGAGATGTGTGTGTGTAAATGCAATGAAAAAACTAACTTAGGGACTCCTAGGGCAACATTTTAAGCAAACAAACAAACAAACATATACATTGCTTATCTAGGTAAAAAAGCATAAATAATAATGAACCCTCAATAGCAATAGCACTAACCTGTCATATATACACTGTGAGTGCCTTCACTATCCTGCTACGCTGTAATAGTAGATGAAACGTGCTAACATCTCTCATAGAAGTCCTGCCTCATGGTGGTACCATGTGGAATCGCTCCATTTCGATCGAGGAGATTGGAGCCATGCAAGCATGTAGTAGCAAACAAATGCCCCAAAACTGTCCCCATCTGGCTGTTGGGGGAGATGCTCTCCATCCATTGCGTACAGTGGGAGCTTACCACGAATTTGAGGAACATTACGCCTAGGGAAAAACCAACATGTCCTGAGTGCTTATGAGATGTTTTCCTAATATGTTATTAGTTTGTCCCTCCTAGCCTGCGCATTGGTCCGCACATAGAAATCATAAATAACAAAACCTTGCTCACTAAAATCAACCTCAAGGACCACAAAATGCTCAACAATGTGAATAGGAATGAGGAGAAAATCCAATTTAGTCCACTATTTAGCATTGGCCATATTCCCATTAATGTAATTTTTAAACTCCTCAATAGATGGAATGTGGTCGACCGTGGTGAGAGGGAGGACATCAAAGCACGGGGCATTAGGAAATAAGGCCAGGTCAGCAATCACAGCTCGATGTAGGGTACAAATAAACGTAAGAACCTCAAATTCCGCAAACCATTGAGTACTCATGATATACTCAAGAGTGGCTAGAGTGAAGCTCTCCAGAAAATCTGAGTTCCGCTCCAAGGCTTCTTTGGAAGTTTTGTAATGAAGATAGTTAGCCTTTGCAATGGGGTCATCAATGCCCAGCGGTAATGTAACACCAAGACCAGCAGCGGAAGTCAGGTCAATGACCTCCAGCTGGGCAGGGGCAGCCTTTGCTGCCTTCCGTGTCTTCCCTGTCTTCCGCGTATTCTTTCACAAGTAAGCCAATTTTGGAGGGCTTGAGGCAGCTCTGGTGAAGTAAACACGAGGGGCTGGCATCACCTCTACTACAGGAATAAGGTCCTCTGTAGGAATAGAATCCTCTGCAGGAATAAGATATGGTTGTCGTGGACCGAATGGATACTCATCTCGTCGTGTTGACGACGGTTCTCAATCTGCTCAGCCTCCATCATATGGCATATTTCCTGTAGGTCATCCTCTAACCAAGTAACTCTAGGATCCACATAGGATGGCTCAGGCTGTTGGCAGCGGCCTCGTCAGTGCTGGGGGTCCACTCCATGGCATCTAAGTAGTATATCACGCTAATAGTCCAAAATATGATTCCTCGAGAAACCCCAACTAATAACATCTACTCTGTTGATAATATGCCTACCGCAATACAACCATACCCTCTCAATAGCCTCGGGTCCGAATTGATCATGGGCATAAGCAACCCAAAGGGCATCCATGACGTGCTCGGATATATCACCATGTGATGGAACTGAAGTCTCATAAGGGGGTGCCACATCGGAATCATGCTTTGAAACGTGGGTAGGAGTGGTGGCACTACGGGAAGAAGTAGCCCGCTGAGTGGAAGGACGTGCTACCTCAGGCCGTCCTCGTTGCTCAATACTACCGGTTAAACAAACAACAACACTACCATCCTCTAAAACATACCGGAGTATGTGATGTTGAGGATAAGGCAAACTGCGCCCTCTCACGGAAGACCTCTGGGTTCGATGCACTAGAACCTTCGTTAATAGTCGACCAAAGGCCCTATGTTCAAGCTGGCCAGCCCATACTTCAAATATGATAACCCCCTAGTTTCTTGCTATACCACCCTCAAAGCAATATATTAATTTCATATGCTCATCGGGGATGGAATCAGTTCCTGACATCTGACAGCATATACATTTTTTAACTATATTTGCCACAAAGCATGTTCTCCCCTCAAACCCTACTTTCCTGTGATATCTCCTTTTATGCAATTCTGGATCATTGTAGCCTAATTGCATGCCCATGTCTCTCGTTTTCATCTTTGGGGGAGGGTTCATGTCAAATTCCAATTCAAAAGCCTCATTAATGATAAAGGGATTGACAATTACCTCTAAATCATGAACCGTGGATATTAGCATTTCCTCTCCATCTCTCACCTCTACTTGCACATGATCATAAAACTCGCAAGGTCATCTTCCCGGAAGAGGGAAAGGGTCGGCTACAAGGTGGCAAAGTCCGACACGCTCGAGCCAATCACGAACCGCTTCCATCCATGGGATAGTAGACTGAACAACGGCTTCCCAATCAAGGACTTGGCTGGCATAAACCTCACGGGATGTAGCAATAGATGTCTTCACCATGGACTGTCGAGTAGATCGAGCCTTCGAAGCCATGAGAGAAACACACAGGTGTTCGTGTCGAGTGCTAGAGCGTCACGTAGGTGTTTTAGGGTTTGGTTTGCTTGTCGATCAGCAGAGATAAAGACGCGAGCAACTTAAGTAAAGCTATGGGCACAAATGTCGATGACGCTCGATCCCTGCTCAATGCCATGCTCGCGACACTATAAACATACTCGACACTACACTGGAGCACAAGCATCGAGCACAGATCACATGAGTTTGCTCGATTTTATGCTCGATGCTTGTGCTCAAGCCAACACTCGACACGTAGACTCGAGCAGTGGCTCGAGCATGAGCATCGAGCACAACTCAAATGAGTTGTGCTCGATGCTTGTGCTCACGCCTACGCTCAATGCGTTTGTTCAAGCGACTGCTAGAGTCTATGTGTCGAGCTGATAACGTGCATTTCTGCCGTTATCCTATGCCTTATATAGGGTGTTTTAGCGTATGTTTTGTACCTATTTGCATGTTATTTTCGACATATTTGCTCTAACCCCTAGGAAGACCCTGTTTGGTGTATAGTGGTACTTTTTGAGTGTTTTTGGCAGGTTTTGGAGCAACCTTTTCTCACACACTTTGGCTAGATCACTCCATCAACTCACAAGGAAGCTATAGGAAGAAGATGGAAGCAAAATGAAGGCAAAATCAAGGTGCACGTGAAAAGCCTTCTCACGTGCATTCTCACGTACAAGGATTTTATTGCATGGATGCCTTCTACAACTCAAGAGGAAGCTTTGGAGCAAATTTGAGTCAAATTGGAGCTGCACGTGAAAAGGGTCTTCTCACGTGCATTCTCACGTGCAAGCATGTTTGCGCTCCAAATGATGTATTTTGTTGTTTTAATCATTTTCCTCTAAAGAACTGGGGTCAAATTTGGTGTAGTTTGAGTTTTATTTCGCCTAGAACATCGATTAGTGTCACTAACCAAAACGACGTCGTTTTGGCTGGACCACATTTATAATTAGGGCACACCTTTTGTAACCCTAATTTGGCCCACTAAAACCTATAAATAGGGGTCTTTGGAGGCATTGTAAATCATCTTGAGTGGGAGAATCTGATCTGAGTTCTGAAAAGAGCTATAGCCATTGCTAAAAGATCGGATTGTCCTTGGCAAGGAGTGAGTTTGGGCAACAGACGTCGGAGTCTTTGGAGGCTGGAGTCCTGGTTCATCTTGGGGTCTTCCTTTATTATCCTGGTACTTGTAATCATGTTCTTTCTTGAAATTGTTATTGCTTTTGTCATGATTATGGAGTAGTTTTATTAGTCTAGGGGAGCAATGTAGCCCCCAATAAATTGTATTCGGTTTGGTTATGGTTGTTTAATAAAATAGAATTCGGTTCTTGTTTAATTCACTTGCTTGAATGGAAATGCCTAGTTTATGCATAATTAGGTAATCTTAGCCCTTGTCTAGGGTGGAACACTAGTGAATTAGATTTAATATTGTATGATGGACCAAGTCTACAATTATTAGATTGTTTATCTACCTTGATCACTTTTATTCACATGGACCAAATGGGATAAAAGCCTTAAATCTATCTTAGCATGGACCAAATGTAAGATAGGTAGGAGATAATCAACATGAACTTGAACTAGAACATAAATCAAGAACAAGAGCCATAACCAGATTAGTACAATCGATTGGGTGATAAACATTGTGACCCTAGATGTCTATACCAACCGCTTGCCAACATTCTGATTTAATATCTTTTTGTTCAAAATATTTGCACAACAAACATCAATTGTCCAGACTTAAAATCAACTTGTTAGCTTAGTGCTTATCGCTTAACAAGCATTAGCTACCTCCCTGTGGGTTCGACAACCGGAGTCTTAATACTCCATTTTATTACTTGACCAGTGCACTTGCTGCAAAACCTTCAGACATAATTTATGCGGGTCAAGTTTTTGGCGCCGTTGCCGGGGAGGCAAGCCAAACGTTGTTAGGACTAAGTGACATTAGGTGCTTAAGTTTATTTGTTATCTGGAATTTTATTTTCTTGTAATTCTGCTAGTACGGTGTTACCTGGTATCTTTTTGTTTTTTTTTTTGCTACGTGTCAGGAGTGCACCCTAGGTGTTTGAGAAAATTCCTCTGTGTATGCGTCACACCAGGGGTGAGTTATTACCATACGATCCCGAAATCAAACGAACATTGCGAGAGCAGCGAAGGGCTCAAAGGGTATTAGTTGCAGCTGAACAGCAGTTGGAAGGCTTACATACCTTGTGTGAAGAAATCATGGTTGAAAACAGAGCAAGGGAAGATCAGGGACACAACGGCCAAGGCGGTTATCAGCCGAGGACCTTCATGGATTATGCTAGACCTGTACTATCGGATGAGTATTCAGGCATTAGAAGGGTGCCGGTCCAAGCAAACAACTTCGAGTGAAGCCGGCGCTCGCAAATGGTTGGGCAAGATGCATTCCGAGGCTCGGCACTAGATGATCCACACAACCATCTAGCGCGATTCTTGCAAATTTACGACACTATCAAAATTAATGGAGTCTCGGATGACGCCATTAAGCTTCGGCTCTTCCCATTTTCCCTGAAGGACCGAGCTCTTGGTTGGTTCCAATCCCTACCTGCTGGCAGCATACACACATGGGACCAAATGGTGGAGAAGTTTCTCTCCAAGTACTTTCCACCAACAAGAGTTATTCATTTAAGGAGCCAAATAAATCAATTCACCTAGCATGGTGATGAGTCGCTATACGAGGCCTGGGGAGCGATTCAAAGACTTGGTGAGGAGGTGTCCTAATCATGGCAGGCCGAATGGTTACAAGTCGAATCTTTTTATGCAGGTCTGCACGCAAATACAAGGAGCATGATAGATGCGCTGCTTGGAGGAGCGTTCATGATGATGGAGCCTTCTGCAGCGGTGAATCTTATAGAGCGAATGGCATTGTCAAACCGCCAATGGTCCAATGACGGACGCCCTAGAGCCGAGCCAGTGGTCGCGGTATCAAATTCATCAAATTCAACTCGGTTCGATGAGTTGACAAGAAAGATGGAGTTACCGTGAGCAAATGTCAATGATGGCTGTTCGCATGGAGGGCGTAACCGAACAACCCAAGTCGATTCTAAGACGCCGCTGCTGCAGCCCGGCTATACGAAGAAGCCCAATATGTTGGGAATCGAGGTGGAGGATTTCAGCGACAATATCGAATCCAACCCAGGCACAGAATCCTCCTCACCCCAACAACTTCCAGAATCAAGGAGGACCTCACCAAATTCAACAATAGCCTTACTTATGGCCAAGGCGAATAAGGTCTCTTCATCTGGAGCAACACAAGTATGGAGAACATTCTCGACCACAACTTCCCCCCTGGGTTCCAGGAAGATGCCTCAACAAAAGGAGGAAGACAAAGAGAAGGCAAAGGATGAAGAGATGCGGAACTTCTTTTATCAATTTGCTAAGCAAGCAACTGACAGAATGAGTAAGGGGGAGACAAGGGTTGAGTCCCTTACCACATCTGTCCAGGATCTTGGGGCTGCCATGAAAAATATAGAGCAGCAGATTGGCCAGTTAGCAAATACAGTTAGGCCATCTTCATCAAACACTTTTCCCAGTAATACAGAGGTCAACCCAAGGGAGCATTGCAAAGCTATAATGCTTAGAAGTGGGAAAGAACTACCAACTGGAGAGAAGAAAATCGAGCCAACCAAGGAGGAGTCGGAACAGCTTGCCCAGGAGGAAGCTAAAGAAGGGGATGCTGAGCAACGTAAGGACCAGACAGAAAAGGTTGGGAGTAGTCAACCGACAATCCGTCAGCCTGAAGTTAGCTCTCCCGCTCCGTATAAACCTCCTATCTTGTATCCTCAAAGGCTGAGGAAACGAAATTAGATGCTCAGTTCCAGAAATTCTTAGATGTATTCAAAAAGCTGGAGGTGAACATCCCATTCATAGAAGCCTTGGAACAGATGCCTGGATATGTCAAGTTTTAAAGGATCTACTGTCCAAGAGGAGAAGCTACACTGATTGTGAGATAGTGGCTCTCACAAATGACATTAGTGCAGTGGTGCAGCACAAGCTACCACCCAAGCTTAAAGATCCGGGTAGTTTCACGCTGACCTGTACCATTGGCACCTCGCAATTGGAGCAAGCCCTATGTGACTTAGGGGCGAGTATAAATCTGATGCCAATGTCCATCTATCGGCGACTGGGCTTGACGGGAATAAAGCCCACTTCCATATCTTTACAATTTGCTGACCGATCGATAGGAAAGCCGGCGGGCATTATTGAAGATGTTTTAATCAAGGTGGATCGCTTTATCTTCCCAATGGATTTTGTTGTATTGGAAATGGAAGAAGATAAAGGAGTCCAATTGATTCTTGGAAGGCCATTCCTGAGTATCGGAAGGGCCTTGATCGATGTAAACTCAGGGGAGTTGACGCTGCGTGTGGATGAAGACGCAGTGGTGTTCAACATGGAGCGTTCGATGCGCAAGGCAAATGATCATTCCAGCTGTTATTGGATTGATCAGATTGCTGAATTTGTGGACATCTACTTCGAAGAGAGCTTGATCACTGAAAGCGTGGATCACGAATTGCAGCAGGTGGATTTTGCGGAGGTAGAACCGGAAGAGACTTATCAAGTCTTGAAAGAACAAAGCGACGGCAGCGACCTCAGGGTTCCTCAACTGAATCCTCTGCAATCACGGAACCCTTGCCAGTTCTGAAGCAACTCCCAGAACATCTGAGGTATGAGTTTTTGGATACACAAGGACGTTACCCTGTGATAGTAGCTGTGTCCTTAACAGTAGAAGAAACTAGACAGCTACTAGAAGTCTTACGAAAGCATAAGCAGGCCCTGGGGTGGTCTTTGGATGATATAAAAGGTATAAGTCCAGCGGTCTGCATGCACAAGATACTGATGGAGGAGTCTTATACTCCTACCGTAGAGCACCAACGCAGGCTCAATCCTGCAATGAAGGAAGTCGTTGGCAAGGAGATTCGAAATGGAGGACAGCAGGCATCATATATGCCATTTCAGATAGCTCCTGGGTTAGTCCAGGACAAGTGGTTCCCAAGAAGGGCGGCATGCACGTGATACGCAATGAGAAGAACGAGCTTATTCCATCCCGCACAATGGACTGGGTGGCGCGTGTGCATTGATTACCGCAAGTGAATAAAGCCACGCGTAAGGACCACTTTCCGTTACCTTTCATTGATCAAATGCTAGATCGGTTAGCTGGCTACCCATATTATTGTTTTCTGGATGGTTATTCTGGATACAACCAGATAGCAGTTGCCCCGGAGGATCAAGAGAAGACTACATTCACGTGCCCTTTTGGCACGTATGCTTTCCGGCGTATGCCATTTGGTCTTTGCAACGCCCCCCTACTTTCCAGAGGTGTATGATGGCCATTTTTCAAGGGTTAGTGGAGGACATTATGGAAGTCTTTATGGATGACTTCTCGGTATTTGGTTCATCTTTTTCCATCTGCCTCAGAAATCTGGAAACCGTGTTAGTCCGATGCAAGGAAAAGGACCTAGTCTTGAACTGGGAGAAGTGTCACTTCATGGTCAAGGAAGGAGTCGTCCTTGGGCATAGAGTGTCCGTAGCTGGGTTGGAAGTAGATAGAGCAAAGATCTCCACCATTGAGAGTCTACCTCCTCCCACTAATGTGAAGGGCATCCGGAGCTTTCTGGGTCATGCAGGGTTTTATCGGCGGTTCATCAAAGATTTCTCAAAAATTGCCAAGCCCCTAAGCATGCTTTTAGAGAAGGATGTTCCTTTCATTTTTTCGGAAGACTGCCTTCAGGCCTTTATAGTGCTGAAAGAGAAGCTCAGTTCAGCACCAGGTGATAGTAGCTCCGGACCGGTCGCAACCCTTTGAGCCGATGTGTGATGCGAGTGACTTTGCGGTTGGAGCGGTGCTTGGGCGAAACGGGACAAAGTGTTCAGGGCAATATATTATGCCGATCGCACGCTCAATGAGGCCCAGCTCAATTACACTACTACGAGAAGGAGTTACTTGTTGTGGTGTTTGCTTGTGATAAGTTTCGATCATATCTTTTGGGCACTAAGGTCATTGTTTACACCGACCACGCTGCCCTGAGATATTTGTTCAGCAAGAAGGATGCGAAACCCAGGTTGATCAGATGGGTTTTGTTACTCCAAGAGTTTGATCCTGGAGATTAAAGACTTGAAGGGGACTTCCAACACTGTGGCAGACCATTTGTCAAGGCTCGAGCTAGGGGAAGGTAGTACTCAAGGTGCTACTATTTCTGACACCTTCCCTGATGAGCAGCTCTTTGTGGCTGAAGCAAAGACGCCATGGTTTGCTGATATAGTGAACTACCATGCATGTGACTATGTACCTACAGAGTTTACTTATCAGGAAAAGAAGAGGTTCCTCTTTAATGCAAGAAGATACATTTGGGATGAGCCTATTCTATACAGGCAATGTGCTGATCAGATCATCGGAAAATGTGTGCCAGGAAGAGGAAGTGGACAGCATACCGACGGATTGTCATTCATCCGACTATGCTGGCCATTTAAGAGTACAAAGGACGGTGGCAAAGATCCTACAAAGTGGGTTTTACTGGCCAACCATGTTCACAGACACATACACTTTTGTTAAGTCATGTGATTAGTGTCAACGAACAGGAGGGATTACAAGGAAGCAAGAGATGCCCCAAACTGGCATTATGCCAGTCGAACTTTTTGACATATGGGGAATCGATTTCATGGGACCTTTCCCACCATCAGATGGATTTTCTTATATCCTTCTGGCTGTTGATTACCTCTCGAAGTGGGTTAAAGCTATACCCACTAGGAAGAATGATGCTCAAGTGGTTACCAAGTTCCTTCGCCGCAACATATTCAGTAGGTTTGGAACACCTAGAGCAATTATCAGTGATGAAGGGAGTCACTTCGCAATAAGCTTTTCGACAAGCTCTTAAACAAATATGGAGTTCAACATAGGCGCACCTTAGCCTATCATCCACAAGCAAATGGTCAAGCTGAAGTTTCCAACCGTGAGATCAAGCACATTTTGGAAAAGACAGTGGGAGGCCATCGAAAAGATTGGGCTCTAAAACTCGATGAGGCGTTGTGGGCTTATCGCACAGCATTCAAAACGCCCATTGGAATGTCTCCTTATCGTCTACTGTACGGAAAGGCCTGCCACTTGCCTGTTGAATTGGAACACAAAGCATTTTGGGCAGTTAAAAAGCTGAACATGGATCCCAATGTTGCTGCTGAACTACGATTGCACCAATTAAATGAGTTGGAGGAATTTCACTTCAATGCCTATGAGAGTGCGAAGCTGTACAAGGAGAGGTCTAAGCTCAGACATGATAAGAAGATCAACCCTTCTACTGTTGAACCAGGGCAGAAGGTGCTTCTCTTTAATTCCAGACTTAAACTCTTTCCTGGGAAGTTGCGATCTAAATGGATGGGGCCTTTCACTGTTACAAAGGTTTTCCCATATGGTAGTGTTGAACTCCAATCAACCTCTGGACAAATTTTCAAAGTAAATGGTCAGCGTGTGAAGCCATACTACATGCAGGACCATGTTGAGGAGGTTGATCATTTCACTCTGAGCACAACTTGACAGCGGGGACGGTCAAGCTAAAGACCTAAACTCAGCGCTTCATGGGAGGCAACCCATGGTAATTTCTCTTCCTTTTTCTTTTATTTTATTTATTTTATTGGGATATTGTTATTGTGTGCTTTAACTCATAGTCTGTAGGGAGTGCATATCTGTTTTGTTTTAACTTTTATTGGCAGCATTTGAACCAGGGCCTAGGCCCAAATTCCTTGATGGAGCTTCTTTAAGCTTGGGCTTACTTGGGCCTGTGTATCAGAACTTCAACTAAATTTTCTCAGGCCCACATCCAAGTTCAGTTGAATTAAATCAGAGGGGCCCACTCAAATCTCTTGCCAAACCATGGAGATGAAGTTCTGGATTATATGATGGTATTTTGGGCCCACTAACTGACACGTTTTTGTCCTTGGGAGATGGGATACTAGCCTGTCAAAGTTCAACATCATTGGGCTTCATTCAGGATGTCAACCAGCTTGCCCGTGAGAACCAGCATGTCACGTTCACATCTTAAATGAATCTACAGTTCCTCCGTGACCTATAGGCGAAATTTGGACAAAAAAGGCCCTGCCCGTGAAAAGTCTTTTCGCCTGCACAAGGGTATAATAGTCCAATCGAGCTGAAATTTTGCACAGCGGCAACTGGCATCTTCTAGACCCTTCTGAGACCTACCCGTGAAAACACTTTTCGCGTGCACAGGGATAGACGCGTCTTTTCGATCTAAAATTTTGGTGGACAGCGGTGGCGGTGTCTAGAGTCATCCAAGCTTTGACCGTGAAAACACGCTTTTCACGTGCACACCTACCTTTGGCCAATCAGTCTGAAATTTCGGTGGGCGCTAGCTGGCATCTTCTAGAGTCTTCTTTGGTCTGCACGTGAAAAAGATGGAGCACTTTAAGAGGGCTATTTTCGTCTTTTCCCCTTGTGGCGAATCACTATAAATAGGGATGAGTTCCAAGCTTCAAACTCACATCTCATACTTTCTCCTCCTGTCTTCTTTGCCGAGAGCAAAAATTCTTCTCTCGATTGGTCATGGTGCACACAAGGAGAGCTCGCCAAGGAGAAGGCAGTCCTGAAGCCTCTCGCCACCTCTCTCGCCTACGGTATTAAGAGACGCCGACACTATCTTCGTGGGGAATGTGCTTGATTGGGAGATCCTGGAGTCCTCCACCCTTGACCTGGACCGAAGAAGTTATGACCAAGCCGCAAGCGTTGGGACCGAGAAGGTTAGTATGCGCTCAGATGATTTGTATTACCCTGCCATGTTAGAATTTTATAATTCGGTCTATGTCAATGAGGAAGATGATGAGATAATTGGGGAGGTTCAAGGTGTCTTAATTTCTATTTCCCCTGCTTTGTTGAGAGATTGCTTTGATCTACCAAATCCCATGCATGCAAAGCCTGCATTGACCTTAGGAGAATATGGTAGAGCTTTACAAGATACTAAGGAATTTGGGAAACGTCGGCAATTTCACTAAAAACGGATTTCACGGGAAATACCGTTGCCTTGCCAATTTGGTAAGGAGGTGCTTACTTGTTACAAACTAGTGGCGTAGACTCGGTCCCTAAATCCCATTTGGAGTTTATGTTTTGCATCGATTGCCGTTACACATTGATTGGGCTGTGGAAATTTTTAAATTGTGGAAACGGGACATTCATAAATGCTTATATGGTCGACTAGTTAGCATGCTTCGCAATATCAATATGGTCATCTTAGTGCTCAAGTAGTCCCCACTATTTTCCCGGATAACTTGCGGTTACGAGTTCTCCATCCAGGAGGGTGCTTTAGGAGTTAGCTACAAGGGCAAATGGGGAGATAGTATCCACGTCGCACCACGGCCTTCACGTCATAGCGTGCATATGGAGCGACCCACGGAGCGGTTTAGGGATACCTCTACTCCGATGAATGCCCGCCGACAAGACATCTTCCAGTTGATCGCCATGTACATGCGGTTCAATGTTCACAAGGAGGAAATCTACAATTTCTTCCAAGGCATCGATGGCCAAGTTATCGGTGAAGTTGACGTTCTTAACCGGGCTTTCACTAATGGCCACATCACAAGACTTCACTGGATGAGCCGCTTGAGTACATCACACAAGATCAACAAGCAACGTCTCGTCTATCCGCCCAACCATGGGAAGCCCGGAGCCAACTCCTGCTGCTTCTTATGAAGACTTACGAAGCAAACCGCTCAACTACAAGAGGCACAAAGCGGAAACCGTTCAGGAGATCGGGCCATCGAAGAAAAATCAAACTCTCATCCTCAAGGAGCAGAAGGAAGTCAAAGGGCTGCTCGGTAAGATCCTGGAAAGCCCTGGGGGAAGAAGAAGAAGAAAATTCCTACACCTCCTGTGGAGGATCCATTTGACGCACCATCACCTCCTCCGACAGAACACGCTGCGCATAGCGAAGAGACACCGGAGTATCCACAGTACCCGCAAGAGGCGGAGCCCTACACCGCGTCACCCTTCCCTCCAGTAGTTCCGGTTTATTTCCCACCACCAGCAGGGCCCAGCTCTTCACAGGCCCTAGTTCCCTTAATCCAGCCGTTGCAATGGTGGTCTGGCGCATCATCCGAAGCTCCCCAGGAAGATGACCTAGGGGAGCCCATCTATATTCATCTTCATCCGGCCCTCTCCACTGCTGATGCCACAGCCGCTTTTAGCGTTTACTTATGGAGACACCTTGCAAGCACGTTTTACACGTGATTCGAAGTCTTCACGTCATCTTATTTGCAGCGTATCCTAGCTGATGAGTACTTATCTTCCGATGACGTTGACTTATTCTGCCGTACGATGCGACATGTGGTGGAAGCCAAACCCAACGATTACCCTATGGCTCAGTACACTTCTATCATGCTGTGTGAGATTTATGAGCAGCCGTTAGAGGAACATATCTTCCGCCGGCGGATGAATGGAGCTGCAGAAGGACATCGCTCTTGGCACTAGGTCCACGAGGTTCTTATACCTGGTCCTCCTTGATCGACACTTTGTACTCTTTGCAGTTGGACCTGACTTGTGGGCCATGCCGTCCTTTATGACCTGAGCCAAGCCCATGGGTTTTCCACACGAAAGAAGAAGCTTGTCCATGGTTTCTTGAAAAAAATCAAAACCGCACTCCGAAAAGAAGGGCTGTTGCAATCCAAGTTACCTCTGGTGCACTTCAATGAAATGGAGCTTCCCCAACAACCTGATCAATTCAGTTGTGGGATTTTTGTCTGTTATTACTTGATAGCTCTGTTGCAGCATAAGGATACTTGGGCGCTCACAGGAGAAACCTCGGCTGACTTTGTCGCACGTCTTAGACGAATGGTGGCCCATGTTATCTTCTACTATAGCATACCCACCAACCGGTAACGCTCCTTTTCCTTTTACTTTTTCCATGCGCTGAGGACATCGCTTCGTTTAAGTATGGGGGGGGGGATTTCCCTTGAACCGGTTGCTTGTTTGTTTGCCTGCATGCGTTAATTTTATTTTATGTTTTTGCTGTGAATGTTTGTTTTGCCTGTGAGGTGCAATGGCTAAAAATGTTTCACTTGTTAAGGTGTGTTATAAGTTAGTTGAGCATGTCTTTACTTTTTGAATGATATCACCATGATTTTGGAGCTGACGTTTGAATAGTAAGCTGAGCATGTTATGTTAGGATGAGCTTTGTAAACCCTGAAGTTGAGTGCAGAATAGGCATATACTTTTTGAGAGCACCTTTATCTTGCCTTTGAGTATATTTTATGGGTTATTGGGTTATCAATTTGCTCTTAATATTCCTTACTAGCTATTTAATAGTTGGAGTTACTTAGGCATAAGAAGTACCTGTTTGTGCTCAGTG
The DNA here is from genome assembly GCA_023512835.1 of Taxillus chinensis. Taxonomy (NCBI): domain Eukaryota; kingdom Viridiplantae; phylum Streptophyta; class Magnoliopsida; order Santalales; family Loranthaceae; genus Taxillus; species Taxillus chinensis. The sequence goes on from CM042091.1 coordinate 24,589,538, forward strand.
TTTGGTGTATGATGTTAGTGATTCCAGTATTTCCGCTCAGTTCTTGTTCAAAAAAAATGCCCAGCATTTTTCAAAATGCTGTGCGATAAGCCCACAACGCAAATGGTCAAGCTGAAGCACAGAAAAAAAAAAACAAAAAAAACAAAAAAACAAAAAAGGGGGCTTGTGTGAGGACAATAGCAGAGTGAATAATCCATCAAGGGAGAGCATAAAATGCAACCTTGTAAGGTTATTACTAAAAATAAGTGTGAAAAAAAAAGTGTTTGCCAGAATAAAAGCCACAATGGCTTACTGTTTATATGTGTTTTTGTTTTGTGTTGCAGCCATAATGGCTAAGTTGTTTTGTCTTGCAAATTGTTTCACAAGTGTGAGCTTCCATCTTTAGCTCCAAGTGTTGGGCCAAAAGTAGACTAGAGGGTGTGTTTTCCTTGACGAGCACAATGGGGATCTCTTATGTTTACGTGGCCAAACTTAATCAATAGTTAGTAGTGGGTGTAAGAGTAAATCCTTAGCTGTTAGGCATTGATAGTAGGGCCTGAGAGGAGAGAAAAGAAAGTGACATTTAAGTGAGGCTGCTCTAAACTTGGTGAGGACTTTCGGGGGGGAGCTAAGTTCATTTTATCCTGGCATGCTTGCTTCTATCTGAACTGTTAGTAACAATATTACATGGTTGTTGGACTTAATCGTAAGGGCATGTTTTGATTAACTTATCATTCAGTTTTAGCTATTGGAATGTCTACTTCATCATGATAGAATTGTATGCCTTGGGAAACCATGCCTCTCTTGGTTGTCAGTTTATTCGTTCTTTTCCGTTTGACTGTGTGTTTATTTCTTTTTGCTTGAGGACAAGCAAAGGTTCAAGTATGGGGGAATTTGATAACGTGCATTTTTGCCGTTATCCTATGCCTTATATAGGGTGTTTTAGCGTATGTTTTGTACCTATTTGCATGTTATTTTCGACATATTTGCTCTAACCCCTAGGAAGACCCTGTTTGGTGTATAGTGGTACTTTTTGAGTGTTTTTGGCAGGCTTTGGAGCAACCTTTTCCCACACACTTTGGCTAGATCACTCCATCAACTCACAAGGAAGCTATAGGAAGAAGATGGAAGCAAAATGAAGGCAAAATCAAGGTGCACGTGAAAAGCCTTCTCACGTGCATTCTCACGTACAAGGATTTTATTGCATGGATGCCTTCTACAACTCAAGAGGAAGCTTTGGAGCAAATTTGAGTCAAATTGGAGCTGCACGTGAAAAGGGTCTTCTCACGTGCATTCTCACGTGCAAGCATGTTTTGCGCTCCAAATGATGTATTTTGTTGTTTTAATCATTTTCCTCTAAAGAACTGGGGTCAAATTTGGTGTAGTTTGAGTTTTATTTCGCCTAGAACATCGATTAGTGTCACTAACCAAAACGACGTCGTTTTGGTCGCGACCACATTTATAATTAGGGCACACCTTTTGTAACCCTAATTTGGCCCACTAAAACCTATAAATAGGGGTCTTTGGAGGCATTGTAAATCATCTTGAGTGGGAGAATCTGATCTGAGTTCCGAAAAGAGCTATAGCCATTGCTAAAAGATCGGATTGTCCTTGGCAAGGAGTGAGTTTGGGCAGCAGACGCCGGAGTCTTTGGAGGCCGGAGTCCTGGTTCATCTTGGGGTCTTCCTTTATTATCCTGGTATCGTAATCATGTTCTTTCTTGAAATTGTTATTGCTTTTGTCATGATTATGGAGTAGTTTTATTAGTCTAGGGGAGCAATGTAGCCCCCAATAAATTGTATTCGGTTTGGTTATGGTTGTTCAATAAAATAGAATTCAGTTCTTGTTTAATTCACTTGCTTGAATGGAAATGCCTAGTTTATGCATAATTAGGTAATCTTAGCCCTTGTCTAGGGTGGAACACTAGTGAATTAGATTTAATATTGTATGATGGACCAAGTCTACAATTATTAGATTGTTTATCTACCTTGATCACTTTTATTCACATGGACCAAATGGGATAAAAGCCTTAAATCTATCTTAGCATGGACCAAATGTAAGATAGGTAGGAGATAATCAACATGAACTTGAACTAGAACATAAATCAAGAACAAGAGCCATAACCAGATTAGTACAATCGATTGGGTGATAAACATTGTGACCCTAGATGTCTATACCAACCGCTTGCCAACATTCTGATTTAATATCTTTTTGTTCCAAATATTTGCACAACAAACATCAATTGTCCAGGACATAAAATCAACTTGTTAGCTTAGTGCTTGCCGCTTAACAAAGATTAGCTACCTCCCTGTGGGTTCGACAACCGGAGTCTTAATACTCCATTTTATTACTTGACCAGGCACTTGCCGCAAAACCTTCAGACATAATTTATGCGGGTCAAGTTTTTGGGGGATTTCCCTTGAACCGGTTGCTTGTTTGTTTGCCTGCATGCGTTAATTTTATTTTATGTTTTTGCTGTGAATGTTTGTTTTGCCTGTGAGGTGCAATGGCTACCAAGGTATGACAATTCTAGTTGACTATACTGACCACCTTAGTATCTTGTTGTGATAAAAATGTTTCACTTGTTAAGGTGTGTTATAAGTTAGTTGAGCATGTCTTTACTTTTTGAATGATATCACCATGATTTTGGAGCTGACATTTGAATAGTAAGCTGAGCATGTTATGTTAGGATGAGCTTTGTAAACCCTGAAGTTGAGTGCAGAATAGGCATATACTTTTTGAGAGCACCTTTATCTTGCCTTTGAGTATATTTTATGGGTTATTGGGTTATCAATTTGCTCTTAATATTCCTTACTAGCTATTTAATAGTTGGAGTTACTTAGGCATAAGAAGTACCTGTTTGTGCTCAGTGTTTGGTGTATGATGTTAGTGATTCCCGTATTTCCGCTCAGTTCTTGTTCAAAAAAAACGCCCAGCATTTTTCAAAATGCCGTACGATAAGCCCACAACGCAAATGGTCAAGTCAAGCACGGAAAAAAAAACCAAAAAAACAAAAAAGGGGGCTTGTGTGAGGACAATAGCAGAGTGAATAATCCATCAAGGGAGAGCATAAAATGCAACCTTGTAAGGTTATTACTAAAAATAAGTGTGAAAAAAAAAGTGTTTGCCAGAATAAAAGCCACAATGGCTTACTGTTTATATGTGTTTTTGTTTTCGTGTTGCAGCCATAATGGCTAAGTTGTTTTGTCTTGCAAATTGTTTCACAAGTGTGAGCTTCCATCTTTAGCTCCAAGTGTTGGGCCAAAAGTAAACTAGAGGGTGTGTTTTCCTTGACGAGCACAATGGGGATCTCTTATGTTTACGTGGCCAAACTTAATCAATAGTTAGTAGTGGGTGTAAGAGTAAATCCTTAGCTGTTAGGCATTGATAGTAGGGCCTGAGAGGAGAGAAAAGAAAGTGACATTTAAGTGAGGCTGCTCTAAACTTGGTGAGGACTTTCAGGGGGAGCTAAGTTCATTTTATCCTGGCATGCTTGCTTCTATCTGAACTGTTAGTAACGATATTACATGGTTGTTGGACTTAATCGTAAGGGCATGTTTTGATTAACTTATCATTCAGTTTTAGCTATTGGAATGTCTACTTCATCATGATAGAATTGTATGCCTTGGGAAACCATGCCTCTCTTGGTTGTCAGTTTATTCGTTCTTTTCCGTTTGACTGTGTGTTTATTTCTTTTTGCTTGAGGACAAGCAAAGGTTCAAGTATGGGGGAATTTGATAACGTGCAATTCTGCCGTTGTCCTATGCTTTATATAGGGTGTTTTAGCGTATGTTTTGTACCTATTTGCATGTTATTTTCGACATATTTGCTCTAACCCCTAGGAAGACCCTGTTTGGTGTATAGTGGTACTTTTTGAGTGTTTTTGGCAGGTTTTGGAGCAACCTTTTGCCACACACTTTGGCTAGATCACTCCATCAACTCACAAGGAAGCTATAGGAAGAAGATGGAAGCAAAATGAAGGCAAAATCAAGGTGCACGAGCACAACTCGGATGAGTTATGCTCGATGCTCAAGCTCAAGCCGACATGTCGAGCGAAGTGTCATGGACCGAGGCTTATGCTAGCATACTTAGGCCATTTTGGGGTGTTTCCCCCTTGTAAAGTGTTGTAACTTAGCTTATAGAGTAAGTTGTAGAGATTTTGGATTTCGATCTATATGATGTCTCCTGGTGTCACTGCCAGAAAAGTGTTAACATCTATATGTAGGGGAGTGATGTTGTAAATCTTTCAAGCAATCAATACAATCGTTTGTTGCCTTCGTTCAATCATTTTCCACTAAATGTTTCCCTACACAATTGCTTTACTACGGATCGATGGGTTCCGATCCAAATGCGATAAGTTAGGCTGACTTAGCGTTCCTTCGTATGGGTGGGAACTAGGTGCCATACGGGTTAAGCTACTATAAAGGCTGACCCCGTGACAAGTGGTATCAGAGCATGGTTTGGTGCTAAGTTCAGTGGAACAATCAAAAGTTTCAAGATGGTGCGAAATGACAAATGGAGGATCTGTTGTCATTAGTGGTGGTGACCACAAAGGCCGCGACAAGGAGCACCATGCTAAGGAACGAAGGAGAGATAAATCCATTTCGAGGGAAACATGTCCGCTAGAGAGTCGGCTAGCCAAATTGGAGTTAGCGTTAGCCGAACAGATGGAGGTGGTCGAGGAGCACACTGAAAGCATCGAAAAGCTAGACTCAGAGGGTGAGGAAAGCTTTGGGAGGATGCAAGGGCTTCTCAACTCCGTCATGGATGACACGAACTCTCGGTTCAACGGCCTGAAGGACACTCTCACATCCCAAATCCTGGCGACGCAAGAGGAAATCAAAGAGATCAAGGCGGATTGGTCTCTATGCAAGATGGCGGTCACCCAAGGTGGCGTTGGCGGCCATTCTATCTCCAAAATCGACGTGCCAAAGCCTAGACCTGTGATGGGTCAAGGAATGTGAGGGAGTTAGACAACTTCCTCTGGACCATGGAGCAGTACTTCGATGCCTTGAACATTGTTGACGAGGCAAAAAAGGTGAAGACCGCTCCACTATACTTAGTTGACTCGGCTATGGTGTGGTGGAGGCGATGATATGCCGACAAGGAGTACGGCCTACGCGTCATCGACAACTGGGCAGATTTCAAGCGAGAGATTAAGGCCCAATTCTATCCCCAGAATGCGAAACACAAGTCTCGGGGCGAAACTTCGGCGCCTTACTCACAAAGGCACGGTGCGGGAGTACGTCTGTGAATTTTCGAAACTTATATTGGAGATTCCGGATATGTCCGCGAAAGATTCACTATTTTCCTTCATAGACGGATTGCAGCAATGGGAGAAGTTGGAGTTGCAGCGGAAAAATGTGCAGGAGCTGGCGTCGGCTATGGCGGTGGCCGAATCACTCATTGAATACAAAAAGCTGGAGAAGACCACCAGTTCTTCATCGACTTTCAAGGTGAACATGTCACGCCCCCGAATTCCAGGGAACCCGGAACCGGGTACATGACTTCCCCTTGCCCGCACCCGATAGGTCAAGGGGTTGGTGACTAGCACCAATGGAGACTACACCGCGGGTGCTGTCTCAAATATGCAACCCTGTACAGTCATACATCAAGGGTAATCCTATACTTTCCCATATATCATCATGCATACAATGAGTCAAACAGTCATACAGACATCACATCATACAGTATGCAAATACAACTATCCACGGACCCTTGTCCGGGATATCACATAAAACAATACAGAATATAACTGTATCATACATCAGAGTAGTGGGCATCCTCCTGGAAGAAAGTCCTCCACTAGTCTCGGGTCACACCTGAAAAGGGTAAACAACAAGTAGGGGTGAGCGACAAGCTCAATAGGTGACCCCAAAACTCCACATCATGTGTCACGCCTCGGTTTTCCAACCCGACGAGACCGGAACGTGATCCTCCCTTTACCCGGGTTTGGATAAAGGGGTAGAATACAACTTACACTTCACATTTTATTTTCAGAGACCAAAATCACATAATCAATAAATTCAAACCACATGCCTTTATTATATTTCAAACTCCATTACAATATCTCCCCGCTGGGGTTACAAGGCCTCAACGAAATCACATAACACAAATAATATAAAACAAAGCCACAAAACAGAACTCTTCCACCTTGGTGTTCCCACCTAACGCCTGTAAGTTCCTGCAAAAAAACACACCACAGTAGGAGGGGTGAGCAACCACAGCTCAGTAGGGATCATGTCTCCCCAACCCATCCCATGCTCCTACCATCTATATGAAGAAGTGCTCAAGTGCGGTGTCGTGGCAATTATATTCTAGACAGATCATAATCCATACTATACACAGCAAGCCACAAAACAAACACAACCCTTGCCACAAAAACTCCTCAGTCAGTCCCACTGATAGTAACTCAGCCTCTCAGGCTCCACAGTCAGTCTCACTGACATTAACTCAGCCTCTCAGGCTCCACAATCAGTCTCACTGACATTAACTCAGCCTCTCAGGCTCCACAGGTACACAAGCATTGCCTCAGCCTCTCAGGCTTCTTAGGCTCCACAGACACTGCCTCAGCCTCTCAGACTTCTTAGGCTCCACAGGCACAACAACAGACACTTAACATATATCTCAGTTATTCAGGCATAACAACAAACACTTAACATGCATATCCACACTGGTATAACATCGAACACTTAGCATGCATAGCCACACTGGCATAACATCAAACATTTAACATGCATAGCCACACTAGCATAACATCAAACACTTAGCATGCATGGCCTCACAGGCATAATATCGAACACTTAATACGCAAGGCCTCACAGGCATAATATCAAACACATACACGCCACTGAAGGCCAACATCCATATAGGAGATCACACCTATATGGATTTACATATAATATATATATATATATATCCAGATTACAAAATCGACTACCACAAGGCCATAACCCTGGGATAGGTACAAGGAAGACAAAACCCCTACCTGTAAGAAAATGTATCACCACAGCAACGATCCTGCTCCCACGCCGAACGTCGTCCACCCTCGAGGAACACCACAGCAGAAATGGCCAGAATTCTCCTCTCTCTCTCTCTCTCTCTCCCTCTCTCTCTCTCTCTCTCTCTCTCTGCGACGGCTGCGGTAGCTGAAGAAGAGAACCCTAAACCTAAAACAAGAGAGCTCCTCATCCTTATATAGACCTCCCACTATCAAAACGACGTAGTTTTGATTAAGTGAAACCCAGCATCAAAACGACGTAGTTTTGATGGAACAAGCTCCAACCTTCCCGCATCCATACACGCCAAAATATCGACAATTCCAACATGGTCCTTTGGGGAAAGATGATTAGAATAACAAAACCAAGGTGACGGTACAAAAATATGGCTACACGCCATATTGCATGCCATATCCCCAATTGGCGTGCAGGTCCAAATACCCTGAAATTCTACCCCAAGCTTCCTTGCATCATGTAGAAGGCTGGTATGCAGTAAAATGCTTGCACGCCAATTGGTCCAATTGGCGTTCAAGGCCTTTGGCTCTGAAACTTCTGTGGAAGGTAGAGGACATCATTCTGAGAAACTTTTGTTCTGCATGCCAATTGATTTGAGACCATCTACTTAGTCAAAATCAACCTCCAAAACCTGGCAAAACAGCCTAAAAGCGCCTGTATGTGCAAAAAGCATCTTCCTAGGGCATAAAAACACGTTATGAATTGTCACGAGCACCTCCCAAAAGTCCCCTCTTGGGCCCATCTCTTGCCTCAAACTTGTGCACCAACGTCCAAGGTGTTTTAACTAAAGTGTGTGGGAAGAAAATTCCCTAAAACCCAACAACTTCCACTCACAAGGCATCTGTGGTTAACTTCTTACCTACCGCAAAACACGGGCCACTACATCATGCAACACATATAAGTCTATACTATATGCTCAGTGTACTCGTGCACCGTGTAGTGTGCACAATCATCAGGACTCAGCCTGCAAACAAACATCAGGACTCAGCCTGCCCATACAGGACAACTTATCCATGATCCTCCATGGGATCCCAGCTCAGGGCACTCAGCCCTAGCTCCACAAGCTCAACGGCTCAACTCAGGCCTTTGCCTATCCACAGCGTAATATGCCCGGCCACAGTCGCCACACAGGCCTGCCATCGGTGCATATGCCTGCCACGTCAACCACATAGCACCATCGGTGCATCACGGTGAGAACCCAAACAAGTCACGGAGTCCATGCCCCAATACCTCACACCAACATACTAACATTGGTATGGCATGTCATTCTCAACATTTCCTTTAGAACTGTAGCCAGTCTTCACAAGTAAATCATCAATCCTTGATTTATGAAGGAAGTACTCACAGCAGCTATTTTCTTGAAATCAAAAGTCCCGGCATTGGGTTCCCATATCATAAATAAGATAATTTGATTTTTGGGGATTTTTCTGAGATGTCTAACCCCACTTTCCAAAAATTCACCACTACGAACTTTTGGGTTTTTTCGAGATTTTACACTAAAACCCAATTTTCACATTTTCAAATAGTGGAATTAAATTTTCTAGTATTTTTCTTTGAATCCAAATGGGGGGGGTATTTCGTTATTTACATAGTAACTTAAGTATAATACTTAGATGGGTATAGGTTACGATGTAAATAGGTCCAGTCTAGTGCTGTCCAGTGTCCAGTTACACTGTTGGAACTGCGACTCGTAGCTGCGGAGTGCGGAGCTGCAGCGTGCCTCGAAGACTCGAAGCGAGGTTATGACCTACGAGGCAATGAACTTCGTCCCTTTGGCTACGAACTTCGACCCTCGGACTACGAACCTTCGAACTACGAACTACGAGCCTTCGAACTACGAACCTTCAAACTACGAACTACGAGCCTTCGAACTACGAACCTTCGAACTACGGGTCTACGAACTACGACCCTACGACCCAAAACTTCGGATTTTCGTTAGTTCGACCCAGTAACGCGCCCAGGGTACTGTTCATCATCGTTTTTGCCTGTTCTTCGTCTGGAACGCGCCCAGAAACTCCCAGACACTCACTAACACCCCTGTTTCACAACAAACTACGATATCTACCTCAAAACGCGTCCAGAACGCCTCTAAATCGCGAGAGAACAACGAAACACGTATAAAATTCCAGATTTCCAGACATCTAGATCTAAACCCGATTTCCATGGTTGACTTATCAACGCTCATGAAAAACACGCTTAATCAACCCCAAAATCACAAAAACATATATCCACAATGATATAAACCGATTCTTAACCACGGATCTTATGCTAAACCATTAGATCTAACCCAAAATTTGATTTCCCCAAATTCTAGGGTTCATGCTCAATTTCATAAATCATGATAAATTCGTGCAAATCCAAAACAAGAGAGAGATAAGTTCAAGGACAACTACTTGAAGTGAATCTTTGAGCTCCATGAACCCAAATCGCCCCAAATCGCCAAGGCCTCCAAGCTCTCTGAAGCTCTCTCCCTCAAACGCACAAACGTGAAACGTAAAGTGAAAGCTTCTTCTTTTTTTTTTCTGCTATTTATATTTTTGCCAGTCATTGACCAATAACTGACCTAGTCAATCATTGACCTAGTCAATAATTGACCTCCAAGGTCCCAAACTCCAAATTGAGTCAAATTATAGTCAAAACGCTCGAAATAACGAGCACAACACTAGACTGATATGATCACATACAAATGACTACTCAAACGCAAAATTAACCAATAAACCCCGAAAAGTCAACAATCGGGTCAAATGGGGCTCCGACTCGGAATCGGGCCCAAGTATAGTCAAAATGCTCACATCGACGACTACACTACCGTTCAGATAGTTACATTCCCATAAAATGGCTATCTCTCAAAACTACCCAAATACGAGTCTTTACATCCTCCCCACCTTAGGACTTTTCGTCCTCGAAAATAAAACACATGCCCAAAGGACATAGCAAAATTCAATCTCAATGTCCCAACAACAAAATATAAAACATGATCACCGATCACACATGTGCAATGCAACTCGCAAGAATCCAAAAGGGCTGACAAAATCCAATAATAGTGAACTAAACCACATCTCAAATCACATCCTCCCCACCTCAGGACTGATCGTCCTCGAACAGCTCAGGATGAAGAACCCGCACCTGGCTCTCTTTCTCCCAAGTCTGCTCCTCCATGCCTCGGTGTCGCCATAACACCCGAACTAGTGGGATCGTCTTGCCTTACAAGACCTGGTCCTGCCTGTCCAAAATCTGTACCGGCATCTCAACAACGGCACCGTCATCAGCCAAGTCTATCTCGCGATAGTCCAACACATGAGAAGGATCAGGGTGATACCGCCTCAACTGAGACACATGAAACATATCATGTACTCGCGCCAACTCTGGTGGCAAGGCTAATCGGTAAGCCACTGTGCCCACGGTGGCAACAATATCAAATGGCCCCACAAAACGAGGGGAAAGTTTGGATCCACGTCCAAACCTCTAATGCCCTTGACGTGGTGAAACCCGCAAAAATACACGGTCACCCACCTCAAACTGCAAAGGTCGACGCCTTTGGTCCGCATAGGACTTCTGCCTACTCTGCGCTGTCAACATGCGTTGTCGAATCACCCGCACTATCTCTCGTGGTCTCTCGAACCATATCGGGACCAAGAACCGTTGTCTCTCCCGTCTGTGCCCAACACAAGGGTGATCTACAAAGGCCGTCCATACGGCGCCTCATACGGAGACATCCCAATCGTGGCTCGATAATCGTTGTTGTAAGAGAACTCCACCAAAGGAAGGTGAGTCTCCCAACAACCTCCAAAATCTAGGACACAGGCACGCAACATATCCTCGAGCGTCTGAATCGTCCGCTCCGACTGACCGTCTGTCTGCGGATGAAAAGCTATACTCAGGTTCACCCTGGTACCCAAAGCTCGCTGCAACTGTCTCCAAAACTGGGATGTAAACCTCGCATCCCGATTAGATACAATAGACAATGGGACTCCATGCAACCGTACAATAACATCAATATACCTCTGTCCCAAAGTCCTCGCTGGGTCTGTCTCTCGAATCGGAATAAAATGCGCCGATTTGGTCAACCGGTCCACAATAACCCATATAGTGTCGTGTCCCCTGGAACGAGGAAGTCCAGTGACAAAATCCATGGTCACGTGATCCCATTTCCACTCGCACCGGCAATGATCGCAACTCACCACTGATCTCAGGTGCTGCGCTTGACTTGCTAACAGGTCAAACACCTCCTCACAAAATCAGCAACGACCTTCTTCAGGCCTGGCCACCAAAATCGCCTCCTCACCTGGCATGGTACATCTTGGTCCCACCAGGATGTACGACTAACCTCGACCTGGTGAAATTCCCGAAGAACCTCCTCCTAAAGAGAAGTGGGAACTATCAATCTACCCCTATACCGCAAAGACATGCTTTGCATCCTCAATCCAATCGAAGATGCCCGCGCCCGGTCCGAATCCTATCGCAGATGACCTCACAATCAACGTCCCCCAGCTGATCCTTTATGATCCTGTGCTGCATCTCTGGGACTGCTACAACAACACTGAGGGTCCCCCGCCCCTCACTGGTCACCATCTGTAACCTCATCGCCGCCAACTGTCCCATCGTTTCCCATTCCTTAATGGCACAATGGGCAACCACGCCCTGCTCTTCCTACTCAATGCATCTGCCACCACATTACCCTTTCCAGGGGTATACATCATATCAAACTGAAACTGCTGCAGGTACTCCACCCACCGCCTCTTCCTGAGGTTCAGGTCTCGCTGAGAAAAGATATACTGCAAGCTCTTGTGGTCCGTATACACCACAAACTTCTCCCCAAGAAGATAATGCTGCCAGCTCTTAAGTGCAAAGATCACTACATCCAACTCCAAATCATGTGTGGGATAGTTCTGCTCGTGTGGCCTCAATTGCCTAGATCCATAAGCAATCACCTGCCGAGCCTGCATCAACACACAACCAAGTCCCACCCTAGAAGCATCATAATACACCTTGAAAGGTACACCCTTCTGTGGGAGAATCAAGATAGGTGCTGAGGTCAATCGTGCCTTCAGCTCCATGAAAGCACTCTCACACGCATCAGACCAAACAAAAGGAACTCCCTTCCTGGTCAGGTTCGTCATAGGAGCCGCCAACCTGGAAAAAATCCTCCACGAACCTCCGATAAGTAGCCTGCCAAACTAAGGAAGCTACGAATCTCAAACACATTCGTGGGCCTCTTCCACGACATAACCGCCTCGATCTTCTCAGGATCCACTGTGATACCCTCTGAAGATACCACATGCCCCAAGAAGTGCACCTGTTGCAACTAGAAGTCACATTTCGTGAACTTCGCGTACAACCGGTGCTCCCTCAAGGTCTGCAACACAACCTGCAAATGCTCCTCATGCTCTCTCTTGGTCGTTGAATAGACCAAAATATCATCAATGAACACCACAACGAACATATCTAAATATGGAGCAAACACATGGTTCATCAATCCCATAAACACTGCTGGAGCATTCGTGAGCTCGAACGGCATCACAAGCCACTCATAATGCCCATAACGACAACTGAACGTAGTCTTAGGGATATCTGCCTCCCTAACCCTCAACTGATGGTATCCAGATCTCAAGTCTATCTTGGAAAACCACCTCGCCCTGCGAAACTGATCAAACGGGTCATCGATCCTCGGCAATGGATACCTGTTCTTCACAGTCACCTGGTTCAGCTTCCGGTAGTCTATACATAGCTGAAGTGAACCATCCGCCTTCTGACGAACAACACTGGAGCGCCCCACAGTGAGCTACTCCGCCTGATAAAACCTCGTGCCAAAAGATCGTCTATTTGCCTCATGAGCTCCCTAAGCTCTGTCGGTGCCATCCTGTAGGCCGCTAACCTGATCGATGTTGTCCCTAGCAATAACTCGATCGAAAACTCTACCTCCCTCATGGGTGGCAAACTGATCAAGTCCTCGGGAAACACATCCGGGAACTGATCTACAATGGGTGGCAAAACAGCCTTTCCCTCTCTCCTCCTGTCAACCAACGTCAAGCTGGCTAACTGGTGGGTCACATCACCCCACCCATGCCTCAAATGTCCCAACCTGCATGCCTCCTCGGTCCACTCACCCACAAAGACACCCCGCATGCCCTCTGGTGTGAGAAACGTCACACGCCGTTGAAAACAATCAATCTTGGCCTCCACAGAGGCCAACCAATCCATACCCAGGATAACATCAAAATCATCTAACTCCATGACATATAAATCACACACACATCAAGTTAACACCCCCAAGTGTTACCTAACAAGCACGATAGATACTCTCAAGTATCACAATTCCACCCAAAGGTGAAGCAACCATCAGAGACTAACTAACTGTCTCCTAGTCCAACTCTAACCCAACCACCGTAAGATACGAAATAAAAGAATGGGTAAGACTAGTATCAATCAAAACCGAACAGATAGGATGAGAAATGATAATGGTACCTCTCACCACTGAAGGCCCTGCTCCTGCCTCGTCCATTAGTGGAACCTCTGCCTCTCTGCTGGTAAGGGCAAACGTCCTCCCTCGTGGCCCACTGCCACTAGCCTAGCCCATTGGGGCCTTACCCCGCTGATCAACATGACCCTGTGCCTCCTGCTGAGGCTGCTGCACCACAAGTCGCGTCTGCGTGCTCTGTGCCGGCGGCACTGACCTCTGAGACGGAGCCCCACTCCTCTGTCCCTGCTCTCTTGGACGAGGGCCTACACTGCTGGTCGAGCTAAGGGCAACACATTCCCTAGCTCCATGTCCCACCTTCCCACATCGGAAGCTAGTCATCCTTTTCCTCGGGCAGTCTCTCGATACATGCCCAATCAAACCACAACTCCAACAGGCCCCTAGCCTCCTGCTGGCTGAACTCTCATGGGGTCCCACTGTAAGGACCCGTACCTTGAGTTAGTCAGTTTTACCTCCTGAGTAGAGTTTTTCTAGATTTTGACCTAGTAAATGGACTCCAATGAATTCACGTGCAAAAGGAAAGATGCTTAGAATGGTGTCCTCTATCTACCACGAAGTTTCAGCCAAATGGACATGTATGTGAGGTGCACGTGATATGGGTCCAATTCACGTGCAAGTGTGGTTGTCTTCTAAATGATGCAAGGAGGCTAGGGGTGAAGTTTGAGAGCATTTGGAGTGCATATGGAGTTGCACGTGAATTGGGGAATTCACGTGCAAATTGGCGTGCAGGCATATTTTTGCATGGTTCCCTTGGTTTTGACATTCTAAGGAACTTTCTCCAAAGGACCATGTTGAAATTCTGAGTATTTTGGCCTATATGGGTGCGGAAAGGTGCTAACTTGTGTGATCAAAACTACGTCGTTTTGATGCCTGGGATTCACTTAATCAAAACTACGTCGTTTTGATGTTGTGTTGTCTATATAAGGAGGAGAAGCTCTCTGTTTTAGGTTTGGGGTTCACTTCACCGTCGCGCCCGTCGTAGAGAGAGAGAGAGAGCTAGAGAGAGAGAAGGAAAGGGAGTTCTTGGTTGTCGCGGAGCATCTTGCGTGGGGAGGATGGCGGCTAGCAGGGAGCAAGGAAGATCTGTTTTAAGGTAGGGATTCGTTCTTCCTAAATCCTCCTCTCGTCCTAGGGTCCTAGGGCGAATATGAGTTATACCGTTATATTATTTATATGTAAATTCATATAGGTGTGACCTCCTATATGAATGTTGGCCTTCAATGGCGATTTTGGTGTTTCTGGTGTTTGTGTGATGCATGAAAAGTGTTTGATAAAATGCCCGTATGACATGCCCGCTACATGTTTGATGAAATGCCCGTGTGAACTTAGCCGTGTGTATATGCCTATTAAGTGTTTGGTAATATGTCCGTGTGATTGGACTTGTGGTTTAGTGTATGTATGTATCTGGATGTGTGTTCTGTTGCTCGAATGGCTGGGTTTGTGCACTTCTGAACGGGTGCACACCAAGTGTTTGGTTTTATGTTTGTGCGATTGTGGTGTAAATTGTGTGCATGATCGTGGTATCCGGCCTGAAGAGGCGGTTAAATTACTTTGCCTGAGAGGCGGTTAAACCAAGTGGCTAAAGAGGCGGTTAAATCACTTGGCCTGAAGAGGCGGTTAAATAACTTGGCCTGAAGAGGCGGTTAAATCACTTGTGGTTAAAGTGTTAGCCTGTGTGGCAGTGGAAGATTGTGAGTTGTTGATGTGGTTGTTATTATGTCTATTGAAATCATTGTACACAACACTGCACTTGTACACATGGCATGTAGATGCTAGGAACATGGGATGGGTTGGGGAGACATGATCCCTACTGAGCTGTGGTTGCTCACCCCTCCTACTGTGTTTGTTGGTTTTTTTCCAGGGACTTACAGGCGTTAGGTGGATACACCAAGGTGGAAGACCCTCTCCACTTTATTGTTCATTTCAGTAATGTACTTTTATGATTTATGTAACCCCAGGGAGGGGAATGTACTAAGGGATTGAACTGTAATCAGGGACTTAGTTGTTTTGTGAACCTTTGATGTTTTGGAATTAAAGATGTGGCTTATTTGATTTATTGTAATTGTTAGACTTGCTTGTGTGGCATCCAGTAATCCAACCCCATTGCCCTCCGTGTGGGTGAATGGGGAGTCACGTACCGGTTTCCTCGGGTTGGAAATCCGGGGCGTGACACCCACCACCTGGCTGGAAACCCTCTGCACCTGCCTCCTCTCAGGCTGAGCAGCACTGCTCTCCCCACTCTGTCTCTTTTTGCCCGGGCCTGCCGAACCGCCCGGCCTCTGGGCTCTTGCCTGATCCTGACCTCGCTCAATAATGAGTGCCTTGTCGACCGCCTCCCGGTAGATGGTCAACTGCATCGATTCCAACTGACTTTTCAGAGATGGCCTCAAGCCTTGAATGAAGTCCTACGTCTTCCGACCTTCCTTTTCCCAAGCCTCAAGAGCAAACCGCCCTAAATCTGTGAAGGCCTGCACATACTGTCACGCCCCAATTTCCTTCCACTTGGAAATGAGTAGTGACTGCCCATGCCCGCACCCGAAGGGACAAGGGGTTGGTGCAAGCACCTTAAAAGGACTTCTGGCACGGGTGCTATCCCAAACCTGCATAACCAGGCTAACATGCCAAGGGGCATGCTCCTGCTCCCAAACCATGCACACAAACACAAATTGAATAACAACATCTCATTTTATTTCATTTCAAAGACTAAATGTTTATTACAACCCAGTCGGGGAAAAACCCCTATGAAGCCAGGTGTACTATTACAAATAAAACCAAACCAAATTCCGGAACATAAATCCACGAGCACGACAAAGGAAATAACATAAAACTCCCACCTCGGGGACCTAGCTCCTCGACCTTCACCTACCGCCGCTAAACCCCCAAAAGGACGGTTTATAGGAGGGGTGAGCAAACCATAGCTCAAGAGGGATCCGGTCTCCCTTGACCCGTCCCGCTCTACAACATGCATAATATGTGTATGCTTGTGCTCGTGTCGTGCCTAAGGCTAAAGCAAAGAAACATCACCCAAGAAACACTCTTTACCCGAGCCCGCACCGAAGGGTAGAGGACACCCCGCCACCATGGCGACATGACATACCACATCCAGGCGAATGTTGCATGGACACCAATGCAACATTTTCCACCCGAGTCGATATGGTCAACCACCTCCTCGGGCGCCATACCTACCCTCAGGAATGGGTGTAGACTTAGCCCATCGTCGTGAGTGCTACACCGAGACTCAGGACCACGTCCTAGCCAAATCTCAAAGGGGTCCAGCTATTGTGCCTGGCCCATATCTCGGCTCGGTCTCAAACAAACCAACATAACAAAGATAGCATTACATCTCGACATGTAAACTCAGACACAGCATTTACACTTTATTTCGGAGGGACCAACATGGTCGATACAAGCCACACACATCAGCCTCACAGGCTTTTTATCAAATACAAATCAAACACAAGACACACCAGTCACAGGGTATATCATCGACACCCATATACAAGGTCTCACAGGCATTATATTGAATACATGGCATGCAGGCCTCACAGACATTTTATCAAATACATAGTGTGCAGGCCTCACGGACATTTCATTAAACACATGGTGGGCATAAACAGACCCGGAAAATCCTCAGGCCAAATTCAACATCGAATCAACGAACATGCCATCGAAGGCCAACATCCATATAGGAGATCACACCTATATGGATTTACATATATATATATATATATATAGGCGAATATCCTAGAACAGAGGAGTTAGGAAGAACATGAATCCCTACCTCAGACTTTTGTCCTAACCTCTACGCTAGACACCTTCCAACGACGCGAACCACCACGGCAATCGCCCAGGAGATCTCTCTCTCTCTCTCTCTCTCTCTCTCTCTCTCGGTAGAACTGCAACAAAGAAGAACACAAGAACCCTAAACTCAAACTCAAGGCCTCATTATATAGACACTACCCACATCAAAACGACGTAGTTTTGATTAAGTAAATCCCAGGATCAAAACGACGTAGTTTTGATCACACAAGTTAGCACCTTTCGGCACCCATATAGGCCAAAATACTCAGAATTTTAACATGGTCCTTTGGAGAAAGATCATTAGAATGTCAAAACCAAGGGAACCATGCAAAAATATGGCTGCACACCAATTTGAACGTGAATTCCCCAATTCACGTGCAACTCCATATGCACTCCAAATGCGCTCAAACTTCACCCCTAGCCTCCTTGCATCATGTAGAAGACAACCACACTTGCACGTGAAATGGACCCATTTCACGTGCACCTCACATACACGTCCGTTTGGCCTGAAACTTCTGTGGTAGATAGAGGACATCATTCTAAGCATCTTTCCTTTTGCATGTGAATTCATTTGAGCCCATTCACTAGGTCAAAATCTAGAAAAAAACCCTACTTAGAAGGCAAAACTGTGACTAACTCAAGGTACGGGTCCTTACATCCTCTCCCCCTTAAGACTTTTCGTCCTCGAAAAGAAAAGGTGGAATGAAAGAAAACAATCACAACCACTGCATAGGCCTCTAACACCCTCTAGCACTAATTAATACACAACAAATCACAAATTATTTCACACATTTATACACTCCACATGGTCATGTAATGATGTTATATTCTCAGGTTACCTAACTAGTTGGGCAAATACCTGATTATGTTGAAGTTTGATGCTTGCCCTCCTCCCTTCCTTCAGAGTTGTTCGTCCTCGAACAGATCAGGATAATGAGCACGCATCTTAGCCTCACGTTCCCAGGTCTCTTCCTCCAGCCCTCGGTGTTGCCACAACACCCGAACCAACGGAATAGTCTTACCTCGCATTGCTTCTCGCGCCTATCTACAATACGGGTGGGTGCCTCGACAATGCACACATCCTCTCCAAGATCTAGGGTACCCCAATCTAGCACGTGTGTGGGATCTGGATGATATTTCCGCAATGGGATACATGGAAAACATTATGAACTCGCTCAAACTAGGTGGTAACGCCAACCTATAAGCAACAGTCCAACTCGCTCAAAATCTCGAACGATCCAATGTACCGAGGGGACAACTTGGACCCAGCCCCAAATCTCTTATGCCCTCTCCGTGGAGAAACACGAAGGAATACGTGGTCTCCCACCAAAAACTCCAATGGTCGGCATCGGCGATCCGCATAAGACTTCGTCCGCTTCCGAACCGTAAGAAGGCATTGCCGAATCAGCCGAACTTTTGCCGTAGCCTCCTGGACCAATTGAGGTCCTAACATAGCTGCCTCTCCGCCTTCTACCCAACAAAATGGAGACCGACACGGTCGGCCATACAATGCCTCAAATGGGGCCATCCCAATCGAAGACCGGTAATCGTTATTATAGGCCAAATCCACCTAGAGGAAGGTGGGAAGCCCATGATCCTCCAAAATCAAGTACATAAGCCCTCAACAAGTCTTCCAATGTTTGAATGGTCCTCTCGGACCGACCATCGGCCTCGGGGATGGAATGCGGTACTCAAATTAAGTCGGGTTCCTAATGCTTCCTGCAGACCTCCCCAAAACCGGGATGTAAACCGCGCATCCCCGTCCGAAACAATAGACAAGGGCACTCCGTGCAGGCGGACAATCTCATCAACATACAACCGGCTTAACGTGCCGATACGGTCGCGCTCTCGAATTGCCAAGAAATGGGCTGACTTAGTTAAGCGGTCCACTATGACCCAAATCATGTCCTTCCTCCCGAAGTGGTAGGAAGTCCCGTCACGAAGTCCATGGTAATATGCTCCCACTTCCACTCGCCTACAAGTAAAGGCCGCAATTGACCAGCGGGTCGTTGGTGCTCGCCTTCACTTGCCGAAGTAAGGCACCGGAAAACAAACTCGCTACCCCCCGTTTCAGCCCCGGCCACCGAATCGTGCGTGAACGGCATGATACATCTTAGTTCCTCCTGGATGTACAGCCAAACGGGAATGATGAAATTCCCTCAAGACATCCTCACGCAAGGGAGGTGGTACTATCAAACGCCCCCGAAATTTCAGCTCATGCTCAATTCCTTCTATCCAGCTTCTCGACGGCTCTCCGGCCTCTATCTGGGCCCGGATCACCTCACAATCCACGTCGCCTAATCGTCCCTCACGGACACGCTCGATACAACCTCGGTATCACGGTGAGAGGACACAGGATAGCTCCCTCATCGCCGAAAGCAGGTCGCACCCGAAGCATCGCCACTGCTCCATCATTTTCCATTCTCTCATGGAAACCTCAGCTTTCCCTTTTCTACTTAGCGCGTCGGCTACTAAATTTCCCTTCCCAGGCGTGTAGGAGAGCGTGAAGTCAAACATTTGCAGGTACTCTACCCACCTCCGTTGTCGCAAATTTAGGTCTCTCTGGGTGAAGATATATCGTAGGCTTTTGTGGTCGTATATACCACAAATTTCTCTCCCAACAGGTAATGTCGCCAAGACTTCAGGGCAAAAATAATCGTCGCTAACTCCGTGTCGTGTGTTGAGTAGTTTTGCTCATGGGACTTCAGCTGTCGCGAGCCCAATGTTATGACTTGGCGTTCTTGCATCAGAACACACCCCAGTCCAACGCGAGACACATCACAATACACCTCGAATGGCACTCCCTCCTGCGGTAGACTCAACACCGGTGCAGAGCGTCGCGAGTCTTCAACTCCTCGAATGCCCGCCGGCACTTGTCCGTCCACTCGAATTTGGCTCCCTTCCGTGTAAGAGCCGTCATGGGCGCCGCCAACCGAGAAAATCCTTCCACAAAATGCCGGTAATACCCCGCGGACCCAAGAAACTCCGGATCTCAAAAACATTTGTGGGCCTCTTCCAAGATGCTACGGACTCAATCTTGGTTGGGTCCACTCTAACTCCTTCGGCATATACCATATGCCCAAGAAAATGCACCTCTCGCATCCAGAAGTCACACTTGCTAAATTTAGCATACAAGTGATGATCTCGTAGCGCCTGCAGCACCACGGCCAAGTGCTCCTCATGCTCGCCTTGGGTTTTGGAGTACACAAGGATGTCGTCAATAAATACCACCACGAAGGAATCCAGGTATGGGGCAAATACCCTGATTAATTAGATGCATGAACACGGCAGTGCGTTCGTGAGCCCAAAAGGCATCACTAACCACTCATAGTGTCCGTATCTACACCCGAACGCCGTCTTAGGGATGTCTTCGCTCCCCGACCCTCAATTGATGATATCCCGAACGCAGATCGATTTTTGAGAACCACCGTGCTCCACTCACCTGGTCGAATAAGTCATCGATCCGCGGCAAAGGGTATTTGTTCTTTACCGTTACTTGATTCAGCTTCCGATAATCAATGCAAAGTCGCAACGAACCATCTGCGTTCTTAGCAAACAAGACCGGTGCACCCCAAGGTGAGGTACTAGGACGGATAAAACCTTTATCTCCCGGTTCCTTTATTTGCTTCGAAGCTCCCGCAACTCGGCCAGGTCCCATCCGGTATGCTACTTGTGAGATGGGTCCCACCCCTGGCAACATTTCAACCGTGAACTCGATACTTCGTGTGGAGGCAACTCCAACAACTCCCCATGAAAGACATCCTGGAAATTTTCGACAACATCTGGCCACACCCTTTTCTCTAAGTTACCTTCCTCCTCAAAGGTTAGGGTGGCAAGCCTATGGGTAATATTGCCCCATAGCTCCCTCGTCGGTCCAACTCTCCCAAAGATTCCTATCCCATTCACCCACTAGGGTACAGGAAGATCCTGTGGGTGTAGTAAATGATACTGTCGCCTATAGTAGTCAATCTTAGCCTGAAAGGCCATCAACCAATCCATCCCCGGAATCAAACTAAAAGTCCTCATGGGCATTACGTACAAATGAAATGAGAGGTCAACCTCTCCTATCGTAAGCGCACACTCTCGACACATTTAGTGGATCAACTCCACACCTCCCATTGGGGACTCGACCCTCGAGGTCTATCAGCCTCCACACAATCAAGTCCAAGGCTCTCCACCAAGGACTTAGCAATCAGGGAACACGAAGCTCCAAGTATCAAACAATGCAGCAACAACAAGTGCGAGATATTAGAATAGTACCTCGAACCACCGAAGGTCCAGCCCCACCTTCCTCGGAGGGTGATGGTAATTCCTCCATTTCACCGGTGGCCGAGGTAAGTGCGAACACTCTGCCTTGGCCTGCCCCACCACTAGCCTCACTTTCCTTCCCTTTTGCTCCTGCCCGCAGTCCACCGGGACGCCCCTCCGATCCTCCTTGTGGTTGCCTCTCCCCCCGTGGCCTAGTGTGACCGGAACTAGCCTGACCGGCCCGCCACGAATGTGCTGGCTTAGGGGCCGGGGCCTGAAATTGGGTCCCACCCCTGCTCCCTTGTGCTAAGCTTCCAGCTCCCCGAATGTTCCCCTTGCCGAAACACACCTTGCCGATGTGTCCCACCTTCCCACGGCTATGACACGTCAAGTGCCGCTTGGGGCACTCACGTTTGACGTGCCCCCGACAGCCACAACAGGTACACCCGCTTGGGAAGTTCCCAGCAAGACTCCCCTATCCTCCAAAGTAACGGGATCCGGGCAGCCATTGAAGCTTGGCCCCTATCCTTGGGAAAAGTCCCACTCCCGGCCTCAACCTTCGCCTCTTGGTTTCACCGTGCTTGTCGCGCGCGCTCGCCCCATCCGCTCCTGGTGAGCCTATCTTCCCTCCTCTAATCCTCTCTCAACAATCTTGGCGGTGTCCACGACTTCAAAGATAGGTCTTCGCCGCAAGATCTCCACCCTTTGCTTCAGGGCAGGTTTGAGACCCATGGTAAACTTATGGGCCTTCAAGTCCTCCCTTGATATTGCTTCGGAGCAAACCGAGTCAGCCCCGGAAATCTCGCTCATACTATGCTACCGAGCGCGATCCCCGCTTCAGGCCGCCGAACTCCTCCCGCTTCGCCACCGCAATGACTCGGGAAAGAACTCCTCATGGAACACTGGAGGAACTCATCCCAGGCCATGGTCGCCATGTCCCGGCTTCCTGAGATGCTAAGCCACCATTCCAAGGCTTCCTCCTCCAACCGCCGGATCGCTAGTCTCACTTTGTCTTCCTCCGGGGTCGAAGAAAGGAGAACACATGCTCGATCCGCCGCAGCCCGGCTTCTCGCTCCTAGAGGTTCGGCTCCTCCCTTGAACCTTGGTGGATGTTCCTTTCGGAACTGCGTCAACACGTCTCCCTCTTCCCGCCTCACCGGCACTTCCTGCCTACACGGAGGTTCCGCCTCACGGGGTGGAGGGGGTGGCATTGCCTGTCGTGCCATCATCTCCTGACGCACCTCATTTAGGATCTCTCCCCTGAGGTCCTCACGCATGCCTTGCACGTTCTCACTTAGGGCCCGGACTTGGGCCATGATCCGCTCCAGGGGATCATCGCCCTCTACATGTCTGTCCTCTTTCCTCTCCAAAGACGTGCGTAAGATTCATCTTCTACCCTGGAGTAGCTCGGGTTACTCTCCTAGAAGGCATAGTCTACATAATTTAAACCAAACTAGGATCAGCTTCTCTCAAGCTCTACACACCCTCATCCCCATGGGCCATGAGGTACTCAAGCAACGTTTTACATTTAAACACACAGGTAAATCATAGAAGTACACAGCAGCAATTCATAGCAACAAGCCTCACAGAAAATCACCGAATTTCACAAAGAACAAAATTTTGTTTTTAAGAACAAGTTTCAAAGAACATAGCTTGTCCAATCACGATACTCATACTGAAATTAAACTAGTGCCCTAATGCCAATGCATGTATGCACCCTCAACCCAAATGCAAATGCCCTATTCCTTGGTCTAACTACCCCTGAGTACACCCCAGAAGACCAGATAGGACCACGTTGATCAGGCGTGTCCTATACTACCTCCTAAGAGTCTCGAAGCGCCAAGCCTCCCCACTATCCTAGGTCCACCGGACCATGAACTATCGCTTCGATACCATAATGTCACGCCCCAATTTCCTTCCACTTGGAAATGAGTAAGGATCGCCCATGCCCGCACCCGAAGGGACAAGGTGTTGGTGCAAGCACCTTAAAAGGACTTCCTGGCACGGTGCTGTCCCAAACCTGCACAACCAGGCTAACATGCCAAGGGGCATGCTCCTGCTCCCAAACCATGCACACAAACACAAATTGAATAACAACATCTCATTTTATTTCATTTCAAAGACTAAATGTTTATTACAACCCAGTCCGGGAAAAACCCCTATGAAGCCAGGTGTACTGTTACAAATAAAACCAAACCAAATTCCAGAACATAAATCCACGAGCACGACAAAGGAAATAACATAAAACTCCCAGCCTCAGGGACCTAGCTCCTCAGCCTTCACCTACCGCCTGCTAAACCCTGCAAAAGGACAGTTTATAGGAGGGGTGAGCAAACCATAGCTCAAGCAGGATCCAGTCTCCCCTGACCCGTCCCGCTCTACAACATGCATGATATGTGTATGCTTGTGCTCGTGTCGTGCCTAAGGCTAAAGCAACAAACATCACCCAAGAAACACTCTTTACCCGAGCCCGCACCAGGAGGGCAGAGGACACCCCGCCACCACGGCGACATGACATACCACATCCAGGCGAATGTTGCATGGACACCAATATAACATTTTCCACCCGAGTCAGATATGGTCAACCACCTCCTCGGGCACCATACCTACGCTCAGGAATGGGTGTAGACTTAGCCCACCGTCGTGAGTACTACACCGAGACTTAGGACCACGTCCTGGCCAAATCTCAAAGGGGTCCAGCTATTGTGCCTGGCCCATATCTCAGCTCAGTCTCAAACAGACCAACAGGACAGCATAGCATTACATCTCGACAAGTAAACTCAGCACAGCATTTACACTTTATTTCCAAGGGACCAACATGGTCGGATACAAGCCACACACATCAGCCTCACAGGCTTTTTATCAAATACAAATCAAACACAAGACACACCAGTCACAAGGTGTATCATCGTACACCCATATACAAGGTCTCACAGGCATTATATTGAATACATGGCATGCAGGCCTCACGGACATTTTATCAAATACATAGTGTGCAGGCCTCACGGACATTTCATCAAACACATGGTGGGCATAAACAAACCCGGAAAATCCTCAGGCCAAATTCAACATCGAATCAACGAACATGCCACTAAAGGCCAACATCCATATAGGAGATCACACCTATATGGATTTACATATATATATATATATAGGCGAATGTCCTAGAACAGAGGAGTTAGGAAGAACATGAATCCCTACCTCAGACTTTTGTCCTAACCTCTACGCTAGACACCTTCCAACGACGCGAACCACCACGGCAATCGCCTGGAGATCCCTCTCTCTCTCTCTGCAGCCAGAGCGAAAGAAAGAAGAACACAAGAACCCTAAACTCAAACTCAAGCCCTCATTATATAGACATTACCCACATCAAAACGACGTAGTTTTGATTAAGTAAATCCCAGGATCAAAACGACGTAGTTTTGATCACACACGTTAGCACCTTTCCGCACCCATATAGGCCAAAATACTCAGAATTTCAACATAGTCCTTTGGAGAAAGATCATTAGAATGTCAAAACCAAGGGAACCATGCAAAAATATGGTTGCATGCCAATTTGAACGTGAATTCCCTAATTCACGTGCAACTCCATATGCACTCCAAATGCGCTCAAACTTCACCCCTAGCCTCCTTGCATCATGTAGAAGACAACCACACTTGCACGTGAAATGGACCCATTTCACGTGCACCTCACATACACGTCTGTTTCGCATGAAACTTCTGTGGTAGATAGAGGACATCATTCTAAGCATCTTTCCTTTTGCACGTGAATTCATTTGAGCCCATTCACTAGGTCAAAATCTAGAAAAAACCCTACTCAGAAGGCAAAACTGTGACTAACTCAAGGTATGGGTCCTTACACATACTCCCCCCACAGTCATGCTACCCTGCACAAGTTCATAATACTCTCTACATCGAGCATACTGCAACGAGCTGGGAAAATACTCCCCAAAGAAGCGCTCAACAAACTCTCTCCAGCTCATCTGACTGCCATGGACAGCTCTAGTGGATTCCCACCACCTGTGTGGGATACCCAACAGATAGTGCGTCGCCACGCGCACTCTCTCCTCATCTGGCACCCCGATCATATCAAAGATATCCTCTATCCACCGAATCTAGTCCTCAGCTACCTCTGGCCGTGAACCATCCTCAAAAGTCCTAGGTGCGTGTTTCAAAAACTGCGCAACCCAGTCCATCCCTCGTCGTGCTGGCTCTGCCACGACCTCCTGCTAGTGCACATCCTGCATCACTCTTGCCTCCTTCTGCTGAGGCGTGGTGGCCGCCGAGGCTGCCGCCGCCTCTTCAGCTCATCCACCTCTCTAGCCATATCCCTCATCGAGCCCTGCATACCCTGCATGGCCTCCTGCAACTGAATCAACACCTGCATCAAATCAAGTCCCACAATGGGAGCTGACGACCTCTGCTGCGGGCTTTGCTGCCCCTGGTGCCCCAACTCTATCGTGGGCTCCTCTGCTGGGCCCTGGCCTTGAACAACTCTCCTCGGTGGTGCCATCGCACTGGCCACAACAACAAACAGCAAATGATCAATACTAGCACTGATAGCACAAACAGCCATCAAAGGCACAATCGACTCGTAGGTTCTCACCACACGACCTGTAGGTCCATACCATGCATATAGCATCATGTCCCATATCAGGGTACACCACACAACCCGTAGGTCCACAACCATGCATATAGCATCGGGTCACCCCTCAGGGCACACAAAATGAAGTCCTGGCTCTCACGGCCACGTGCCATTTAGGCACCAAATGCAATCACATCACACACAAAAACAATCTAGTGCCTTATATGCACACAATCATACCACTAGAAATGCACCCCATTCCCCATGTATGCTCCTAGGATTATCAAACTAACACCAAAATAACCTAGAATACATGTAAGGACTGCGTTGATCAGGCGCCCTCCCTACAGTTTTCCAAGTCACATGGAATCAATTAACCACCCCTCACTAACCTAGGTCCACTAGACCATGCTCTGATACCAACTTGTCACGCCCCCGAATTCCAGGGAACCCGGAACCGGGTACATGACTTCCCCTTGCCCGCACCCGATAGGTCAAGGGGTTGGTGACTAGCACCAATGGAGACTACACCGCGGGTGCTGTCTCAAATATGCAACCCTGTACAGTCATACATCAAGGGTAATCCTGTACTTTCCTATATATCATCATGCATACAATGAGTCAAACAGTCATACAAATATCACATCGTACAGTATGCAAATACAACTATCCACGGACCCATGTCCGGGATATCACATAAAACAATACAGAATATAACTGTGTCATACATCAGAGTAGTGGGCGTCCTCCTAGAAGAAAGTCCTCCACTAGTCTCAGGTCACACCTGAAAAGGGTAAACAACAAGTAGGGGTGAGCGACAAGCTCAGTAGGTGACCCCAAAACTCCATATCATGCAACACATATAAGTCTATACTATATGTTCAGTGTACTCGTGCACCGTGTAGTGTGCACAATCATCAGGACTCAGCCTGCAAACAAACATCAGGACTCAGCCTGCCCATACAAGACAACTTGTCCACGATCCTCCATGGGATCCCAGCTCAGGGCACTCAGCCCTAGCTCCACAAGCTCAACGGCTCAACTCAGGACTTAGCTTGTCCACAGTGCAATATGCCCGGCCACAGTCGCCACACAGGCTTGCCATCGGTGCATATGCCTGCCACGTCAACCACATAGCACCATCGGTGCATCACGGTGAGAACCCAAACAAGTCACGGAGTCCATGCCCCAATACCTCACACCAACATACTAACATTGGTATGGCATGTCATTCTCAACATTTCCTTTAGAACTGTAGCCAGTCTTCACAAGTAAATCATCAATCCTTGATTTATGAAGGAAGTACCCACAGCAGCTATTTTCTTGAAATCAAAAGTCCCGGCATTGGGTTCCCATATCATAAATAAGATAATTTGATTTTTGGGGATTTTTCTGAGATGTCTAACCCCACTTTCCAAAAATTCACCACTACGAACTTTTGGGTTTTTCCGAGATTTTACACTAAAACCCAATTTTCACATTTTCAAATAGTGGAAATTAAATTTTCTAGTATTTTTCTTTGAATCCAAATGAGGGGGTATTTCGTTATTTACATAATAACTTAAGTATAATACTTAGATGGGTATAGGTTACGATGTAAATAGGTCCAATCCAGTGCTATCTAGTGTCCAGTTACACTGTTAGAACTACGACTCGTAGCGTAGAACCTGTGACTCGTAGCTGCAGAGTGCGGAGCTGCAGCGCGCCTCAAAGACTTGAAGCGAGGCAACGAACTTCGTCCCTTCGGCTATGAACTTCGACCCTCGGACTATGAACCTTCGAACTACGGGTCTACGAACTACGACCCTACGACCCAGAACTTCGGATTTTCGTTAGTTCGACCCAGTAACACGCCCAAGGTACTGTTCATCGTCGTTTTTGCATGTTCTTCATCTGGAACGTGCGCAGAAACTCCCAGACGCTCACTAACACCCCTGTTTCGTAACAAACTACGATATCTACCTCAAAACGCGTCCAGAACGCCTCTAAATCGTGCAGGAACAACAGAAACACGTATAAAATTCCAGATTTCCAGACATCTAGATCTAAACCCAGATTTCCATGGTTGACTTATCAACGCTCATGAAAAACACAGTTAATCAACCCCAAAATCACAAAAACATATATCCACAATGATATAAAACAGTTCTTAACCACAGATCTTATGCTAAACCATTAGATCTAACCCAAAATTGGATTTCCCCAAATTCTAGGGTTCATGCTCAATTTCATAAATCATGATAAATTCGTGCAAATCCAAAACAAGAGAGAGATAAGAAGTTCAAGGACAACTACTTGAAGTGAATCTTTGAGCTCCACGAACCCAAATCGCCCCAAATCGCCAAGGCCTCCAAGCTCTCTCAAGCTCTCTCCCTCAAACGCACAAACGTGAAACGTAAAGTGAAAGCTTCTTTTTTTTTTTGCTATTTATATTTCTGCCAGTCATTGACCAATAACTGACCTAGTCAATAATTGACCTCCAAGGTCCCGAACTCCAAATTGAGTCAAATTATAGTCAAAACGCTCGAAATGACGAGCACAACACTAGACTGATATGATTACATGCAAATGACCGCTCAAACGCAAAATTAACCAATAAACCCCGAAAAGTCAACAATCGGGTCAAATGGGGCCCCGACTCGGAATCGGGTCCAAGTACAGTCAAAATGCTCACATCGACAACTACACTACCGTCCAGATAGTTACATTCCCATAGAATGGCTATCTCTCAAAACTACCCAAATACGAGTCTTTACAGAACAGGTTCCACAAGGAGAAACATAGGGGAGACA
Source organism: Taxillus chinensis (assembly GCA_023512835.1). Lineage (NCBI taxonomy): Eukaryota > Viridiplantae > Streptophyta > Magnoliopsida > Santalales > Loranthaceae > Taxillus > Taxillus chinensis. The sequence continues at coordinate 24,618,434 of CM042091.1, forward strand.
ACCGAAGTGAAGGAAAAGGGAGACCCTTCCAACCATTTAAGGACTTTTGCCCAAAACACTTTGCAAATAGTTCCAAGGATGGGGAGAAGCCAAGGATCTCCTGTTTCCTCTGCGAAGGCCCTCATAAGGCGTTCGAGTGCCCGAAGCGCTTCAAGCTCTCTGTAATAATCAACAAAGACGAAGACAGGGATGCGAGGGACCCAAGACTCGGTTCCTTGCAACTCCTCAATGCAATCAAGGCGAAGGTGGAGGTGTCACCATCCGGACGACAGAAGGGGCGCATGTACGTGCTCATTAAGGCCAATAACCTTGAAACTAAGGCCTTGGTGGACACGGGTGTGACCAACAACTTCATCGAGGTGGAAGAAGCTCATAGACTAGGGATAGTCTACAAGGAAGAGAAGGGCTGGCTGAAGGTGGTGAACTCCAGTGCCAGTCCAATCCATGGCGTGGCTCGAGGTGTCGAGCTAAGTATCGGCGAGTAGAGAGGCAAAGTGAATCTCTCCATGGTGTCGATGGACGACTATCCCATAGTGTTGGGGATGGAGTTCATTGACCAGGTGTGGGCAATTCCAATTCCTAGCACCAACACAATGTGCATCATGGATGAGGGGAAAATGTGCATGATGAAGGTAATGAGGGAGAAAGAGCTCAAGGCGAAGTCTCTTTCGGCGCTCCAACTGTCTAAAGGAGTTAGGCGACAGGAGCCAACCTTCATTGCTATGGTGAAGGAAGAATGCCTAAGTGTTGGAGAGGAGCCCCCAACTGAAGTGAAGACGGTCCTTGAAGAGTTGGGGACGTTATGCCACTCGAACTCCCCAAACAACTTCCGCCAAAGCGGGAGGTGGACCACAGGATCGAGTTAGAGGCCGGTGCAAGGCCTACTGTTGCGATGCCCTATTGGATGGCACCTCCGGAGTTAGAGGAACTTCGAAAACAATTGAAGGACTTGTTGGATACTGGATTCATTCGACCATCCAAAGCGCCATTTGGAGCACCGGTGTTGTTCAAAAAGAAGCACGACGGGTCAATGCGGCTATGCATTGACTATAGAGTGCTAAACAAGATAACAGTGAAGAATAGCTACCCCATCCCACTCATATCCGACCTATTTGATCAACTTGGTGCTGCAAGATGGTTCTCGAAGCTAGACTTGCGGTCAGGATATTGGCAAGTGCGGATAGCTGAAGGTGATGAGGTAAAGATGACGTGCGTCACAAGATATGGCTCTTATGAGTTCTTGGTGATGCCCTTTGGCCTCACAAATGCCCCCGCCACATTTTATACATTGATGAACCTGGATCTTCCAACCATACTTGGGACAGATTCGTCGTAGTGTACCTTGATGACATTGTCATCTACAGCAAAACCTTAGAGGAGCACAAGGCACACCTACGATGGGTTTTTCAAATTTTAAGGGAGAACAAACTTTTTGTGAAGAAGGAGAAATGTGACTTTGCGAAGAAGGAGGTGCCCTTCTTGGGTCACATCATCGGCAACCAGGCAAATTAAAGATGGATAATAAGAAAGTGTTAGCCATCAAGGAATGAGAAACACCCAAGAAAGTCTCTGAGATGCATTCATTCCTTGGCTTGGTTAACTACTATAGAAGATTCATTTGCAGGTATTCCCACATTGCTGCACCCTTGACGGAACTATTGAAGAAGAACAGGACTTGGGTGTGGGATGATGCTTGCCGAGAGGCATTTGAGAAGTTGAAGCAAGCGGTGACAAATGGACCGGTGATGGCACCGCTGGACCATGCAAAACCTTATGAAGTTCACATTGATGCTTTAGAATTTGCCATCGGTTGAGTTCTCATGAGAGGGGCATCTTATAGCACACGAAAGCCGGAAGCTCAATGACACCGAATGGAGGTACGCGGTGCATGGAAAGGAGATGACGGCAGTTATGCATTACTTTCGGGTGTGGAGGCATTACTTGTTAGGGTCCAAGTTCGTGGTGAAGACGAATAACATTGCTATGAGTTATTTCCTAACTCAAAGGAACTTAACTCCGAAGCAAGCACAGTGGCAAGGACTCCTAGCTGAATTCGACTTTGTGCTCAAGTACGGACCAGGCACAAATAATGTGGTAGCCGATGCACTAAGTCGGAAGGTGGAACTTGCAGCCATTAGCCAACTACAATTCCCCTTGGTGAATAAGCTAAAGGAAGGAATGGAGCACGATCCATTAGCCAAGTCCTTGGTGAATGCGTCAAGGCTGGGAAGACGCGATGATTTTGGCTAAGGGATAACTTGCTTCATACTCGAGGGGAACAGGTGTATGTTCCTAAATGCGAAAGTTTGAGGAGAGATATCCTCAAAGAATGTCACGACTCGCGGTAAACTGGCCATCCCGGAGTCGATCGTACCTTGGCGCTAGTGGAAAGGAGCTACTACTGGCCTCAACTTTACGAGGACGTCCAAGTGTACGTGAGGACTTGTCTTGTGTGCCAACAAGGCAAGATAGAGAATCGGCATCCCAGGTAGAATTGTTGGAGCCATTGCCTACTCTGGAAAGACCTTGGGAAAGTGTTTCGATGGACTTCATTGTTTGTCTCCCAAGATCCGAAGGATGCGGTATGATCATTGTGGTGGTCGACCGATTCTCTAAGTATGGAGTTTTCATTCCAGCTCTGAAAGACTGCACGGTAGACGACACGGCCCAACTATTCTTCAAGTACGTGGTGAAGTACTGGGGCATTCCAAAGACAATCATGAGTGATCGGGACTCACAATTTACTGGGCGGTTTTGGACCGAGCTGTTCCGAATAATGGGTTCGAACTTAAACTTTTCAGCAAGTTTCCACCCACAAACAGACGGCCAAACTAAACGTGTCAATGGCTTACTGGAGCTATATCTGAGGCACTATGTGAGTGTCAATTAAAGAGATTGGGCCAAGTTGCTAGGCATAGCCCAATTCTCATACAACTTGTAGAAGAGCGAGTCCACGAACGAGAGCCCGTTCGAACTCGTAACTAGGCAGCAGCCATTGACGCCCCCTTCCATCACTCGGGGGTACACTGGAAAGAGCCCTGCGGCATTCAAGTTTACGAAAGGATGACATGAACAGACAGATCTGGCCAGGGCATACTTGCACAAAGCGGCAAAGAAGATGAAGAAGTGGGCGGATCAACAAAGGAGGCCCTTAGAATTTCAAGAAGGAGACATGGTGATGCTCAAACTCTTTCCACGTCAAACCAAAGCACAATTGCATAAGGGTTTGGTGCGCCGATATGAGGGGCCTTCCAAAGTACTTAAGAGAGTTGAGAAGGTCTCATACAAACTGGACCTCCTAACTAGCTTACAAAGGCATCCGATGTTTTACGTTAGTTTGCTCAAGCCATACCATGAAGACTTGGAAGATACGAGGGGACAGCGGGCAGTGCGGACACCAACAGCATCAACGGGGCAAGACCTACGACAAAGAGATAGAGAAAATCCATTCTCATAGAGTCGTGACAAGAAGAGGCGTAAATCCAAGCCGGGTAGAGTACTACGTCCAATGGAAGAACAAGCCGATTGAAGAGGCAAGCTGGGAGAAGGAAGAGGATTTGGGGCAATTCTCCAAGGAGATTGAAGCATACCAGGAAGAGACCGAACGCTACATCCAGCAGTTCGACGGGTTCGAGGAAGTCGATCGAAAACACAACAAGGACGCTGTGAAATCGGGTGGGGGAGAATGTCACAGACCGAGGCTTATCCTAGCATACTTAGGCCATTTTGGGGTGTTTCCCCCTTGTAAAGTGTTGTAACTTAGCTTATAGAGTAAGTTGTAGAGATTTTACATTTCGATCATATATGATGTCTCCTAGTGTCACTGCCAGAAAAGTGTTAACATCTATATGTAGGGGAGTGATGTTGTAAAGCTTTCAAGCAATCAATACAATCGTTTGTTGCCTTCGTTCAATCGTTTTCTGCTAAACGCTTCCCTACACAATTGCTTTACAACGGATCGATGGGTTCCGATCCAAATGCGACGAGTTAGGCTGACCTAGCGTTCCTTCGTACAGGTAGGAACTAGGTATCGTATGGGTTAAGCTACTATAAAGGCTGACCCCGTGACAGAAGGCTCGAGCTTGAGCATCGAGCTGATTCTTTTTCGCGCTTGTTGTTTTTGCTGACGTGGAATAGGCCACATCAGTTGGGGTTGCAGCAATGCTGTGAGGGCGGTTGTACCTAACACTACTTTTTCTTGAAAGCTTATCCTATTTGCTTGCTTGCGGAGGACAACGATCCTAAAGTGGGGGGAAATGTCATGGGCACAAACTCTTGACAGATACCATAGGTGGGTTAATTGAATCAGCCGTGTGTTTTGAATAAATCCAGTTATCGTAATTTGTGTGCGTGTTAAATATTTTAAATAAATTTTATATAATTTCATAACAAATTGTATTTATTTCCTGCTATATTTCTAAGGGTCGATATAACTTATTTAGGCAACACATCCACGCAAAAGGCAGGAGTAAAATTAATCCAAATATCTTCTTTCATGTATTCTCTCCTATTCTTCTCGCCTCTCCCAAATTAACCGCATCAAGGCCACCTGGGAAAAGGCTCGAACGGGGAAAAAACAGAGTCTCTCTTCCGAAATTATTTGTCTTTTCTGGTTTACCTCTTTTAATAAAAAATTGAAATAAACACTGGAAAAATGTCACTCGAGCAAAAGCGATGGGCTAGCAGAAGTGAGCCTCACACAGAGCACAAATCATTTGATGGTTCATCCATTTATCGGTAAATAATGCTGTAACGGCACTCTCTCTCTCTCTCCTCTGCAAACGACATGGCGGCAGTTGCGAACACCATCTCTCCATTCCTCGGCAACAAGCTCAGGGCCAAACAACTCGCGGCCGTCGGGAGCTCCAAAACATGCCTAGCTGTGGCGTCTTCAATCGGCGACGTCGCTCGAGACCTGTTCGTAGGCGTAGGCGTCGGCCTCCCCTGCACCGTCATGGAGTGCGGCGACGTCATCTACCGGAGCACTCTCCCACGATCCAACGCCATCATCGTCACCGTCCCGGGGGGCGTTGTTGGCCCTCGGTGCCGTGTCCTACCTCTGGGCCACTCCCGGCGTCGCCCCTGGATTCTGGGACATGTTCGTCCTCGCTTTCGTCGAAAGGTTGATCAGACCCACTTACAGGAAGGTTCATGAGTTTTGGGTTCTGGGTTTGGTTTTCTTTTTTTCCCTTGTTTCGTTGGAAGCTGATTCTGTGGCTTTTCTGTTGCCAATAGGATGACTTTGTGTTGAGGAAAAAGCTGGGGGGAGGGAGCTTTTGGCGTTGTCTATAAAGCTTCGTTGGTTGAGAATCCCTCCTCCTCCAAGGTGTCCGATGCGAAAATCCCCTGTGAACTTTACTGTAAATGTGTTTCTTATTCTAGACTTATCTTTTTTTGTTGTTGCGGTGGAGTCAAATTCAAGTCCTCTATCTCCAGTACAGCCTTTGTGCATGTTATACTCATGAGGATGTTATTAGGAGGTGCTTATTTTTACTTATAAGCACCTGTTTTGAACAGCCAAAGTGTTTAGTAACTATATTTATAAACGGCTATTCATCAACATTATTTTTTGAAATCTACTCGGCCTTTGGAAGAAAGTGTTATCCTTTGTAATAGAGTAATTAGTGAATTATAATAGGATAATTAGTGGGATTACAATATGTAGTTGAATAATTAGTGAAAATGAGAGATATGGTATAATTAAGATTGATTATGATTGATATCCTAATTATATATTATCATAATTGTTTTTTTTTATATAAATATGTAATCATAAATTATATTATGGTATGGGATTACAATATGTAGTCACTGCCTCTCTTGTCCGTGTTAAAATAACATCGTTTCTTTCATCGTCTTTATCCTCATCGTACTTCTGCCCTTTAATGTTATCTCTGCCCGACGCTGACCATGACATCCCTACCTGAAGCCGACCACGACATCTCTGTCTGATGCCGATCTCGATGGCTCTTCACGACGACGATTTCAACAATGTTGACTTTGACAACTTTGGCCTTGGCGCTTCTGTGCGACGTCTCTGCGCGACATCTCTGCATAATGTCTCCGAATTCTTTGACATTGTCGACGACGAACCCTGACTGTCGATACCTCTGCCTGCGTCTCTGCGACATCTCTGCCCGACACTGATGACTTCCATCATCGACGACGACGTTCCTTCGACGACATTAATGACTTCCTTCGCCGACGTTCGACGTCTGTGCCATCAACAACGTCCTTCAACGTCTCTCACTGTGCACTCTATTCATTGATGTCTCCCTCTGAGAATTCTATTTGACGACTTCTCTATCATCAATGACATCCGTTCTTTGTGTTTCTATCCAATCTCGCATCTCTGTTTGTTAATGTCTTTGCCTAGTCTCGCATTTCTATTTTGAAAATATGAATGTGAAGTCTGTATTGGATATGGTGCCCACAATGTCTAAAATTACGAACCATAAATTAAACGATACCAATTATATGGATTCGAGCAAAATCGTTCGCATTTATTTCCGGAGTATCGATAAAGACGATCATTTAATTACTGATCCTCCTAAAGATAATTTGAAACTCACATGGTTCTGAGAAGATGCTCGCCTCTTTCTACAAATTCGCAACTCTATTGATAGCAAGGTAATTAGCTTAGTTAATCATTATGAGTTTGTCAAAGAATTGATGGATTACTTGGATTTCTTATATTCTAGTAAAGGAAATCTAATCCACATGTATGAGGTCTATAAGGCATTCTATTGAGCTAACAAACAAGATTAGTCTCTAACGACTTATTTCACGTCTTTTCAGAAGACTTATGAAGTTAGGCATCAAGCCTGGAAGGATATTGTCACACCTTCTCAGCAGTCCGCGAGATCAGAGTCTAAATGTATCCGGGAGCTTAAATGGTTTGTCTCTTTGATTAATTATAATGTTGGGAGTTCTCGGACTTCAAGGTTATGGTAGTCGATGGTCTGACTCTTAGGGGTCCTTGCGTTATAACCATGAGCGGGTTTCTTGTTGGGTTTTTATGGAATTATTGTAATATATGTATGCGCTCTTCACTTTTACTTGGGTATGACTATCCTCTACTCATTTTTGTGTTCTTTTATTTTCTATTAATTCAATGTTTATTACTTATAAAAAAAAGATTTAAGAAGAGCTCAATGTGTTGTTACCTTTTAGTCCTGATGTAAAGGCTAAACAACACCAACACGAGCTAATGGCTATTATGAGACTCTCAGGTCCTCTTTGGTTCTGAGCTCTCATATTTGCATGAAGTTTTTAGTCAGTTATTCTGCACAGAAAGTCTTCCACTAGGTCAATCTAATAGTGCTCTAGTGAGTTAATGACATGCCTATGAGCCTAGACGATCATTCCATCATCCTACAAATCGAAAAGGATGGCCACCAAGATTTGAACCACGATCACATAACTTTGGAGGAGTTATGTGTCATTACTTTTGGAAACTAGGTCATATGAAGCATAAATGTCGAAAGCTTCAATATAAAAATCAGAAAGCTTCTTTTGTCCACCTTGTATCTGTTTCTGATCCTTCAACATCATCAGTTCTATTGGAACTTTCAAATGTTGTTACCATATATAGGCATATATTACTATAACTGATGTAATGTCAACCTATATATATATATATGTACCTAAATGAGAAATGAAATCATCGATTATCTTCTCTTATTCTCCCTTTTCACATGGTATCAGAGCCGTGTGCATTTGCTCTCTGCAACGCCATGACGCAAACGCTGTTTCACAACAGGCCGTCAATATCCTTCGACGATCGGCTTTCCGGTGACACTGCAATCGCTGTTCACCTGCCGCATGGCTAGGCGTCAATCACCTGATGCACGGTGATGGTTGCTCATCTGACGCAAGAGAGCGCTATTGGTTTCCAGTAGGCTCCACAAAGGACAGTGTGATCCATATCGCTGTGATGCTACCTCCCGCGCCGGGACATGGCATTGACGCCTCACGGCATTGCATGGAGACGCCTGGCTAGACATTGTCGACACCTCTAACGGCACTAGAGAGATCGACCTCTCGCGTGCATCGACACCTCTGACGGCATTGATGCCTCACGATGACCTCTCGATGACGTCGTCGACACCTGCGACACTAAATCCCCCGCACGGTAACACTTTGATGTCGTCTGCGAAGACCGATCTCTCGCGCTCGGTATCACTCTGACGTGGATGCGTCTGATGACGATGCATCTGGCGTCAACAGCAGGGATGGTTGGATGATGGTGGCGAGATGGCATCGTTGATGCATCTGTCGGCACTCAATGCTACTTAGTCTGTTTCAGGTTGGGTGCCCTATCATTTATCCTGTTTAGTAGTTTGGATTAACACATATCTTACTTGCTGAATGCTTGTTGGAAGTTTGGGTTCTACGTCATAATTCCGAATATTGAGGGGTCATCTTCTGCTGATTATATCATGTCAACAAATAATTTAACTCGCAACTTACATTTGTAAAATTGGATGGTTTCAATTATTTGCCTTGGTCTCTGACCGTCGAAGTTTATACTTTGTCCACTGATCAAGCACCATACCTTTATTCAGATGGACCACCTTCTGGTTCAACTGCAGAGGCTAAAGCAAAATGGGCCAAAGGTGATGCGATTCTTCGAACACATTTGTGGAATAGCATGGAACAACGATTACTTCCTCAGTTTATGCCTTATAAACCCGCCGAAACTCTGCAACTTGCATCTGTAAAATTGGATGGTTTCAATTATGTGCCTTGGTCTACAACCGTCGAAGTTTATGCTTTGGCCACCCATTAAGTACCATACCTTTATTTAGATGGACCTCTTTCTGGTTCAACTGCGGAGGCTAAAGCGAAGTGGGCCAAAGGTGATGTGATTCTTCGAACACATTTGTGGAATAGCATGGAACAACGATTGGTTTCTCAGTTTACGCCGAAAGCATTTAGGATAAGTGTACCCTAATGTACGCTGGCAAAGATAACATGTAGCGTGTCTGTGACACATGGAGAGAAGTGTTCGATCTTCAGCTTGAAGATAAATCCCTGTTGGAATTCTACTCCACATTTACCTCACTATGACAACAGCTTGACACCTTTTTATCACCCACTATGGAGGTTGATGTGTTGGTAAAGAGGTAGGAAGATATGTTTGTTATGTTGTTTTTGTCCTTCCCATTCTGATCTCCATCGCCAAATTATCTGTGAACGATCCTTTCCTTTCATTGATGAGGTTTTCTCTCGTGTTCTCCGCTATACTTCTGAGACACAAACTTCACTCGCTACTTCAGTCACCCCAGAGACGTCATCTGCATCTGCTATGGTGACACATGTCCCCAGGATCCAAAGTGGTCGGGGTTGTGGTACCCGTGGTCGTGGAGGTCGTGATATGGGCGACACTCACTATATAATCTGTTGTCTGTTAGTTCCTTAACTAAATCACTCAACTGTTCAATAACATTTTCATCCTTTGGTTGTGTTTTTCTGATTCAGTACTGCTCTTGTTCAATTCGGCCTTAAGCAATGTGCAGTTGATCATTCAGTTTTTAGCTATTATTCCGCTGCTGGATGTGTTCTCTTGGTTGTTTATGTTGATGATATTGTGATTACAGGTAGTGACACAACAGGTATTTAGCATTTGAAGCATTTCCTTCAGGTTGAGTTTTGTACTAAGGATCTCGAATGGTTGTGCTATTTCTTGGGGATCAAGGTAGCCTACTTTGGCCACTCTATTTCGTTGTCTCAACGAAAATATGTGCTTGATATACTTGGTGAGGTTGGATACTTAGGAGTCAAACCTGTTGATTCACCTATAGATCTAACTATCCAATTAGATTCCGAACACGGTGATCTGTTACATGATCCTACTCGATATCAGAGATTGTTTGGTAAGTTAAACTATTTGACAGTGACTAGACCAGATATCTCCTTTCTGTAAGCATTGTAAGTTAGTTTATGAATGCCCCTTGTACTACCCACTGGCATGCTGCATTACAGATTGTCAAGTACTTGGGCACTAGGACGAGGTCTTCGGTTTACAAAATAGGATAATTTCGGAATTCATGGTTATTCTGATGCTCTTTGGGCCGACTGTTCGATCGATAGAAGGTCCATTACTCGTTACTGCGTGTTTCTTATTGGCAATCTTGCAGCATGGAAGAGTAAGAAACAGTTTGTTGTGTCAACATCTAGTGCAGAGGCTGGGTACAGAGCGATGGCACATGTAACAGGTGAGCTAACGACAATGTTATTGTCAGAAATTGACTTAACTTCTTCATGCTCTCTGGTGGTGCACTGTGATAATTAATCTGCTATTTATATTGCTTCCAATCTAGTGTTCCATGAAAGAACGAAGTATATTGAAGTTGATTGTCATTTTGTGCGAGAGAAAGTGCAGAACAAAGAAATTGAGCTCACACACATTCGAACTGAACATTAACTCGCTGATATTTTTACTAAACCTTTAAGAGGTAGTCGTGTACGTTAACTTTGTAACAAGTTGAGGTTCTTTGACATGTATGCTCTAACTTGAGGGGAAGTGTTGAAACGGTTAAATGTTGTTACCATATATAGGCATATATTACTATACCCGATGTAATGTCAAGCTATATATACATGAACCTAAATGAGAAATGAAATCATCGATTATCCTCTTTTATTTTCCCTTTTCACAAGTTCATATCTCTCTAGATGAATTTGCTAAGTTTTTCAAGTATCAAGAATCCTTAAAGCCTTCATCTTCTTCTGTTATTGTTATTGTCAATTCAGGTAATCCGAATACATGCCTTCTTTTCTCATCTTCTAAATGAATCATTGATTATAGTACTATACATCATATGACAGGTAATTCTAGTCTATTTTCTAGTTTCTAATGTCACACTTCTAACTCTACTATTATCTTGGCTGATGGATCCTCATTCTGTGTTCATGGGTCTGGCACCATTATATCAACCCCTCTCGTACCTTTATCATCTATCTTACATTTATCTAATCTCTCTTTTAATTTAATTTTCTTGAGTCAGCTTACTCGTCATCTTAACTATTGCATTGCCTTTTTTCTGATCATTGTTTATTTTAGAATCTTGTGACAAAAATGATTATTAGTAAAAGACATGAATTTGGGAGCCTCTACACTATTGATACTCCATTACCTTCATCAGTTGCTTGCTCTGGTGTCACTTCTCTCTGTGTGGAGCATTATAAGTTGGGACATCCGTCACTTTCCGTGCTTAAGAAACATTGTTCGCAATTTAGTCATGTGTCCTCTTTAAATTGTGAGTCATGTCAGTATGCCAAACACCATTGCCTTAGTTCCAGTCCAAGAATCAATAAACGTGCCAGTGTTTCTTTTAAATTAGTTCATTCTAATGTTTGGGGTCTTTATCCTTTTATATCCCAACTTGACTTTAAATATTTTATTACTTTTGTAGACGACTATTCCCGCGTCACTGGATTGTATTTTATGAAAAATCGCTTTAAACTGTTTTCTATCTTTTTTTTTTTTTTTTTTCTGAAATCAAAACTCAATTTAATGTTTCCATTCGTCGTTTACGTAGCGATAATGCAAAAGAGTATATCCAAATCTTGTTTCAAGATTTTATGGCTCAACATGGCATGCTTTATGAGACTTCTTGGGTCGATACTCCATCTCATAATAGTGTGGCCAAATGAAAGAATATACATCTTCTTGAAACTGCATGTGGCCTTTTATTTCAAATGAATGTTCCAAAATCTTTTTGGGTTAATGTAGTTTCTACCGCATGTTTTTTAATTAATCATATGCCCTCATCTGTTCTACATGGTGAGATCCCTTGTGAAACTCTCTTTCCCCACAAGTCTATGTTTCCAATTGACCTTAGAATCTTTGGCAGTACTTGCTTTGTTCATGATGTTCGTCCACATGTCACTAAATTAGATCCTAAGTCTTTAAAGTGTGTTTTTCTTGGATATCCTTGTCTTCAAAAAAGATATCGTTGTTATTGTCATAGCCTTAACAAATATCTTGTTTCTATTGATGTTACTTTCATGGAAGATACATTCTATTTTTTGTCTTTCCACCTCCCACACATCAAGGGGAGGATGCTACTGATGATGATGATGATAATGATTTATTGGTGTATTGTACTATACCTTCTGTGACTGTGACAAGTCCCGTTCCTCCTGCAACCCACAAATATCCTATTATTGAAGTGTACTCTAGGCGCTGACCTCGTGATTCATGTTTTGTACCTGCTTCTTTGCCCTCAGATCTCGTTCAAAGTGATGATCTTTTTATTGCCTTACACAAAGGTAAATGAAGCTACACTTTTTCTATTTCATCTTTCATTTCTTACAATTGTTTGTTTTCTTCTTGTTGTTCTTTTATTGCCTCTATCGATTCTACCAGTGTGCTTAAAATAGTTTGTGAAACACTTTCTCACCGTGGTTGGTGCCAAGTAATGCCCGATGAAATAGAGGCTATAAATGAAGATGGTACTTGGGACTTAGTTCATTTACTTTTACGGAAATGGGCTATTGGCTACAAATGAGTGTTCGCAGTTAAGATTAATCCTAATGGGTTTGTTGCTTGGTTAAAGGTTCGTCTTGTTGCTAAGGGCTATGTTCAAACATATGGTGTAGACTATTCGATACTTTTTCTCCTATTGCCAAATTGACTTATATTCGCTTGTTTATTTCTATGATTGCTACGCATCATTGGCCTTTGTATCAACTAGATATTAAAAATGATTTTCTTCCTTATGTTGTCCATGAAAGGGTATATGGAGCAACCTATATGGTTTGAAACAGAATCTTCACGCTTGGTTTGGAAAATTTAGTTAGGCTATTGAAACATAGTGCATGATTAAGAACTAGAAATCAACCATTTAGTGTTTTACAAGCAATCAATCAGTGGTCTCATCCTTTTAGTTGTATATGTGGATGATATTGTTATTACAAACAGTGATACTTTGGGTATTTTATCTCTTAAATTCCTTTTTCATACTTAATTTCACATGAAGGACTTGGGGTTGCTCAAGTATTTCTTAAGTGTTGAAGTTACAAGGAGTAAACGTGATATCTTTCTCTCTCAAAGGAAATATGTCCTTAATTTATTAATTGAGATAAGAAAATTGGGAGTGAAGCCTTGTAGTACTCTAATGACTCTAAATATGCATTTCACAATAGATGGGATACCATTTGACAACCCTAAGAGATATCAAAGGTTGGTTGGGAAGTTAAATTATCTTACTCATCACTTATCTAGACATTGCCTATTTTATTAGTGTTGTTAGTCAATTCATGTCATCCTCAATAGTTGATCATTGGACAGTATTGTAGTAGATTATATATCACTTAAAAGGAGCACCTAGACGTGATCTTTTATACACAAATCATGGACACACACAGATTGAATGTTTCTCAGATGCAGATTGAGCAGGTTGTCCAATAGATAGAAGATCTATCACAAGTTATTGTGTCTTTGTTGGAGGAAATTTGATCTCGTGAAAGAGTAAGAAACAAAATATTGTATCACGGTCTAGTGCTGAGTCAGAATATAGGGCCATAACATAGTCTGTGTGTGAGATAATGTGAATCTTTCATCTCTTAAATGAAATTGGTTTTAAAACATCAGCACTAACAAAATTGTAGTGTAATAATTAGGATGCACTTTATATTGCCTCAAATCTTGTGTTTCATGAGAGAACTAACCATATTGAGAACTAAGCATATTGCACTTAATTTTCACAGGATATGTGAAGACTAAAGAATAATTAGGTGATATATTCACCAAAATTCTATACGGGATTTGAGTAGCTTATCTTTACAATAAGTTGGGCTTGATTAACATCTATGTTCCAACTTGAGAGGGAATGTTATTATAATAGAGTAATTAGTGGAATTGCAACATATAGTTAAATAATTAGTGAGAATTAGAAATATGGTATAATTAGGATTGATTATAATAGATATCCTAATTATACATTACCATACATAGTTTTTTCCTTCTATATAAATTTGTAATCATACATTGTATTATGGCATGAAAAACATATCAATAAAGATATCAGTTTATTTGTTTGTATCATCCTCATTAAAATGGCTTATGCATGTCAAACAATTACATACAATACTTCCCCAGGGCACTTTTGGGGAATTTAAGGTCATTTTAGAATTTATAAGTTCCGCTGCAAATACAACACTAAACTCCTTATAAACAGAAATGATTTTAGAAAATAAAATAAATTTCCCCAAACACTTTCTCAATCCAACTGTATTATTGGCAAGTTTATGTGAATAAAACCTAAAATCTGAAAAACCTGTGCTGTGTATATTTATATAAACACAAACTGTTTGTAAAGAATAATAAGCTTCCTTGAAACACTTTCTCAAGATGTTAAGTTTTGAGGGGATGCTGATGCTAGAAACTTTCAACGCTTACAACTTTGGTATTTGATGAGTACATATAATTTTTTCCCACCTTTTTGTTAGAAGGAAGGTGATCTTGTATTGAAAAAGGCAACAGAATATGGCGCGGTGGAGATTTGGATGAATGAGCGAGTACGGCGGGCTTGTGCGAGTAGTTGTGCTGATTTTCTGTATGGTTTTCTTGAGGTGTTGCTCTATTTTGACTATCATTATCTTAAAATTTTACATTGGTAATTTCCGGTTTCAAGCTTGAATTCTAGTTTAGCATTTCTGTGGTATTTTATAATTGTAAAATTCATTGCAGTGCTCCTCAAAGCAAGGAGGTGAATACTGGCTTATATGGCAGTTCGAAGGAGAGGCTACACTGGCAGATCTGTTGTTGAGCAAAGATTTCCCCTACAATGTTGGTGTCTTCTGTCTCTTTTTAATCAATTAGTCAGCTCTTTAATTCTTATTATCATGTCAAGATTAAAATATTTTGGTTTTCCAGGGACGACCTTTCTTTCATATACCAATCTCTTAACTTTGTAGACTATACCGAGTATGATATCCTGCAAAAGATACATAATATGTACTGTATACGAGGCCTGCACCTTTTTTTTTTGGTCCTCTTAAAGCGAACTGCTAAGTTACCTGATTGTTCTGTAAACTGTTTAGCTTATTGCAGGTGAATATCTTTTGTATAATATTGGATACAAGAAAAAAAGCCAATAGAATTTAAAGCTGTGACATTCAAGAATGTATGAATTGATTTTATGCCTCAGCATCTGTTTCACCTAAAAGTTTGAGCCGTTAGATTGTGCCCTTAGATGTAATCAACCCTAACAAAGTACAGTGTTGCTTTTTGTTAAATAACCATACGCTGGCAGCAGCTATAATTTCTATTATGATTTCCATTGTGTTAGGTGGAAAACATGATTCTGGAAGAAGTTCAGGACTTGCCTAAGGGGTTGGAAAGGGAAAACAGAATCATTCAAACAATCATGAGGCAGCTTTTATTTGCATTAGATGGACTTCATTCAACAGGGATTATTCACAGAGACATTAAGCCACAAAACATTATTTTTTCTGAAGGTATTATTAGCAGCACACAATGTTCTTATTGCATTTTACTCAAGATTTTCCTTTAAATGTGAAAACAATTGCAATGCATTGAGCATTTGGCTCTAAGGTTGGTGTCTTATTCGTCAAAAAATAAAAAGGATTTTCAAATTACTCATTGTAAAATTGAGTGAAATGTTGCCCACTATATACTTGAGCAGGGTCTCGCACATTCAAGATCATTGATCTTGGAGCAGCTGCAGATTTGCGAGTAGGGATCAACTACATTCCTAAGGAGTTTCTTTTGGACCCAAGGTAATTTTGTCATTGTATAAACAGCTCTTTAAAGTTATTGTATAATGAGCCAACTAAATGAGTTGAGGTGGTTCATTGTATTTCTGTATTCTGCATGCTCGTCAATCATATGATTGAGGAAAATATATAAATTAGGATATCTACGTAAATGAGATATTTTAAAGAATATGATGTACAATAACATGACAATTGAGTCATTTTTTAATGAGAAAAATAAACAAATTATGATAAACTCAAATGAGTTATTTTACAGAATGTGATGTACAATACCATGGCAATTGAGACATTATTTATTTTTTCCTTATTTGTTCAATTTGACGCTTGTTTTGGTTGACCTGACAACTTGAATAGGATATGTTGACAGCTGAATATCAATATATAATCCTGCAGTAATTTGTCGAGTAAATGCATGCTTTAAATTGAATTCAAATACATGTACAAATATCCATATTTCCCCATTCATAAAACTGAATGAATGCATAAAGGAAGCCCCATGCTATTATTATTTAGAAAATGTATTCTATGAAAGAGTGACTGGTTTAATTTCTGTTAACTTAGTTCATTTTTGTGGGTCATTCCTACTAAGGTATGCTGCACCAGAGCAGTACATCATGAGCACTCAAACTCCATCTGCACCCTCAGCTCCAGTAGCTGCCGCACTTTCTCCGGTTCTATGGCAGGCGCAGTTTTCACTTCATACCTCTCCTTAAATCATTAGCATTTATATTATTTATTTATTTAGTAATTCAGTAACCTTACACTGTTTGCTGATCGTATAAAAACAGATGAATTTGCCAGATCGATTCGATATTTACAGTATTGGTCTCATATTCATGCAAATGGTAAGTAGAAACAGTTGCTACAAAGTTCTGAAGTAGAAACAGTTTGCTACAGTATTGGTCTCATAAAGAAGCACTATTTTTTCCCACTTTTTTGACTGCTCAGAGTAACATGAAAAGACAAATAATTTAAAAAACGTTGCTTGATGCTACAAAGTTCTGAAGTAATTTAAAATAGCCTGTTTGGACTTCAATTCATGTTTTAAAAGTTCATCCTTGAATTGGCTATGCTTTTCATATTTCTGTGATTCGTCCTTTCTTTGTAGGCAAATTTGGACACCATTTATTCTCCACATCCAACTGAGCAAATTTTTTTTTGGGTATGATCTAGGCATTTCTTTCATTACGCACCGACAGTAATCTTATACAATTCAACCGTCAGTTAAAGAGATGCGGATATGACTTGGATACATGGAGGAAGAGTGTGGAAGCGAGGGCAAGTCCAGAACTCCGACGGGGCTTTAAGTTGTTGGACTTAGATGGTGGGATTGGATGGGAGCTTCTTACATCAATGGTTCGGTACAAAGCACGACAAAGGACCAGTGCAAAAGGGGCTTTAGCTCATCCTTACTTTGACAGGGAAGGCCTCTTGGCTTTGTCTTTCATGCAGAAACTGCGGCTGCAACTCTTTCGAGCTACACAATGGGATTATGGGGATGTTGCCAATTGGGTCACTAACCTGATGGCTAAATCAGGAACCATGGAGCATGGTGGATTCACAGAAGCTCAGCTCCAGGATCTTGTTAGAGTCCGTATCTTCTAAACCACAATCAGAAAATATATTTTGCAGCATTTCTTTGGAATGTGTCTTGGTATAAAACTCTCTTTCAATGCAGGAAATGGAACCTAGGAAGAAGACCAGTGCTCCGAGGAATGCCCTTGCATCGGCTCTCAGGCTTCAGAGGAAGATCATGAGAACAATGAATCGAAGCATGGATGAACTGAACCAAAGGAGGAAGAGTTTGTGGTGGAGCAGGTGGATTCCTAGAGAGGAATGAATGCTTGTAAATATTTTTTTTCCCTTCCCCTAAGTTTTACTTAATGTAAATTATAATATGGTTCACTAAAAGAAATGATATTAACGAAGGAATATAGTTTCTGAAGGCACAAAAATGAACTCCCGGGTGGGAGACAGAAATGGCGGAACTTCTTCCAGATTGAGCCACCCCAATGGACCTTTTTCACTCTCAGTCTAATAGTTGATGTAATTTTATTTTTAGTAGAGGTTTTGCTTTTAAATTTTAGGAGCACTATGAGATAGGGAAATTTTGAATAAAATAAAAAGGAAGTTGTATTAAATAAATAATTAAAATAGATCAACGTCCAAGCACAACAGAGAACTGTTAATGGATGGATGTCTTTGGATGATAAATGGATGTTGCCTATCGGCAATGAAGTTCATAATAATGAGCATGTTGAATATTTTGAGGACTTTATTTTTTAGAAGATTAATAATAAAGGAAAAAGAAGTACGATAAATTTAGATATATTGGCTACAATCAAACCAAAGTAAGAAAGCAATCTAAGTACTTTTTAGATACTATATAATGCACAATGACAAATTAGATTGACTGAGAAAGCTAGTAGATCTGAAATATATTATTTATTATGTAAGTTAGATGAGTATCAATATATCTCGTGGTACCGGTGCATTGAGGGTACAAATGACCCAAGTGAATTATTCTAGGCACACCCACAAAGTATTATTTTGTCATGCAAAGTGTTAATAATGAATTGCACATTCAAAATGAACCGTTATCGACTGCCACTATTAGAGATTGTTGGAGTGACATCCACTAACTTAACTTTTAATGTGGCATTTGTATATCTTCAATTAGAGCGAGAGGAGAACTATACTTGGGTGCTAAGCAGATTGAAATTAGTGATGGAGGACAACAATGTTTATTTGGGTGTAGTTATAACTGATAGGGAGTTAGGTTTCATTAAGGCCATTAAAACCATATTCCCCAACACGGTGGTCAAGGGTGTCATGTCCCTGATTCCGGAGACCTGATTTCAGAGAGCCAAAACCAAGCACGTGACTTTTCCCAAGCTCACATCTGAAGGGTCTAGGGGTTGGTGACAAGCACCTAAAAACAACCTTCACCATGAGTGTTGTTTTAATTTCCTATACAATTATACATCAAGGGTATAAAAGTACTTTCCTAAACAATCTTAAAATATTATAATATCAAATCATCTTTCGACAGATATTAAACCATTCATTACAGCTGTCCACAGACCTATGTTTTGGGAATAAAATACCAAATAAACAAATAACAATAAATTAGGGTCCATATATAAATAGAAATCTTAACCTTGTTATTGATTTATGTCATGCCCCCAAATCCCGGAAGGACCAGAACTAAGAGTGTGACTTCCCCATGCCCGCACCCGAAGGGTCAAGGGGTTGGTGACTAGCACCGATATGGACTACACATCGGGTGCTGTCCGAGATAAACCTGTACATTCATACATCAAGGGTATTCCTGTATATTCCCACATACTATGAAGTTAAGAAAAATAATTTATTAATAACAGAGTCATGCTATAATTCCAATACAACTTCCACGGACCCTCGTCCGGATATTCAAATAATAAAATCAATCATGTTTTACAAAAATTCATAAACCAAGTTATTACAAAATTTAAAACAAACAAAAAATTAGCTTTGGACCAGCCTTTAACGAATGAGTCGATACCTGAAACATGTCAACAAAGTAGGGGTGAGCACAAGTGCCCAGTAGGTGATCTCCATCTCCTCACCATCCTATAACATGAATTCCTAAGTCTACATGATCGGTATATGCTTGTGTCAGTGTAGTGTCCTACTTTATCACAATAAGCTTACATTCAATCACAAAATATAATATCACACACATTACATTTCATTCATTAAGGGTACACACCAAACAATCCAACCATCCAGGAGATTCCCACATCCAACTCCAAGGATCCCAGTCATTACCAGATAGCCATATGTGGGACCTGTGGTGTCCCTAATGACAACCTGCCACATATGGGACCTCAGTTAACCAGCCACATAGGGGACCTGCGGCCTCTTGCCAGCCCTATGTGGGACCTGCGGTTAACCCAACCAACTCCACCACCAATTCCACATATAATCAATAAATAGAATATTCCAACAGTCAAAATTCAATGCAACAGCCTTACAAAATATTTAATTCATCAATCTGGCGCTAACCATAAATAATATATATAGATATACATACATATATAAATATTCATCAAACATCCAACACCTTAAATATCAATTAAGTAATATTAAGCTACGTACAAGTAAAATTTAAATGCCAAATTTCTAACATTGAAATACAAACAATATTTTTAGTGTCAGACTATAAATATCAAGCCACAAACAATGTTTCTAATATCAAACTATTAATATCAAGCCTCCGACAATATTTTAGATGATAAATTAATAATATCAAGCTTCAAGCAATACTTTATATTATTAAACTATAATATCAAACCCAAACACTATTTTCATTATTAAACTAACAATATCATAATTCTTGTTTGACCTTGCTATTAGAATGGTATCAATGAACATGTTATTTTTACTACTAAATCAAATTAAATTAAATTTATCTATATATCTTGATAATTATCAAAATACGCATATATAATACCATGCACGACTTCATAATAATGCACGGATTTAATGCTCGAATTTATTACCCACATATATTAACTATTGACACGCACGACTTAATTCCCATAATCAATTAAGCCACCCTTTTTTTAAAAAAAACTAACACTAAAAAAAAGATGCCCCTTTTCTTTCACTGCCACGAAACCACGCATGTAAAGATGCCCCCTTTTTTTGATTAAGAGAAAATTAAATAAAATAAAACAAAACCCTTGTGCTGCATTGGATCGAACGGATTGTGGAGGTAGGAATGTATAGGCCGCCGCCCCCCGTCATGGAGACGCTAACCAGGCTGTTATTCGATAGCCTGGTGTGCTGCTGCTACCGCGCGGAAGAAACCAGGCCAATTGGCCTGGTATGTGTAGAAATTAATAATGACTAATTAGAATATGATAAAAGGGATAACAGGTGCAGTAGCTCGTCTAAGGATTCAGAACCGGTCGAATCATGCCGCACTACAACAATCGCCCAGCCGTATGTATATACATGTAAATGAATATATTTATATAAATACATACATATCCAAACGTTTATGTATATATATATATATATATATATATATATATATTCTAACAGTTTGTGTTCGTGCAATAGAATAACAAGGAATCAAGAATCACCTACCTCTTGCCTTTCGAAGGGATTAAACTCGCAAGAACGGTCTAGAATCGGCGAAGAACGATGAAGAACGCGAAGAACACTAAGAACTCTCCTCCGACGGCTAGGGTTTCTCAAAACAAAGTTATAATGAATAATAAAACCCCAAAACCCTATTTTTAATTAAAATTCGTCCTCTTTTTTAATAATTTCCAAAAAGTCCTCCTAAATTCTATTTTTCACTTATTAACCCTCAATTTAACTCCCAAAAATTACTAAATAACCCATGGAGGCTTCTGGACCTCAAATTAAGCCCAAATATAGTCAAAACGATCGTATTAATGGTCACAATCTCAAAATAATATTCTTAACATCAAATATAGATTAGAAGTTATGCTAACACATATACGGATCCTTACAATTTAGGTAGCTCCCACCAGCACCTGAAAAACAAATTAACAAGTAGGAGTGAGCACAGGGCCCAATAGGTGAACTACCACTCTTCACCACCTATATACTACTAAGCTACATGCTCTATGCTCATGTGTGTGTGTAGTGAGAGATTAGATGTTAATACGGCACACAATACAAACCAGTATTCAAACAGCCACACGAGACACCCATATCCATTATACCGCCATACAGACAACCATATCCGTCATATCACCGTACAGACAATCCCGAATGTCAACCTAGTTTCTTCAACACACCAGGCTATTATCAGGGACCTCCTATAGCAACCTTTGCGGTACCTACACCGGCCCCTCAATTCTTGCAGTATCAACCACAAGCACCAGTTCGACCTCCACCCAAATAACCACATGCTCCATATCAATCCCTAGAGGAATAGAAGTGGCAGGACGTTTCCCATTAGCACGAGTCCAAACTGAAGGACTAGCAGCCTCAACATCAACAGTTGTAGGAGGGTCATCAGTAGAAGTAGGAGGGGCATCGGAAGGTGCGTTAGATGGCGCATTCTCCCCCTTTTTGGTAGATCGACGTGAGGCGCCAGGGGCAGAAGCAATCGTCTAGGCAAGGGAGGCAAAGGAGGTGGTCAAGGAATGAATAGTGTTGACCACAACATCAACCTTTTGCTCCATTAAGGATGAGGAGTCATTAAGAATGGACAAAAGCTGAGCACGAAGGCAATCAACCTTGAGACCGACCGCTAGGATCTGGGAGCTCTGGACTTGGGCATGGCGTTCGAGTTGGGCAGAGAGCATGGACTCAGAGTGAGCCATGCCAAAGGAGCCACACCCAAGAGCAAAGTCCGGAGCTTTAGAGGACTCTCCTGCGTGGAAAGAAGCAGGAGTGTGGTGGGTAGAGGTTTCAGTAGGAGGAGAGAGAGGGAAATCATAACCTGGGACAACCGACCCATCGTGAGCAGAAAGATCAATGATGGGGACAACAGTAGGAGAAGAAGGTCCGACCTCGGCAGGGAGAGGACTCCGTGCATCTTGGATCGGTCCGAAAGCAGCTCCTGTCGGATGAGGAGAAGTCAGCAATAGTGACAACATTAGAAAGCCGTGTTCCGAGTTCCAAATTACCATATCATCCGGGGTTTGATGTTGTTGAGTGTAATACACTCGGATATCATTGTCAGGGACGGTGGTAGTGTATGCTAGACTGAAACAGAACCACAAGTCAGTCAGAGTGTCATGCGAGAGGCGATTCCGCCACTCTTGAGGAGTGGTAGGCAAGGTCAGAGCGTCATCCGAAGGAGAGGCAGCAGTCGAAGGAGCGTCGGCAGTAGAGGGGCTCGAGTGAGCAGCTGGAGGAGAAGTCGGGCGAGACGGGCCAACAACATCTGAGGGATGGGCGAAAGGTGCTACGAGAGTGCTGTGCTGTGAGCCTCGGGAGACAGAGGGAGCAACAACTGACTGAATACGCAAGGAGGACTAGTGAGCCAAGCTCACCTCATGGACTGAGCTCTCGGCCTGGTCACTAATGGAGCTGCCTTGTTGCTTCAACGCTAGTGTCATCACCAGATTTCGTCCGGCCAGAGAGGAGAAGAGATTTCCGGGGCGAATGAACCAATGGAGGGTGGTGCTGGTTTTTTCGGCGAGATGGAGAGTCGAGAAGAGAGCGGTGATGGGGTTTTCTTTTGGCGAGAAGAAGATGGGAGAAGGAGGCGGTGATGGTTTTTTATGATGGATCAGAATGAGAGTGTATAGGGTTTTTTTTTCGACCAGTTGGCCGAAAGCTTGATTGGGTTGGGGGTTTTATAGGTGAGGTGGAAGGGTGTGAGCAAGGTGATGGAGCAGCGATGCGGACTCGGTCTTGGGTTAGCGGTGTGGTTTGATCAAAGAGAGAAGGCAACATTGGTTCGGACCATGGTTTGGTTTGGCGAGGAGAACTGGTGCCGGTATGGGACTCCAATGGGCGCAAGGTGGTCTTTCGGGATCACGGCGTCTGTGGCGCAGCTATAGCGAAGAAAATGAACGGGGAAGGGAGAGAGAAAGGAAGAAGACGAAGTAGTTGGTGGAAGGGTAAGGATGACGCTTGGTTGTTGTTTTTTTGTTTTTATTTTTATTTTTATTTTGTTTTTGGTTTTTGTTTTGTTTTTCATTTTATTTACTTCCAGCCAATGGACGATCGACACCTGGCCTGCAGTGGGCAGGAAAAGAAAAGAAAAAAAAAATTATTTGGTTTTTGGGTTTTTAACTGATGTTCTTCGGTTTTTGGGATCAGCAGGACAAACCGGATTTCAAAACATCTCAAAAAAATTGTTTTTGGACTTGGAGTGTCATGACGAACGACCCCGTGTCAATTTTATTTGAAAACAATCTTGTTTTTACAGCAAGCCTGGACTGCGATTATTTATTACTAAAATGCATTTATTTTTTGATTTTTTTTTGTATCTAAGAGGCTCCATGTAATGACCCGTGTTTTGGGATGAGTGTTGTTCCGGATGAGTTGTTTCAGATGAGTGTTAATTAGGATGAGTTGTTCCGGTTGAGTGTTGTTCCAGATGAGTATTCTGGATGAGTGTTGTTCCAAATCAGATAAGTGAGGTGTCTATATAAGGAGGTTGAGATCTCTTGTTTTTAGGTTTAGGGTTCATTCTGTCAACCACCGCAGAGAGAGAGAGAGAGAGAGAGAGAGAGAGAGAGAGAGAGAGAGAGAGAGAGAGAGAGAGAGAGAGCCCTCTCCTGATCGTTGTTATGGTGATTTGTGTGGGTGGACGACATCTAGCGTGGGAGCAAGAGCAAGGAGGATCCTTTTGAGGTAGGGATTCTGTTCTTCCTAAACCTATTCTGTTCTCAGATCTTGTGGTAGGTGATTTGTAAATTACACATATTTATATACCTATGTAAATTCATATAGGTGTGATCTCCTATATGAATGTTGGCCTTCAATGGCAAATTATGTTTGAATATGTCGCTGAGTTTGGGGTCTGGGGGTTTCGGGTTCGTTCTCGTGGTAGTGGACCATGGAGGCACTTAGGGTGTCTACGCTATTTGTTCAGTGGTTGAGTTCGTTAAGGTTGGTTCCGCGGTAGGGCCTCATGGGGAAACCTTGGGGTTTTCGGGGGAGTCATGTTTGAGAACATAATAAGTGGATATGATAATTTTGGTTTGGGTGATGGTTGTTGAATACATGTGTTATTTGATGTAATGTGCATGTATGTTATTTTGTTGTGCTTGTTAATGCGCTATGTGGGACTGTGGTAGCCTGTGTGGCTGTGGAGCTTGTGTGGCTGAGGTTATGGTAGCTTGTGTGGCTGTGGTTGTGGTAGCTTGTGTGGCTATGGTTGTGGAAGCCTATGTGGCTGTGGAAATGGTTGTACGTGCCTTTGTGGTTTGTTTGTGTGTTGACATATTTATAAATGTTGATTATAACCTGTTTATATATTATTGCCCCGGCATTGCACTTGCGCACGTTGTCATGTAGATGGTAGGAGCATGGGATGGGTTGGGGAGACATGATCTCTATTGAGCTGTGGTTGTTCACCCCTCCTATTGTGATTTATTTTCCTTTCAGGAACCTACGGGTGTTAGGTGGGGACACCAAGGTGGAAGACTTCCTTTGTTTGGTGTTTATTTTTTTATTGTTATTCCAAGGAAAATTATGTAACCCCAATGGGGGAAACGATGTAAAAGGTTTTTAAATTAATCCAGTGATGTAATTTGTCCTATGGACTTTTATTGTGGTTTGAATTTAATAAAGATATGTGATGTCCAGTATTATTATTCATCCCAACCCCTTATCTACCGTGTGGGTTAAGGGGAGTCACGAATCGGTTTCCGTGGATTGCAAATCCGGGACGTGACACTCCAGGAGCGAATATATACAATATAAATATCAAAATTCTTAGAACGATGAGTAGGATGAGAATATGATGTTTATGACCTGATTCGGAGTTCCGTTTGAAAAATCAATTACTGTTTTGACTCCCGATGGCGGCCTAAGCGTTGTTTTGACCATATCTTCTTCGTTTGACCTCGGAATCGAGCGTGGTCGATGACGTTGATCCTCGAATTTGATTTTCTATCGCCCAAGATTGGCTCTTTTGCATTTGGAGGCCTTTCTTGAATAATGTCTTGAAATCTGGCATTTGTGGCTCAGTGGTCACGACTATGTTGTTCTGCAAAATTTCAACAAATTGAGACGGCATGGAGGAAAATTGAATTTGATAAAATGTGTCCAACCCGGACAAAATAGGGTCCAACAGCTAGCACAGTATGGCCAATGCTTGAGACCCACCAAACGGTAAGGGTGCCATCAGGTTGAAGATGACGGAGGTAGTAGATCTAGGGGAAGGTGACAACGAACCGTCCCGAGAAGAAATCCGGATTAAGGTGCCTAAACACCAGAGAGAGGATCTGGCCGAAAGATAGGTTCTTCGACTTGTTGCCCATGATCCGGAATAAGATCGATCCCCAGTCCTTTGACTTTCTCTCGAAACACGTCGTACATGGATAGAAGGTGATCGTACGATACAGAGTCGAGGGTAGAGGTGCAGGCAAGAAGACAGCAGCTGAGTATGGCGGCCATATAGCGGTAATAGCCTTGAAAACCCTTTAACTTGTGCTGCTTCACTTTATTCTGGTATCCCATTGAAGCAGTCATCTTATTAGGATCAGGCCATATCGGGGTGCCTTCAAGAAAATGGAGAGCGGCACGTAGAATATCGGGGGTGATAGTGATAGAAACCCCTTGAATGGTGGATTTGATGGATTCAGTGGTGCACTGAAAATTTCGATAGTACACAAGGATGTCGTCGAGGAGGAGTTCCACTGCGTTGAAGATGAGATGGAGAATGTGGTTGGCTTCTAGAAGAGACCGTATCTCTAAGAACCATGCTGGAGAATCGGAGATTGTGTTCCAGTCAATGACATGGCCAGGAGTGACTCCGTAGAGGGCTTTCGGTGCCATGGAGGAAGTGAAAAGGAAATTACGGCTTTTAAAAGTTTAGGGTTTTGAGAGAAGCGACAATTTAGTTATGTAAGAGCAATAGGTTGTGACGATGAAGGCTCAATACATATTGTTGGTCCCTGGGAGGCTAGAGGGGGGTGAATAGGCTCTTCTCAAAACTCTTTTCTCACTCTTTGGCACAACACTTATATGGTTAAGAGATATAATCAATGCGAAAGATAACCAGATAGTGGAAGTATTTTGTTTTATTATCAACTGATAAGTACAACAAAATAGAAACAGATTAAAGCTTGTAAAGCTTTACGATCTACTCTAAGAACTCTCTTACACTCTATTTATATTTACAAAAGACTCACACACTAGCCTCTATGATCTTAACAAGCTCTTGTGCATACACGCTTATTACAAACTCATGAACATCAACAACAACTTAATATGCAAGTGTTATTATATATATAGAGAGACATCCCTGAGAGACAATCTTGGAACTTGTTCTTCTGAGCAATGTGCAGCATTGACTGTTCCTCGGAATTCTCTCTACCTTGAATGCTGCAGATGTGGAGCTCAAGATCTTGGGTTTGTAAAACATAAGTGTCTTTGTGAGTACCCAAGTGCAATTAAAGTTGTTTCCACATATCCGTGTGATCCACGTGTAAGATGCTTTAGGTTATCGCTGAATTTGTCTTACATCGGGACACAGCGAGCTGGTGACTTTGAATGCAAAGAGATAAGTTGAAGCAGCATCTTCTTAATCCATGTAAAGTTCTTTACTCCGTGTTAATGAAGCTCGAATTCTTACTCCATATCATTGGTTGCTTACTCCGTGTTAGTTTGGTACTGGAATCCTTATTCCATGTCAGCGCTTCCATACTCCGTATGAATGAGAAGGTCGGAGAGCTTACTCCGCATCAGCGCTTCCTTACTCCGCAAGAGTTCCTTACTTCGCATAAGCTGAAGGATCGGATGGCTTACTCCGTGTCAGCACATCCTTACTCCGCATGAGTAACTGGTTCGGATTCCTTACTCCACATCTAGTTTCCTTACTCCATGCGAATAAAGGACTCGGGTCCTTATTTCGCACAAGTACTTCCTTACTCCGCATCTATGAAAGACTCAGATCCTTTGTCACGCCCTGGTTTTCCAACTCGAGGAAACCGGTTCATGACTCCCCCTTTACCCACGCGGTGGATAAGGGGGCAGGATACAACATTCCCACATAGGACAACATACACCTCCACGAGATATATTCAGGAAGACAAAATCATATATTTATTAAATTCAAACCACCATAAACGTTTATAACCAAACCACATGCCTTTATTACCAAAAATCCATTTTTACAATATCTCCCCACTGGGGTACAAAGCCTCTCAAAAATAATAATACAAATAACATCAACCAAAACCACAAATAGAATTGCTGTCCACCTTGGTGTTCCCACCTAACGCCTGTAGGTCTCTGAGAAAAACAGAACACAGTAGGAGGGGTGAGCAACCACAGCTCAGTAGGGATCAAGTCTCCCCAACCCATCCCATGCACCTAACCACTACATGAGAACGTGTAATAGTGCAGTGTCGTGGCAGTAGTAAATACAAGTAAAACACACTACTCAAATGGGCATAACCACAGCCCTAGCCACGCTGGCTCCATAGCCTCATAGGCTACCAATTTCATAGCCTACCAGGCTAAACAATTTAACCGCCTCTCAGGCAAATATTTAACCGCCTCTCAGGCAAATGTTTAATCGCCTCTCAAGCAAATAGTTTAACCGCCTCTCAGGTAAACAGTTTCCACAAACCTCACAAAGCTAACATAAACAGTCCCGGGCTTCCACAGCCACCGGGTGTACAAGCAAACACACAGCAAACATGGCCATACAAACATAACATCAAACACTTAATATGCATAGTCACACAGGCATAACATCAAACACTTAGCATGCATACATTCACAAGCTCACAAACCCAGCCACACAGGCATAACATCGAACACTTAGCATGTATACATTCACAGGCTCACAAACCCAGCTACACAGGTATAATCTCAAACACATAATATGTGTGGTCATACAGGCATAATCTCAAACACGTAATATGGGTATATACATATATCCAAACAATACGCCATTGAAGGCCAATATCCATATAGGAGATCACACCTATATGAATTTACATATAAATAATATAACAACAAGAACGATATCCAACGGTTTCTTCACCACAGGGCCTAACCCCGGATTAGGTACAAGAAGATAGAACCCCTACCTTGCAAGTGTCCTTCTGCTCCTGCCTCCACGCTAGACACCGTCCACCCACGCGAACCACCACGGCAACGATCCGGAGGTTCCCTCTCTCTCTCTCTCTCTCTCTCTCTCTCTCTCTCTGCCAAAAGAACCCTAAACCTAAGCCTGAACCCCTTTATATAGACACCACAACATCAAAATGACATAGTTTTCATTAAGTGAAACCCAGCATTAAAACGACGTAGTTTTGATCGCACAAGCTACCACCTTCCCGCATCCATACAAGACAAAATACTTATAATTCCAACATGGCCCTTTGGGAAAAGATTATTAGAATCACAAAACCAAGGTGATGGTGCAAAAACATGGCTGCACGCCATAATGCACGTCATATCCCCATATGACGTGCAGCTCCAAATGCTATGAAATTCTACTCCAAGCTTCCTTGCATCATGTAGAAGGCAGGCATGCAATAAAAACCTTGCATGTCATAATGCCCCATATGACATGCACTCTATTTCTGCCTCCCTAGGCTGCCCTCTTTCGTCAAAAGTTCCCTATTTGGTAAATAAAATGATTTGCCTGAAGTCCATGAGTAGAAGTTCCCCAAAAACTAGAAAATTGCCACTCAAAAGGCAAAACTGTGACTAACTCCACACATCCTAAAACACGGGTCATTACATCCTCTCCCCCTGAAGACTTTTCGTCCTCAAAAAGAAACATACAAGGGATAACAAACACATGCTACCCATTTGCAAAACGGCAAGCCACAATACCCAGATGGATCACACAACATAACAGGACATCTCAAACACATTGCAATCTCAAAACACATCTCAATATAAATACAAATACCAGTCTATAAATACAAATACAAATACACCAAATCATGAACCACATACAAGAAAACACATTACTACCCCTTGGCCAACAGCCACCTCCCACCGTCAAGATTATTCGTCCTTGAACAACTCTGGGTGTTGCTCACGCATCATGGATTCACGTTCCCATATCTCCTCCATAGGACGTGTTGTCCTCGAAAAGACAACACACTTTCCATAATGCACATGCTGATGCACATCGCCCACAACCATTCACATACCCGCGACTGAAGATATCGCACAATAACACACATGAAGGCACGTACCCACAAACCCAGTACACACAACACGATAGGGAAAACATATATTCAAATCCCACAAACAACCCTTGTTCTCCTCAATTAACACATGTCACAAGTATTCACATGGCACGACGGTGTAAGACATATACGCCCATTCCCAACACGTTTAATAAATCATAGAGGTAGGTCACAGACCAACTCACAGCACAAACACTACGACAAGGGAGGACACCACAAACAAAATGAAACTTAAATGTTCCACTGCCCAACTTTTCGTCCTCGAAAAGAGAAACCAAATAGCAAACAACACGAGAAGATCAAAGCAACACATAACACTCATGAGCAAATCACAAATTAGAGCTTGGCCAATTAGCGCACTGACAACAACTCTTGTAAGCAAGTCTGACAACAGTGAGGTCGAGAAACCTCCCACAGATTCGCTAAGACCCCGACGACCAAACAAGGCCAACACCATCAGCCTACGCGTGAAACACGCGGTCGCTAGAATTCATATGATTGAACGAGGAGGCACTGCATCGACACAGTGGGGTACTCTGCTGTAACCGCCTACGCGCGTCACAATAGAACCAACACTCAACAATTAAAGATACCTAACAGTAACCCACCGCTAAAACTTGATGCAACTGACACCAACAATTTATAACGCAGCCACACCCCAGATGTAGACCTCACCTTTACGGCAAGCACAATAAGGTCACAATGAAACACAAACAATCATAACAATAGCATGATGCAAACCACAATCACATTCTCGCAAAGGGATATTATTACAGCAGCACAAGCATCACGGCTGAAATCCCCTCACTCTAACGCAAAACATGCTTGGGGATCCGAGGAACACATCCTCTATCGAGGCACACTAAAACCCAACCAACCCCAATGGTGACTCACAACAACTCACAATCCAGGACACAGCTATACTAGGATGGAGTTTGCCCCCAATCATTTGGTCACAGTCAACATGACGCCCCACGAAGTCCATGAAGTAACTCAAGATAACAAATTCAGTACCATACACAACCACAGCAAGACCAAAATCCACCACCGGACACTTCGTACTAGCATCCTTGATCACGGTCAAATAGGTATCCACCAAGGTCCCACAGCCTGCATACTAACTGAGGCTTACATTACAGCCCAAGAGATAACGCCTTACCCAGTCGGTAAACACCATATGCAACAAAATGTGACTTGTCCGCTAATGTCAGTTATGTATAAATAACATAGCTCTCTTCAATTGGGAAAATCCTCCTGCCTGTAACAGGACAGTTGATACCTCTGTGTCGCCACTCACAGGTCACAAGTGAATCCCATGCCTCCAGGACATACTCCACCTCATGGCCCACCAATTCCTCCATATCAACCATCACGTTCTTTCTCAACACACCAACAAAACAGTCAAATGGACCAAGAAATACTCAGGCTCCAGCCTCAGCTTAATGTGGTCACTGCAATTCCTACGAATATGCACAGGCAACAAGACATGCAAACTCTTGATTCGGGACTTTCATGTAGCTCCCAAATACCAACACCTTGATGGCGTGAACCATCTCACTTACCGCATGTTACTGCACATGAAAGGTTTTTGAGGAGGACATATGTAGGTCATTTGCCTACCACCACCACTCTAAAGCATACACCTTTTGATATCCGCCCAACATAAATATCTCCCCAAGGAGTAGCACTAATACCCCGTCCTAGCAAAACTGTCACAACTGACTCAACTCGGGAAATCAAACAACTCTTTTTCGCAATGCATCAACACTCTTCTTCATTCCCTCACCACATATATTATGCTAATGCATCACCTCTTACTCCTCTGCATATGGATGCCATGATACCCACACATAAGAAATCTGCTATACACCTTTAGCACATATGTAACATTTGCAACAAAACAAAGCAACCAAAACACACGAAATAAACTACAGTGCGGAACACATGTAAGAGAGAACATAATAGCCTCCTACCTCCTCGCCTCTTTTAAGCCTATTGCCCACAAGACATGGATTAATGGTATGGTCCTACCACCGAAAGTACATCCTCAACCCCTCGGGAGATGTCTCCCAAATGTGGGGAAAAGCCCGAGCATGGCCTGCCCAATCTCACTTGCTTGCCCACTTGCACTGATTGGATTCACTAGGCACGATCCTATAAACCCACTCTCAGTCGATAGTTGAGTTCCAGAACACTTCACATTTTACACGTGTGCATCCCCATTTCACAACATGTTCTAAAAACATCACTCATGGTCTTTCACACACCACAAACATGACACATGGCCACTGCTTGACCATCTGAGAACCCAGAACACCTATATAGTCACTAACCAAAATTTGCAATGACCTCTCTAGCCAACAAGATAACACCTCAAGGACTCAAGCAGCGAGTTATACTAGCTGTGATGCCCTCCTTCGACCCCAATGCTTCAAAAAGTAACCTTAAGAATACCCCTTCCAAGTAGTACTCCAACACGTACATCTATCCACATAAGAACATATTTCTATTATTCAAGGTTGCCATGGAGGGGTCACACGTTACCCACAAGCCATCACCTCACGCCTCAAGCTCTACTAGCTAGCAAAAGGTAGCCTACAAGGTTTCATTACTTCAAATTTTCACAGGTGCCGAAGTTGAATGCCACTCACATATAAAATCAACACCCAAATGTTTATAAGTTACTTATTATTCTTCTAGTGTTATAAATATATATATATATATATATATATATATATATATTCATTTTACTTTTTTTTATAGGTCTCCAACCACATTCATTTGGAATAGTAACCCAAATGATCTCCTAAGCTTTACTTAACATAAAATGGTGACTCAAAAGCCCTCCCAGAGAACATACCCCACTATCACAAGAGTTAGCAATAAAAGGTTCACCCAGCCTCACATAAACTAGTACGAGACTCAACCGATCATTATCTTTAAAGGAGTATGATACCACCAATAAAATAGAAGTCTTAAGACACGAGAATTGAAATCGTACCCCTGACTAAGGATAGTTCAGCCATGCTATCCTACTGTCCGCACTAGGAAGTCCTTGGCCCCATGCCTTGCTTGCTGCGCCAGTCCTCTAGCACCATGCCTTGCTTTACCAAAATAGACTGTCGGGAGATGTCCTTTTTTTTTTCCACAGATGCGACACTAGTATTGCTTCCTACTACACCCTCTTTTCCAATGTCCCAGTTGTCCACAGCAAGCACAACCCTTTGGGAAACTGGTCTCACATGGATTTGTTGAGGGTTGACCCCCATCTCGACACTTGTGGCCATCCTCCGATTGCCCCCTTTGCCTCTTTGGTCCTTTCTGCTGATTAGGACAATAATGCTCCCCCAAATGATGTGGGTTGACAGCTCTTGGCGTGCCTCGCTATTAATTAGTTATCGAATCTTCATCCCTCAATTCTGGCATAATCAGGTCTAAAATGCCAACCCCTGCCATGTTTAAATCAGTACTTACAGCCTGTAGCTCTCCCACTTGCCCAGCCTGGGTGGCGGGCTCTTCTGTCGTACGGGTCATAGTTTTTCAGAGGTTGGGTACACGAGGAGGTAGCGCTCCAAGTTAACACTCGACGATCTCAATACCATTACCGACTAGGCATTTTGAGCCATAACTAATCTCAACACACGCATTATCACCACACAGATTCACAGATTCACATTTCACAGACTATACAATTTTACACCTTCACATTGAACATATCATTTATACTCAAGTGAATATCTCATCGTTTCGCACACCACATCACTTATTCCACACAATACCATACAAAGGCACACACTTAAGCATTCACACATCTCACCTAGTCATTCTCAAAATATCAACAGTATTATCTCTATTTAGTTCGTTCACATTGCACAAGTCCACTAGTACACAAATTCCATACCACACATCCTTTTCTTTGTAGTCATGCTCAAGTTGTCACAATATATCAGAGTTGCACAATTAATTTTTTTTTTCATTTAAAACATTCCCATAGTTATCCATACATTCATACATAAACAACAAATGCAACTAGTGCCCTAATGCCAATGCATGCAAATCCTACCACAGGACTGGACTATCCCAAGTACACCTTAGAGGCTCAAAGAGGACCATGTTGATCAAGCACGTCCCTCCAGGCTCCTCCAAAGGACTCAAGACAACCAGATCCGCCCACTACCCTAGGCTAACAAGACAATCCTCTGATACCATATTGTCACGCCCCGGTTTTCCAACCCGAGGAAACTGGTTCGTGACTCCCCCTTTACCCACGCAATAGATAAGGGGGTAGGATACAACATTTTCACATAGGACAACATACACCTCCACGAGATATATTCAAGAAGACGGAATCATATATTTATTGAATTCAAACCACCATAAACGTTTATAACCAAACCACATGCCTTTATTACCAAAAATCCATTTTTACAATATCTCCCCACTGGGGTACAAAGCCTCTCAAAAATAATAATACAAATAACATCAACCAAAACCACAAACAGAACTGCTATCCACCTTGGTGTTCCCACCTAACGCCTGTAGGTCCCTAAGAAAAACAGAACACACTAGGAGGGGTGAGCAACCATAGCTCAGTAGGGATCAAGTCTCCCCAACCCATCCCATGCACCTAACCACTACATGAGAACGTGTAATAGTGTAGTGTCGTGGTAGTAGTAAATACAAGTAAAGCACACCACTCAAATGGGCGTAACCACAGCCCCAGCCACGCTGGCTCCACAGCCTCACAGGCTACCAATTTCACAGCCTACCAGGCTAAACAATTTAACTGCCTCTCAGGCAAATATTTAACCGCCTCTCAGGCAAACAGTTTCCACAGCCTCACAGGCTAACATAAATAGTTCCGGGCTTCCACAGTGTCACGCCCCGAATTCCAACCCGTGGAAACCGGTTCGTGACTCCCCCTTCACCCACGCGGTAGATAAGGGGTTAGGATACAACTTTCCCACACAAGACAACATACACCTTCACAGGATATACTCAGAAAGACAAAATCATGCATTTAGTAAATTCAAACCACATGCCTTTATTATGTTCCAAACTTCATTACAATATCTCCCCGTTGGGGTTACAAGGTCTCAACGGAATTACATAACACAAATAACATAAAACAAAGCCACAAAACAGAACTTTCCCACCTTGGTGTTCCCACCTAACGCTGTAGGTTCCTGCAAGAAAACACACCACAGTAGGAGGGGTGAGCAACCATAGCTCAGTAGGGATCATGTCTCCCCAACCCATCCCATGCTCTTACCATCTATATGAAGAAGTGCTCAAGTGCGGTGTCATGGCAATTATATTCTGAACAGGTCATAATCAATACTATACACGACAAGCCACGAAACAAGTACAACCTTTGCCACAAAAACTCCTCAGTCAGTCCCACTGACAGTAACTCAGCCTCTCAGGCTCCACAGTCAGTCTCACTGACATTAACTCAGCCTCTCAGGCTCCACAGGTACACAAGCATTGCCTCAGCCTCTCAGGCTTCTTAGGCTCCATAGTCAGTCTCACTGACATAACACCAAACACTTAACATACATCTCAGCTATTCAGGCATAACAACAAACACTTAACATGCATATCCACACTGGCATAAAATCAAACACTTAGCATACATATCCTCACAAGCATAACATCAAACACATACACGCCACCGAAGGCCAACATCCATATAGGAGATCACACCTATATGAATTTACATATAATATATATATCCAAATTACAAATCGCCTACCACAAGGCCATAGCCCGGGGATAGGTACAAGGAAGAACAGAACCCCTACCTTAAGGAAGATCCTCCTTACTCCCGCGCTAGACACCGTCCTCCCCACGCAAGATGCTCCGTCAGCAACCAGCAGCTCTCCTTCCTTCCCTCTCTCTAGCTCTCTTTCTCTCTCTCTCTCTCTCTCTCTCTCTCTCTGCGACGGCTGCAGTGGCTAGCCAAAAGAAGAACCCTAAACCTAAGAGTCCTTCACCTCTTATATAGGCACACCAACATCAAAACGACATAGTTTTGATTAAGTGAATCCCAGCATCAAAACGACGTAGTTTTGATTACACAAGCTACAACCTTCCCGCATCCACACACGACAAAATATCCATAATTCCAACATGGTCCTTTGGGAAAAGATTATTAGAATCACAAAACCAAGGTGATGGTGCAAAAACATGGCTGCACGCCATAATGCATGTCATATTCGCAATTGGCGTGCAGCTCCAAATTAGGTGAAATTCTTCCCCAAGCTTCCTTGCATCATGTAGAAGGCTGGTATGCAGTAATATGCTTGCACGCCAATTGGTCCAATTGGCGTTCAAGGCCTTTGGCTCTGAAACTTCTGTGGAAGGTAAAGGACATCATTCTGAGAAACTTTAGTTCTGCACGCCAATTAATTTGAGGCCATCTACTTGGTCAAAATTAATCTCCAAAACCTGACAAAACAGCCTAAAAGCGCATGTATATGCAAATAGCATCTTCCTAGGGCATAAATGCACGTTATCAATTGTCACGTGCACCTCCCAAAAGTCCCCTCTTGGGCTTATCTCTTACCTCAAACTTGTGCATCAACATTCAAGGTGTTTTAGCTAAAGTGTGTGGGAAGAAAACTTCCTAAAACCCAACAATTTCCACTCACAAGGCATCTGTGATTAACTTCTTACATACCGCAAAACGCGGGTCATTACACACAGCCACCGGGTTCCATAAAATAGGCCCGGGCTTCCACAGCCACCGGGTTTCGTAAAACAGTCCCGGGCTTTCACAACCACCGGGTGTACAAGAAAACACGCAACACACATGGCCATAGTGGCATAACGTCAAACACTTAATATGTATAGTCACACAGGCATAACATCAAACACTTAGCATGCATACATTCACAAGCTCACAAACCCAGCCACACAGGCATAACATCGAACACTTAGCATGCATGCATTCATAGGCTCACAAACCCAGCTACACGGGTATAATCTCAAACACATAATATGTCTGGTCATATAGGCATAATCTCAAAAACGTAATATGCGTATATACCAATATCCAAACAACACGCCATTGAAGGCCAACATCCATATAGGAGATCACACCTATATGAATTTACATATAAATAATATAACAATAAGAACGATATCCAACGGTTTCTTCACCACAGGGCCTAACCCCGAATTAGGTACAAGAAGATAGAACCCCTACCTTGCAAGTGTCCTTCTGCTCCTACCTCCACACTAGACACCGTCCACCCACGCGAACCACCACGGAAACGATCCAGAGGTTCCCTCCCCCCCCCTCTCTCTCTCTCTCTCTCTCTCTCTCTCTCGCGGTGGCTGCAACGGCAAAAGAAACCAAAAGAACCCTAAACCTAAGCCTGAACCCCTTTATATAGACACCACAACATCAAAACAACGTAGTTTTGATTAAGTGAAACTCAGCATCAAAATGACGTAGTTTTGATTGCACAAGCTACCACCTTCCCGCATCCATACAAGACAAAATACTCATAATTCCAACATGGCCCTTTGGGAAAAGATTATGAGAATCACAAAACCAAGGTGATGGTGCAAAAACATGGCTGCATG
The DNA here is from genome assembly GCA_023512835.1 of Taxillus chinensis. Taxonomy (NCBI): domain Eukaryota; kingdom Viridiplantae; phylum Streptophyta; class Magnoliopsida; order Santalales; family Loranthaceae; genus Taxillus; species Taxillus chinensis. Next base: position 24,655,648 of record CM042091.1, read on the forward strand.
CCATAATACACGTCATATCCCAATATGACGTGCAGCTCCAAATGCTGTGAAATTCTACCCCAAGCTTCCTTGCGTCATGTAGAAGGCAGGCAAGCAATAAAAACCTTGCACGTCATAATGCCCCATATGACGTGCACTCTATTTGCCTCCCTAGGCTGCCCTCTTTCGTCAAAAGTTCCCTATTTGGTAAATAAAATGATTTGCCTGAAGTCCATGAGTAGAAGTTCCCCAAAAACTAGAAAATTGCCACTCAAAAGGCAAAACTGTGACTAACTCCACACATCCCAAAACACGAGTCATTACATCCTTATTCCATGTCTTCTTATCCTTAGTCTGCTTGAGTGAAAAACTTAGCTTTTTATTCCGCAAATACTTTCTCTTACTCCGTGTGAGTTGAAGACTTGGATTCTTATTCCGCATCTATTTAGACTTAGTTCGTTTAAGCTCTAAGACGCAGAATCCTTAGTCCGTAGCTTTAAGTGTTTAGTCCGCATGAATGATCCTTATTCCGTATGAAGTGTGACTTGGTTATTTACCAAGTGTTTGATGACACTCACTCTTGTCCGGATCAGGATTATGTATCTTGTCCTTAGCTATGCTCTCACGAGTGTAGGTCCGGATTAAGATCATATCTTCTGCAACAACTTAAGATAAAACAACCAAAGTCTCAAATCAAATTATATAGGGTTTTATCACGCATCATCCAAATTTTGGGCTTGATCCAACAGTGTCTCCCAATTATGGATATGCCAAAACCTTTTGTAATCCGATCTGGTAAGCGAAGCACAAAGATAATATACAGAGTAGAGATAACTTCCATTTTCATTAGAACAGCAACAAAGCACAATTCAGCCTTGATACAAACTTTTCATTAAGGGACATAAGGCTTACTATACTTGAAGATCATCATTGCTGCCTTCTCTATAAGCTCCATTGTCTGCTCCAATGTATAATTGCGGATCTTGTTCTAGTCTTTATCCACCTTTATAAGCAATTTGGTGAAGAAGCAGACAAAGGCTCCACAACTATCTCCATCGGGTAGTTGTGGCACTTGCTTCTTGTTCCGGACCGCCGCCTTCATATTTTCAATTGGAGCCATGGGAGTCAGGCCCATTTCTTCATAGAGCCTAGATTGCTTTACCACTTTGGTTAGGCAAAGACGCAATCATTCCCATTGATTCTTTCTAATGTTGTTATCCACAACTTGATGAGAATCAATCAGGATCAACTGCTTGGATTGAATCATAAAAGCAACCAGCATGAGGTGCGGCGTCAAAATCTGGTACGGAATGAGGACAATTGAAAGATTTTTCCAAGGTTTGCTATCCTCAGCAGTTCTGTCGATGAAGGTCCGGATGAGGGCTATTTCTGGAAGGTAACCTTCAGACCAACATGGCAAAATATCAAACAAGTGCCCATCCTTGTACAGAGACAGAAACCGCCTCTTCTCCACCTTAACTGCTCGAGAGAAGTTTTCTATGTCTTCTGTGGTGAATAGGCCCTTCTCAGAATGAAGAGTATGAATGTTTTTAGGGGAGAAGGGGTATAACTCAGATAGACAACTTTGCTCGGCAGTGGACGTGACATACTTAGTCATTTCGTTAAAAACACTTTCATCCGCATCAAGTGGATCACGATCTGAGTATGATGGGAGGAAGGTGTCAACCGCGAATGGAGAGGTGGATGGAGGAGCTACACTGGAGGAGCTGGGCTAAAAGAAACAACTGCGTTTGGGAATACTAACTCCCGGAAGCAGTGTAGATGCAGGCCACTTCTCAGCACGAGCTGAGGAAGATACAGGAGGATTAGATAACATGTTCTCCCCCGTTTTGGCAGATCGCTGAGGAGCAGTAGGAGGACAAGCCATCGTGTGCGCCAAGTTCGCGAATGAGGTAGACAATGAATGGACGGATGAGGCAACGAGATCCATCTTCTGCTCAATGGAAGTGGAAGAGTCGGTCAGGGCGGAGAGGAGTTGGGTGCCGAGAGCATCAACGTTGGCGGCAATGGCAGAAATTTGGGCGCTCTGGGCTTGGGCGTGTCAGTCCAGCTGAGCGGAGAGCTCAACATCGGAGTGAATCGTGCCGAACGAGGCATGTCCAAGCGCCAACTTCGGTACTTTAGGGTGTCACGCCCCCGAATTCCAGGGAACCCGGAACCGGGTACATGACTTCCCCTTGCCCGCACCCGAAAGGTCAAGGGGTTAGTGACTAGCACGAATAGAGACTACACCGCGGGTGCTGTCTCAAATATGCAACCCTGTACAGTCATACATCAAGGGTAATCCTGTACTTTCCCATATATCATCATGAATATAATGAGTCAAATAGTCATACAGACATCACATCATACAGTATGCAAATACAACTGTCCATGGACCCATGTCCGGGATATCACATAAAATAATACAGAATATAATTGTATCATACATCAGAGTAGTGGGCGTCCTCTTGGAAGAAAGTCCTCCACTAGTCTCGGGTCACACCTGAAAAGGGTAAACAACAAGTAGGGGTGAACGACAAGCTCAGTAGGTGACCCCAAAACTCCACATCATGCAACACATATAAGTCTATACTATATGTTCAGTGTACTCGTGCACCGTGTAGTGTGCACAATCATCAGGACTCAACCTGCAAACAAACATCAGGACTCAGGCTGCTCACACAGGACAACTTGTCCACGATCCTCCATGGGATCCCAGCTCAGGGCACTCAGCCCTAGCTCCACGAGCTCAATGGCTTAACTTAGGCCTTAGCTTGTCCACAGCGCAATATGCCCGGCCACAGTCGCCACACAGGCCTGCCATCGGTGCATATGCCTGTCACGTCAACCACATAGCACCATCGGTGCATCACGGTGAGAACCCAAACAAGTCACGGAGTCCATGCCCCAATACCTCACACCAACATACTAACATTAGTATGGCATGTTATTCTCAATATTTCCTTTAGAACTGTAGTCAGTCTTCACAAGTAAATCCTCAATCCTTCATTTATGAAAGAAGTACCTAGAGCAGCTATTTTCTTGAAATCAAAAGTCCCGGCATTAGGTTCCCATATCATAAATAAGATAATCTGATTTTTGGGGATTTTTCTGAGATGTCTAACCCCACTTTCCAAAAATTCACCACTACGAACTTTTGGGTTTTTCCGAGATTTTACACTAAAACCCAATTTTCACATTTTGAAATAGTGGGAATTAATTTTTCTAGTATTTTTCTTTGAATCCAAATGGGGGGTATTTCGTTATTTACATAGTAATAATTAAATGTGTAGATGGGTATAGGTTACGATGTAAATAGGTCCAGTCCAGTGCTGTCTAGTTACACTGTTGGAGCTGCGACTCGTAGCTCAGAACTTGCGACTCGTAGCTGCGGAACAGCGACTCGTAGTTGCGGAGTGCGGAGCTGTAGCGCACCTCGAAGACTCGAAGCGAGGCTACGATCTTCGACCTTCGGACTACGACCCTATAAACTATGAACCTTCGAACTACGAACTTCGAACCTTCGAACCTACGAACTACGAACCTTCGAACTACGGCCCTACGAACTACGAACCTTCGACCTACGAACTACGACCCAGAACTTTGGATTTTCGTTAGTTCGACCCAGTAATGCGCCCAGGGTACTGTTCATCGTCATTTTTGCCTGTTCTTCGTCTAGAACACGCCCAGAAACTCCCAGATGCTCACTAACACTCCTGTTTCGCAACAAACTATGATATCTACCTCAAAATGCGTCCAGAATGCCTCTAAATCACGCAGAAACAACAGAAACACGTATAAAATTCCAGATTTCCAGAAATCTAGATCTAAACCCAGATTTCCAGAAATCTAGATCTAAACCTAGATTTCCATGGTTGACTTATCAACCCTCATGAAAAACATAGTTAATCAACCCTGAAATCACAGAAACATATATCCACAATGATATAAAACAGTTCTTAATCACAGATCTTATGCTAAACCATTAGATCTAACCCAAAATTGGTTTTCCCTAAATTTTAGGGTTCATGCTCAATTTCATAAATCATGATAAATTCGTGTAGATCCAAAACAAGAGAGAGATAAGAAGTTCAAGGACACCTACTTGATCTGAATCTTTGAGCTCCACGAACCCAAATCGCCCCAAATCGTCAAGGCCTCCAAGGTCTCTCAAGCTCTCTCTCTCAAACGCAAAAATGTGAAACGTAAAGTGAAAGCTTCTTCTTTTTTTTTCTGTTATTTATATTTCTGCCAGTCAACTGACCTAGTCAACCATTGACCCAGTCAATAATTGACCTCCCAACACAAAAATTGACCTCCAAGGCCCCGAACTCCAAATTGAGTCAAACTACAGTCAAAATGCTCGAAATGACGAGCACAACACTGAACAGATATTATTACACCCAAATGACTGCCCAAATGCAAAGTCAACCAATAAACCCCAAAAAGTCAACAATCAGGTCAAACGGGGTCCCGACTCGAAATCGGGCTCAAGTACAGTCAAAATGCTCACATCGACGACTACACTACCGTCCAGATAGTTACATTCCCATAGAATGGCTATCTCTCAAAACTACCCAAATACGAGTCTTTATATAGGGGACTCCCCCCCATGAATAGGTACAGGTGTGCGTTAGGCAGAGGAGTCAGCAGGAGTAGAGGGAGCATCAGCAACAGCCGCAGAGGGGGCATCTGGAGCGGTGGAGGCATCCGGACGCGGAGAACCGCTTTGACCGGAGAGGTCAACAACGGGGATGTCAGCAGGTGGAGAAGTGGGTCGGGCCTCAGTAGGAGAAGGAACCCTTGTGTCATGGGTCGGTCCGGAGGTAACAGCGAAAGGAACGTCCGGAATGGAGGCTGGCATAAGAAAGCCATGGTCCAGGTTCCAGATGATCATATCCTCTGGGGTTTGGGTGTGTCGGGCATAATACACCCGGAGGTCGTTGTCAAGGATAGTGGCTGTGCATGCTAGGTTGAAACGGAACCATAGGTCCATTAAGTTAGTGGCGGGGAGATGGTCGTGGTAGTCACAAGGTTGAGAAAGTGGAGGAAAGGGAGCTTCCGGAGGACAAGGACGGACATCAGCCACCGCCGTAGCAATAGCAGCATCAACAGCAGTAGCAACAGCCGGTGCATCGGGTGCGGGGGCATCAACGGCAGAAGGCGCTAGAGAATCAGCCGGATGAAAACTTGGCTAAGAAGGCCCCGCAACCTCGGATGGATCGGCACAGACGCTTTGCTGGGAGGCTCGGGAGATGGAGGGTACAGTTATGGACCGAATCTGTGAGGACCGGTGGGCAGAGTTAACTTCGGGGGCATGACTATCGGCTAGGTCACCAACCGAACTGCCTTGTTGTTCCGAGGCGGGGAGGCGGAGAGCAGCAGAAGGCCGGCATGCCGTCAGGTTCCCATCAGGTGTAAGATGGTAGAGATAGTAAGCTTAGGGGAAAGTGATAGTGCCATGTTTGTTGAAATGGGACGGATGCAGATGCCTGAAGACGATGCTAAGAATCCATCCGAAAGATTGATTCATTGGGTTGTTTCCCAACAATTGGAACAAGAATGTCCCCCAGTCCATCGGGAGACCCTCAAAGACTCCGTACATGGCCAAAAGCAGGTCGTATGGAACAGAGTCCAGAGCTGTTGTGTGAGCCAGTAGACACCGGCTCAGAATGGTCACCATACATCGGTAGCGACCTTGGAAGGACTTCACCTTGTATTCCTTCCCTTTATATATGCAGCCCATGGAAGCTGCCATCGACTCTGGGTCCGAGCACTGATGAGTACCGGGGGGTAGATTGAAAGCGGCACGGAGGACGTTGGGGGTGATGACTATGGATTCACCTCGGACGGTGGAATGGATGGAATCGGTGGTGCAGTGGACTCGCCTGTAGAACTCAAAAATATCATCAATAAGGAGATCGACGGGATCGGAGACCAGATTCAGAATGTGGTTTGCTTCCAGGAGTGGGCATAGCTCCAGAAACCATGCGAAAGGATTGGAGATAGCATTCCAATCGACCGGATGGCCGGGATTAACACTGGAAAGAGAGGTCTTGGGTGCCATTGCAATTGAGAGTGAGAGGGGAAAGGAAGTTAGGTCTTGGAGATTGGAAGAGCGACGGGGGTTTAGGGATTTGGAAATGTAAACTCGCGCTGCATGTGAATATCCAATATATATAACACAGAGTCCGTGGTTGCCAATAGATCTAGGGATTAAGCTAGATGAATAGTGATCCACCTGACAAGATAATGTCATTAGTCTTGATACTTGACTGCCTCGTAATTGAAAAATGACGTGGAGGCCAGAGAATCAAGTATTTATGACAGTTGTATGCCTTCTTCCGGAGAATTGACTGTCTCGAGACTTGCATTTTAAATGGACCATCATTATTCCTCCTCAAAAACACACAATGTAAGATAAGACTTTGTTTATCGCTATTTGAGAGTTCCAAGAGTCCAGAGGAAATAAACCGACTGTCATCCGGATGAAAGATAATCCGTAGAAGAATATCCGGATGACCAACAGACTGTCCGTAGAAATAGAGTCTCGTAAGAGAGAAAGTGATTCCTTTGCTATCTTGAAATAGAAGAGAAACGAAGTACCACAACCCTTTAAATCGAGACTTCAGATAAGATATATCGGTGAAAATGCAAAGAGAACCGGAACTCGTAGCTTCACAAAGATAAACTAAAAAGAACAGAAAGCTTGGGGGAAGAGCATCCAAGACATATTTGGGGTTATTACAGAAATAATAGATAGAGCTTTTGCTTCCCCTTAGATCGTGTGATCCTCTCAGTGATAAACTCCCGCTTAGATAGATAGCCAGGAAAGAGGTCACGAGACATATAAGGGGTATTACTTGGGTAATTGATAAAGCATTTTCTCCCCCTTAGATCTTGCAATCCTTTTGATAGACATTTCCTGCTGATAATTTAGATCATGAGAAATTGCTGTCTATCCTTCAGGAAACTCCACTTTAGAAGCTGATCGATCGCAACTGTGATTTCGTCCACTAGGCATTTCGAGCTAACCCAATTTATTTCTTCAATTAGACATGTTAATAGTGTAATCAATATGAAATAACATTGGACATGTGGTGATAAATGAAAATTTGAGTCATGAAATCCTAAGGAGGTAGTACTCATATAACGTTAATTATGTTAGCTTAAGCGACTTCAGTCGGGAAATACAAGCATCCTCCCATATGAAAATATGAGAATATTATCAAAAACATGATGCATATCAACAGTAAGCATGATCAGCATGAAGTACAGTAAGTGTCTAACACTCATCATGAACCACGATGCATGTTTTGAGTGAAATACTGTTGGATAAATAAACAATAAACTATGCAGTAAGGTCAAGCATACCTAATTTTAAGAGAAGTTCAGAGAATCGTGCATTAGGTAGGGGCTTGGTGAGTATGTTTGCGAGTTGATCATCCATAGCAACATGTTCAAGTGATATGTGCTTTTTGAGAACATGATCTCGAGATGAAGTGATACCTGACCTCAATGTGCTTTGTTTTCGGGTGCATGACAGGGTTGTTGTTGATAGCAATCGCACTGGTGTTATCGCAGTATAATGGAACAGACATCATATTCAAATCGTAATCAGTAAGTTAACTTTGCATCTAGAGAAGCTGTGCGCAGCAACTCCTAGCAGCTATATAATTCACCTCAGCAGTAGAGGTTGATACGGAAATCTGTTTCTTACTAAACCATGAGATAAGTCTGGTTCCAAGGAACAAACATGTTCCACTAGTGCTCTTTCTGTCAATGCGACACCCAACAAAATTAGCATCTGAATACCCGAATAAAGAGAAGTTCGACTCTTTTGGATACCAGAGTCCCAAATTCACTGTCCCTTTTAGATACCACAATATCCGTTTCACATGAAGCATATGTGACTCTTTGGGATTCGCCTGATTTCTTGCACAAATGCACGTTGCAAACATTATGTCCAGGCGACTTGCTGTAAGGTATAGCAACGATCTAATCATCCCTTTGTATTCAGTCACATTTACTGATTTTCCGTTCAGATCTGTCACGCCCCGAATTCCAACCCGAGGAAACCGGTTCGTGACTCCCCCTTCACCCACGCGGTGGATAAGGGGGTAGGATACAACTTTCCCACACAAGACAACATACACCGTCACAGGATATATTCAGAAAGACAAAATCATATATTTAGTAAATTCAAACCACACGCCTTTATTATGTTTTAAACTTCATTACAAAATCTCCCCGTTGGGGTTACAAGGTCTCAACGGAATTACATAACACAAATAACATAAAACGAAGCCACAAAACAGAACACTCTCACCTTGGTGTTCCCACCTAACGCCTGTAGGTTCCTGCAAGAAAACACACCACAGTAGGAGGGGTGAGCAACCACAGCTCAGTAGGGATCATGTCTCCCCAACCCATCCCATGCTCCTACCATCTATATGAAGAAGTGCTCAAGTGCGGTGTCGTGGCAATTACATTCCAAACAGGTCATAATCTATACTATACACGACAAGCCACAAACAGGTACAACCTTTGCCACAAAAACTCCTCAGTCAGTCCCACTGACAGTAACTCAGCCTCTCAGGCTCCACAGTCAGTCTCACTAACATTAACTCAGCCTCTCAGGCTCCACAGGTACACAAGCATTGCCTCAGCCTCTCAGGCTTCTTAGGCTCCATAGTCAGTCTCACGGACATAACACCAAACACTTAACGTACATCTCAGCTATTCAGGCATAACAACAAACACTTAACATGCATATCCACACTGGCATAACATCAAACACTAAACATGCATAGCCACACTGGCATAACATCAAACACTTAACATGCATGGCCTCACAGGCATAATATTGAACACTTAATACATATGGCCTCACAGGCATAATATCAAAAACATACACGCCACTGAAGGCCAACATCCATATAGGAGATCACACCTATATGGATTTACATATATATATATAACCAGAAACAAGTAAGGATTGCCTACCACAAGGCGAGAGCCCTGGGATAGATCTAAGGGAAAACAGAACCCCTACCTTAAAGAAGATCCTCCTTGCTCCCGTGCTAGATGCCGTCCTCCCCACGCAAGACGCTCTGGCAGCCACCAGCAGCTCTCCTTCCTTTCTTCTCTCTAGCTTCTCTCTCTCTCTCTCTCTCTATCTATCTCTCCGCGACGGCTGCAGTGGCTAGCGAAAAGAAGAACCCTAAACCTAAGAGTCCTTCACCTTTTATATAGGCATACCAACATCAAAACGACGTAGTTTTGATTAAGTGAATCCCAGCGTCAAAACGACGCAGTTTTGATCACACAAGCTACAACCTTCCCGCATCCACACACGACAAAATATCCATAATTTCAATATGGTCCTTTGGGGAAAGATGATTAGAATAACAAAACCAAGGTGACGGTGCAAAAACATGGCTGCACGCCATAATGCACGTCATATTCCCAATTGGCGTGCAGCTCCAAATTAGGTGAAATTCATCCCCAAGCTTCCTTGCATCATGTAGAAGGTTGGTATGCAGTAATATGCTTGCACGCCAATTGGTCCAATTGGCGTTCAAGGCCTTTGGCTCTGAAACTTCTGTGGAAGGTAGAGGACATCATTCTGAGAAACTTTAGTTCTGCACGCCAATTGATTTGAGGCCATCTACTTGGTCAAAATTAATCTCCAAAGCCTGACAAAACAGCCTAAAAGTGCCTATATATGCAAATAGCATCTTCCTAGGGCATAAATGCACGTTATCAATTGTCATGTGCACCTCCCAAAAGTCCCCTCTTGAGCTCATCTCTTACCTCAAACTTGTGCATCAATATTCAAGGTGTTTTAGATAAAGTGTGTGGGAAGTAAACTCTCCAAAACCCACATATTTCCACTAAAAGGGCAAAACTCTCCTCATATCCCAAAATACGGGTTATTACATCCTCTCCCCCTTAAGACTTGTCGTCCTCGAAAAGAAACAACATGCAAGGGAAACCACACAGGAAGTCACAACACCCAAATGAGTCATACACCGCACATTGTACACAATAGCACATAACACTGTGCCACCACAGTCCATAACCACATGCATCATAATCCATGGAAACACATCCACATGTCACAAATACCCATCACAAGCACATTTCATTAACACATTCAATATAAATAAAAGTTAAAAGTCGAAAGGAAATACAAATACACCAGCCAACAACCAACCCTCCACCCTTAAGAGTGTTCGTCCTCGAACAACTCCGGATGTTGCTCACGCATCATGGACTCATGTTCCCATGTCTCCTCCTTACCTAACACATATTTCACAAGTAGTCACATGTCACGACGGCGTAAGACATATACTCCCATCCCCAACACATTTAACAAATCACATAGGTCACATGCTAACTCATAGCATAAACACCACTACAAAGAACAAATCACAAACAAAACACTACTACACGTTTAACGTTCCTCTGTCCATTCGCCAACACCATACAAACTCATCCGCAGGGAGTTTCCTCACAACCTTCCCACCTTTTGGACTTTTCGTCCCCGAAAAGAGAAATCAAGTAGCAAACATCGCGAGAAGATCAAAGCAACACAATGCAGTCATTACCATAAACATTGTTAGAAATTGCCAAATGAGTACCTCCATTGAGTCAACACCAATGTAACACTTATGAGTCGATCAAGAACTAGAGCGTGGCCAAAGAGCACACTGACAATAGCGGACGTGAGCAAGTCTGATAACCGTGAGGTCAAGAAACCTCCCAAAGCACATAAGCCTACGGGTGAAGTGGCCATTCATGAGATTGCATAAGATTAAGCGAGAAATTACTGCATCGCATAGTGGGGTATGCTGTTGGAGACGCCTACTCGCGTCACAATGGGACCAACACTCCACAATGTACAATATCTAACAATGACCCACCAATTGGGATTTGAAGTCAACGAACACCAACAATTTACAACGCAACCACACTCCATATGGAGACCTTACCCTGACAGCAAACACAATGAGGTCACAAGGAAACACGAACAAACAAGAGAAAAGCATTATGCAAACCACAATCACATTTCCACACATGGAGATCACCACAGCAGCACCATCATCACTGCTAAAACCGCCTCACTCTATAGCGATACATGCAACAACAGAACCTAACCAATGCCACAGGGAACTCAAGATGACTTACAATCCAGAACACAACTACATTAGGATGAAGTTTGCCCTCCACCAATTCGGTCACAGTCAACAAGACGCTCAACGGAGTCCAAGGAGTAACTCAAAACAACAAATTCAGTACCATACCCAATCACGGCAGAACCAAAAACTACTATCGGGCTAACACCAGTCACCAACGTTGAGAATCTACTAAAGAATCCTATGAACTAGAATACCACATAAATAACACCTCTCTGACTACGGTCAAATAAGGGTCCACCATGGTCCCACACAGCCTTCACTAACTGAGGCTTATGTTACTACCCAAGTGATAATGCCTTACTCAGTCAGCAGACATTCCATGTGATAGGAATCCTTTGACGATGGGTAGGTACCAACAACATAGTTCCCTCCACCCTGGAAAACTCTCCTACCTGCAACATGACAACAACGGAATCCTCTGTGTCACCACTCACAGGTCACAAGGGAATCCCTTGCCTCCAGGACATACTCCACCTCATGAACCACTAACTCCGCTACACCAACCATCACGTTCTATCTCAACACACCAACAAAACACTCAAATGGACCAAGAAATATTCAGGCTTTAGCCTCAGCTTAATGTGATCACCACAATTTCTCCGGGTAGGCACAGGAAATAAGGCACGCAAACTCCTGATTCGGGACTTTCAGAAAGCTCCCAAACACACCAACACCTTGATGGCGTGAACCATCTTACTAACCGTGTGATACTGCACATGAAAGGTTTCCAAGAGCACAGATGCAGGTCATCCGCCTACCAGCACTGCTCTAAAACATGCACCTTTGTGACATCCGCCCGACAAATCTTTCCCCAAGGAGTAGCACTAATATCCCTTCCAAGCAAAAACTGCCAACTGACTCAATGTTAGGAATCAAACAACCTTTTTCCCAACTTACTAACATTTTAATAGCACCAGACAAGGAATAACATAAACAACATTACTTCTAACACTCTTCCTCATCCCCACACCACAGTTACTATACCAATACACCATGCCTCATCCTTCTCTACGCATATGTGTCGCAATACCCACACGTAGCAGCTCCGCTATATACCTTTACCACTTATGCAACACTTACAACCAAACAATGCCACATTTTCTGCACATTCTTAACACATGCAATGAAACACAAGACACCTGACGAGGAGAACGTACCAGTTTTACACCTTCTCCTCTCCTTTAAACCCACTTCCCACAAGATATAGACCAAAAGAATGGCCCTACCATGCAAAAGCACACCCTGACCCCTAGAGAAATGTTTTCCAGATGTGGGTAAAAAGTCCGAACAAGGCCTGCCAAATCTCACTTGCTTTCCTTTGTTTACCAATGGGATGCATCGGCCACGACCCTTGAAACCCACTCACAGTCGATAGTTGAGCTCCAAAACACTTCACATTTTATACATGTGCATACCTATTTCACAACATATTCTAGGAACATTACTCAAGGTCTTTCACACACCACAAACATGACACATGACCACTGCTTGACCATCCGAGAACCCAGGACACCTATAGAGTTACTAACCAAAACTCCAACGACCACTCTAGCCAACAAGATAACACTTTAAGGACTCTAAGAGCAGGCTATACTAGCTGTGTTTTCCACCCTTAACCACAACGCTTGGAAAGATAACCATAGGAATATCCCTTTCAAGTAGCACTCCAACACATACCTCTATCCCCATAAGAACATATCTCTATTATTCAAGGTTGTCAAGGAGGGGTCACACGTTACCCACAAGCCATCACCTCACGCCTCAAGCTCTACGAGCTAGCAAAAGGTTGCCTACAAGGTTTGTTTACTTTAATTATCCACGGGTGTCAAAATTGAATACCACTCCCATATAAAACCAACACTCACATATCTATCAGTTACTTATTATCCTTTTAGTGTAATAAATATAAATGTTCATTTTTTTCTTATTATTATTTTTTTATTATTATGATTATTATTATTTTTACAAGTCACCAATCACGTCTATTAGCAATGCTAACTCAAACGATCTCCTAAGCTTTACCAAACGGCAAACTGTGGCTCAAGAGCCCTCCCAACGAGAATACCCCTCTATTACAAGTATCTTAATTTAATTGCTAGAAACTCAACGATCAAAGGTCCACCCATTCTCACCTAAGTCAGTACGAGACTCAACCAATCACTATCTTCTGGAGATGTCCTACTTTTCCATAGATGCAACACTAATCTTGCTTCCTACTACACTCTTTTCCAATGTCCCTATTGTGCACAAGCAAGAACAACCCCTTAAGCAATCGGTCTCAAATTGATTTGTTGGGGGTTGACCCCCGGTCTCGAAACTTGTGGCCATCCTCTGATTGCCCCCCCCCGCCTCTTGGATCCTTTCTGCTGATCAGGACAATAATGCTTTAGTTGATCTTCATCCAAGTTTCCCCAAATGGTGCGGGTTGACAGCTCTCGGTGTGCCTCGAGCCTGCAGCCCTCCCACTTGCCTAGCCTGGGTGGCGAACTCTTTTGTTGTACGGGTCGTAGTTTTTAGAGGCTGGGTACACGAGGAGGTCACACTCCAGGTTAACACTCAATGATCCCAATACCATTATCGACTAGGCGTTTTTGAGTTATAACTAATCTCAAAACACACATTATCACCACACAAATTCGCAGATTCACATTCACAGACTATACAAGTTCACACCTTCACATTGCACATATCATTTATACTCTAGTGAATATCTCATCATTTTGAACACCACATTGCTTCTTCCACACAATACCATACAAAGGCACACACTTAAGCATTCACATATCTCACGTCATTTTCAAAATATCAGCAGTACTATCTTTATGTAGTTCGTTCACGTTTCACAAGCTTCAAGTTCACAAGCACATAGTTCCAATACCACAAATTCTTTTCCATGCGTTCATGCTCAATTCATCACAAAATTTCAGAGTTGCACAATTAAAATTTTATTATGTTAAATTTCCCCCAGTTATCCATATCGAGTCTTACTTCCTCTACCTCATTTATCAATTCTCCTCTCACATGGCATTACTCACATTTCACACATTGCATCAATCAACATTGCACACAGTGTAGGTCCTAAAGTGAGTCTAGAGGGGGGGGGGTGAATAGACTTTCTTCATTTGCGGAAGCTAGGCTGTTAGCTGGTTTTGGATTCCTCTACAGATCACTATGATGGAAGTATTTATGGAGAAGATGACAAGAGTTTTGTGAGCGATAATGTGAGTGATGATGAACTATCAGACAAAACTGAGAAGAGAGTAAATGCTCTTTTCTTCATAGATCTCAGTTATGAAAGTGATGGTTTATGATAGATCGATGTGTGGAAAACAACACAGAGATTAGACTTAATGGAAGTGCTAGATCTTTGATAAACAAAAGATTCTTGAATAATCAGATGGATTACTCTCTTGTTCTTGATTCACCGCGGCACACAACACTTTTTCAATTTCTCTCCAAGTCTCTCTCTCATGTTGGAAAACCTTTTTCATTTGTTCTGCTAAAGATTATTTTTCACTATGTCCGTCAGAACCAATGTCTTGTGTTCTGTGTGTTTCCTTCTTTTGAGAGAGAGGTTAAACTCTTGATTTTGTCATTAAGTGTGTGAGAGATATATTTTTAAGACTAAAGTGCTCGTGCGCCAAGATGTCCATCTCGACAGACTGACTTCCCGCCATTGAAAATGTGGAATGTCAGGGGATGGGTTGATCTGCTTTGATTTGCATATCAGATGCCCATATTGCGTATTTGGCATGCAGTCGATCTTGGGCGTTCATCATTGGATGGTAGTTGGCAGCAATTAATCATCATTAATGCGCTCAATCGCTCGGGACGGCGTAGACTTCTTTGTGACAAACCCTAGCTGACAATATCGCTAAGTGGTTGTGTTTAGGGTTGTAAGTTTGTCTCGGAGGTAGATGCCTTGTAGGTTCGGTCACTCGAAGATTTCAGTTAGCACCTGTAGAAAGTTGCGAAGTTTTGCTTCAGGCTTTATGGTGTTTCTGTGAGTCTACGACTCACATCTTCAAGTCTTCGAGGCTAGAGGTCATGTTGGATTAGCCTTTTATGTCACTCTGTTAACTAAAGTCTACAACTCTGCGTCTCTGTCTCTACGAGTCTGTGACTCTTCGAATAACGCTTAGAGTGACTTCTTCGAGTCCATCTAATCTACCTGTTATTGTAGCTACGAGTCTACGACCCTAGTTCTACGGGTCTACGACCTTCGGGTCTACGACCTTCGGGTCTCTCAGTTTACTATGTTTGACTATGTGGTCTGAAAATCTTCGACTCTACGAGTCTTCAACTTTGCTTTTCTTCCTTAGTCTTTCACATAGGCTCATAAACTGAGTTTCTGTATAGCTGCGACCCTTTAGCTACAACTCTCCGCCATCGATCTCCGAGTCTGGAAGTGTGGCAATTTCTCTATAGTGACTGTGTCCCTTGAGTCTACGAGTCTACGACTCTACGATCCTTGAGTTATAGTTTCATTTGTTTGCTAGTCTTTATAGCATCGAATCTTCGACCTTCAACCTACGAGTCTACGAGTCCAGTTTTCTTAACCATGTTCGACGGCTTCGACTCTATGACTTTCAATCTACGAGTCTACGAGTCCGGTTTTCTTTACACTGTTCGAAGGCTTCGACTCTGCGACTTTCGATCTACGAGTCTATGAGTCCTATTTTCTTAACAGTGTTCGAAGGTTTCGACCCTACGACTCTACGAGTCTTCGAGTCTAGTGATAATTGAAGTTCAGTTAATTGACTTAAGTATTTATGGGGACTCTACGAGTCTACGAGTCATTTAGCTTTGGTTACTGTTCTTAACACTTCTTCGACTCTACGAGTCTCCGAGCTCATTGACACTTGCAGTAACACTCTCTTTTCCGTACTGTGACTCTACGACCTTCGACCCTGGATCTATGAGTCGCAATGTTACATCCTTTGTTTCGCCTTGAGTCTCCGGACTCTACGAGTCTACGAGTCTCTTGTCAATATGTCCTATGACAGTTTCACTTCTACAAATTTCGACTCTTCGACCCTACGACCTTCAGTTCTTCGAGTCTCCAGACTTAGACTATATTTTGGAAGCTTCATCGAATCCTATATTTCCAACAATCTCCCCCTATTTAATGTAATCGACAACGGGTAAATACATGAAGTCTGAGACTACGAGTTTGATGGGCAATTTTGAATTAATTAGAAGAGATCTTTGCATGTAAAGAATGGAGGAGTTCAAATTTTCAAAAAATACATACTCCTCTCCATGTAAAGAATGGAGGAGTTCAAATTGTCAAAGATAACTCCCCCTACGAACTTGCGTTAGCTGGCTCCTGTCGAAGATAACTCCCCCTACGAACTTGCTCCCCCTGAGAAATACTCCCCCTTTCTGGGGTGAGGAACAAGCACCAGAACAAAACCCGTATGGGAGCAAGGAAAGGAAGCACAGAACAGCAGGCTACATAGCAAAGACAGACAGAAAAGATAACGAATAAACAGTAAGTACACAGAAAAGTGAAAAGCAAGAAATGCAATGTACAGGGAATTAGAGTACAGGACAGTTAGAGGTTAAATTCAGAGTACAAGACACTCTGTATAAATAGAAAAACAGCAGCTTGCTCGCGCAGGAGTTGAGAAGGAGTCAAGTGTAACGAGGCCGCTCGACTGCTCACACGATCAAATTCAGGCACGAGAGCTCGAAACTCGTTGGTAGTCAGGATGCAGATGTAATGGCAAACATAGAAGCCACAGCTATGAGCATCATCCTGAGCAGGAACACCTTGCTTAACTCGCGTAATTTCCATCGGTTTGGAGAGATAATAACCACCACATCCATGCGAGTATCCCTGCATGACACGGGTGAGAGTGCGATTGAATTCACGCAGTTGTTCACGCCGATGGAGTAGTGAGGTACTAGGTTTGGAGTCGAAGATGACGATCTGTTGGTTCTTGAAATCAATGTCGAGAAGAAACCAGTGCGGGGATGTGGACAAGTAGGGAATAAGCACATGATCTACCTTATTCCAGGGACAGAAGGAGTTGGCATATCGGCAACCCTGTATAATCTCAATCATTGCTGAATCCTCGAGCAGCTGAGCCTGCATGATCGGAACACAGAGTTCCACCCTGGAATCTCTGCGAATGTGGAGAGGTAGCTTCTCGAGAAAAGACTTCTGGGCGAAGATGAACTGAGTCATCTCTATGTTATCCATTTCTTCACCATCATGGAGTAGTCGACAAAGATCAGATCCGGTGAAGAAGGCTTCATAGCCGCAGGTCCTCGCAGTGGTATCCCCAGCAATATAAGTGTTGAATGCAGCCAGTTCAGCTGAGGTCCCTCCAGTAGTTACTATGCAAGGTGGGGCTAAAGGTTGGTCAGCAGTGGTAGTGGTTGGTTTGGTAGGTGAAGCAGGCATGGTGTACTCAGCAGTACTTGGATGTGAAGTTGAGGGGCCTGGCTGAGTGGAAGAGGATGGTTGGTAGAGAGCAGTTGGTTGCTTCTTCATGCGGGCTGCAATGGGAACATCATCATCATCATCAGAATCTCAGATGACAGTGGTTCTGTGTGCTCGCTTTCTCCCTCGCATGTAAGTAGCGATAGGTTGAGAGTGACTCGGAGACGGTACGGCGTCGTGGAGTATCAACTAGTTCAGGTGCGGGTCGGTCGGATGCCTGTGGGAGTGTGTTTTTGCGATTAGAGATATTTCACCACTGGCAAGACGATGACATTCGGACAGAATGGCTCCCAAAGTTGTACTGAGTCCTTTATATTGTCTCTGGTAAGCTCCCTTGAGGTCTTCACAGTGCTCCTCCAGATGTCTAAATCCATCTGTGGCCGCACTTGTGAGTGATGTCACTTCTTTCTGCACCTTATCGAGGGTACGGTCTGATGATTCAACTTGCATTCGTACCTCTTCCATGCTGGACTCCATAGTACCCAGTCGTTCTTCAAAGGCTTGAGAAACTGATGTCTTAAGGATACCAGAGGAGATTAGTTTCTTAATGACCTTCCTGGCCAGAAGATCTGCTTCTTCAGCCGTCAGAGAACGTGAGTGGGACGCAGCTGGTATTGGAATAGCCATTGGAATATTGGCTGCGAACTCTTCACTCACTTGAGTGGCCACCTGAGGAACGACATGTATAGATGGTGTGGCCATCGCAGTCCCTTCCACAGTCTCACGAACTTGTGGGACAGATCCGCCATCGGAGTCACCTGGCTAAGCACTAGGACTGTCTTCTTCTTCTGCTACCTCTTCTACCACAATGCCTACCACCTCAGCATCATGTGGAGTAGTTGTGACAGGTGAGTCACCATGATGGGAGATGGGGCAACCATTTATATGGCTTCCACTAGGTCTCTACTTACAAGACCCTGCTCGACTAACTAATTAATCAGATGGTCTCTATCTACCATCTGTTTACCAAAAGCGATCCATGCTTTTCGTAGATCAGCGGGGGTCATATGAGCCTTGGCATATTCCATATAAAACTCTTTTAGCTCAGACTCCCCAAGGGTGCTCAACAGTATAGGTGTAGTACGGTGTAGTACCCCTATCCTCTGGGGTTTCCTGTGCTGGTGTCTGCCCTCCAAGTGCAGGTTCTCTTACTTCTGCAGTATCCTTGGGCTGCTCGGCAGTAAGGGTCTCCTCAGGTGCAGAATTAGTGGGGAGATGAGTTCTGGCAATGTTCTCCACCACTTCAGTTATATGTAATGTTGCGGCGGATGCAGAGGAGCCCCTAGAAGCCTATAAGACACGAACCGGCTATTGTGGTATACGAGCTGGGGCTTGTATATGTCATGCCCCGGATTTCCAACCCGAGGAGACCAAGACGTGGCTCCCCTTTTACCCACACGGAGGGCAAAGGGGTTAGGATACAAACTGAGAATATTATATTTTAAACATCCACAACATTCAAGAAAGTAATGTTCATAAAAGCAATCCAAACCAGTTTTATACAACAAAATCCTTTCCAATCCCATCCCCACTGGGGTTACATCAATTCCGATAAGAAAAACAAAACATAAATGGAAGAGAGTAAAGTTAATTATGGTCTTCCACCTTGGTGTATCCACCTAACGCCTGTAAGTCCCTGGAAAACAAGCAAACACAGTAGGAGGGGTGAGCAACCACAGCTCAGTAGGGATCAAGTCTCCCCAACCCTTCCCATGCTCCTAGCGGCTACATGCATGTGCACAGGTGTAGTGACGTGACAGTATTAGGAAAAAGAAAATAAAACATCACACAAGTGGGCGTAACCCCAGCCCCGACCCACACTGGCTAACAAAACATATCTCAAGCAAGTAGTTTAACCGCCTCTTCAGGCCACTGATTTAACCGCCTCTCAGGCAAAGTAGTTTAACCGCCTCTTCAGGCCACTGGTTTAACCGCCTCTCAGGCAAAGTAGTTTAACCGCCTCTTCAGGCCAGATAGCACAGTCATGCACACAACACACACCACAGTCACTCAAGCATAAAACCAAACACTTGGTGTGCACCCGTTCACAAGTGCACAATCCCAGCCCTTCAGGCCAAAGAACAAACACCCAGCATACATACATACACTAAATCACAAGTCCAGCCACACAGGCATATTACCAAACACGTAATGGGCATATACACACAGCTATATTCACACAGGCAATTCATCAAACATATAGCATGTAATCCACAAAATCACACCAAAATGCCACCCAAGGCCAACATCCATATAGGAGATCACACCTATATGGATTACATATATATATATAACAGATATAACCCATAATCTGCCCTAGAACCCTAGGACAGAGGAGGGTTTAGGAAGAACAGAACCCCTACCTCAAGTAAAACGCAACAACACAGCAATGTCCCGATCCCACGTCGAACGCCGTCCACCCACGAAGCACCGACCACCCACACAAGTCGCCCGGCAGCAACCAGGAGCTCTCCTTCCCTCTCTCTCTCTCTCTGCGACGGCTGGTGGAGCAACAAACCCTAACATTAAAACAGAGGGGCTTCTCCTCCTTATATAGACAACACAACATCAAAACGACGTAGTTTTGATTAAGTGAATCCCAGCATCAAAACGACGTAGTTTTGATGGAACAAGCTATGACCTTCCCACACCCATACACACCAAAATAGTCACAATTTTAACATGGTCCTTTGGGAAAAGATGATTAGAATGACAAAACCAAGGGAACCATGCAAAAATAATCCTACACGCCAATTTGCACATGAATTCCCCAATTCACGTGCAACTCCAAATGCACTCCAAATGCGCTCAAACTTCACCCCTAGCCTCCTTGCATCATGTAGAAGACAACCACACTTGCACGTGAAATGGACCCATTTCACGTGCACCTCACATACACGCCCATTTGGCCTGAAACTTCTGTGGTAGATAGAGGACCACATTCTAAGCATCTTTCGTTTTGCACGTGAATTCATTGGAGTCCATTCACTAGGTCAAAATCTAGAAAAACTCTACCTAGAAGGCAAAACTGACTAACTTAAGGTACGGGTCCTTACATCCTCTCCCCCTTAAGACTTTTCGTCCTCGAAAAGAAATGACATACAAGGAAAACAAACACAAGCTACCCATTTGCCACCTGGCAAGCCACCACACCCAAGTGGGCCATACACCGCACACGGCACATAACAGCACATAACAAAGTACCACCATAATCCGTAACCACAATAATGCATATAACACATATCCGTATGTCACAAATACACATCTCAAAACACATCACAAATAAGAACACATGTCTAAAAGACAATACAAATACACCAAAGCGTACACAACTAATACAAGAAAACACATCACTATCCCTTGGCCAACAGCCACCTCCCACGCTTAAGATTGTTCGTCCTCGAACAAGTCTGGATGCTGCTCACGCATCACGGACTCACGTTCCCATGTCTCCTCCTCAATGCCACGGTGCTGCCACAGCACGTGAACCAAAGGAATAGCACGACCACGCAAAAGCTTCTCGCGCCGATCTAGGATACGGATAGGGGCCTCAACAATGGACATATCATCCGCAATGTCCAATGTCCCCCAATCGATCACATGAGTGGGGTCAGGGTGATACTTCCGCAACTGGGACACGTGAAACACGTTGTGCACTCGACTCAGCCGCGGTGGTAACGCAAAGCGGTAGGCCACAGGCCCTACACGATCCACAATCTCAAAAGGACCAATAAACCGTGGAGATAGCTTGGAACCTCGCCCAAACCGTCGATGTCCATGACGTGGAGAAACACGAAGAAACACATGATCACTAACAGAAAACTCCAAAGGTCGCCGCCGCTGATCCGCATAAGATTTCTGCCGACTCTGAGCTGATAACAACCGCTGTCGAATCAACTTAACCTTCTCGGTAGCCTCTTGAACCAACTGTGGTCCCAAGAGAGCTGTCTCCCCCACCTCGGTCCAACACAAAGGTGATCGACACGGCCGCCCATACAACGCCTCAAAGGGAGCCATCCCAATGGATGCCTGATAACTGTTGTTGTAGGCAAACTCCACCAAAGGAAGGTGAGTCGCCCACGAACCCCCAAAATCTAACACACAGGCCCGTAACATGTCCTCCAAAGTCTGATTCGTCCTCTCTGTCTGGCTGTCAGTCTCAGGGTGAAAGGTTGTACTCAAGTGAAGCTTGGTCCCCATAGCCTCCTGCAAACCTGCCCAAAAACGGGAAGTGAACCTCGAATCCCGGTCAGAGACAACCGATGATGGTACCCCATGCAGTCGCACAATCTCGTTCATGTACAGCTGACTCAAGGTCCCAATAGAGTCCCGCTCGCGAACAGCCAGGAAATGGGCCGACTTTGTGAGTCGATCCACAATCACCCAAATCATATCTTTCCTCCCCGTGGTGGGTGGAAGACCAGTCACAAAATCCATCGCTATGTGGTCCCACTTCCACCTGCGCTATGGGCAATGGCCGTAACATGCCCGCCGGCCGCCGATGCTCGGCCTTCACCTGCTGACACGTGAGGCACCGCGAAACAAAGGCAGCCACATCGCGTTTCATCCCAGGCCACCAAAAATGTCCCCGAAGTGCATGGTACATCTTCGTACCCCCTGGATGCACAGCAACTCTAGACTGGTGAAACTCCCTCATCACCTCATCCCTGAGGGAAGAAGCCACTACCAACCGCCCCTGAAATGACAACTCATGCTCAGGACCCTCTGTCCAGTCTTCAGATAGCTCACCAGCCTCAATACGGGCACGGAGAACCTCACACTCAAGGTCACCCAGTTGTTCCTCCCGGACGCGCTGGTACAACTCCAGCACAACCACCAAAGGACTCGGGATCGTCCCCACTATCACGAGCAACAGCTGCAGCTGCAACATCGCCAACTGCTCCATCAGCTTCCACTCTCCCACGGCCACCTCAGCTTTCCCTTTTCTGCTCAACGCATCAGCCACAAGATTACCCTTGCCCGGGGTATAGGCAAGAGTAAAGTCAAAGGTCTGCAAATACTCCATCCATCTCCTTTGCCTCAAATTCAAGTCCTTCTGGGTAAAGATGTACTAAAGGCTCTTGTGATCTGAGGTAATGCTGCCAACTCTTCAGGGCGAAGATGACAGCCGCTAACTCAAGGTCATGAGTAGGGTAATTCCGCTCATGAGGCTTAGTGCCTTGACCCATAAGCCACCACACCGTGCTCCCGCATAAGCACACACCCCAAACCAACCCTGGACGCATCATAGTATACCTCATATGGAATATCCTCCCGAGGTAACCTCAACACCGGTGCGGTGGTCAAACGGGTTTTGAGAGTCTCAAACGCCCGCCGGCACTTGTCCGTCCACTCAAATTTCACTCCTTTCCTAGTCAACGCCGTCATAGGAGCCGCCAAACGGGAGAACCCCTCTACAAAACGGCGATAATACCCCCGCCAAGCCAAGAAAGCTACGGATCTCAAAAACGTTGGTTGGCCTCGCCCACGATGCCACGGCCTCAATTTTGGCCGGGTCCACCCTAACTCCCTCAGTGACACCACGTGGCCAAGAAAGTGAACCTCCTGCAGCCAAAACTCACACTTGCTAAACTTAGCAAACAAGCGCTGGTCCCTCAAGGTTTGCAACACTTGTTGCCAAGTGCTCCACATGCTCCTTCTCGGTCTTGGAATACACCAAGATATCGTCGATAAACACCACCACGAACGAGTCTAAGTATGGGGCAAAGACTTGGTTCATCAAATGCATGAACACCGCTGGCGCATTAGTGAGCCCGAAAGGCATCACTACCCACTCATAATGCCCATACCTACACTGAAAAGCTGTCTTAGGGATGTCCTCCTCCCTAACCCTGAGCTGGTGATACCCCGACCGTAAATCTATCTTGGAAAACCACTGGGCCCCACTCAATTGGTCAAACAGGTCATCTATCCGAGGCAACGGGTACTTATTCTTCACGATCCATCGAATTCGGCTTCCTGTAGTCGATGCAGAGACGAAGTGTGCCATCAGCCTTCTTAGCAAAGAGCACCGGAGCACCCCAAGGTGAGGTACTCGGTCTGATATACCCCTGGCCCACCAACTCCTCGATTTGCCTCTGCAGCTCCCTCAGCTCGGCTGGCCCCATACGATACGCTACCTGGGAAATCAGACCCGTCCCCCGCACCAACTCAATGGTGAACTCCACACTCCTCTTAGGTGGCAAACTCCTCAACTCCTCAGGAAAAACATCCTGAAATTGGTCCACAACAGCAGGCCACACCCTCTTTTCCACCTTAACCTCCTCGGCCAAGGGTCGGGGCTCCAACGTGGGTAATGGCACCCCACCTGGTCCATCACCGGCTCGGCCCGACTCGCCTCACAGTCCCACTCCCCCTGCAGGGTGCAAGACGTCCCTGCAGGTGTCACGAAGGATACACGCCGCCGGTAATAGTCTATCTTGGCTTGGAAAGCCATAAGCCAATCCATACCCAAGATCAGGTCAAAAGTACGCAAGGGCATCACATGCAAGTCAAAACTCAGCTCCACCTCGCCTATGGTTAACACACAGTCACGACACACACGCTGTACCTCAATCATGCCTCCCACCTGGAGACTCCACAACTAGGGGCCTTGCGGCCTCCACACAAGCTAACGCCAAGCCATCAATAAGAAGCTCGGCAGCGAAGGAACACGATGCACCCGTATCAAAAAGAACGAAGCTAACGTACGGGAAATCAAGAGGGTACCTCTAACCACCGATGGTCCTGCTCCACCCTCAGCTGGTGGAGGTGGTGGCTCAGCCTCCTCCTGGTACGTCGCCTCCAGTGCAAACACCCTTCCTTGGCCCGTGCCACTGGTTGGCTCACTCACTGGACGGTTCCCGTTAAGGTTGCCTCCAGCTTCAGTCTGCTGCCGCTCCGGCCTCCCCTGGGGTCGGGTCGGACCGGATCCCGGTCGGGTGGGCTCGCCACCGACGAGCCGGTCTCTCAGCTGGTGCACGGAAGCTAGCATCACTCCTCATGCCTGGATGCCATGCCCCCCGCTCCCCTGTTGCCACTCCTGCAAACCCGGCGCAAATGGCCCTCTCGTCCACGGTTGTTGCATCGCCAGTCCTTCTTGGGGCACTCCCCTTTGAAGTGACCCTGCTCTCCACGCGATGGACAACTGCTAGGTAGACTCCCGGATGGACCACCCTGTCTTCCGCCGCCAAAGGTGAACCTCCCGGGGTTCACGGATGTCCGACCCCGACTGCGAAAAGAACTCGCTATCCCTCTCCTCCGTCTTGAGCCTCTTGGACCCTGCATCTCGATCAGGCCCACTCTGCAACTGGCGACCCTGATGGGCCTGCCTCCCATCATCCGGCTCTCTCTCGGCTACACGGGCCGTCTCCACGGCCTCGGCATAGGTCCTCAAGCGTAGAATTGCCACCCTCTCGCCAAGGGCTGGCCTAAGGCCCAAAGTGAACTTGTGGGCCTCCAGGTCCTCCCCTTGCCACGGTCTCGAGGAGCAAACCTACTCAAGCTCCGAACTCCCGCTCATACTCAGGTACCATCCTGGATCCCCGCTTCAAGCCGCCGAATTCTTCCCTCTTCCGCCATCTCACCGATTCGGGAAGAACTCATCGTGGAAGAGTTGCAAGAACTCCTACCAAAGCATGAGTTGCACCGCACGGCTCCCCTCGACACTCGTCCACCACTCCAAAGCATCTCCCTCCAGTGCCCGAGTGCCGGTCGCACCTTGTCCTCTTCCCGGGGCAGGAGAAAGGAGAACACATGCTCGATCCGCCTCAACCATCGCTCGCCTACCACGGGATCACCTTCCCCCTTGAATCGCGGAGGTTGTTCCTTTCGGAACCGTGTCACCACGTCATCCTCTCGCACGAGCCGGTACACCACCCGAGAGAACTCTCACGCTCACGAGGCAGCTCTCCTCTGGTGGTGGTGGTGGCACCACCCGCCGTGTCTTTGCCATCTCACGGCGCACCTCCTCCCGAACGTCCTGCCGGAGTCCCTCCCGTAGCTCTCGTACCTCCGGCCGGATGCCTTCTTGTAGCTGTGCCAGTAACAACGCATGCCCTCCAATGGACGGTCCCGCACCCGGACCCTCTTGGGCAGATGACTCATCAGCCACTGCCCCGGACGCACGTGTCACTCTCCTCGGTGGCATTCTTACTACACGGAGTAAGAAGCACAACGTCAAAACAATTATAATCTATCGCGTCACTACCTCTACCCTACATACATTGCACACATACATTGCATCAATCACATTGCACTGTTCAGTACACATTGCCAAACAAATCAGAGTTGCACATTTCACTTAATCATATGATCTTATCCTCAGTTTAGCATACATTCACAGCAAATGCAACTAGTGCCCTAATGCCAATGCATGCAAATCCTTCCATAAGACCGGACTACCCTAAGTACACCTTGGAGGCTCAAAGAGGACCATGTTGATCAGGCATGTCCCTCCAGGCTCCTCCAAAGGACTTAGGATAACCAGGTCCGCTCACTACCCTAGGCCAACTAGACCATGCTTTGATACCATATTGTCACGCCCCGGATTTCCAACCCGAGGAGACCGGTACGTGACTCCCCTTTTACCCACACGGAGGGCAAAGGGGTTAGGATACAAACTGAGAATATTATATTTTAAACATCCACAACATTCAAGAAAGTAATGTTCATAAAAGCAATCTAAACCAGTTTATTACAACAAAATCCTTTCCAATCCCATCCCCACTGGGGTTACATCAATTCCGATAAGAAAAACAAAACATAAATGGAAGAGAGTAAAGTTAATTATGGTCTTCCACCTTGGTGTATCCACCTAACGCCTGTAAGTCCCTGGAAAACAAGCAAACACAGTAGGAGGGGTGAGCAACCACAGCTCAGTAGGGATCAAGTCTCCCCAACCCTTCCCATGCTCCTAGCGGCTACATGCATGTGCACAGGTGTAGTGACGTGACAGTATTAGGAAAAAGAAAATAAAACATCACACAAGTGGGCGTAACCCCAGCCCTGACCACACTGGCTAACAAAACATATCTCAAGCAAGTAGTTTAACCGCCTCTTCAGGCCATCGATTTAACCGCCTCTCAGGCAAAGTAGTTTAACCGCCTCTTCAGGCCCTGGTTTAACCGCCTCTCAAGCAAAGTAGTTTAACCGCCTCTTTAGGCCAGATAGCACGATCATGCACACAACACACACCACAGTCACTCAAGCATAAAACCAAACACTTGGTGTGCACCCGTTCACAAGTGCACAATCCCAGCCCTTCCAGGCCAAAGAACAAACACCCAAAGATACATACATACACTAAATCAAAAGTCCAGCCACACAGGCATATTACCAAACACGTAATGGGCATATACACACAGCTATATTCACACAGGCAATTCATCAAACATATAGCATGTAATCCACAAAATCACACCAAAATGCCACTGAAGGCCAACATCCATATAGGAGATCACACCTATATGGATTACATATATATATATATAATGAGATATAACCCATAATCTGCCCTAGAACCCTAGGACAGAGGAGGGTTTAGGAAGAACAGAACCCCTACCTCAAGTAAAACGCAACAACACAGCAATGTCCCGATCCCACGTCGAACGCCGTCCACCCACGAAGCACCGACCACCCACGCAAGTCGCCCCAAAGAACAACCAGGAGCTCTCCTTCCCTCTCTCTCTCTCTCTCTCTCTCTCTCTGCGACGGCTGGTGGAGCAACAAACCCTAACCCTAAAACAGAGGGGCTTCTCCTCCTTATATAGACAACACAACATCAAAACGACGTAGTTTTGATTAAGTGAATCCCAGCATCAAAACGACGTAGTTTTGATGGAACAAGCTATGACCTTCCCACACCCATACACACCAAAATAGTCACAATTCTAACATGGTCCTTTGGGAAAAGATGACTAGAATGACAAAACCAAGGGAACCATGCAAAAATAATCGTGCACGCCAATTTGCACGTGAATTCCCCAATTCACGTGCAACTCCAAATGCACTCCAAATGCGCTCAAACTTCACCCCTAGCCTCCTTGCATCATGTAGAAGACAACCACACTTGCACGTGAAATGGGTCCATTTCACGTGCACCTCACATACACGTCTGTTTGGCCTGAAACTTCTGTGGTAGATAGAGAACCTCATTCGAAGCATCTTTCCTTTTGCACGTGAATTCATTGGAGTCCATTCACTAGGTCAAAATCTAGAAAAACTCTACCTAGAAGGCAAAACTGACTAACTCAAGGTACGGGTCCTTACAGTATAGAGCTGGCTGTGTCTCCTGCACGACTTCTTGCACCTGACTCAGTCCTTCTCATCGACTTGATCTCCAGCCGACCATCCTCATAAATACTTTTAAATATGTATTTGGTCGGCAGTGGCACTGAGGGCCTGTTGCAGAATACGTCAGGGTGCAGAAACCTAAGGACTTTGGTGAGAAGAAGTCCAAAGTGTCCCTTCTTGCTTTTGATCATGGAGTGTATCTGTGTTCCCAGTCTACTCGTCGTCCCTGTAGAACACTGCACATGATCTTCATCTGCTCATGACTTGCGAGTCATGAGCCGTCTTTACACAGGAGGCACCGTCCTATGACTATAAGAGTCGCCAGGTGCGACCCGGAAAAACCCATCTTCAGGGCTCCCCGACCATGCTTTCCAAGATTGGAGTACCCAAGAAAGGACTTACACTCTTCTCTGGAAAGACTAGGAAGAGGATCAAAGGTACCTTTTGGGAGTGGAAGTGCATCTCGGATTGTGTCGGCAGAGATACGAACCTCCACTCCGTGTACAGTTCCCACCAGGTCGTCTCCAGCGAATGCCATGGTCTCGTACAATTCCGAGACATCTTCTATCAGTAAGTCTTGCACCCCTGAGCAGACGGATGCAATACCGGTTTCATCGAGGCGGTTTCTAAACTTGTCCAGCCAGCTGACTTTGGCGTCGCCTATGGCTTCCCAGTCGATGATGAATCTCGGGATGATGTTGTGTAGATCGTCGGCAATCGATGAGCTTGTAGAGAGAGAAAGAGACACTTGTAGAGAGATATTGTAAGGTTCGAAGTTGGTCAGGGGAGAGAGAAAGAGAGAAAGAGACAGAATCGAAGAGAGAGAGAAAGAGAGAGTTCTAGGGTTAGGGTTCGAGTTTGAAAACGACAAACTTACCTTTGAGCTCCGTTTCTATCAGTGACTTATATGTGAGTTGAGAAGTGTATCGTAGATGTAATGACCCGTGTGTAACCCGTGTGTAAGAAGTTAACCACAAACACCTTGGATGTTAGTGCATGTAAGGACCCGTACCTCGAGTTAGTCACAGTTTTGCCTTCTGAGTAGTTTTTCTAGATTTTGACCTAGTGAATGGGCTCAAATGAATTCACGTGCAAAAGGAAAGATGCTTAGAATGATGTCCTCTATCTACCACAGAAGTTTCAGGCCAAACGGATGTGTATGTGAGGTGCACGTGAAATGGGTCCAATTCACGTGCAAGTGTGGTTGTCTTCTAAACGATGCAAGGAGGCTAGGGGTGAAGTTTGAGAGTATTTGGAGTGCATATGGAGTTGCACGTGAATTGGGGAATTCACGTTCAAATTGGCATGCAGCCATATTTTTGCATGGTTCCCTTGGTTTTGACATTCTAAGGAACTTTCTCCAAAGGACCATGTTGAAATTCTGAGTATTTTGGCCTATATGGGTGCGGAAAGGTGCTAACTTGTGTGATCAAAACTACGTCGTTTTGATGCTGGGATTCACTTAATCAAAACTACGTCGTTTTGATGTTGTGTTGTCTATGTAAGGAGGAGAAGCCCCTCTGTTTTAGGTTTAGGGTTTGTTGCTCCACCAGCCGTCGCGAGAGAGAGAGAGAGAGAGAGAGAGAGAGAGAGAGAGAGAGAGAGAGAGAGAGAGGGAAGGAGAGCTTCTGGTGGCTGCCGGAGCGTCTTGTGTGGGTGGTCGGAGTCTTGCGTGGAAGCGGGAGCAGGAGAACATACAAGGTAGGGGTTCTGTTCTTCCTAAATCCTCCTCTGTCCTAGGGTCCTAGGGCAGATTCTGGGCTACATCTGTTTATATATATATATATGTAATCCATATAGGTGTGATCTCCTATATGGATGTTGGCCTTCAGTGGCATTTTGGTGTGATTCTATGGATTACATGCTATATGTTCGATGAAATGCCTGTGTGAATATAGCCGTGTGTATATGCCCATTACGTGTTTGGTGATATGCCTGTGTGGCTGGACTTGTGATTTAGTGTATGTATCTTGGGTGTTTGTTCTATTGCCTGAATGGTTGGGTTTGTGCACTTGTGAACGGGTGCACACCAAGTGTTTGGTTTTATGCTTGAGTGACCGTGATGTATGTTGTGTGCCTGATTGTGGTATCTGGCCTGAAGAGGCGGTTAAACAACTTTGCTCGAGAGGCGGTTAAACCGTGGCTTGAAGAGGCGGTTAAACTACTTTGCCTGAGAGGCGGTTAAATCATTGGCCTGAAGAGGCGGTTAAAGCACTTGTGGTTTGTATGGTGGATAATTGTGACTACCGATGTGGTTCGTTCTCGTTTGTTGAGATTGTTGTAACACGACACTACACTTGTACACATGGCATGTAGAGGCTAGGAGCATGGGATGGGTTGGGGAGACATGATCCCTACTGAGCTGTGGATGCTCACCCCTCCTACTATGGTGTGTTTTCTTGCAGGAACCTACAGGCGTTAGGTGGGAACACCAAGGTGGAAGAGTTCTGTTTTGTGGCTTTGTTTTGTGTTATTTGCATTATGTAATTTTGTTGAGGCATTGTAACCCCAGCGGGGAGATATTGTAATGAAGTTTGAAACATAATAAAGGCATGTGGTTTCAATTAAATAATTATATGATTTCGGTTTCTGAAAAAAAAAATGTGAAGTGTATATTGTATTCTACCCCTTTGTCCAAACCCGGATAAAGGGAGGGACACGTTCCGGTCTCCTCGGGTTGGAAATCCGGGGCGTGACAATATGGTATCAGAGCATGGTCTAGTTGGCCTAGGGTAGTGGGCGGAGTTGGTTATCTTGGGTCCTTTGGAGGAGCCTGGAGGGACGTGCCTGATCAACACGGTCCTCTTGGAGCCTCCAAGGTGTACTTGGGGTAGTCCAGTCTTGTGGTAGGATTTGCATGCATTGGCATTAGGGCACTAGTTGCATTGGTTGTTGTATGTGAAGGTGTGGATACCTGAAAAAAAATAAAAAATTAATTGTGATAAAAGAAAAATATGAATAATGTGATAAGGTGAGAACTGTGCAACTCTGATTTTATTTGAAGTACCTTGAGCATGACTACAAGGAAAGGTCCTTGTTTAATTGAACTGTGTGCTTGTGGAATGGCTGCTAGTGCAATGTGGTTTAATGAGAACTGAAATGTGTGCAGTGTGTGTAATTGCATGGATAAAAGGTTTGAACATGATAAAGTTTCAATTGTGCAACTCTGAAATTTTGTGATAGTTCGAGCATGAAAACCTCGAAAAGAATTTGTGGTATTGAAACTGAGTGCTTGCGAACGTGAAGCTTGTGAAATGTGAACTGTTAATAAAATAAAATAATAATAATCAAGAAATAAATAAATAAATAAATACATTAAATTAAATATGTAATAATGTTGGTGTTCTGTGAAGGATTGAGCGTGTGTTAAGCCGATGGAGTGTAAATTTGTTTGGCATGGTGTGCAATAAACAAGGTTATGAGCAATGTGATGGAGTGTAAATTTGTATAGTCTGTGAAATTTGTTTGGTAAATTTGTAAATTTGTGTGGTAATAATGCGTGTTATAACTTAAGTCGCTTAGTCGGTAGTGGTCTTGCGATTGTTGAGATCATTTAGTGTTAATCCGGAGCACTATCTTTTCGCTTAACCAATGTTTCGGAAACTATAAGCCGTGCGACTATTGAGGTAACAGAGGAGGCCGCGACCCAGGTTGGGCAAGTGAGAGAGGCTGCAGTGAAGGTGATAGACTAATCACGGCGAGAGGTTGGCATCTTGAGCTCGATTACTCCGAGAGGTGAGGGATACGATTCGACAACCGATTAGGAGCAAGGTACGCCGAGAGCCGTCAACCCTCACACTCCCGTTTGAGTCCTATTTCTCAAAAGATTGCGCTTGTTGTGGACAACCGGGCCCTGGAACAGAGAGTGTGCCAAGAAGCGTGCACCGGTGTTACCTCGTGGAAAACAGGACGTCTTCGTACGGCCTGTTTTAGTAGGGCCGGGAGTGATGCTAGGGGACTGGCTCACCGAGCTAGGGGTAAAGCTCAATGCCGAGTCCCGATTTGGAGGCAGGAGGACTACCTAGTGAGGCCAGTGGAAGAGCAAGACAGAAATTCACTGGTGGTATCGTGCCCCTTTGGTGGGTTATCGGTTGAGTCTCGTACTGGTTTATGTGAGGCTGGGTGGACCCTATCGTGTCCCGTTTGAGTTAGCATTTTGAATGGATGTGGGTGGTGACCTATTAGGAGATATATATTATTAACGCTGGAAGAATAATGAGTAACTAATAAAAATATGGGTGTTGATTTTATAAGTGAGTGATATTCAATTTTGGCACATGTGGATAATCAAAGTAACCAAATCTTGTAGGCAACCTTTTTTCTAGTGGGAGGAAATTTAGACTGGCTAGCTAGTAGAGCTTGAGGTGTGAGGTGATGGCTTGTGGGTTGTTGTGCGACCCCTCCTTGGCAACCTGGAGTAATAGAAATGTGTTTTTATGCGGATAGAGGTATGTGTTGGAATACTACATGAAAGGGATATTCCTATGGTTACCTTTCCAAGTGTTGTGATTGAAGGAGGAAAACACAGCTAGTATAGCCGCTCCTTGGGTCCATGAGGTGTTGACTTGTTGGCTAGGGTGGTCGTTGCTAGTTCTTGTTAGTGATTATATAGGTGTTATGGGTTCTCAGATGGCCAAGCAGTAGCCATGTGTCGTGCTTATGGTGTGTCGAAAACACCGAGTAATGTAAAACAGATATGTTGTGAAACCAGTTTGTGCATGTATGAAATTTGCGGTGTTCTAGAATTGAACTAGCGGCTATGAGTGGGTTTTGAGGATTATGCCCGGTGCATCAATTTGGTAAAAAGAGGTAAGCAAGTGAGATTTGGCAGGCCTTGTACGGGCTATCTTTCTCTAGGGGCGGAGGGTGTACTTTGGCATGGTAGGGCCATTCCTTTGATTCGTATCCTGTGGAAAGTACGCTTAGAGGAGGAGAGAAGGTGTAAGGCTGGTACGTTCTACTCTTCAGGTGTTTTGTGTTTCATTCCTTGTGTGCTGAAAAATGTGGTATTGTGTTGTTGTATGTGTTGCATCTGCGGTAAAGGCATGTAGCAGAGTTGCTATGTGTGGGTGTTGTGACACATATGTGTAGAGGAGGATGAGGCGTGGTGTAGTGGCATATTAACTGTGGTGTGGGGATGAAGAAAAGTGTTAGATGTGATGTTATTCATATTATTCCTTATCTGGTGTGATGTTTAATATTAAAGTGTTGATAAACTAGGAAAAGGGTATTAGTGTTATTTATGAGTCAGTCGGCAGTTTTTGCTTAAAAAGGGTATTAGTGCTACTCCCTGGGGAGAGATTTATGTCGGGCGGATATCACACGGGTGTATGTTTTAGAGCGGTGGTGGTAGGCGGATGAGCTATATCTGTTCTCCTCGAAAACCTTTCATGTGTAGTATCACACGGTAAGTGAGATGGTTCACGCCATCAAGGTGTTGGTGTATTTGAGACTTTTGTTGGTGTATCGAGATGGAACGCGATGGTTGGTATAGGGGAGTTGGTAGGCCGTGAGGTGGAGTATGTCATAGAGGCAAAGAACTCCCTTGTGACCTGTGAATGGCAACACAGAGGGATCAATTATCTTATTGCAGGTGGGAGGATTTTTCCTGGTCAAACAGAGAGAGCTGTGTTAGTTATACTTCACCGATGTCAGAGGATAAGTTCCACTTCATTGCGTTTGGTGTCCGCCGACTCGGAAAGGCATTAACACTTGGGCCGTAGTGTACGCCTCGGTTAGTATGCAGGCTGTGGGACCTTAGTGGATACCTATTTAACCATGATCAAGGATGCTAGCACGAAGTGTCCGAGAGGCGTTATAGTGTAGTGTTCTGGTTCACGACTTCTTTTAGTCGATCCTCACGGTCGGTGACAGGTGATAGCCGGATGGTGGATTTTGGTCTTGCTGTGGTTGTGTATGGTACTGCATTTGTTGTTTTGAGTTACTCCTTGGACTCCGTTGGGCGTCTTGTTGACTGTGACCGAATTGGTGGAGCCTAAACTTCATCCTGTTGTAGTTGTGTCCTAGATTGTAAGTCATCTTGAGTTCCCTTTGGCATTGGTTGGGTTTTGTTGTTACGTGTATCGCTATAGATTGAGGCGGTTTCAGTTGTGATCTCGGGTCGTCTTTGTGGTGCTTATCCCTATGTGGGATTGTGATTGTGGTTTGCATAGTGCTTTTCTCTTGTTTGTTTGTGTTTCCTTGTGACCTCTTTGTGTTTGCTGTCAGGGTAAGGTCTACATATGGAGTGTGGCTGCGTTGTAAATTGTTGGTGTCCGTTGACCTCAAATCTCAGTGGTGTCATTGTTAGGTATTTTACATTGTGGAGTGTTGGTCCTGTTGTGACACGAGTAGGCGTCTAACACCGAGTACCCTACTATGTCGATGTAGTGACTTCTCGTTCAATCATATGAATTCTAGCGAATGGATACTTCATGCATAGGCTTATGGTGTTGGCCTTGTTCGGTTGTCGGGGTCTTAGCGACTTTGTGGGAGGTTTCTCGACCTCACTATTGTCAGACTTGCTCCCATGAGTTGTTGTCAGCACGTTAATTGGCCAAGCTCTAGTCTGGTTGTGCTCCTGGGTGTTCTGTGTTGCTTTGATCTTCTCGTGATGTTTACTACCTGCTTTCTCTTTTCGGGGACGAAAAGTCCAAAGGTGGGAAGGTTGTGAGGACACTCCCTGCGGATGAGTTTATAATGATGGTGGAACGTTAAACGTGTAGTAGTGTTTTGTTTGTGAGTTGTTCCTTGTGGTGGTATTTATGATGTGAGTTGCTCTTTGACCTATGTGATCTGTTAAACGTGTTAGTGATGGGCGTATATGTCTTATACTGTCGTGACATGTGAATACTTGTGACATGTGTTAGGTGAGGAGAACAAGGGTTGTTTGTGAGATTAGAATATGTGTTTCCCTATCATGCTGTGTTGTATTGGGTCGGTGGGTACGTGCCTTCATGTGTGTTATGGTGTGATATCTTCGGTCGCGGGTATGTGAATGGTTGTGGGCTATGTGCATCAGCGGGTGCGTTTTGGAAGGTGTGTTGTCTTTTAGGGGCCGACACGTCCTGCCAGAGGAGACATGGAATGTGAGTCCATGATGCGTGAGCAACACCCGGCGTTGTTCGAGGACCGAACAACCTTAAGAGTGGGAGGTATTGTTGGTGGCTGTTGGCCAAGGGATTGTGATGTGTTTTCTTGTATTAGTTGTGTGACTTGGTGTATTTGTTTTATCTTTTAGACATGTGTTCATCATTGTGATGTGTTTTGAGATGTGTATTTGTGACATGCGGATATGTGTTATATGCATTATTGTGATGCATGTGGTTGTAGATTATGGTGGTACCTTGTTATGTCTTTGTTATGTCTTTGTGCGCGGTGTATGACCCATTTGGGTGTTGTGGCTTGCCGGGTGGCAAATGGGTAGCTTGTGTTTGTTTTCCTCGTATGTCATTTCTTTTCGAGGACGAAAAGTCTTAAGGGGGAGAGGATGTAATGACCCGTGTGTAACCCGTGTGTAAGAAGTTAACCACAAACACCTTGGATGTTAGTGCATGTAAGGACCCGTACCTCGAGTTAGTCACAGTTTTGCCTTCTGAGTAGTTTTTCTAGATTTTGACCTAGTGAATGGGCTCAAATGAATTCACGTGCAAAAGGAAAGATGCTTAGAATGATGTCCTCTATCTACCACAGAAGTTTCAGGCCAAACGGATGTGTATGTGAGGTGCACGTGAAATGGGTCCAATTCACGTGCAAGTGTGGTTGTCTTCTAAATGATGCAAGGAGGCTAGGGGTGAAGTTTGAGAGCATTTGGAGTGCATATGGAGTTGCATGTGAATTGGGGAATTCACGTTCAAATTGGCGTGCAGCCATATTTTTGCATGGTTCCCTTGGTTTTGACATTCTAAGGAACTTTCTCCAAAGGACCATGTTGAAATTCTGAGTATTTTGGCCTATATGGGTGCGGAAAGGTGCTAACTTGTGTGATCAAAACTACATCGTTTTGATGCTGGGATTCACTTAATCAAAACTACGTCGTTTTGATGTTGTGTTGTCTATATAAGGAGGAGAAGCCCCTCTGTTTTAGGTTTAGGGTTTGTTGCTCCACCAGCCGTCGCGGAGAGAGAGAGAGAGAGAGAGAGAGAGAGAGAGAGAGAGAGAGAGAGAGAGAGAGAGAGAGAGAGAGAGAGAGAGAGAAAGAGAGCTTCTGGTGGCTGCCGGAGCATCTTGCGTGGGTGGTCGGAGTCTTGCGTGGAAGCGAGAGCAGGAGAACATACAAGGTAGGGGTTCTGTTCTTCCTAAATCCTCCTCTGTCCTAGGGTCCTAGGGCAGATTCTAGGCTACATCTGTTTATATATATATATGTAATCCATATAGGTGTGATCTCCTATATGGATGTTGGCCTTCAGTGGCATTTTGGTGTGATTCTGTGGATTACATGCTATATGTTCAATGAAATGCCTGTGTGAATATAGCTGTGTGTATATGCCCATTACGTGTTTGGTAATATGCCTGTGTGGCTGGACTTGTGATTTAGTGTATGTATGTTTGCTGGGTGTTTGTTCTATTGCCTGAATGGTTGGGTTTGTGCACTTGTGAACGGGTGCACACCAAGTGTTTGGTTTTATGCTTGAGTGACCGTGATGTATGTTGTGTGCCTGACTGTGGTATCTGTCACGCCCCGGATTTCCAACCCGAG
Organism: Taxillus chinensis; assembly: GCA_023512835.1. Classification (NCBI taxonomy): domain Eukaryota; kingdom Viridiplantae; phylum Streptophyta; class Magnoliopsida; order Santalales; family Loranthaceae; genus Taxillus; species Taxillus chinensis. The sequence goes on from CM042091.1 coordinate 24,692,276, forward strand.
GAAGCCGGTACGTGACTCCCCATTCACCCACACGGAGGGCAATGGGGTTGGATTACTGGATGCCACACAAGCAAGTCTAACAATTACAATAAATCAAATAAGCCACATCTTTATTTAATTCCAAAACATCAAAGGTTCACAAAACAACCAAGTCCCCGACTACGGTTCAATCCCTTAGTACATTCCCCTCCCTGGGGTTATATAAATCATAAAAGTACATTACTGAAATGAACAATAAAGTGGAGAGGGTCTTCCACCTTGGTGTATCCACCTAACGCCTGTAAGTCCCTGGAAAACAAACAAACACAGTAGGAGGGGTGAGCAACCACAGCTCAGTAGGGATCATGTCTCCCCAACCCATCCCATGTTCCTAGCATCTACATGCCATGTGTACAAGTGCAGTGTTGTGTTACAATAATTTCAACAGACACAATAAAAACCACATCAACAATTACAATCTTCCACTGCCACAGGCTAACACTTTAACCACAAGTGATTTAACCGCCTCTTCAGGCCAAGTGATTTAACCGCCTCTTCAGGCCAAGTGATTTAACCGCCTCTTCAAGCCAAGTGATTTAACCGCCTCTTCAGGCCCCTGGTTTAACCGCCTCTCAGGCAAAGTAATTTAACCGCCTCTTCAGGCCGGATACCACAAATGCACACAACTTACACCACAATCACACAAACATAAAACCAAACACTTGGTGTGCACCTGTTCACAAGTGCACAAACCCACCATTCAAGCAATGGAACAAACACCCAAGATACATACATACACTAAATCACAAGTCCAGCCACACAGGCATATTATCAAACATGTACTTGGCATATACACATAGCAATACTCACACAGGCATTTCATCGAACATATAGCATGTAATCCACGGAATCACACCAACGTGCCACTTGAAGGCCAACATCCATATAGGAGATCACACCTATATGGATTACATATATATATATATAAACAGATCTGACCCCAGAATCTGCCTTAGGACCCTAGGACAAGAGGAGGGTTTAGGAAGAACAGACCCCTACCTCAAGTAAAACGCAACAACACAAGCAATGTCCCGATCCCACGTCGAACGCCGTCCACCCACGAGTCACCGACCACCCACGCAAGACGCCCGGCAGCAACCAGGAGCTCTCCTTCCCTCTCTCTCTCTCTGCGACGGTGGTGGAGCAACAAACCCTAACCCTAAAATAGAGGGGCTTCTCCTCCTTATATAGACAACACAACATCAAAACGACGTAGTTTTGATTAAGTGAATCCCAGCATCAAAACGACGTAGTTTTGATCACACAAGTTAGCACCTTTCCGCACCCATATTGGCCAAAATACTCAGAATTTCAACATGGTCCTTTGGAGAAAGATCATTAGAATGACAAAACCAAGGGAACCATGCAAAATAATCCCGCACGCCAATTTGCACGTGAATTTCCCAATTCACGTGCAACTCCAAATGCACTCCAAATGCGCTCAAACTTCACCCCTAGCCTTCTTGCATCATTTAGAAGACAACCACACTTGCACGTGATATGGACCCAATTCACGTGCACCTCACATACACGTCCGTTTGGCCTGAAGCTTCGTGGTAGATAGAGGACATCATTCTAAGCATCTTTCCTTTTGCACGTGAATTCATTTGAGTCCATTTACTAGGTCAAAATCTAGAAAAACTCTACTCGAAAGCGCGTAAGCGTGACTAACTCAAGGTACGGGTCCTTACATCCTCTCCCCCTTAAGACTTTTCGTCCTCGAAAAGAAGTAACATACAAGGAAAACAAACACAAGCTACCCATTTGCCACCCGGCAAGCCACCACACCCAAATGGGTCATACACTGCACACAGCACAACAGCACATAACAAAGTACTACCATAATTCATAACCACAATAATGCATATAACACATGTCCGCATGTCACGAATACTCATCTCAAAACACATCACAAATAAGAACACATGTCTTTAAAAGACAATACAAATACACCAAATCGTACACAACTAATACAAGAAAACACAAAACACATCACTATCCCTTGGCCAAGACCACCTCCCACGCTTAAGATTGTTCGTCCTCGAACAAGTCGGGTGCCGCTCACGCATCACGGACTCACGTTCCCATGTCTCCTCCTCAATGCCACGGTGCTGCCACAGCACGCGAACCAAAGGAATAGCACGACCACGTAAAAGCTTCTCTCGCCGATCTAGGATACAGATAGGGACCTCAACAACGGACATGTCATCCGCAATGTCTAATGTCCCCCAATCGATCACATGGGTGGGGTCAGGGTGATACTTCCAATGGCGGGACACGTGAAACACGTTGTGCACTCGACTCCACCGCGGTGGTAACGCTAACCGGTAGGCCACAGGCCCCACACGATCCCAGAATCTCAAAAGGACCAATAAATCGCGGAGATAGCTTGGAACCTCGCCCAAACCGTCGATGACCACGACGTGGAGAGACAAGAAGGAACACATGATCACCAAAGAAAACTCCAAAGGTCGCCGCCGCTGATCCGCATAAGATTTCGCCGACTCGAGGCGACAACAAACGCCGATGAATCAACTTGACCTTCTCGGTAGCCTCTTGAACCAACGTGGCCCCAAGAGAGTTGCCTCTCCTACCTCGGTCCAACACAACGGCGGCGGCACGGCCTCCCATACAACGCCTCAAAAGGAGCCATCCCAATGGATGCCTGATAAGCGTTATTGTAGGCAAACTCCACCAAAGGAAGGTGAGTTGCCCATGAACCCCCAAAGTCTAACACACAGGCCCGTAACATGTCCTCCAAAGTTTGATTCGTCCTCTCGTCTGGCCGTCGGTCTCGGGGTGAAAGGCTGTACTCAAGTGAAGCTTGGTCCCCATAGCCTCCTGGCAAACCTGCCGCCAGAAACGGGAAGTGAACCTCGAATCCCGGTCAGAGACAACCGATGATGGTACTCCATGCGGTCTCACAATCTCGTTCATGTACAGCTGACTCAAGGTCCCAATGGAGTCCCGCTCGCGAACAGCAAGGAAATGGGCCGACTTTGTGAGTCGATCCACAATCACCCAAATCATGTCCTTCCTCCCAGTGGTGGGTGGAAGACCAGTCACAAAGTCCATCGCGATATGGTCCCACTTCCACTCCGCTATGGGCAACGGCTGTAACATGCCCGCCGGCCGCTGATGTTCTGCCTTCACCTGCTGACACGTGAGGCACCGCGAAACAAAGGCAGCCACATCGCGTTTCATCCCAGGCCACCAAAAATGTCCCCGAAGCACATGGTACATCTTCGTACCCCCTGGATGCACAACAACTCTAGACTGGTGAAACTCCCTCATCACCTCATCCCTGAGGGAAGAAGCTACTACCAACCGCCCCTGAAATGACAACTCATGCTCGGGACCCTCGTCCGATCCTCGGATAGTTCCCCGGCCTCAATACGGGCACGGAGAACCTCACACTCAATGTCACCCAACTGTCCCTCCCGGACGCGCTGGTACAACTCGGCACAACCACCAAAGGACTCGGGACCGTCCCACCATCATGAGCAACAGGCTGCACCGCAACATTGCCAATCGCTCCATCGGCTTCCACTCTCTCACGGCCACCTCGGCTTTCCCTTTCCTGCTCAATGCGTCGGCCTACAACATTACCCTTGCCCGGGGTATAGGCAAGAGTAAAGTCAAAGGTCCGCAAATACTCCACCCATCTCCTTTGCCTCAAATTCAAGTCCTTTGAGTAAAGATGTCCTGAAGGCTCTTGTGATCCGAGAACACTACAAACTTTTCCCCCAAGAGGTAATGCTGCCAACTCTTCAAGGGCGAAGATGACGGCCGCCAACTCCCGGATCATGAGTAGGATAATTCTGCTGATGAGGCTTCACCGCCTCGACCCATAAGCTACCACACCGTGCTCCTGCATAAGCACACACCCCAAACCAACCCTGGACGCATCACAATACACCTCATACGGAATATCCTCCCTAGGCAACCTCAACACAGGTGCAGTGGTCAAACGGGTTTTGAGAGTCTCAAACGCCTGCTGGCACTTGTCCGTCCACTCAAATTTCACTCCTTTCCTAGTCAACGCCGTCATAGGAGCCGCCAAACGGGAAAACCCCTCTACAAAACGACGATAGTACCCCGCCAAGCCAAGAAAACTACGGATCTCAAAAACGTTGGTTGGCCTCGCCCACAATGCCACGGCCTCAATCTTGGCTGGGTCCACCCTAACTCCCTCAGCTGACACCACATGGCCAAGAAAGTGAACCTCCTGCAGCCAAAACTCACACTTGCTAAACTTAGCAAACATCCCTGGTCCCTCAAGGTTTGCAACCTGTTGCCAAGTGCTCCACATGCTCCTTCTCGGTCTTGGAATACACCAAGATATCGTCGATAAACACCACCACGAACGAGTCTAAGTATGGGGCAAAGACTTGGTTCATCAAATGCATGAACACCGCTGGCGCATTAGTGAGCCCGAAAGGCATCACGACCCACTCATAATGCCCATACCGCACCGAAAAGCCATCTTAGGGATGTCCTCCTCCCTAACCCCGAGCTGGTGATACCCCGACCGTAAATCTATCTTGGAAAACCACTGGGCCCCGCTCAATTGGTCAAACAGGTCATCTATCCGAGGCAACGGGTACTTGTTCTTCACGATCCACTGAATTCGGTTTCCTGTAGTCGATGCAGAGACGAAGTGTGCCATCAGCCTTCTTAGCAAAGAGCACCGGAGCACCCCAAGGTGAGGTACTCGGTCTAATATACCCCTTGGCCTACCAACTCCTCGATTTGCCTCTCAGCTCCGTCGGCTCGGCTGGCCCCATACGATACGCTACTTGGGAAATCGGACCCGTCCCCGGCACCAACTCAATGGTGAACTCCACACTCCTCTTAGGTGGCAAACTCCTCAACTCCTCAGGAAAAACATCCCTGAAATTGGTCCCACAACCCCCCCCCCCCCCCCCCCCCCCCCCCCCGTATAGCTTCCACTACCAAAATCCCCAAAGGCTGGGCGCAAGCAAGCGGGCCACACCCTCTTGTTCACCAAAAACCCCCCCCCACAACCCCCCCCCCCCCCAACCCACAAATCCCCCCCCCCCCCCCCCGCATGGCCCCGCCCCCCCCCCCCCCCCCCCCCCCCCCCCCCCCCCCCCCCCCCCCCCCCCCCCCCCCCCCCCCCCCCCCCCCCCCCCCCCCCCCCCCCCCCCCCCCCCCCTGTCACGAAGGACACACGCCGCCGATAACAATCTATCTTGGCCTGGAAAGCCATAAGCCAATCCATACCCAAGATCAGGTCAAACGTCCTCAAAGGCATCACATGCAAGTGAAAACTCAACTCCACCTCGCCTATGGTTAACACACGATCCACGACACACTCGCCGTACCTCAATCATGCCTCCCACCTGGAGACTCCACAACTAGGGGCCTCGCGGCCTCCACACAAGCTAACCCCAAGCCGTCTATTACAAGCTCAGCAACAAACGAACATGATGCACCCGTATCGAAAAGAACAGAAGCTAATGTACGGGAGATCAAGAGGGTACCTCTAACCACCGATGGTCCTGCTCCACCCTCAGCTGGTGGGGGTGGTAGCTCAGCCTCCTCCTGGTATGTCGCCTCCAGCGCAAACACCCTTCCTTGGCCCGTGCCACTGGTCGGCTCACTCACTGGACGCTTCCCGCTAAGGTTGCCTCCAGCCTCGGTCTGCTGCCGCTCCGGCCTCCCCTGGGGTCGGGTCTGACTGGATCCTGCCTGGCTGGCCTGCCACTGACGAGCTGGTCTCTCAGCTGGTGCACGGAAGCTAGCATCACTCCTCACGCTGGATGCCGCGCCCCCTGTTCCCCCTGTTGCCACTCCCTGCAAACCCGGTGCAAATGACCCTCTCGTCCACGGTTGTTGCATCGCCAGTCCTTCTTGGGGCACTCCCCTTTGAAGTGACCCTGCTCTCCGCAGCAGTGGCATCTGCTCGGTAGACTCCCAGATGGACCACCCTGTCTTCCGCCGCCAAAGGTGAACCTCCCAGGGTTCACAGATGTCTGACCCCGACTGCGAAAAGAACCTGCTATCCCTCTCCTCCGTCTTGAGCCTCTTGGACCCTGCATCTCGATCAGGCCCACTCTGCACCTGGCGCCCCCGATGGGCCTGCCTCCCATCATCCGGCTCTCTCTCGGCTATACGGGCCGTCTCCACAGCCCGGCAAGATATGTCCTCAAACGTAGAATCGCCACCCTCTCCCTAAGGGCTAGCCTAAGACCCAGAGTGAACTTGTGGGCCTTCAGGTCCTCCCTAGCCACGGTCTCGGGAGCAAACCTACTCAAGCTCCGGAACTCTCGCTCATACTCAGGTACCGTCCTGGATCCCTCGCTCTGCCGCCGAATTCTTCCCTCTTCGCCATCTCACCGATTCCGGAAAGAACTCATCATGGAAGAGTTGCAAGAACTCCTCCCAAAACATGAGTTGCACCGCACGGCTCCCCGCAACGCTCGTCCACCACTCCAAAGCATCCCCCTCCAGCTGCCGTTGCCGGCCGCACCTTATCCTCTTCCTGGGGCAGGAGAAAGGAGAACACATGCTCGATCTGTCTCAACCACTGCTCAGCCACCACCGGATCACCTTCCCCCTTGAATCGCGGAGGTTGTTCCTTTCGGAACCGTGTCACCACGTCATCCTCTGCACGAGTCGGTACACCACCCAGCGAACTCTCACGCTCACGAGGCAGCTCCCCTACTGGTGGTGGTGGTGGTGGCACCACCTGCTGGGCTGCCATCTCACGGCGCACCTCCTCCCGAACGTCCTGCCGGAGTCCCTCCCGTAGCTCTCGTACCTCCAGCCGGATACCTTCTTGTAGCTGTGCCAGTAACAACGCATGCCCTCCAACGGACGGTCCCGCACCCGGACCCTCATGGGCAGATGACTCATCAGCCACTGCCCCGGACGCACGTGTCACTCTCCTCGGCGGCATTCTTACTACACGAAGTAAGAAGCACAAACATCAAAACAAATTTTATAATCTATCGCGTCACTACCTCTACCCCACTGATCAATTTCACTATCACATGACATTACACACATACATTGCATCAATCACATTGCACAGTTCAGTACACATTGCCAAACAAATCAGAGTTGCACATTTCACTTAATCATGTGATCTTATCCACAGTTTAGCATACATTCACAGCAAATGCAACTAGTGCCCTAATGCCAATGCATGCAAATCCTACCACAAGACCGGACTACCCTAAGTACACCTTGGAGGCTCAAAGAGGACCATGTTGATCAGGCATGTCCCTCCAGGTTCCTCCGAAGGACTCAAGATAACCAAGTCCGCCCACTACCCTAGGCCAACTAGACCATGCTCTGATACCATATTGTCACGCCCCGGATTTCCAACCCGAGGAAGCCGGTACGTGACTCCCCATTCACCCACACGGAGGGCAATGGGGTTGGATTACTGGATGCCACACAAGCAAGTCTAACAATTACAATAAATCAAATAAGCCACATCTTTATTTAATTCCAAAACATCAAAGGTTCACAAAACAACCAAGTCCCTGACTACAGTTCAATCCCTTAGTACATTCCCCTCCCTGGGGTTACATAAATCATAAAAGTACATTACTGAAATGAACAATAAAGTGGAGAGGGTCTTCCACCTTGGTGTATCCACCTAACGCCTGTAAGTCCCTGGAAAACAAACAAACACAGTAGGAGGGGTGAGCAACCACAGCTCAGTAGGGATCATGTCTCCCCAACCCATCCCATGTTCCTAGCATCTACATGCCATGTGTACAAGTGCAGTGTTGTGTTACAATAATTTCAACAGACACAATAAAAACCACATCAACAATTACAATCTTCCATCGCCACAGGCTAACACTTTAACCACAAGTGATTTAACCGCCTCTTCAGGCCAAGTGATTTAACCGCCTCTTCAGGCCAAGTGATTTAACCGCCTCTTCAGGCCCTTGGTTTAACCGCCTCTCAGGCAAAGTAATTTAACCGCCTCTTCAGGCCAGATACCACAGTACAGTCACACAAACATAAAACCAAACACTTGGTGTGCACCCGTTCACAAGTGCACAAACCCAGCCATTCAGGCAACAGAACAAACACCCAGCATACATACATACACTAAATCACAAGTCCAGCCACACAGGCATATTATCAAACATGTACTTGGCATATACACACAGCAATACTCACACAGGCATTTCATCGAACATATAGCATGTAATCCACAGAATCACACCAACATGCCACTGAAGGCCAACATCCATATAGGAGATCACACCTATATGGATTACATATATATATATAAACAGATACAGCCCAGAATCTGCCCTAGGACCCTAGGACAGAGGAGGGTTTAGGAAGAACAGAACCCCTACCTCAAGTAAAACGCAACAACACAGCAATGTCCCGATCCCACGTCGAACGCCGTCCACCCACGAGTCACCGACCACCCACGCAAGATGCCCGGTAGCAACCAGGAGCTCTCCTTCCCTCTCTCTCTCTCTCTCTCTGCGACGGCTGGTGGAGCAACAAACCCTAACCCTAAAACAGAGGGGCTTCTCCTCCTTATATAGACAACACAACATCAAAACGACGTAGTTTTGATTAAGTGAATCCCAGCATCAAAACGACGTAGTTTTGATCACACAAGTTAGCACCTTTCCGCACCCATATAGGCCAAAATACTCAGAATTTCAACATGGTCCTTTGGAGAAAGATCATTAGAATGACAAAACCAAGGGAACCATGCAAAATAATCCTACACGCCAATTTGCACGTGAATTTCCCAATTCACATGCAACTCCAAATGCACTCCAAATGCGCTCAAACTTCACCCCTAGCCTTCTTGCATCATTTAGAAGACAACCACACTTGCACGTGATATGGACCCAATTCACGTGCACCTCACATACACGTCCGTTTGGCCTGAAACTTCTGTGGTAGATAGAGGACATCATTCTAAGCATCTTTCCTTTTGCACGTGAATTCATTTGAGTCCATTTACTAGGTCAAAATCTAGAAAAACTCTACTCAGAAGGCAGAACTGTGACTAACTCAAGGTACGGGTCCTTACAGTATTTGGCCTGAAGAGGCGGTTAAACAACTTTGCCTGAGAGGCGGTTAAACCAGTGGCCTGAAGAGGCGGTTAAACTACTTTGCTTGAGAGGCGGTTAAATCATTGGCCTGAAGAGGCGGTTAAAGCACTTGTGGTTTGTATGGTGGATAATTGTGACTACTGATGTGGTTCGTTACTGTTTGTTGAGATTGTTGTAACACGACACTGCACTTATACACATGGCATGTAGAGGCTAGGAGCATGGGATGGGTTGGGGAGACATGATCCCTACTGAGCTGTGGATGCTCACCCCTCCTACTATGGTGTGTTTTCTTGCAGGAACCTACAGGCGTTAGTTGGGAACACCAAGGTGGAAGAGTTCTGTTTTATGGCTTTGTTTTGTGTTATTTGCATTACGTAATTTTGTTGAGGCATTGTAACCCCAGCGGGGAGATATTGTAATGAAGTTTGAAACATAATAAAGGCATGTGGTTTCAATTAAATAATTATATGATTTCGGTTTCTGAAAAAAAAATGTGAAGTGTATATTGTATTCTACCCCTTTGTCCAAACCCGGATAAAGGGAGGGTCACGTTCCGGTCTCCTCGGGTTGGAAATCCGGAGCGTGACAGTAGAAGTCACTCACTCTGTCGGTTCGTCCTCACGGTCCGCGTTCTTTTCTCTGACCCGTCATTTGATTATTCGGATCCACCCAATGGAATATTCAAGCAATGAATCCACGTCACCCCTTAAGTCGGTGTAACTCCCATTTTAAGTGCACAGTGACGTGCTGACGTGTCTGCGATGCTTGAATAGTAAGTGACAAACTCCGTCTCGCTTCGATACTTTGGACTACGACTCTACGAAGCTGCATTAGGATGCTTCGAGGCTACAACCCTCGAGGCTTCGAAGCAGCAGTCTTCGATGCAGTTTGCTTCAAGGTCGATTGCGAATTCAGCGAGCGGTGGATTTTTCTGGACTTTTCAACACTTAACAATACACATGAGATGCGTATGACAATTCACATCATATTATTCATGATGAATAGTGTTGTGAGTGGAATTGAAATTACATATCCAGAACTTGATTTCTTTCATCCGTAATGCCTGGTTTACATGTATGCCTATTGCATCACTACCATTCAACTCTCCATTTACCTTAGAAATGACTAAGTACTTCATCACACTACATCTTGTGCAAGAAGATGATCACTATGTTAACATAGCAACCAGTAAACCATGATTTATTAATTGTAACAACCCAGTCATGAATTCTGAGTCTCCTCACATATTTAGCAAAACTCACTCAGCGGAGGCCTCACCCTCTCACTCTCGGATCAGCATGTGAGTTTGATTCAGGAACTAGAATTACACTGTTTGGTAAGCTCATGGTCAACCGAATCTTACCACAACCCTGATCCAACAATGATTTTCAGTTTAGCATAGATGACTTAAGAGACAAGATGGCCCTATTGAGAATCAAAATGCACACTCTATCCTTGTCTAATTTACAACACAGTATAGGTAAAGTTTGGAGATTGATCATTCAGATTGTCTGCGTGAGTTGTCTCTTTGCTTTTGTAGAGCACCAATTTTCAGCACTTATTCATGACCCTTTTTACAAGGACAGAGCTCAACGCAATCTCTTTTTAAATCACATGATCATACAATTTTACCTCTAGCTATTACTCTAACAAAGACACAAACTGGGAGAATAGTGAGGACTCCCCCTAAGATAGGCAGTCAATCTATTGTCTAGCTTTTGCCTTTTTCACCTTGCCTTTTTCTAGTGAAAGGTAGTGGCTCTTCTTAAGTAATAGGCTTTTTATGATTCTCAAATACTACAGTCTCAGTCATCCTTTCAGCATTAAATCATTGAGGACCCTTTCCGTGCAAGCCAACAGTACCATGAGATACAACAGTTCCTGCTAGTTAATGAAAGCAATACCACACAGGTGATATTCACTTAGAATAAAATGACTAGTAGTGGGAATATCATTTAATTTAACATAATGGGAATTGCACTCATTTCACTCAAGACTTGAGGATTCATGACAGGTTGCACAAAATACTTGAACCAGGTTTAGAGGTGGCAAGTTTCATCCATGTGATTTCTCACTTTCCCGCAGTAGATATACATGAATCACACTTAGCCATTACTAATTTTCATAGAGACATAGACGGTAATTAACAGTGTCATACTTATGTTCATGCACATGTAATTAGGTAGAAATGAAACACAAGACATGCCATGAGACTTATGAATTTAAATCTAACATGCCAAGTTTTGTCAGAAGTTCATTGAACCTGGCTTCTTGCAGTGGTTTGGTGAATATGTCGGCAAGCTGATCATCAGTGGATATATACTTTAGAGAAATTCTTTCTTTAGCACATGATCATGTATGAAGTGATGTCTGACCTCAATGTGCTTGGTTTTGGGATGCATAACAGGATTGTTGGAAATTGCAATGGCGCTTGTATTGTCACAATACAAAGGTACGGCCTTCAGGTCAAACCCATAATCTAATAGTTGACTGGCCATCCAAAGCAATTGAGCACAACCGCTTCCTGCAGCAATATATTCAGCTTCAGCTGTGGAGGTTGAAACTGAATTCTGTTTCTTGCTAAACCAGGATACAAGTCTGTTGCCTAAAATTTGGCATGTTCCACTTGTGCTCTTTCTATCAATCCTGCATCCAGCAAAGTCTACATCTGAATATCCTCTCAATTTGAAATCAGACTCTTTTGGATACTATAATCCCAAATTCTCAGTTCCCTTCAGATACCGTATGATCCTCTTGACATGTGACAAGTGGGATTACTTGGGATTAGCTTGGTATCTGGCACAGATACATGTTGCAAACATTATGTCAGGTCTACTTGCTGTCAGATACAGCAAGGATCCAATCATGCTTCTGTATTCTGAGATATCCACCTCCTTCCCTGCTTCATCCATATCCAGTTTGGCATTTGTAGGAATGGGAGTTTTCATGTGTGTCACATTAGTTATCTTAAACTTCTTCAGAATCTCCTTTGTATATTTGGTTTGACTGATAAAGATCCCATCCTCTAACTGCTTGACCTCCAATCCAAGGAAGAATGAGAGTTCTCCCATCATACTCATTTCATATTCACTTTTCATTAGATGAGAGAAGTCTTCACATTACTTTTTTGCCCCTTGATCCGAATATGATGTCATCCACATAGATTTCAACTATCAAGGGTGATCCTTTTCCTTCCTTGAGAAACAGTGTGGGGTCAATTTTACCTTTTCTGAACTTATTTTTGATCAGAAACTCTGACAATGTCACGCCCCGGTTTTCCAACCCGAGGAGACCGGAACGTGACCCTCCCTTTACCCGGGTTTGGACAAAGGGGTAGGATACAACATACACTTCACATTTTATTTTCAGAGACCAAAATCACATAATTATTAAATTCAAACCACATGCCTTTATTATGTTTTAAACTTCATTACAAAATCTCCCCGCTGGGGTTACAAGGCCTCAACGAAATTACATAACACGAATTACATAACATAAAACAAAGCCACAAAATAGAACTCTTCCACCTAGGTGTTCCCACCTAACGCCTGTAGGTTCCTGCAAGAAAACACACCATAGTAGGAGGGGTGAGCAACCACAGTTCAGTAGGGATCATGTCTCCCCAACCCATCCCATGCTCCTAGCATCTACATGACATGTGTACGAGTGCGGTGTTGTAATGACCCGTATGTAAAAAGTTAACCACAAACACCTTGGATGTTGGTGCACAAGTTTGAGGTAGGAGATGAGCCCAAGAGGGGACTTTTGGGAGGTGCATGTGACAAGTGATAACGTACTTTATGCCCTAGGAAGATGCTATGCGTATACAGGCGGTTTTAAGCTGTTTTGGCTGATCTTGGAGCTCACTTTTGATAGGGTAGATGGCCTCAAACAATTGGCGTGCAAGAACAAAAGTTTCTTAGAATGAGGTCCTCTACCTACTACAGAAATTTCAGAGCATTTGGAGCTGCACGTGAATTCACCCGTTTCACGTGCAAGCATATTTTTGCTTCTCAGGCCTCTACAAGATGCAAGGAGGCTTGGGGTAAAGTTTGAGTGCATTTGGAGCTGCACGCCAATTGGGGAATTGGCGTTTAAATTGGCGTGCAGGCATATTTTTGCATGGTTACCTTAGTTTTGTTATTCTAATCATCTTTTCCCAAAAGACCAGGTTGGAATAGTGAGTATTTTGGTGTGTATGGATGCGGAAAGGTGGTAGCTTGTGTAATCAAAACTACGTCGTTTTGATCCTGGGTTTCACTTAATCAAAACTACATCGTTTTGATAGTGGGAAGTCTAGATAAGGATGAGGAGACTCCTTGTTTTAGGTTTAGGGTTCTCTTCAGCTGCTGTAGCCGTCGTAGAGGGAGAGAGAGAGCTAGAGAGAGAGAAAAGGAAGGGGAGTTGCTGGTTGCTGCTGGAGCATCTTGCGTAGGGAGGACGGCGTTTAGCGCGGGAGCAAGGAAGATCTGCTTTAAGGTAGGGGTTCTGTCTCACCTGATCTGTTCTGGGGTTAGGCCTTGTGTAGAGGATTTATAGAGCTTCTGTTGTTATTGTTATACTATTTATATGTAAATTCATATAGGTGTGACCTCCTATATGAATGTTGGCCTTCAATGGCAGTTTTTGATGTTTTCTGGTGTTGGATGGTGAGTGCATATTAAGTGTTCGATAAAATGCCTGTGTGAATATGTCTGTGTGAATATGCCTAGTAGGTGTTTGATAATATGCATGTGTGGCTGGGTTTGTGGGTTTGTGAATGTATGCATGTCAAGCGTTAGGGTAAAATACCTGTGAGACTCTGCATGCTAGGTGTTTGATTTTATGCTTGATTGGCTGTGCGAACTAAGTGTTTGGTATTATGCCTGTGAAAGTGTGTATGCTACGTGTTTGGTTTAATGCCTGTATGACCTCTTATGCTGTGTTTGTGGAACCCGGTGGCTGTGGAAGCCCGAGACTGGAACTGTTAGCCCGTGTGGCTAAGCCAGAGTGGCCATGGATATGTTAGCCCGTGTGGCTAAGCCTGTATGGCCATGGAACTGTTAGCCCGTGTGGCTAAGCCTATATGGCCGTGGATATGTTAGCCCGTGTGGCTAAGCCTGAGAGGCTGTGGAACTGTTAGCCCGTGTGGCTAAGCCTGAGAGGCTGTGGATATGTTAGCCTATATGGCTAAGCCTGTATGGCTGTGGATATGTGTGTGCCGTGTGATTGTGGAACACAACCTATTTATATCTTATTGTCACTGCACTGCACCTGTACACACCCTCATGTAGACGCTAGGAGCATGGGATGGCTTGGGGAGACATGATCCCTACTGAGCTGTGGTTGCTCACCCCTCCCTCTATGTTGTGTTTTCTTTCAGGAACATACAGGCGTTAGGTGGGACCCCAAGGTGGAAGACCTTATTTACTTTATTGTCTTCCATTTATGTTATTTTTATGGGAATTGATGTAACCCCAGTGGGGATGGATTGAAAAGAGGATTTTGTTGTAATAAAGACTGGTTTGGATTGTGGATCACTTTATGAACATTACTTTCTTGAATGTGTTGTGGATGTTTAAAATGTTATATTCAGGGTTTGCACCCTAACCCCTTTGCCCTCCGTGTGGGTGAAAGGGGAGTCACGTACCGGTTTCCTCAGGTTGGAAATCCGGGGCGTGACAATATGGTATCAGAGCATGGTCTAGTTGGCCTAGGGTAGTGGGCGGATCTGGTTATCTTGAGTCCTTTGGAGGAACCTGGAGGGACGTGCCTGATCAACACGGTCCTCTTTGAGCCTCTACGGTGTACTTGGGGTAGGCTAGACCTGAGGTAGGATTTGCATACATTGGCATTAGGGCACTAGTTGCATATGTTGTTCATGTGTGATTGTGTGAAAACTGTGATTAAGCTGTATATGTGGTAGGAAAGCATGAATAACGTGATAAAGTGTTAATCTGTGCAACTCTGATCTTTTGTGGTAATTTGAACATGAAAGCAAGGAAAAGAAATTGTGGAATTGAAACTGTGTGCTTGGAAACTTGTGGCTTGTGAACTGTTAACAAAATAAAATAAAATAATAATAATAAAGAAATAAATAAATAAATAAATACATTAAATTAAATATGTAATAATGTTGGTGTTCTGTGAATGATTGAGCATGTGATTTGTTTGGTATGGTGTGCAATAAACGAGGTTATGAGCAATGCGATGGAGTGTAAATTTGTATAGTCTGTGAAATTTGTTTGGTAAATTTGTAAATTTGTGTGGTAATAATGCGTGTTATAGCTTAAGCTGCTTAGTCGGTAGTGGTCTCGCGATTGTTGAGATCATTTAGTGTTAATCTGGAGCGCTACCTTTTCGCTTAACTAATGTTTCTGGACACTATAAGCCGTGCGACTATTGAGGTAACAGAGGAGGCCGTGACCCAGGTTGGGCAAGTGAGAGAGCTGCAGGCTAAAGGTGATAGACTAATCACGGCAGAGGTTGGCGTCTTGAGCTCGATTATTCCAGAGGTGAGGGATGCGACAACTGATTAGGAGCGAGGTACGCCGAGAGCTATCAACCCTCACACTCCCGTTTGAGTCCTGTTTCTCAAAAGATTGCGCTTGTTGTGGACAACCGGGGCACTGGAACAGAGAGTGTGCCAAGAAGCAGTACCGGTCTTACCTCTGTGGAAAAGCAGGACATCTTTGTACAGTCTATTTTAGTGGGACCGGGAGTGATGCTAGGGGACTGGCTCAGCGAGCTAGGGGTAAAGCTCAACGCCGAGTCCCGATTTGGAGGCAGGAGGACTACCTAGTGAGGCCAGTGGAAGAGCAAGACAGAAATTCACTGGTGGTATCGTGCCCCTTTGGTGGGTTGTCGGTTGAGTCTCGTACTGGTTTATGTGAGGCTAGGTGGACCCTATCGTGTCCCGTTTGAGTTAGCATTTTGAATGGATGTGGGTGGTGACCTATTAGGAGACATATATTTATAACGCTGGAAGAATAATGAGTAACTAATAAAAATATGGGTGTTGATTTTATAAGTGAGTGATATTCAATTTTGGCACATGTGGATAATCAAAGTAACCAAATCTTGTAGGCAACCTTTTTGCTAGTGGGAGGAAATTTAGACTGGCTAGCTAGTAGAGCTTGAGGTGTGAGGTGATGGCTTGTGGGTTGTTGTGTGACCCCTCCTTGGCAACCTTGAGTAATAGAAATGTGTTTTTATGCGGATAGAGGTATGTGTTGGAATACTACATGAAAGGGATATTCCTATGGTTACCCTTCCAAGTGTTGTGGTTGAAGGAGGAAAACACAGCTAGTATAGCCGCTCCTTGGGTCCATGAGGTATTGACTTGTTGGCTAGGGTGGTCATTGCTAGTTCTTGTTAGTGAATATATAGGTGTTATGGGTTCTCAGATGGTCAAGCAGTAGCCATGTGTCGTGCTTATGGTGTGTCGAAAACACCGAGTAAGGTAAAACAGATATGTTGTGAAACCAGTTTGTGCATGTATGAAATGTGCGGTGTTCTAGAATTGAACTAGCGGCTATGAGTGGGTTTTGAGGGTTATGCCCGGTGCATTAGTTTGGTAAAAAGAGGTAAGCAAGTGAGATTTGGGCAGGCCTTGTTTGGGTTTTTCCTCACAATTTGAAGACATCTTCCGAGGGGTTGAGGATGTACTCCTGGTGGTAGGACCATTCCGCTAATCCATGTCCTGTGGGTAATAGGCTTAAAAGAGGCGAGGAGGTGGGGGCTAGTATGTCCTCTCTTACATGTGTTCTACACAGTAGTTTATTTCGTGTGTTGTGGTTGCTTTGTTTTGTTGTGTGTGTTGCATATGTGTTAAAGGGGTATAGCAAAGTTCTTATGTGTGGGTCTCGTGGCAGACATATGCAGCGGAGTAGGAGGTGATGCATGCGCATATTATGTGCGGTGTGGGATGGAGAGGGGTGTTATGTGTAATGTTGATGCTATTCCTTGTCACGTGTGATGGCATGCTAAGTTAAAGTGTGAAAGTATTGATGAGTTGTGATTCATTGAATGGAGTCAGATGTGAGTTTTGCTTGTAAAGGGTATTAGTGCTACCCCTTTGGGGGAGATTTGTGTCCTGCGGCTATTATGGGGTCCTCATGCTACATAGGTTCTTCTTGAAAGTCTTTCGTGTGTGTTTTTATGTGGTAAGTGAGATGGTCCACGCCATCAAAGTGTTGGTGTGTTTGGGAGCTGCGTGAATGTCCCGAATAAGGAGTTTGCATGTCTCGTTTCTTGTGCCTACCCGGAGGAATTGCAGTGACCATATTAAGCTGCGACTAGAGCCTGAGTATTTCTTGGTCTATTTGAGTGTTTTGTTGGTGTGTTGAGATAGAACGTAATAGTTGCTATAGCGGAGTTGGTGGGCCATGAGGTGGAGTGTGTCTTGGAGGCAAGGGATTTTCTTGTGACCTGTGAGTGGTGACATAGAGGATTCTATTGTGGCCAGGTTGCAGATAGGAGAGTTTTTAGTGTGGGGAGAACTATGTTGTTCATAGCTACTCAGCGTCAAGGGATTCCTATCGCGTGGCGCGTCTGCTGACTTGGTAAGGCATTATCTCTTGGGCTGTACGATAAGCCTCAGTTGTGAAGGCTGTGTGGGACCTTGGTGGATCCCTATTTAACCGTGATCAAGGAGGTCGATTCTCAAAGTCGGTGACTAGTGATAGCCCGATAGTGGGTTCTGGTCTTACCATGATTGTGTGTGTGGTGCTGCATTTACTGTTTTTAGTGCATCCTTGGACTCCGTTGGGCGCCAAGTTGACTGTGACCGAGTGGTTGAGAGCACACTCCATTCTCGTGTTGTTGTGTCCGGGCTTGTACTTCGTTCTGTGTCACCAATGGCGTTGGTTGGGTTTCAATATTCCTTGCTTGAGTGAGGTGGTTTTCAGCTGTGATGCAGGTGCTGCTATGGTGATATCCCTGTGTGGGACTGTGATTGTGGTTTGCATAATACTTTTCTCTTGTTTGTTCGTGTTTCCTTGTGACCTCTTTGTGTTTGCTGTCAGGGTAAGGTTTACATATGGAGTATGGCTGCGTTGTAAATTGTTGGTGTCCGTTGACATCAAATCTCAGTGGTGTCATTGTTAGGTATTTCACATTATGGAGTGTTGGTCCTATTGTGACACGAGTAGGCATCTAACGCCGAGTACCCTGCTATGTCGATGTAGTGACTTCTCATTCAATCATATGAATTCTAGCGAATGGATACTTCATGCATAGGCTTATGGTGTTGGCCTTGTTCGGTTGTTGGGGTCTTAGCGACTCTGTGGGAGGTTTCTCGACCTCACTGTTGTCAGACTTGCTCACATGAGTTGTTGTCAGCACGCTAATTGGCCAAGCCCTAGTTCTTGTTGTGCTCATGGGTGTTATGTGTTGCTTTGATCTTCTCGTGATGTTACTACTTGATTTCTCTTTTCGGGGACGAAAAGTCCAAAGGTGGGAAGGTTGTGAGGACACTCCCTGCGGATGAGTTTGTATGATGTTGGTGACTGGGCAGTGGAACGTTAAACGTGTAGTCGTGCTTTGTTTGTGAGTTGTTCCTTGTGGTGGTGTTTATGATGTGAGTTGCTCTGTGACCTATGTGATTTGTTAAACGTGTTGGTGATGGGCGTATATGTCTTATACTATCGTGACATGTGAATACTTGTGACATGTGTTAGGTGAGGAGAACAAGGGTTGTTTGTGAGATTCAAATATGTGTTTCCCTATCATGCTGTGTTGTATTGGGTCTGTGGGTACATGCCTTCATGTGTGTTATGGTGTGATATCTTCAGTCGCGGGTATGTGAATGGTTGTGGGCGATGTGCATCAGCATGTGCGTTTTGGAAGCTGTGTTGTCTTTTAGAAGCCGACACGTCCTGCAGAGGAGACATGGAATGTGAGTCCATGATGCGTGAGCAACACCCAGCGTTGTTCGAGGACGAACAATCTTAAACGTGGGAGGTGGCTGTTGGTGGCTGTTGGCCAAGGGATAGTGATGTGTTTTATTGTATTAGTTGTGTATGATTTGGTGTATTTGTTTTGTCTTTCAGACATGTGTTCATATTTGTGATGTGTTTTGAGATGTGTATTTGTGACATGCAGATATGTGTTATATGCATTATTGTGATGCATGTGGTTATGGATTATGGTGGTACTTTGTTATCTGCCATTATGTGCTATGCGCGGTGTATGACCCATTTGGGTGTTGTGGCTCGCCGTGTGGCAAATGGGTAGCTTGTGTTTGTTTTCCTCGTATGTCATTTCTTTTCGAGGACGAAAAGTCTTAAGGGGGAGAGGATGTAATGACCCGTGTGTAAGAAGTTAACCACAAACACCTTGGATGTTGGTGCACAAGTTTGAGGTAGGAGATGAGCCCAAGAGGGGACTTTTGGGAGTTGCATGTGACAAGTGATAACATACCTTTATGCCCTAGGAAGATGTTATGCGTATACAGGCGGTTTTAAGCTGTTTTGGCTGATCTTGGAGCTCACTTTTGATAGGGTAGATGGCCTCAAACAATTGGCGTGCAAGAACAAAAGTTTCTTAGAATGAGGTCCTCTACCTACCACAGAAATTTCAGAGCATTTGGAGCTGCACGTGAATTCACCCATTTCACGTGCAAGCATATTTTTGCTTCTCAGGCCTCTACAAGATGCAATGATGCTTGGGGTAAAGTTTGAGTGCATTTGGAGCTGCACGCCAATTGGGGAATTGGCGTTCAAATTGGCGTGCAGGCATATTTTTGCATGGTTACCTTAGTTTTGTTATTCTAATCATCTTTTCCCAAAGGACCAGGTCGGAATAGTGAGTATTTTGGTGTGTATGGATGCGAAAAGGTGGTAGCTTGTGTAATCAAAACTACGTCATTTTGATCCTGGGTTTCACTTAATCAAAACTACGTCGTTTTGATAGTGGGAAGTCTATATAAGGATGTGGAGACTCCTTGTTTTAGGTTTAGGGTTCTCTTCAGCTATTGCAGCCGTCGTAGAGAGAGAGAGAGCTAGAGAGAGAGAGAGAGGGAAGGGGAGTTGCTGGTTGCTGCCGGAGCATCTTGCGTGGGGAGGACGGCGTTTAGCGCGGGAGCAAGGAAGATCTGCTTTAAGGTAGGGGTTCTGTCTCACCTGATCTGTTCTGGGGTTAGGCCTTGTGTAGAGGATTTATAGAGCTTCTGTTGTTATTGTTATACTATTTATATGTAAATTCATATAGGTGTGACCTCCTATATGAATGTTGGCCTTCAATGGCAGTTTTTGATGTTTTCTGGTGTTGGATGGTGAGTGCATATTAAGTGTTCGATAAAATGCCTGTGTGAATATGTCTGTGTGAATATGCCTAGTAGGTGTTTGATAATATGCCTGTGTGGCTGGGTTTGTGGGTTTGTGAATGTATGCATGTCAAGCGTTAGGGTAAAATACCTATGAGACTCTGCATGCCAGGTGTTTGATTTTATGCCTGATTGGCTGTGCGAACTAAGTGTTTGGTATTATGCCTGTGAAAGTGTGTATACTACGTGTTTGGTTTAATGCCTGTGTGACCTTGTATGTTGTGTTTGTGGAACCCCGTGGCTGTGGAAGCCCGGGACTGGAACTGTTAGCCCGTGTGGCTAAGCCTGAGTGGCCGTGGATATGTTAGCCCGTGTGGCTAAGCCTATATGGCTGTGGAACTTGTTGGACCCCATTTTGTCCGGGTTGGACATACTAACCCCATTTGATATACCTTTCTGCCCATGCCATATGCCTTGTTGAACAGGTTCACAATGATCCCATACTTCCAAGGAATGGTCTACCCCAATCTGCACGAGATGTATACAATTAACACGGATGGGGGAGTTCAAAATTAATGACTTTTGCTACAAGTCCTTGAAGCACCCCAAGACCAACACCAGGTGATGGAGGATGAAAATTGAAGACCAACGCACTTGACCGAGCTCACATCGGACTTAAAATGAAGAAGTTATGGCCAAAACAACTTTCGTTGGAAAAAGTCAAACTTGCCAAAAGACGGTCAATGCCCCTGGTCAAACTGCCCGCAAAAGTGATCAGGCGAAACTCCTCAAAATGCCTATATAGGCGAACACGGATCTCCCCGAACAATCCTTGGAAGGTTATCCATTTTTGCATTTTTGGTGGGGGTAAAAAGGTAATTAAAAGTTAAAAAAAAAGGGTTGACCGTTGACCGTTGACCTGCCGACACTGCGACCCGTTGACTTTCGAAGCCTCGAAGCCCCGAAGCCCGAAGCCCCGAACCCTCGAAGCCTCGAAGCCCCGAAGCTCGAAGCCCCGAAGCCTCGAAGCCCCAAAACTCGAAGCCCCGAAGCCTCGAAGCTCGAAGCCTCGAAGCTCGAAGCCTCGAAGCCTCGAAGCTCCGACCCTGCCGACACTCTGACCTTCGACCTGCCGACACTTCGACCCTGCCGACACTTCGACCTGCCGACACTCCGACCTGCCGACACTTCGAATCTCCGACCCTTTCTGCCTTCGCTGATTCGTTTCTCGCTGGCTTTCTCGCGTCAATTCTTTTTTTTTTTTTTTTTTTTTTTTTTTCACAGGTGTCCTTTTATTCCTCTCGCTGGCTTCACAGGACTCTCTTCTGCGTTGACCATCAGACAAGGAATAACTCAACAACCTGTCAGTCCCATGTGTTGCTAAAATACAAACTTAAAAAAAGCAATCACGAGTTGCCCTGTCTCCCGCACACACTGTCCATCAGACAAAATACAAACCTGCAAATTAAAATACTGCATCAAATAATGCAGCAATTATGACAGTCCAGCCAAAACAAACTTTCTGCAATCCTTTAAAAGCAGTTGCCCGTCCCTGCATAGAAAAGAAGAGGATTCGGTAAAAAAAAGAGGAGGCTGATTGAAAAAAAACTCGTAAAGGAGAGAGAGAAAAAAGAGGAGAGAATTTGGAAAAATTGGTTGCCCGTCCCTGCATCAAAAAGAGAGAATTCTGAAAAAAAAAAAAAAGAGAAAAAAAACCTGCATCAAAAAAAAAAAAACAGTTGCCAACCATCCGTCAGTCCTCCATCAGTCCAACCGGCTGTCAACCCTCCATCAGTCCAACCCAGAAAAGAGAGAAAGAAAAACACAGTTCAGCAGAGGGAAGAATCAGAATTCAGCAGAGAAAGAAAATCATCAAACCCAGCTGCCAACGTTTCATCCAACACGCTCCCTATCCCAAAATCAAAATCACCCATCCTCTCCAACTCCTCATTCCCTCTTTCTCGTTACAGCTCCCTCTCCTCCAGCAAAAGAAAAACACAAAAACAATCCCAATTTCAGCCCTTTTTTCTGCGGTTTCAGCAAGCAAGAAATACAACAGACACCAATCCTTTTCCAGTCCCCTCTCTCTCACGCCCACTTCAGCCCTCCTATCTCCAAATACCAAGAAAACCCTCCTCACAAACCTTGTTGTCAAATCTTGTTAGTTCCAAACAGGTGGTGATCATCAGCATCAGTGGGAGCTCAAGCAGAAGATTCAAAGTTGGTTCAACCCTTATCTTTTCACTCCTTTTTTTTAGCTGATTTGTATTTATATTTGGTGTATTTGTTTTAGCATTCTTTTTTTTTCTAATTTTCGTTTTTTTAGTTTATCTATATTTGATGTAATTGCTTTTCAACCTCTTTCCATTGTATTTTCCCTGTATTTCTCCTTATGTGTATGTGTAATAAGTAAAGTGCAAAAAAAAAAAAACAACAAAAGAAAAGAGAGAGAGAGCAAAGAGAAAGGATGAAGAAAAAGAAAAAGAAAAAGAGAGTGATTTTATTTTTGTGGATGTCACACTCACACACTCCACATCTCTTTTGATATATGCATTTTCAATTTCAATTTCAAAAAAAAAACAAACAAACATGTAAAAAAAAAAGAGCAAAACTAAAACAAAACAAAGAAAAAACGTTTCAAAACCATAAAAGTGCAAAAAAAAAAAAAAAAGAAAAACATCTTTTATAAAAAATGCACGTTTCCATATTTAGGAGTTCTAATTCCATTTAAAACACATAAAAAACATGTTTTACTGTCCAAAAACAAAAAAAAAACAAAACAAGAAAAACCAAAAACAAACCTATAGGATTCCATTCCCCACTTCAAACAAAAACCCAAAAGCTTTTAAGGTTCCCTTTAGAAACCTAGGGAAAATCAATCTTACCCATAACTTCGACAAACAACTTAGTCAAATAAAAATCATTGACTTTCTAGGAAATTTAACCCAATCACAGCAATACAACTAAAATAAAACCTCCTCCTCCTAAATTAGATACCGAAAGGGCGCTGTAGGGGTGCTAATCCTTCCCTACACGTAACCAACTCCCGAACCCATCTCTGATAACGCAGACCATACACTTGAAACTACTCGAAGTAGAGGGTATCCAACTGTACCCCAAAAACAGTTGGTGGCGACTCTAAATTTTCTCACCATTGGTTTAGTTTGAGCTCACCCCAAAAGGGCCCGGACGAAAACCAGTGATGACAGCTGGCGACTCTGCTGGGGACAAGAATGAACACTTTAGAGAGTTATGTCTAAAACTAGGACTTAGGAGGTTATATTTAACTGTGCTGTTGTATATATTTAACTGTCATGCTAGGTTATTTTTAGATATAATTGTGACTTATTTATTTTTGATACAATTGTCGTTTAAACTGTGATTTATTTATCCGCTTTAACTACCATGATAGTTGTGATTTACTGCTTTCCATACTTGTCGCATTCATGCATAACCCTATACCCGGGTTTAGCACAAATTAGGTTAGTGAGGTTCAGTACGGTCCCCAGTGCGTTGATCATTATCCGCAATGGGGCCTCGGACTCCTCACTCAAGCTTGAGGTTCTTTTAAGGCACGTCCTTTTAAGATCCCCCTCCGGTAAATCCCATGGGGTACGGAGCCCTCTATTGAGGAAGTTTGGGAACCAACGAATAAGATAGGGGTAGCTATAAAAGCCCATCAGGGGCATTGACCCACATATTGCTTGCTCATTCCATGCCATGCTAACCTTTGTTTTGTAGGGTAGTCCTTAAGTCATCCCTTGCACATATTAGCTTTTTTTTTTTTTTACTATTGGTTTGTTCTTTTTCTTATCTAACTGCCTTGATATATATTAACCTGTCATCCTAACCTGTCATCATGCATAACATGACGTTCATCATTCATATAGGCATGGCAACTTTCAGTCATCTCCTAAAAAGCCTTCAGGACAAGGAGACGTCACGGTGGTGGCCCAAGCATCGGGAGACATTCAACTTCACCTTGAGATTTCCCTGCCAGGAGAGGTTTACAAGGCAGAACATGTTATCATAGAAGATCAGCTGGACTACACTAAGGAGGTACAGACAATATGGAAGCAGTGGTCAGACGAACGGAAAAGCATATACATACAACAGTTTGGGGATTTGCTCCATGTGACCGAGCTATTGGCCGATACGGATATGCTTGGGGCAGCCATTTATTTCTGGGAACCTCGACGGCGGTGCTTCGACTTCAACAGCCTAGACCTTGTTCCCACAATAGAAGAATACAGAAGACTACTGGATATCCCCGTGGAAAACAAAATGAAGATCTGTCTACCAAGAGCCCAGAAGGTCATGCCGAAGGGCCTTTACTGAGATTATGGGAAAGCCAAGATGGGATTCACCGGCAATCACAACTTACGGTGGGCGCGAATATCTTCCATGGGCAACAATCAAAGAAATAATACAAACTGCAACGGAAGCGGAGGCACACAAACTGCTCACACTAGCTATATATGGGCTAGTCATTTTCCCGAGGATACCGGCCCATATTGATGGGGCAATTGTAGATTTGGTCCAGCAGGTGCTCAAGGGATGTGACCCTACTCCTGCTATCTTGGCTGAAACCATCCGATCTCTTACTTACCTAAGGAGTAAGGGCTCGGGACAGTTCATGGGGTGCCTACCTCTCCTGTGTACCTGGTTGCAAGGTCATTTCCCCTGTAGCGTTCATCGTTTCCCTGCTGTTTATCAAGTGCCAGCCACAACACTATTAGATATTCTGCTCAGCAAGTGGAGCCTACCAAAAGACTTTGAAAGCTGGAAAAAGAAATTGGGAAACCTCACGTAAGTGACATTACTTGGACTGCTCCTTGGATGCCGGTGGTCTCCATGACATATAGCTGCGGGGACTACAATTGGGTTCCACTTTTAGGTCCTTGGGGAGGAACTGCATATGCACCACTACAGGTGGGAAGACAGGTGGGGCGTCATCAGATTATTCCCGTGCTCTTTGGCATGGAAGAATGTGACTTCACTTACAGCAGAACCATGCTCACGAAGTAGGCAAGAAAATGTATCAAGCATGGTCCACACCACACAAGATCCAACCCAACAGCTCAAAACCTGGTGTTTTCCCAAGCATACATATCTTGGAGGGCACAACACAAGCCACGACTAACTTCGGACATGAAGGCTATCCTCCAGGAGAATCGGACTTTAAGGCAGCAGATCCAGGAGGCTAGAAACATCTCTAGAAGGAACTCTTCAAAGGCTGCAGCGAGGGAAAAACAGATCGAGACCATAATGAAGCAGAGGGAGGAAGCAGGTGAGCGACCACCCCAGAGGAAGAGGCGCCGTGTTACTTAGGAGATGACTGGAAGAGTGCTTTAAGATCATGTAGCACTAGCTCTCATTTTACATGGCATTTCATCATTGAATGTTTGTATTGTGTGTTTGATTTGTAATAAAGTTGTTTGTTTTTCTAACCCGCCGCATATACATGCATACATGCATATCAAATAAAAAAAAATCAAATTAAAGTTCCCTTGTACCCAGGTGGGTAGCAGCCTCCCTCCATGATTGCGCACTCTTACAATCTCAGATCCCGGCGCAATCAAATACCTCAACCGCAGCCAATGGCAGAGGAAACAGAGAACAGACTCATGGGGTTGGAACAGTCGCAGCAAACCCTACAGGGGCAAATGTCTGCCATAATGGAAATGCTCACAAAATTAACTGAGGAAAGAGGAAGAACCCCGATGGGGGGGAACTGTCAATCACCATCAAGAGCAGGGGCAGGAGGCCGTTCAGTCACCCAACCTGGCTCCAAGTCAGGCACCCACATACCATCCTGCTATGGCACAACCTCCAACCCCAAATCAAACTCATTTCACTATGCCCACATCAGGAAATGTAATGGAAGTGGTGGGTTCCCCAGCTCCTCAGGAAAATATTGAGTCTCCTGCTCTACGCCGACTCGAAGAAAGATTGAAAGCCGTAGAAGGCATGGACAGCTATGGCATGACCAGCCCGCAAGACTTATGCTTAGTCCCTGGGGTGGTGCTACCGCCAAAATTCAAAATGCCAGAGTTTGAAAAGTTCAACGGGACCCGATGTCCGAGGACACATCTGGCCATATCTTGTCAAAAGATGGTCGCTTATCTTGGTGAAGACAAGCTCCTCATGCATTGTTTCCAGGAAAGCCTAACTGGGGCATCCCTTCGCTGGTACTTTCAACTGAATGGAAACCGTATTAAGACCTGGAAGGAATTGGCTACCTCCTTCTTGGCACAATACAAACATGTCACCGAGCTGGCGCTGGATCGACTAACCCTGCAAGCTATGGAGAAGGGATCCGAAGAGAATTTCAAAGATTATGCACGAAGATGGGAGAGAGGCATTGTGGAGGTCCAACCTCCCCTTACCGAAAGAGAACTCACTACCCTTTTCATCAACACGCTAAAAGGTGTCTACTATGAGAAGTTGATCGGTAACGTCTCCAACAGTTTCGCAGACTTGGTCGCATCCGGTGAACGTGTGGAGAGCGGAATTAAAGGAGGAAAGCTAAAGGGTGATGCAGCTGAGTCATCAAAACGGTTTCAACCACCAGCGAAAAAGAAGGAAAATGAAACCAACTTAGTATACCCATCACACCAGTCAATACAACCAACGTTCTACCAAGCGCCAGGATGCTACAGAGGGTCACCGGTAGCTGCTTATGCTGCACCTGCTCCATCTCCCCAATTCATGCCATACCTGCCGCAAGGAGGCGTCCCATTTCCATACTCAATGGTACCTAACTCATTTCAACCGAGAGCACCATACTCAGAGCAATCAAGGCCAGCAGCTCAGGAAGGACCAGGAGCCGCATTTCAAGGACAGGGGCAACCAAGGGCCCCGACCCAAAGAACAGAGCGAATCAGGCTTCTCGTCGACCGCGACAAGAGTTTGACCCGATCCCAATGACGTATGCCGAACTATATCCCAAGCTTTTAGAGGCAAGGATGGTAACCCCTATACCCTTGGGAGAAATAAAGACTCCTCCCCCGGCCTGGTACAAGCCGGATGCCAGGTGTGAATATCATGCAGGTGGAGCTGGACATGATATCGAAAATTGTATAACATTCAAAAGGAAGGTTCAGGCATTAAAGGATGCAAAATGGTTGGATTTCTCCGCGCTGGCTGGGACACCAAACGTGAACAACAATCCTCTTCCAGAACACTCCAACAATATTGCTAATATCGAGAGGGAAGGGCGGCTGGAAAGGTTCTCTCAAGTACAAATGGAGAAAACATATTTGTTTACTCTTTACAGAACATGGCTATATACAAGCTAAAGACGCGCCAAAGGCAGGGAAAGGAACAGATGGGGAAAAACAATGCCCTTATCACAAGATGGCACGGGGACATGACATCACAGAATGTACTGAGTTTCCCGAGGAGGTGCAAAAACTCATGGACCAAAGGATGATCGAATTCTCCACGGAAGAGATAGGCAGTCAAAGCCACATGATTCAAAGAGACGTGTCATGGGTGCCAACCCCCCTTGTCTTGAATGTTAAGACTCCAGAAATCCCGCTACTGCCTCATGGGATCACACCTCTCACCATACGGGTGCCTGCCCCTTTCCCCTACAAGACGGATAATGCAGTCCCGTGGAACTATAACTGTGAGGTAGTTCAGGGAGCCGCTACAGCAGAAAAGAAGACCAGGAGCGGTCGGGCTTACGCCCCTGAGATGGTTGACAAAGCGAGAAAAGAAAAAGCTGTGGAACAAGACATTGAGCCTACACTGGAAGCAACAAAGAAAGGAACACCGATCACTGAGGAAGAAACCACAGAATTTCTGAAACTCATGAAGCAAAGCGAGTATAATATTGTGGATCAATTAAGTCGGCAACCGGCTCGCATCTCCCTGCTCTCGTTAATGATGGATTCCCAACCTCATCGGGAAGCACTGCTGAAAGTTCTGAGCCAAGCCTATGTTCCACCGACCGTCTCAGTGGCAAATGTTGACGGAATCGCCAGTAACCTCATCATGAACAACGTCATTAGCTTTGGAGATGACGAGCTACCCCAGGAAGGGAAAGGACATATAAAAGCTTTGCACATCACGGTCAAATGCAAGGAGCACACCATAGCCCGCGTACTCATTGACAACGGCTCGGCCTTGAACATTATGCCCTTGCATATACTGCAGCAACTTCCAATTGACGCGTCCTATATGCGTCCCTGTACGATGAAGGTACGGGCATTCGATGGAGGAAAGCGTGACGTGGTGGGAACTCTAGATATTCCACTCATGATTGGGCCAACTACTTTTACGGTGGAATTTCAGGTGATGGACATCACGCCATATTACATTGTTTGTTGGGAAGACCCAGGATCCACATGGTAGGAGCGGTGCCATCAAGTCTCCACCAAAAGATGAAATTTGTAATGGGGGACCAGCTCATTTGCATTTCTGGCGAGACAAGTTTCCTCGTCACCAAACCGGCATCAGTTCCTTATATTGAAAGCCACGAAGATATGCCAGAATGCCCCTATCGGGCTTTTGAGATGGTGAACGTCGCTTCAGCCCCAGGCCATCGTCTCTCGAAGGCAGCAAAAATGGTTGCAGCCACTATGATCAAACAGGGGTACAAACCGGGGCAAGGATTAGGCCTGACAGCCCAGGGGATTCAGAAACCCCTGACCATCCGAGAAAATACCGAAAAGTTTGGGCTAGGCTACGTCCCTACAAAAGCTGACAGACATAGGGAAGCTATCAAGAAGAGGGAAGTCGAATGGCAAGATTGCGAAAAGGCCAGGTACAAGAAGAAAGGAGAAGCTTTCCCCCCTTGAATGTTACATTCCGAAGTGGAGGGTTTATCCACAAGAGCCAACTTGAGCCCGAGATGGGGACTGCAGCCGCATTGGACACAAACAAGTATGCACCAAATGAGATGACTCAGTTAGTGCGAGAGGAGCCCAACCAGCCATTGAACAATTGGACCAGCCTGGACCTCCCCATAATGTAATGCTTACGGGTCGCTGGGATTTAATGTATTCTACTTGAATGTACTTTGAAGCTGTGAACATTTGTTTTTCCTTAAACCTTCCAATAAAATGTGTTTTTCAAAATCTTTCATGGTGCATTCCATTCATAACATATGCATATCATATTTGGTTACCGACTTGTCATTTTCTTATAAGCAGGTATCATAATGTTAATGAAAACATAATATGCGAAGGCGAAACGAGATGCCAAAGGTTTGACCAAAGTCCAAACCTGGGAGCGGCCCGTGTTTGAAGGCGATGAGAATGAGATAGAAGAGACACCTGAGCTACCAGGGGGAGATTATACGCCTATTGGAAAGTGAAGACCATTTCTCCATTCCAAGTGAAGACCCGGTAGAAACAAGTGAATTTGGGGACGGTTGCCGAACCAAGAGAATTGAGGATGGGATCCTTAATAGCTACCGACATCAAGAAGAAGTTAATCGAGCCGTTAAGAAGCTACATTGACATTTTTGCATGGTCATACCAAGACATGCCCGGGTTAGACACAGATATAGTGCAACATCATATACCCGTGAAGCCAGGAGTGCAAGCCAAGCAGGAAATTGCGAAGAATGAGGCCAGAGATGATATTGAAGATTAAAGAAGAAGTCAAAAAGCAATGGGATGCAGGTTTTCTAAGTGTCTCCCACTATCCAAGAATGGGTCGCTAATGTTGTACCAGTACCAAAGAAAGGAGGCAAAGTACGCATGTGTGTCGACTATAGAGATCTGAACGGGCCAGTCCGAAAGACAACTTCCCGCTTCCTCATATTGATACTTTAGTGGATAATACAGACAAAACATGCCCTATTCTCCTTCATGGATGGTTTCTCGGGCTATAATCAAATTCGTATGGCCCCCGAACACAAAGAGAGGACCACATTCACAACACTTTGGGGCACCTTTTGCTATAATGTGATGCCTTTTGGCCTGAGGAACGCAGGGGCAACCTATCAGCGAGCCATGGTGACCCTATTCCACGACATGATGCATAAAGAAGTCGAGGTATATGTGGACGACATGATAGCCAAATCTCGAAGCAAAGAGGATCATATCGAAGTACTCCGCAAGCTATTCAATAGGTTACGGAAATATCAGCTGAAATTGAATCCCGAAAAGTGCACTTTCGGAGCCATGTCGGGAAAACTGTTGGGTTTCATTGTGAGCCAAAAAGGAGTGGAAATCGATCCAGATAAAGTTCGGGCTATCCAAGAGATGCCGCCACCACAGACCATCAAGGAGGTTAGAGGATTCCTAGGGCGACTGAATTACATTGCCCGATTTATTTCCCAATTGACAGCCACCTGTGAACCCATTTTCAAGACTTTGCGAAAGAACAACCCGGAAATTTGGAATGACAAGTGTCAAGAAGCTTTTGATAAGATCAAACAATATTTGTCTAATCCGCCTATTCTGGTCCCACCGGTACCGGATAGACCTCTGATCTTATACTTAACCGTTCAAGAGTCAGCGATGGGTTGTGTCTTGGGGCAACACGACTCTACAGGCAAGAAGGAGCAGGCCATTTATTACCTCAGCAAAAAGTTCACCATTAATGAAGAAAACTACACACCCTTGGAGAAGACGTGCTGTGCTCTTGTTTGGATAACGAGAAGATTGAGGCAATACACCCTTTATCATACTACTTGGCTGATTTCAAGGCATGATCCGCTCAAATATCTCTTGGAAAAACCATCCATTTCTGGACGAATCGCCAAATGGCAGTTGATCCTATCGGAGTACGATATCA
This sequence comes from Taxillus chinensis, assembly GCA_023512835.1. Taxonomy (NCBI): domain Eukaryota; kingdom Viridiplantae; phylum Streptophyta; class Magnoliopsida; order Santalales; family Loranthaceae; genus Taxillus; species Taxillus chinensis. The sequence goes on from CM042091.1 coordinate 24,723,392, forward strand.
TCTACGTACCTCAAAAAGCCATAAAAGGAAGTGCGATAGCCGACTATCTGGCAGATAGAGCCCTGGAAGACTTTGAGCCCATGACTATTGGCTTCCCAGATGAGCACATTAACATCATTTCGGCCGAAGTATCAGACATATGGACGATGTGGTTCGGTGGAGCCTCCAGTCTTTTAGGTCATGGTGTTGGGGCCATCCTGATATCCCCAAAAGGCGAACATTTCCCCATGGCAGCAAAGCTAACCTTCCCTTGTACAAACAATGTAGCAGAGTATGAGGCTTGTGTGATGGGACTTCAAGAGGCCATTAACAAAGGAATCAAAAAATTACGAGTGTTCGGCGATTCGGCACTCATCATCTTTCAAGTAAGAGGTGAATGGGAGACTCGAAACCACAAATTAATCCCATATCGAAAGTACGTTGCAGAGTTAGCCAAGCAATTCGAAGACATCACATTTGAGCATATGCCCAGGGAATACAATCAGCTCCCTGACGCGCTGGCAACTCTAGCCTCCCTCCTTTGGCTAGACACAAAGTTGGAAGTTCAGTCTTTTGATATCCGCATACAAGATGCTCCTGCACATTGCATGGCCATTGAAGGACATACGAAAGAAAAACTTTGGTTTGAGGACGTCAAACAATATTTGCTTAAGCAAGAATACCCAGCAGAGGCCACTGAATCTGATAAAAGAAATATCCGAAGGTCAGCGTCCAACTATTATATTGATGGCTCAATTCTGTATAAGAGAAACCACGACATGGTGCTATTGCGGTGTGTGGCAAAAGAAGAATCAACACAAATCATGAAAGAAGTGCACGAAGGGGAATGTGGTTCACATGCGAACGGACATGCATTAACAAGACAAATCATGCGAATGGGCTACTATTGGGTCACCATGGAAAAAGATTGCATTGAATATGTGCGCAAATGCCTCAAGTGTCAAATTTATGGTGATAAGATTCAAGTACCACCATCCAAACTACACGTGATGGTCTCCCCGTGGCCATTCTCACTTTGGGGCATTGATGTTATCGGACCAATATCTCCAAAAGCGTCTAATGGTCATCGTTTCATTTTGGTAGCCATTGATTACTTCACCAAGTGGGTAGAAGCAGCATCATACGCTAATGTTACACAGACTGTGGTACTTCGATTTATGCGAAACAATATCATATGCCGATATGGTCTTCCCGAGCAGATCATAACGGACAATGCTGCCAATTTGAACAGCCGGATGATAGGGAGGTTGTGCGAAACATACAAAATTCAACACCGCAACTCAACCCCTTATCGCCCAAAGATGAATGGAGCGGTCGAGGCAGCCAACAAGAACATCAAAAATATTATCGAAAGATGACTGAAACATACAAAGATTGGCACGAGAAGCTACCTTACGCTTTGCATGCTTACCGTACCTCGGTGCGTACATCGACCGGGGCAACTCCATTTTCTTTGGTCTATGGTATGGAAGCGGTTCTACCGGTCGAAGTGGAGATACCTTCCCTCCGAATACTTAAGGACACTCAACTCGAAGAAGCGAGAATGGGTCCAAAGTCGTTATGAGCGGTTGAATTTAATTGAAGGCAAGTGCTTGGCGTAGTTTGCGAGAGGACAGAGTATCAACAGAGAATGATGAACAATTACAATAAAAAGGTGAAGCCCGAAGCTTTCAAGAGGGTGATCTTGTCCTCAAGAAGATCTTGCCAATTCAACATGACCATAGAGGCAAGTGGACTCCCAATTATGAAGGCCCATATGTTGTAAAAAAGGCATTTTCAGGAGGCACATTGATCCTTGCCAAAATGGACGGAGACGAGCTTCCTAATCCAGTGAATAGCGATGCCGTCAAAAAGTTTTATGCTTAAGTCTCATGCCTCCCAACCAGATTCTCTTTCTTGCAATGAGCGGACTTGGTGAAAACCCGAAAGGGCACCAAGGGTAAAATACAAAGCTCCAACAAAAAAAAAGAAAAGAAAACAAAGGCGGACTTGGTGAAAACCCGAAAGGGCACCAAGGGTAAAATACAAAGCCAACAATAAATCTTGAAGGGTGAAATCAGTCAGAATCTGAAAGAATCAGGATCACAATGAGATGGGATCCAAGCAAGTAGAGACAACATCATCCAAAAAACAAGGATCGCAAAACAGTGGAAGACTTGGTCAAACCTGCGGCACACTTGAATCAAATTTGTACATTATGCTTTTGAAGACTTGTGATTCTATTTATCAAATTATGACAATAGGACACTTTTTATGATATAAATATGTTTTGTGGAATTAAACCAGCAAAAATCTTTTTTATCTCTTTAATCATGTTACATTGTTTTCATTTCACATTCAAGTAGAACATCTTAAATCCCCAGTAAGCTCTTTTAGCATTGCCTTATGAGTAGGGCCAAGCTCAAAATCCCCAAACAATTCAAAACCCCAACTCGGAGTACTCATATCTTCACGGGATGTCACTATCCCCGAAGAAGCCGTCAAATCAAGCTCCTCAATATGGCGAAGCAAAATCTCACAGACCCTTCATGCACAACAGGGGGTTCCCCAGCAAAGACAGAACAAACTCTCCATCTAAAGAGAACATTGTTCCCCAACAAGTTGAATGTTAGCCAACGGCCAAACCCTCAGTGATACATCACATGGCATTTCAATGCATACATCGCATGGCATCACATTGCATCATATTTCATCACGAGTTGAGGTTTATGCATCCCTGCATACAGCATATTGCAGTCCATGCATCATTTGCATACATTCCGCACGCTTTATGATTTCAGGAATGTTGCCACCTCTGAAGATCCTAGAAGCATACCCAGCAAGCTTCTCTTCAAGCTATCCTAGTTTTCTTCGTTTAACTGCACAACTCTTCCTTTGCAATTTCCCTAAGCTCTAAGCGCATCCCTTTTGGCAATTGACAAACTTTTCCCATTTTGGGTCACCTCGTAGAGTGATCTCCTTGAGTGAACTCGTAGAGGGAGCTTAAATTGGGTTACTTCCCAAACTCACCAATTCTTTAAAGCATCTCCCCAAATACCAATTGATGTCTCCAACAAGTCTTTCCAGTTTAAGCCTATCGTTGATGTGGGCTTTCCATTTTCAATTTAAGCCTATCGTTGATGTGGGCTTTCCATTTTCAATTTAAGCCTATCGTTGATGTGGGCTTTCCATTTAAGCCTATCGTTGCTGTGGGCTTTTCCATTTTCACTTTAAGCCTATCGTTGCTGTGGGCTTTCCCGTTTTCACTTTAAGCCTATCGTTGCTGTGGGCTTTCCCGTTTTCAATTCAAGCCTATCGTTGCTGTGGGCTATCCATTTTCACTTCAAGCCTATCGTTGCGGTGGGCTATCCATTCCCAATTCAAGCCTATCGGTGCAGTGGGCCTTTCATTTTTCCGTTTAAGCCTATCGTTGCTGTGGGCTTTTCCATTTTCCGTTTCAAGCCTATCGTTGCTGTGGGCTATCCATTTTCAATTCAAACCCATCATTGTTGTGGGCCTTTTTCCTTTTTTTAATTTGAGCCTATCGTTGCTGTGGGCCTTTCAGTTTTCAATTCAAGCCCATCATTGTTGTGGGCCTTTTTCCATTTTTCAATTCGAGCCTATCGTTGCTGTGGGCCTCTCAAATTTTAGTTCATGCCCATCATTGTTGTGGGCCTTTTTCTTTTTTTCTGTTCAAGCCTGTCATTGTTGTAGGCTTTCAATCTCCGGTATCAAGCGGCCTTAGAGGCCTCATCAAGGTATTACCCAAGCACACCGGCCTGTGAAGCCCCTTTTCCCTCTCAGGGACAAACCCAACCGTTGCACTTCTTCCTCTAGGTAAGTCAGGTAAGTGCTCCAACCCGTCCAAAATGACTCCCTTTTATCTTTGTACACTGTTTGTATACAAACAGTGCACAAAGAGGGGCAGCTGTTGGACCCCATTTTGTTCGGGTTGGACATACTAACCCCATTTGATATACCTTTCTGCCCATGCCATATGCCTTGTTGAACAGGTCCACAATGATCCCATACTTCCAAGGAATGGTCTACCCCAATCTGCACGAGATGTATACAATTAACACGGATGGGGGAGTTCAAAATTAATGACTTTTGCTACAAGTCCTTGAAGCACCCCAAGACCAACACCAGGTGATGGAGGATGAAAATTGAAGACCAACGCACTTGACCGAGCTCACATCGGACTTAAAATGAAGAAGTTATGGCCAAAACAACTTTCGTTGGAAAAAGTCAAACTTGCCAAAAGACGGTCAATGCCCCTGGTCAAACTGCCCGCAAAAGTGATCAGGCGAAACTCCTCAAAATGCCTATATAGGCGAACACGGATCTCCCCGAACAATCCTTGGAAGGTCATCCATTTTTGCATTTTTGGTGGGGGTAAAAAGGTAATTAAAAGTTAAAAAAAAAAAGGGTTGACCGTTGACCGTTGACCTGCCGACACTGCGACCCGTTGACCTTCGAAGCCTCGAAGCCCCGAAGCCCGAAGCCCCGAAGCCTCGAAGCCTCGAAGCCCCGAAGCTCGAAGCCCCGAAGCCTCGAAGCCCCGAAACTCGAAGCCCCGAAGCCTCGAAGCTTGAAGCCTCGAAGCTCGAAGCCTCGAAGCCCCGAAGCCTCGAAGCCTCGAAGCTCCGACCCTGCCGACACTCTGACCTTCGACCTGCCGACACTCCGACCTGCCGACACTTCGAATCTCCGACCCTTTCTGCCTTCGCTGATTCGTTTCTCGCTGGCTTTCTCGCGTCAATTCTTTTTTTTTTTCTTTTTTCACGGGTGTCCTTTTATTCCTCTCGCTGGCTTCACGGGACTCTCTTCTGCGCTGACCATCAGACAAGGAATAACTCAACAACCTGTCAGTCCCATGTGCTGCTAAAATACAAACTTAAAAAAAGCAATCACGAGTTGCCCTGTCTCCCGCACACACTGTCCATCAGACAAAATACAAACCTGCAAATTAAAATACTGCATCAAATAATGCAGCAATTATGACAGTCCAGCCAAAACAAACTTTCTGCAATCCTTTAAAAGCAGTTGCCCGTCCCTGCATAGAAAAGAAGAGGATTCGGTGAAAAAAAGAGGAGGCTGATTGAAAAAAAACTCGTAAAGGAGAGAGAGAAAAAAGACGAGAGAATTTGGAAAAATTGGTTGCCCGTCCCTGCATCAAAAAGAGAGAATTCTGAAAAAAAAAAAAAAGAAAAAAAACCTGCATAAAAAAAAAAAACAGTTGCCAACCATCCGTCAGTCCTCCATCAGTCCAACCGGCTGTCAACCCTCCATCGGTCCAACCCAGAAAAGAGAGAAAGAAAAACACGGTTCAGCGAGAGGAAGAATCGGAATTCAAGCAGAGAAAGAAAATCATCAAACCCAGCTGCCAACGTTTCATCCAACACGCTCCCTATCCCAAAATCAAAATCACCCATCCTCTCCAACTCCTCATTCCCTCTTTCTCGTTATGACTCCCTCTCCTCCAAGAAAAGAAAAACACAAAAACAATCCCAATTTCAGCCCTTTTTTTCTGCGGTTTCGGCAAGCAAGAAATACAACAGACACCAATCCTTTTCCAGTCCCCTCTCTCTCACGCCCACTTCAGCCCTCCTATCTCCAAATACCAAGAAAACCCTCCTCACAAACCTTGTTGTCAAATCTTGTTAGTTCCAAACAGGTGGTGATCATCAGCATCAGTGGGAGCTCAAGCAGAAGATTCAAAGTTGGTTCAACCCTTATCTTTTCACTCCTTTTTTTTAGCTGATTTGTATTTATATTTGGTGTATTTATTTTAGCATTCTTTTTTTTCTAATTTTCGTTTTTTTAGTTTATCTATATTTGATGTAATTGCTTTTCAACCTCTTTCCATTGTATTTTCCCTGTATTTCTCCTTATGTGTATGTGTAATAAGTAAAGTGCAAAAAAAAAAAAACAACAAAAGAAAAGAGAGAGAGAGCAAAGAGAAAGGATGAAGAAAAAGAAAAAAAAAGAGAGTGATTTTATTTTTGTGGATGTCACACTCACACACTCCACATCTCTTTTGATATATGCATTTTCAATTTCAATTTCAAAAAAAAAACAAACAAACAAACAAACAAACATGTAAAAAAAAAAAGAGCAAAACTAAAACAAAACAAAAAAAAAACGTTTCAAAACCACAAAAGTGCAAAAAAAAAAAAAAAGAAAAACATCTTTTATAAAAAATGCACGTTTCCATATTTAGGAGTTCTAATTCCATTTAAAACACATAAAAAACATGTTTTACTGTCCAAAAAAAAAAAAAAAAAACAAAACAAGAAAAACCAAAAACAAACCTATAGGATTCCATTCCCCACTTCAAACAAAAACCCAAAAGCTTTTAAGGTTCCCTTTAGAAACCTAGGGAAAATCAATCTTAACCATAACTTCGACAAACAACTTAGTCAAATAAAAATCATAGACTTTCTAGGAAATTTAACCCAATCACAGCAATACAACTAAAATAAAACCTCCTCCTCCTAAATTAGATACCGAAAGGGGGCCCGTAGGGGTGCTAATCCTTCCCTACACGTAACCAACTCCCGAACCCATCTCTGATAACGCAGACCATACACTTGAAACTACTCGAAGTAGAGGGTATCCAACTGTACCCCAAAAACAGTTGGTGGCGACTCTAAATTTTCTCACCATTGGTTTAGTTTGAGCTCACCCCAAAAGGGCCCGGACGAAAACCAGTGATGACAGAACTGTTAGCCCGTGTGGCTAAGCCTATATGGCCATGGATATGTTAGCACGTGTGGCTAAGCCTGAGAGGCTGTGGAACTGTTAGCCCGTGTGGCTAAGCCTGAGAGGCTGTGGATATGTTAGCCTATATGGCTAAGCCTGTATGGCTGTGGATATGTGTGTGCCGTGTGATTGTGGAACACAACCTATTTATATCTTATTGTCACTACACTGCACCTGTACACACCCTCATGTAGACGCTAGGAGCATGGGATGGCTTGGGGAGACCTGATCCCTCTCGAGTTGTGGTTGCTCACCCCTCCCTCTATGTTGTGTTTTCTTTCAGGAACATACAGGCGTTAGGTGGGACCCCAAGGTGGAAGACCTTATTTACTTTATTGTCTTCCATTTATGTTATTTTTATGGGAATTGATGTAACCCCAGTGGGGATGGATTGAAAAGAGGATTTTGTTGTAATAAAGACTGGTTTGGATTGTGGATCGCTTTATGAACATTACTTTCTTGAATGTGTTGTGGATGTTTAAAATGTTATATTCGGGGTTTGCACCCTAATCCCTTTGCCCTCCGTGTGGGTAAAAGGGGAGTCACGTACCGGTTTCCTCAAGTTGGAAATCCGGGGCGTGACAGGTGTCGTGATACATTCCAACAAATATAATAACAAACCACATCAGCAAATACAATCATTTCTACATTCACACAGGCTAACACTTTAACCACAAGTGATTTAACCGCCTCTTCAGGCCAATGATTCAAGTGATTTAACCGCCTCTTCAGGCCAATGATTCAAGTGATTTAACCGCCTCTTCAGGCCAATGATTTAACCGCCTCTAAGGCAAATAGTTTAACCGCCTCTCAGGCATAGTTTCCACAGCCTCACAGGCTGACACAAAACAGTCCCGGGCTTCCACAGCCACCGGGTGTACAAGCAAACACGCAGCACATAAGGCCATACAGGCATAACATCAAACACTTAATATGCTTAGTCACATGGGAATAATGTCGAACACTTAGCATGCGTATATTCACAGGCTCACAAACCCAGCCACACAGATATTATTTCAAACACATAATATGCATAGCCTCACAGGCATTATTTCAAACACGTTCTGAGCATACACACAGGCATATTCACACAGGCATTTTATCGAACACTTAACTTGCCCTAACCACCCAACATCAGAAATCACACCAAAAACGCCACTGAAGGCCAACATTCATAAAGGAGGTCACACCTATATGAATTTACATATAACTAATATAACAATAACAATAGAAACTCGATAAATCCTCTACACAGGGCCTAACCCCAGAACAGATCAGGTGAGACAGAACCCCTACCTTGAAAACGTCCTCCAGCTCTTGCTTCCATGCTAGACGTTGTCTTCCCCACGCACGATGCTCCGGCAGCAAGCCAGCAGCTCTCCTTCCTTCCCCCCCTCTCTCTCTCTCTCTCTCTCTCTCTCTCTCTCTCTCTCTCTCTCTCTCTCTCGCGACGACTGAAAAGAACCCTAACCCTAGAACAAGGAGTCTCCTCTTCCTTATATAGACCTCCCACTATCAAAACGACGTAGTTTTGATTAAGTGAAACCCAGGATCAAAACGACGTAGTTTTGATTACACAAGCTACAACCTTTCCGCATCCATACACACCAAAATACTCACTATTCCAACCTGGTCCTTTGGGAAAAGATGATTAGAATAAGAAAACTAAGGTAACCATGCAAAAACATGCCTGCACGCCAATTTGAACGCCAATTCCCCAATTGGCGTGCAGCTCCAAATGCACTCAAACTTCACCCCAAGCCTCCTTGCATCTTGTAGAGGTCTGAGAAGCAAAAATATGCTTGCACGTGAAATGGGTGAATTCACGTACAGCTCCAAATGCCCTGAAATTTCTGTGGTAGATAGAGGACCTCATTCTAAGAAACTTTTGTTCTTGCACGCCAATTGTTTGAGGCCATCTACTATACCAAAAGTGGGCTCCAAAATCTGCCAAAACAGCTTAAAACCGCATGTATATGCATAACATCTTCCTAGGGCATAAATGCACGTTATCACTTGTCACATGCACCTCCCAAAAGTCCCCTCTTGGGCTCATCTCTTACCTCAAACTTGTGCACCAACATCCAAGGTGTTTGTGGTTAAGTTCTTACACACGGGTCATTACATCCTCTCCCCCTTAAGACTTTTCGTCCTCGAAAAGAAATGGCATACGAGGAAAACAAACACAAGCTACCCATTTGCCACACGGCGAGCCACAACACCCAAATGGGTCATACACCGCGCATAGCACATAACGGCACATAACAAAGTACCACCATAATCCATAACCACATGCATCACAATAATGCATATAACACATATCCGCATGTCACAAATACACATCACAATGATGAACACATGTCTAAAAGACAAAACAAATACACCAAATCATACACAACTAATACAAGGAAACACATCACTATCCCTTGGCCAACAGCCACCAACAACCACCTCCCACTCTTAAGGTTGTTCGTCCTCGAACAACGCTAGGTGTTGCTCACGCATCATGGACTCACATTCCATGTCTCCTCTGCAGGACGTGTCGGCTTCTAAAAGACAACACACCTTCCAAAACGCACATGCTGATGCCCATCGCCCACAACCATTCACATACCCGCGACTGAAGATATCACACCATAACACACATGAAGGCACGTACCCACAGACCCAATACAACACAGCATGATAGGGAAACACATATTCTAATCTCACAAACAACCCTTGTTCTCCTCACCTAACACATGTCACAAGTATTCACATGTCACGACAGTATCAGACATATATGCCCATCACCAACACGTTTAACAAATCACATAGGTCACAGAGCAACTCACATCATAAACACCACCATAAGGAACAACTCACGAACAAAACACTACTACACGTTTAACGTTCCACTGCCCCATCACCAACATCATACAAACTCATCCGCAGGGAGTTTCCTCACAACCTTCCCACCTTTGGACTTTTCATCCCCGAAAAGAGAAACCAAGTAGTAAACATCACGGGAAGATTAAAGCAACACATAACACCCATGAGCATAACAAGAACTAGAGCTTGGCCAATTAGCGCGCTGACAACAACTCACGTGAGCAAGTCTGACAATAGTGAGGTCGAGAAACCTCCCACAGATTCGCTAAGACCCCAACAACCGAACAAGGCCAACACCATAAGCCTATGCATGAAGTATCCATTCGCTAGAATTCATATGATTGAACAAGAAGTCACTACATCGACATAGCAGGGTACTCGGCGTTAGGCGCCTACTCGTGTCACAATAGGACCAACACTCCACAATGTAAAATACCTAACAATGACACCACTGAGATTTGATGTCAACGGACACCAACAATTTACAACGCAGCCACACTCCATATGTAGACCTTACCCTGACAGCAAACACAAAGAGGTCACAAGGAAACACGAACAAACAAGAGAAAAGCATTATGCAAACCACAATCACAGACCCACACAGGGATATCACCACAGCAGCACCTGAATCACAGCTGAAAACCACCTCACTCAAGCAAGGAACATTGAAACCCAACCAACGCCATTGGTGACGCAGAACGAAGTACAAGCCCGGACACAAGAACACGAGAATGGAGTGTGCCCTCAACCCCTCGGTCGCAGTCAACCTGGCGCCCAACGGAGTCCAAGGATGCACTAAAAACAGTAAATGCAGCACCACACACACAACCATGGTAAGACCAGAACCCACTATTGGGCTATCACTAGTCACCGACTTTGAGAATCGACCTCCTTGATCACGGTCAAATAAGGATCCACCAAGGTCCCACACAGCCTTCACAACTGAGGCTTACCGTACAGCCCAAGAGATAATGCCTTACCAAGTCACCAGACGTGCCACGCGATAGGAATCCCTTGACGCCGAGTAGCTATGAACAATATAGTTCTCCCCACACTGAAAACTCTCCTATCTGCAACTTGACCACAATAGAATCCTCTGTGTCACCACTCACAGGTCACAAGAAAATCCCTTGCCTCCAAGACATACTCCACCTCATGAACCACTAACTCCGCTACACCAACCATCACGTTCTGTCTCAACACACCAACAAAACACTCAAACTGACCAAGAAATACTCAGGCTCTAGCCTCAGCTAAATGTGATCACTGCCATTCCTCCGGGTGGCACAGGAAACAAGACATGCAAACGCCTGATTCGGGACTTTCACGTAGCTCCCAAACGCACCAGCACCTTGATAGCGTGAACCATCTCCCTTACCGCGTGATACTGTACATGAAAGGTTTTCAAGAGCACAAATGTAGGTCATCCACCTACCAGCACTGCTCTAAAACATGCACCTTTGTGACATCCGCCCGACATAAATCGCTCCCCAAGGAGTAACACTAATACCCCTTCCAAGCAAAAACTGCCAACTGACGCCTGACGAGTAGAACGTACCAGTTTTACACCTTCTCCTGTCCTTTAAACCTACTTCCCACAAGATACGAACCAAGGGAATGGCCCTACCACGCAAAAGCACACCCTTAGTCCCTAGAGAAATGTTTTCCAAATGTGGGTAAAAAGCCCAAACGAGGCCTGCCAAATCTCACTCGCTTACCTCTTTGTACCAATTGGATGCACCGGTCATGACCCTTGAAACCTACTCACAGCCGATAGTTGAGCTCTAGAACACTTCACATTTTACACGTGTGCATCCCCATTTCACAACAAGTTCTAAGAACATCACTCATGGTCTTTCACACTCGAGAAACATGACACATGGCCACTGCTTGACCATCTGAGAACCCAGAACACCTATATATACACTAACAAGAACTAGCAACGACCACCTTAGCCAACAAGTCAATACCTCATGGACCCAAGGAGCGGCTATACTAGCTGTGTTTTCCTCCTTCAACCACAACACTTGGAAAGGTAACCATAGGAATATCCCTTTCATGTAGTATTCCAACACATACCTCTATCTGCATAAAAACACATTTCTATTACTCAAGGTTGCCAAGGAGGTGTCACACAATAACCCACAAGCCATCACTTCACACCTCAAGCTCTACTAGCTAGCCAATCTAAATTCCCTCCCACTGGCAAAAGGTAGCCTACAAGATTTGGTTACTCTGATTAGCAACACGTGCCAAAGTTGAATACCACTCACATATAAAATCGACACCCATATATATTCATCAGTTACTCATTATTCTTCTAGCATTATAAATCTATATTTATTCCTTTTACTTATTTATTTCCTAACAGGTCACCAACCACATCCATTCGAAATGCTAACTCAAACGTGACATGATAAAGTCCACCCTGCCTCACATAACTAGTACGAGACTCAACCGACAACCCACCAAAGGGGCACGATACCACCAATGAAGTTCTGTCTTGCTCTTCTACGGGCCTCACTAGCTAGTCCTCCAACATCACTCCCGGTCCTACCAAAACAGACTGTACGAAGACGTCCTACTTTTCCACAGGGGCGACACCGGTACTGCTTCTTGGCACACTCTCTTTTCCAATGTCCCGGTTGTCCACAGCAAGCACAACCCTTAGGGAAACGGGACTCAAATGGAAGTGTTGAGGGTTGACCCCCAACATGAAACTCGTGACCATTCTCAACTTGCACCCTTTGCCTCTTAAGTCCTTCCTGCTGATAAGGAAAATGTGGCTTTCGTTGATCCGCACCCAAACTCCCCTCAATGATATGGGTTGACAGCTCTTGGCGTACCTCGCTCCTAATCAGTCGTCGAATCTGATCCCTCATCTCTTGGATAATCGGGTTAAAGATGCCAACCTCTGCCGTGATTAGTTTATCACCTCCAGCCTGCACCTCTCACTTGCCCAACCTGAGTTGTGGCCTCCTCTGTTACCTCAACAGTCGCACGGTTTATAATTCTCAGAAACATTGGCTATGCGAAAAGGTAGCGCTCCAGATTAACACTAAACGATCTCAACAATTGCGAGATCACTATCGACTAAGCAGCTTAAGCTATAACACGCATCCTTGTGTACACAAGTTTATAGGTTCACATTTCACAGACTATACCAATTTTTACATTTCATTGCATTGCTCATAACCACGGTCATGTCACACAATACCAAACAAATCACATGCTCAATCATTCACAGAACACCAACATTATTGTATATTTAATTTATTTTATTATTATTATTATTAATTTCTTTTTTAACAGTTCACAAGCCTCAAGTTTCCAAGTACACAGTTTCAATTCTACAATTTCTTTTCCTTGCTTTCATGTTCAAATTACCACAAAAGATCAGAGTTGCACAGATTAACACTTTATCACGTTATTCATGCATTCCTACCACATATACAGCTTAATCACAGTTCCCACACGATCACACATGAGCAACATATGCAACTAGTGCCCTAATGCCAATGCATGCAAATCCTACCACAAGACTGGACTACCCCAAGTACACCTTAGAGGCTCCAAGAGGATCATGTTGATCAGGCACGTCCCTCCAGGCTCCTCTAAAGGACTCAAGATAACCAAGTCCGCCCACTACCCTAGGCCAACTAAACCATGCTCTGATACCATATTGTCACGCCCCGGTTTTCCAACCCGAGGAGACCGGAACGTGACCCTCCCTTTACCCGGGTTTGGATAAAGGGGTAGGATACAACATATACTTCACATTTTATTTTCAGAGACCAAAATCACATAATTATTAAATTCAAACCATATGCCTTTATTATGTTTCAAACTTCATTACAAAATCTCCCCGCTGGGGTTACAAGGCCTCAACGAAATTACATAACACGAATTACATAACATAAAACAAAGCCACAAAACAGAACTCCTCCACCTAGGTGTTCCCACCTAACGCCTGTAGGTTCTTGCAAGAAAACACACCACAGTAGGAGGGGTGAGCAACCACAGCTCAGTAGGGATCATGTCTCCCCAACCCATCCCATGCTCCTAGCATCTACATGACATGTGTACGAGTGCGGTGTCGTGATACATTCCAACAAATATAATAACAAACCACATCAGCAAATACAATCATTTCTATATTCACACAGGCTAACACTTTAACCACAAGTGATTTAACCGCCTCTTCAGGCCAATGATTCAAGTGATTTAACCGCCTCTTCAGGCCAATGATTTAACCGCCTCTAAGGCAAATAGTTTAACCGCCTCTCAGGCATAGTTTCCATGACCTCACGGGCGACACAAAACAGATCCCAGGCTTCCACGACCACCGGGTGTACAAGCAAACACGCAGCACATAAGGCCATACAGGCATAACATCA